>JAVJGG010000054.1:18750341-18774129 GCA_035590195.1 Aviceda cuculoides | reverse complement strand
GGGGGGGTGGAGTGGGGATAAAGTATTTGAAAGAAAATGTTGCTCATGAAGGATTTCAACCGTATCAGGTAAAAGCATCTTGAATATTTGCCTATTTTCATTCTGCACCATGAAATGATCATTATCAGCCCTTCAAGAATATTTTTAACCTGTGGTAAATTCCCTCAGTCCATCCCAAGTAGTTTTCATACTGAGGCAACATTGTGTATGAACATTCCAACAGGTTAGAAATATTAAAAGCAAATCAAATAATCAGTGTAACAGATGAAAATTCAGTTGAAAAGAAAGGCAAAGTTGCTACTAAACACTAGAAGGAGCCCAAATCAGCCATGCACCAGCCCACATTTCTCCCCACCTCAGGCAGCTGGTTGCTAGAGTTATCTAGAGGAGAAGCCTCCAAACTTGGGGTCTCAGTTCTGATTTGAAGCACCTCTTCCATTCCCACACTGCTAGTGGAATCTTGAGACTGAAGTGATAAACCAGCATGATCTGATATTGCTTCATCTATGGCAGAATCACTGTTTAACTAAGAAAAGAAAGAAACACGAAATTCGTCACAGTTTATCGAACATATAAATTACAGGGAAAAAACACATTAGTTTTGAAATAGGCAGTTTCAGTATGGTTAGCTATTTGAATTTATTTATACATTATGAGTTTAACAGCTTTACACTAAAACCGTTAGAAGTATCACATGCATTTCTGTAACATGTAACTTTGAAGAGAAGTTTGAAGCTATCCTTGGGATCCAAAAAATTATTTCCTTTCTTATTCTTACAGGTCTTTGGCATTGGTGAAATGCTGGACCAAAACCACTGAAGAGCAGAGCTCTTTGTTATGGGCAACATTAATACAAACTTCATCTAAAGTCTGAAAAGCGGCATACTATTCCTGCTGCTTGCTCCCTGTCCAGTCAATTTTTTCCTAATTTTATTTATGTAATGCAGACAGACTTCTGAGTGGCCAGCGTTCTTCATTTTCCTTAGTTATATGCACACATGCTTCAAAATCCGTAATCAAATTAGCAATTTCAATGGTTAAACACAACTGAGGCTCCCATGGGATCACTTATTGCTCTGGTTGTTATTTAGTATTTTGGGGTTTTTTTGAAGCTAGGAATCCACAAAGACACACACGTGATATGTAACGCGTGCAATTTTGTGCTTATATTTAAACAAATATAGTAAGTACAAAGACACTAAAACAAATGAATGTTGTACTAGAATTATAAGCCTGTTAGGTACCACCAGTAGGTAAAGTAACTCTTTCCCTTCATTGACGTTGTTATGAAAAAGAAGCTTAGCCACATTAATTTAGTTCCTCTTTAGTTCACTTAGGCTGAAAGTGTGAGCCACACTTACCTATTAAAAGTGCAAGCAAAAGCTTAAGTTCTCAGATTCCTTTCACAGAAAAATAACCTACCATCTGTGAACGAGACAGTATCTGACTTGCAGTCAGGGCTGCTTCTTCTTCTGAAGACTCATCGGTATCTTCCTGGTTGGTCAAGTTCAAGCTGGGTGTGCTACCAGAGTATTGACATTCTTGAAGAGACGGTGTGTCTCCTTTGTCAATACTGTCAAGAGAGCGCCTACGAACGCCCCAGTTGAAGTTGTCCATGCTTTCACCCTGTAGTAAAAAAAGTTTGCACACACATCTATAAAAGTATCTCAACATAACAAAATACACAAATGCAACACAGAAAACACAAGTACTGAATGCATTATGAACAGAGTTTCAATCAGCCCTTTAATTTTATTAAAATTTTAAATACCTTGTTAAATGATGTTTGTAGATAAATTAAAATATATGGCAAATGAAGTAGATATCTTTTGAATATCTTCTTGTAAAGTAACTCAATATATAATCTAGAACTATATCAGTATCAATTTTATATATCTGACTAGAAAATACAAACACACCACAGACAACAACAGATGAACAAGCCAGGGCACCAGGCTGCAACTTACCTGCAGCTCCTGGTTAGCAAAAAGGAAAACACATATAATTAGAAAGAACGAGGACAAACACTTAAAGATACTCTAGAACCAGGGAAAAATGTTTTATTACATAAGATTTGCCAACAGTAAAAGACTGATTCAAGCTCTGAAAAAAAGCTTTAGTCAAAAAGATAGTATTGAAAATAATTTCTCTTTCTAATGGGAGATTGATTAAAAAAAAAATAAACAAACGGACAACAAAACACTAAAACCAGCATGCTCATGATACATTTTCTCTAGTGTAACATGTAAAGCAACTGTTTCAACAAACATTAGATGAAATTCTTTAACTAACACACATAAATCTAAACTGACCACATCCAGCTGACAAAGCACCATCAACATTAATTATGTACAAGTTGTAGAAAAAAAACGATGCCTTCATTAACTGTTTTAGCAGCTCCTTTGTGCCAGTTTTATGAAATGCACCCTAAACACCGCCAATAGCTGGATCCTTTCTGTTTGCACATTGTAAAGCTGTTATACTTGGGTTTCAAACATCCAACATACTAAGAGAAATCCAAATCTTAAAAACACTATTGTTTTAATTCACAAGTACAGTAACGATCTGTGATTTTCTCAAGCACTTTGTCAACCTTCGACAATTCATCTAAGTAAAATGGAAAACCTCATCAGTTCACTTCACCAGTCTACAGACAGCTACTAAAATGCCACACCTAGCCCCAAATGTCTAAGAATATTTTCCAAAACTGCTCTAACAGAGTGAGTATCTCTTGTGGCAACTTCAGAGATCTTCATGATGCATTACATATGCAAAGCAAACTATATGTTTTGTAGTCTCTTTCTCTGTTAGTAATTTGTTTTGCTCCAAGAAAGGTGAAAAGTTACAGCAAAGCAAAAGAATCCCAACTACAACAAAGTACTGCTACTGTGGGCTGAAGCCCTTAAGTTTAATCTGAATATTACTCAGATTTTAATGTAAAAGCTCCAGTTAATACTGTTGACATTCAGTTATTAGCAACAAAGAACATTCTGTGGTTTTGGTGCAAACTAGGCTGCTCTTATATCAAGTGCACAATTTATACGTAATGGCCTAAATCTGTATAATCTGTGGGGTTTTTTTGTTTGTTTTTTTTTTGCAAGTATAGCACTACATGTTGCATACAGGCATGTAATGAGAAAGAAACTGTCTTTTCTTCATTATGATCTGCTATTAAAATAATACAGAAAATGAAGTTAAAGATTAACTTGGTTTGGCAACGTTTTCAACTTTTGGCATCCTACCTACAAAGCCCCATCTAGTGTTAAAATAATGTTTTATTACTACTCAGCCTTGATTCTGAACTGTTTGACAACTTGCATTCAATATAGAAAATTGTATCTGTATAGTATGTGGTCACATATATGCCATAGACCATGATGAGCCTGTACTTTTCCTACAAGATGCAAATATTGGCTGAAGTGAAGCAATACAGAGGAAGCATGAAGAAAGTGAGATAAAACTAAAGTATTAGGGGGGAAAAAAGCAAGATTTTGTAAGAAGAGATAGATTAATCAGAAGAATAATCTTAGTGTTTAGATAGGTAGATATTCTTAGTAGCTTGTTGACTCATGACCTGCAAGGGTCTCCATTACTAATTAAATTATTTTGTATAGACTGTAACAAAAACACTGAAAGAAACTACAAAGCACTTGATTTCTTCTCCCCAGTCCTTTTGCAGTCATACTTCCACACTTCAGCAAATTCTGGTGTGAAACCTTTTATTTATCCCAGACAAGTAACAAATGTTAACAGAATCTTTACTATTTCTTGATATTTAATTTTATTTTACCTCCCCTCTCTCTTTTTTGACAGGAGAAGTGAAGGAAATTTAAGAACTGCAACAAACCAGATATAATGAGAAAGTCAATGCAAGCAATTATGGTGACCAAGGCAATCGTATATCATGAGATAGTGTATCACACAGTTTGTAACTTTGAAAGCTTCTTGTTTTCAAAATGCAGAAACACATCAGGAACAAAGATAATACCATTTTCTTAACATATTGTTCCATAATTAAGTTTTCTACTGCCTGATACCCAGGTGTTCATCCTGTCATTGACTTATACTGTCATATCAGTTCATTTTCAGATTAAGTCACTTAGCCCACCCCAAAAACCCCAACTCTCTCCCCAAAAAACACCCAACAATTTGCAACAACATAACACTGTAAAGTTTGTGACATGGGTTTCTTTATGGTGCAAATTAAGTTCAATCATGTCATAAATTCTTCCCAATTGGATTAGTTAGAAGAGCTGCCAGTTCCTTAGAATTGCACCAACATAACCTAATTTTTAAAACGTTCTCAAATGGAAATACACAGAAGAAATCCCAAGGTCTCACCTCTGCATCTTCCAATTCAACATCTAAAAAGTCAAAGTCTTTAAAAACTCCAAACTGTTGTTCACTGGTATTGTCTTCTACAGCTACTTCCTCTTCTTGAATCACTTCTTCTGTTGTTGAAATAAGACTAGTTTGTTGATCTCCAACTTCCAAGTCTTCATTAGAAGAAAACACAACCTGCAGATATGGGTAAAAATAGAAATAAAAACTTCCAACTTCTGTAACTCCAAAAGTCAGCTATCCTGCTTCCTGCAATTTAATGGCATTAGTGGCAGTTAGTGTGCCATTACGATGACAATACTAGGGGAAGTGCAGACTGCAATTTGTTTCAAGACCAGCTGGATTTTAAATTACATCTTTAAACTAATGATATCATTCTCTCCTTAATGTAACTGAGAGTTGCAAAGGTCCAAATAAAGAGAAAAATATATCCCCAAACCTTCATTTTCATAACCACAATATTAGTCAAACTTAAAAACAAAAAAAATCCATCATGATAATCATCCACATGACACAAGCCATGTAATTTTTGCCTACCAATTTCTGTGGGAGGACTATATAAAGACAGCCAATGCTGGCTTCCAGCAATTATAATCTTTACAAATTACAATCTGCTGTTTATTTCCATTTGAATTTTTTAAAATCTCATCAGTTTCAGCTTTCAGGCACCTAATTTTATTTATTTTGACCTCCTCCATTAGATTAAAGATCCACCTCCCATCAATATTCTTCCCCAGCTAAGAACTTCTATGTCACAATAAAAAAAAAACATTCTAGATCATAACCAAGGTAGGCTATTCACTTTATTTTAAAAGCTCTTAATGCCATCACCACCATTAAGCTTAGTATGCCAATGGGTGTCTTTTCTATGCCATACACAGAAAGTAACACCATTGGCCTATTTTTGCTCAATAGTTAAGACTATTGTTCCTACTGATATCCATGTTAGTTTGAAGGCATGTGATCCACTGGTCATTTTCAATGGATTCCATGGTATTTTCAATACAGCATCAACATCTGTGCAGTCCTCAGGCACTCCTGCCCCTTCTCTCTAAAGTGCATCTTATTTATAATGGACTAGATAGAAATTTACTCAGAACAGGGGAGACCTAGTTCAATCCCCTCTTCTAGCCAAGACAATTAAAATTCATACAGCCTCAAACATACAACACACTATTCTGGAGCGGCAGTGTAGCCCTGCTGTTCCGTGAAGAAGCGTTAAGGATTAGTCTGATCAACGGAGCTCCTCAGCAGTCAACTAATTTAATTTGGAAAGGACAGATTTGAGTTCCAGTCCAAAGACTTTAAAAAAATCTTGCTTTGATAACCACATAAGAATTAAGAATTAAACCTAGTAATTTATGTTTGCTTTGAAACATATAGTCCTCCCCCTGTAAGACTGACCTAAATTCACTGAGATTTTGGCTGAATTTAAATACTGTTTTGAAACCCGTCTAGTAAAGAATGGTGCCCAGTGGACTTCTTGAGGAATAACAGTAATTCATTACTTATGATTCCATCTCTTTTTAATTCTTCGATTGGATTTGTGAAGTGTTGAACCAAAACCAGTTTGTCAAAAACCGCTCTTCATAACTTCACCAATGCCTGAAAACACAATAGCATTCTCACTACTGGAATTTAAAAACCAAAACAAACCACCAACACCACTTACTGAAGGATTCTTGGGAAGACCAGATTCTGGACCACACAGAGAAAGCACGTTCATTAGCTTCTCCCTAGTTCTTCTCTGAAAAATATACCAAAAAAAAAATCACATAGCAAGGCATCTGCTGGAGGTCCAGGTAAAAATGTAAAACATCTGCATTTTGACTAGTCATCTTGCATCCTGATATCCTCCAAAAAGAATCTTACTATTTTTTTCTTTTCACCAGTATTAGCTTTTAATTTATGCTATATTCATTTACTGTTTTGCTAAGACATAATATAGACTTCAAATTACACTTCAACAATTTTTTTCCATATATTCATAAATAGTGTCTATAATATATGTATAATGCGTTTGAGATACCATGTACCTGAGATAGCTGTGGTCTCTTCCAGCTGACAGGAACTAATGCATTTGAATTAGAGCCTGATGAAGTTGAAGAAGTGCTCCGGGTGACAGCAATGACTTTTGGCTTCCCATTTCTACCAGCTGCGCTGTGTTGATCACCATACTTATTTCCAATAATTGGTGTCTATGAAAGACAACAAACATTTTCTTAAAATTCAAATCTATATTAATAAAGACCACACATTTGATTTTAGAATTTAGTCTTACATAAAATGTAGGAGGGTTTGTCTGTTTGTGAGTTTTTAAGCATTCTGTGAAGCCCATGCCTAATCTACTGAGCATCGGTACACTGGGAAATACAAAGCTGAATAGTTCTACCCTATGCAGCAGGCTGCCATTCTGCCCACTTTTGTGGTTTTTTGAATTATGCAAGTTTTATGCTGACAATCTAGTTATATTTTTTAAACACACTTTAAAAACAACTGTGTTCTAAGTTTAAAAGATGCAAAGCTTCTCTATAGAACCATTCACAGACATGAACAAACTGTTTTCACAGACAAGCAATTTCACTAACACATGCACACTTCTCAAAACCAAAGACCAAATTCAGCCATTTTGACAGCAAATGCTACTCCAGTGAACTCTGTGGGAATTCATCTTGTCTCTCAATTATCTGCATGCACTGAAACTTCCAGTAAGAAATTCACTTACCAATTTCAGTAATGCTCCTAAGAAATCTGTATCTCCAATCATTATCTAGGGTCAGCTTCAACCAGGAGCTCTTACTTTTGATTACTTCTAAAGTTTCCACAATTTTAACATCCCTCTATTACACTGCAGTCATTTGGCCATACTCCCCTTTTCAGACACAGAGTGAGTATCAGCTGTGCTAATACATTATTTTGAGTTCTAGTGAACCCTAATTGGGAGGTAGGGGTGTTGTTTTTAACTACAGGAGGTTTTTCTCCAGTTGCATCCATCTCACACTGAGGTTCCTATATTGTGTATTCTACTCTCTCCTCTAAATCTTCTCCCCCATTTGAAAGTCACGCCAAAACTGCAGTACAGGGTTTTAATCCTCTCAGCCCTTGAATGCACAACCCTTCACTTGATGAAAGCCTGGAATGTTCAGCTGCAAGCCGCAGCCAGCTGCATTAGCCTGCTCTCTGATACAGCTGAAATACCCTTGAGAATAATCCTATTGACTTTTAGTAATTAACTCTCCAGACATTCAAAGGGGGGAAAAGGCAAAAACACAGCATAAAAGAATTCAAAGTTTATCTTTCAGTATGACTCTACTTACATGTATGTAAAACTTCAACATCTGCCATTCTTAAAAATTATATTTATTTTAAAATATATAAATGTAGAAGGCTAACAGAAAACAAATCTAAGTTTGCAACAGTAAGTCAGTATTGCACTGTAATTTAAATATAATAATTACCTCTGATATATCAAAATGGAAATCTAAGGTCTTCCCGGGTAGCTCCTTGGAGACATTATTAAAGATTTTCGTGAAAGAGATTTCAGGAGAACCTATGTCACCTCCATAAGTCTTTGGAATATCGTTAGGTACAACAAGGCTTGCTGACCGAGACACCACCAGTTTCAAAATATTAAGGGCTTCCTTCCAATATGGACTCTAAAGAGAATGTACACAAATCACAAAACAATCACTTCAAACAAGACAGCCGTTTTTAATGTACAGCAGGGTTTTGCACTGACCCGTGGCAAGATCCCCAAACCCAAACGCTCTAATCTTCTATATGTGGCTGCAAGGTGCTAACACAGGTGGGCAGCTTCAGACCTTGAAGTGCCAGGAAGGCAGCGGCAAGGGATCAGGTCATCCCGCTGCAGGCGGTCGGGTCCAGCCAGGCAGGCTCACCAGCGCCAGCCCCACCAGGCTCTGTTCCATGGCCTTCGCTCCCTCTATTTACACTCCGTTTTTTACCACTGTCTGAAGTATCTGCCCTTCATGCCCCAGAAGATGAAAACTGATAGCATTTAAAAGCAAAACAACTTCCACCTCCTGGCATCTTTAATTGTTTTACACTTATGGGCAGAGTAAACTGAATTTGAAACAGACAAAAATATGTTGTGCTTCATATTTCCTCACACATTTCAAAGATCTTAAAAAACCCAAAAACATTTACAAGGTTTTTACATAGTATCAAACTAATGGAGTGCTTAAAAAGACAGGACAAAAGTATGAGAACATACATACATACATGAAAGTATGAGAGGCAGAGCCTGAGTTGAGTGTGCTCTCCTTAAAAAGATGATTAAGTAATGTAAATAATTTAGCAGTTTCAATGACAGAGATTGTGGAATGATTTGCAAATGAGTCTTACACCAAAAGCAGCACCTTGGGAAGGTTAAGATTTACGCTCCTGAAAATGGTAGGATTCTACCTGAAACGTAAACCTGCCTGTGTTTGAAATTAGCAGGATGTCTGACTTTTTTTTTTTTTTTAATTAGGATGCCATATTTGTTAAATAATTTTTTTATTGCATTAAAAAAATAAACACCACTTTCAATGCTGTAAGTAGTATATGCTTCTTTGTAGATAATGAGTCTTGAACAATCTCCTGAAATTCTGTGCATCATAAACATAAAAAAAGTAGTCTCAAACTTGAACCATCCTGTAGTAATTTAAATTTGTTATGATGCATTGTGATTGCAGAGGACTAAAAAAATCATCTTAGTAGCACCACATTTAAACAAGAAATGTTCATTTATGATCTTTTCCTTTGTCATTTATAGTAACAAGTTTTACTGTATCAAAAATACATAGGCTCCTCTGGAATATTTTTTCGCTAGTACCATTATTTTAATAGCTAACATCTAAATAAGATTACATTCCATGGTAGTGTGGGCTTGCATAGAAAGCTCAGATGAAGGTTAGAGGCGAAGAAAGCAGCTGTCAGGCCACAAGAACTATAGTTATGCTAATCATTCCATTTTGCCTAATGCACTCTGACAGGAGCACAATATCTAAAGTACATACCCATCAATAACAAAACATCCAGGGAACACTATTTTTGCTGGTTAATTATGATTAAACCATTTGACTGAAATACATTTGGCAATAATGGGATTCAGGAAAAAAGAAAGGGGGGGGAGGGAGGGGGGAGAAGAATGTGCACTGAAACGGTTTTATGCTCCAGGCATTTTTATAAAATCTTTCAGCAAGATGCTAGACTTTCTTCCGTGAAAGAGATTTTCAGTAAATTGTATTCCAAGTACAAAGGATCAAATTGCCTAGGGTGAAACACTGTTGTTCATCTTTTGGGGACTTTCTTTAATAAAAAATGCACTCAAACTTATTAAGATGCACCTTAATGTTCCTCACAGATATATTAGTGAAAGTGATTTAAAGATGCATTAAACTGTAAAACTTCCTTTTGAAAACACACACACTTAAATAAAACATTTGTGCAGTATTTAGGAGCAAACGTGTCCTTTGAAGGATCATCACCTCTAACTACACACATAGAGTTGCCTATATCTGTGAAGAGATGCACATTCACTTAGGTAACTTGTCCCACAAGATGTAAAACAAATTGGACAAATACAGAAGCATATAGTGAATTAAGTACATTGGACAAATAATAAAATACTACGGAATCTGACTTTGAAGAACTATTTTTATATCTGAAATAAATTAATTCCCCCCCAAAATCAAGTGTAATTTCACTACCACTTTGATAATAAGCAGAAAGACTTTTATAGTTTTTCAGAGTACCTACCTGAACATATTTACCAATAACTTTTATGATTTCCAAATTAAACTGCTTCACTGGTGCTGTGGATAGGTCTATATGACTCAGAAGACTGTAAATAATCTGCAGTAAGGACTGTTGCATACTGGATAACCCTTTCTCTAACAGCTAAAAAAAAAGTTTTTTAAAATACAGAATTTAATTAGGGCCTTTAATGGTAGCAAAAAGTGAAAACAAACATTAAAATATAGCTAACTTCAATACAAATTTATTTTCCCCTTCAAGAAACTTAAGCGTACCACTTCCTGTTTTTCAAAACTTTTAGCATTAAAAAAAAAAAGTAATGCAATAGAACAACGTTCTTTGTCCTAATTCAGTTTTTTCCCCTTAATTTTGACACATTTGTTAGCACAGATATAAAGCACTAAATAGAACTGTTCATACGAATTCAAAATCTCAAAGCTGCATGAAAAACAATTACATCTATGCCTTAAAGCAAGCTGGTCAATACAATCTTATGAACAAAATAATTACATATAAAGTAATTCATGAGAACTGAAAATATTTTTTAGAATATTTGTACACAGTTTGAAGTTATATACTTCAAGGACAAGCTCTACAAGCTTTTCACACAAGGTACTTGTTTAAAGGTAATAACAGTTGTCCTGTATGAATGCCTGGCAGAATCATACACTGAATTCTATAATTTAAATTATCTTTGATTATATACTATGCATTACTTAAAAAAATAATGTCAAAGTTCAATTGTAAGTTGTGATAAGGACATCTTTAAATGTGCGCTTGGATGAAAAAAGGTCTCTTAAAATTTGCCCTAAGTATATTTTGGTAAAGCCAAGACAGTGCGCACATTTTATTCATGTAGTACAGAATATAAATATCTACTACAAAACACTACTATCATAAAAAGGAATCTTTCATTAGACGGATTATCATTTCAAGGTACATTTAAATTGCTGCACTCCAAAAATGGCAGTAGTCATCCCTTTTCTATACCCTAGAACATTTTAATATTATCGTCCCATTATGGAAGATGTGCTTTCCCCCCCCAATATTCAGAACCATGAAAAATAAGGAATTGGCAATGAGTAAATGTAATGTTGATCACAGACCGTCAACATGAGATACACTTTTATTAAGAATTTACCTCTGCAAGATACGTTACGAGGTTAAATGTGGCATCTGAGAAAGAGTC
Organism: Aviceda cuculoides; assembly: GCA_035590195.1. Classification (NCBI taxonomy): domain Eukaryota; kingdom Metazoa; phylum Chordata; class Aves; order Accipitriformes; family Accipitridae; genus Aviceda; species Aviceda cuculoides. Next base: position 18,762,839 of record JAVJGG010000054.1, on the reverse strand, counting down.
ATGCAAATATCTACACACTACATTAATCCAGTTAGAACAGTCTCTGGAGTAACTGTGTGTACTGTATAAACTCATCATATGAGCCAGATTGGCAAGAGTTGGTGATTTCTCCTCTGCACAAACCTGAAAAGCAAAAACCGTATTTAATTATACTGGAAATGACAAATTTTTAACGTAAGCATTGAGAAGTCATTATGCACTTTTCCCAGATTTCAGTCTATTTTCTAATAACTGAAACTGAAGTAATCACACAAGCAACACCTAGAGTTTCTGTTGAATTTTGGTACTGTGGCATCCATGCTCCAAGTTTATCTACGACTCATACCAAACTTACCTCAACTAGTGTTCCTAGATAGTAGTGCAATTATTTAAGGGACAGCAGTAATTTCTGGATTTGCATCAGGCACGTACTCCTTTGAGATGGCCTGCACACAGTTAAGTGATTTACGTGTCACAGTTTGGGCAGCCAGAGGGCTATGACTGCATCTCCTGTGACAGACAGCACTTTCTTACTCCATTTTCTGCATTCTTCCTTAAAATGCAGACTGTCAGGCCAGCATATCACCAGCCTGGCTGGAGATTGTTGGTGTGTACCATGCACTGCTTTAACAGATGCTACAGTTCAAAAATATTCCAAGTTTAACCAGTGTGTACAAGTAATAGAAAGAACATGTTATCTTTTCTTCTCTACCTACCAGTCCAAAAGGTAGGGATCACTTCCTTCTCATGAGTAAATTAGGAAGTGTGCTTAAAAATTGATTAAGGTTGCGTTTAAAATTACAAACTGAAAAATCAGACAAGTAAGAAAAATAACTGGTATCATTAATAAGGAAATTTGTTCTTTACATCTAAATGTTATAGAATAAGCTAAATGTGTTTTTTCACTGACAAAGGGAAACCTGGGGGTTGATAAGAGGACCAACTATGTAAATTGGGACTAGATCACATCTTTAAAATAGGACCTTTTATAGTTAGTTCTATATTACTGTTAGAATCATGTAGAAGTATTACACAAGGGAGAAGAAAAATAGAGAAACAATGCTGGTATAGACTCCTGGATACTTCTCCAAGCATCACTTTACATACCTTTGCTATCCTGTCAGCTGTTTCTTTACAAAACTGAGTTGGATTATCAAAATGTTGGATCAGATGAGGAAGTAGGCACAAGATGTTTAGGGGAAATCCTAAACACATACATAAACACAGTTATATGAGCCCTAAAGATTTTTAATAAAACTTAATTTAATGTGGAGTTATCTGGTATTTAAGAACCCTTACAGCATGACACATACATTCACACAGATATATAAATTATATATACATGTACATGTACCTAAGTGTGTATGTATGTAGAATGTATATAAATGTGTCTGTCTTAGGTATAAATATGCATAAGATGAAAACAAAATCATCACCAGACCAATTAAGCAAAAGTATCATGAAACTGGATAGCTTTAGGCAGTACAGTCATATTGTTTCTAAAATGTGCAAATGTTTGAAATGGCACTGATTGAGCTAGTTAGCACAAGATCATGAAAAATAATACATGTGCTTTTAAAACTCACTTGTAAGCAAGGTGAGAGTAAGTTAATAGTCAATACATGAAGTTTATGTGCAGTATTTCTTAGCAGATAATCATAGTGTGTAATGTATTCCCACTATCTAACAGTGTAACATCAACAACTGCTAAAAGCATTTAATGGAACGGGGTTTTTTTAATGCAAATGAATTACTACTGATTTTAATTACACTTAATTTGATGAAAAAATATTTTTTCATTACACATACATTTACTAAAGATACCTGCTAACTGAGAAGGATCCACCAAAGCATGCCTGGAGATTGTGATGAGTTTACTGAGGAGATGAACTGTCATTTCTTGTGTAGATGCTGAAGTAAAGCCTTTTAGGAAAAGCTGCTGAAGGCCTGGAAAGTTATTCCATTTCAGTTTATTCTGCACCTTTTCTATCTTTTCCCGACTCTCTGATTTATCCAGAGGCAAGTGAATAAGCAGCTTGTTGAGTAGCTTGAGAGCCAGAAGATATTCATACTCATAATCTGACTCTAGCAACGAGGCTGCAATCCAAAATATGGTGGCCATCAAGTTGACAGGGTCAGTAGTGGGCTGCACATCATACATTCCTCCCTCTCTCAGGGAGGAAAGGCTTCTAGTCCTGGCCAAACTTCCACCATGATTTATCCTTCCATCCATTATATCCAGTGTGTTGCTCCGTCGACGGTCGCCTCTCCGCTCACTGATTAAATTCAGTCTCAAAGAATTACTCCTGGTATTGCTGTAGTACCCCAAACAACTGCCACTATTAATGGGACTTGTGCTTAGATTTATCTGTCCAGTGCTTTTCCTATTAGCTGCGTACTTGTTTCCCATTACAGAATCATGGTACGAGGTTCTAAAATAAAATCAGTATTACATATTATTCCATGCAAAATACTTCAATAACATACAGTTTAGAAGAAGAGAAGAAAGGAAAAAGTTGTTACACTAGTCACATTTATACATACACAGTGAATACTCAGCTTCATCACTGGAAGAGTATTATAATATATGAAAATACAGAATGTCTATATATACTACTAAAATATCCTTATGGCATAAGGACAAAACTGTACAATCCCAGAATATCAAAATAATTACATAACAATTTGGTAAAATCTTGAAAAATTAGCCTATAGCATATAGGAGATTATCTGCAAACGAAGATCTAGCATTCCAACTTACCTATACATGTGATAAAGGTAGAGAAATTAATGAATTAATACATGAAATTATTTACTTATTACCTTATACTTGTCTGAAGTATCTGACCTAGAGAAACCAACACCTTCCAGTTCTGATGCTGAGAAATGGAATATATTCCTAGAAATCTCAACATTTTCAAAAACTTTGCCAAAAAGTCAAACAAAGATGTCTGTACATTTAGGGATTTTTTTCAGTTTGCTACAAAGTCATTGAGCTAACCACTTGGACTGTAATGAGACACACAAATGACTCAGACTATTCAATTACACTTCTCTCATCTATGGACAACAAATCTGAGTCCCAAGACAGATGAGCAGTTGCTGTAACTGAAGAAATTTCTTCTGTATTAACACTGGAATGAAAGTATTTATAGCAGTACTCTGTGAACCTTAAATTATTTTAAATTATCTTTTAAAGATTGGTGCCATTACCTTCATTATACATATGGGGAAAAAATAAGACCCCCTAAAATTACACTATTAATCAAGGTCAGTAGGGGATGATTAAAAAAAAAACCAACTTCTAAATGTACTCAGTGCCTTTATTTTTAAGAGGTTTCAGAAGAACTGATGACATTTCAGAATTGAGCCATAAGGAACATCTTGAACACCTTTTTTTTTTTAAATTGGACCCAAGAGGGTAAGTTGGAAAGGTAGCAGAGATCCTTTTCAGAAAATCTAGATTCTTAGGAGTTTTGCTTGAGGCAGAATGATAAAAACATAAAAGAGCAGGCAATTTTTCTATAAGGATACAACTATTCTGCAAAGACAACAAGAAATTATTTTATTACACTTGTAATACAGATCTTTAATAATTTAAATGTATAAAAATGTGTAATGTAGCTTGACTAATAAAAGGACTTACTGAGAAAGGGCAGAAAGCAGATCATAATGCTTCATGGTTTCAGCCAACGTATCAATAGCAGACTCTAAGGTCAGAAGCAGTTCTATGACAAAACCCTGGTGAAAACCACAGGTCATTATAAATTCTGCATTATGCACAAGGAAGATCACAGGAAATTTACTGAGTAGTGATACAAAAATATAAAATCAGTACCAGTAACTAAATTACTATTTCATGCTTTAATTAGAACACAGTTCTGATGAGACAGCTCAAATTAGCCATATACCTTCAAGACAGGGAAAAACTTTCATTTATTTCCAAATATTCACAGAATTCATTCTGGTTTGCATTATTTTTAAGGATGGACTTAAGGATGGAGTCAATTAGACTCGCATTTTGCAATATTAAAACATGAAATCCACTTCTTTAGGTGTACAATGACATTAAGCTGATGGTCGTTAACACTTTATCAGGTTAAGTTCTTAATAAAAGAAAACAGATTTTTTTTTATATGGCTGATCTCAGGATTCTCTAACTATGAAAGAGAAGGTGTTTTCAGGAAACAGATGTATCAAACTCTCTGAAAGTTCCTATTGCTGTAGAAGAGAATGTGCACAGCTCATCTTTTCATCATTTAATTAGGTGAAAATTCAGAAAGTGTCACAATTAAAACTGGTTAGATATTTGAAATATCTTTATTTAAAAATAAAAAGCAACTGAATAAAAAATGCTTTTAAATTTTACTATCATTAAAATAATAATGCAAGTTATGTCATTTAGGCAGACTTAGCTTTCTAAGAAAGTGGGGGAAAAATTTCAAATACCTGAGCTTCTTCTCCTGCATCTCCAACAGTTTCTACTAGTCTGGAGAGAACGTCAGAAAGTGTAGATGCAGTAAGAGGCTGCTTCAGAGCCCTGAAAATCTGAAATGACCTCCCAGCATAATGTCGAGAGGAGCACGACAGCGCAGTTTGCAAAGCAACTTCACTGAGACGGTGTTCCAATTGAAATCCTCCTATAAAAGCAAATAAGTACTCAAGCAACACAATGCTTTATGAAAAACAAAACCACCTGAATTTAATGAAGAGTAAATTGCCAAAGTCATTCCTAACTTTAAAATATTCTTATCTTCTACATTTTTCTCAAGGAGTATTAGTCTCTAAAATCTTTCCAGGCATATAAACTTGTATTCCGTAATACTTAACAATGGAGAGACTTGTAGAGAATAAAACATTTATGATTTGAATATTAAATGTCCACAATAAATTAATAAGATATTTTTATCTCATTCCTAAAAGATTATACTTGAATCTGTCACAATAGAAACTGAAGTGTGCAATACAAAAGAAAAATCTATTATTTAGAAGCAGTAACTGATCACCTAGAGTGATTTTGTAGATAATCCATAAATTTACAGGCATTCAAAAAAATTCATTTACTTTGCAGACTTGGACATTCTATCATGCATCAACCATCTTCTAACATACCTGAGCTAGACTGTTTAAATATAGATACTACATGCTTTAAAAACACAGTTAACTGTTCAGCACTCTTTATACTAGGGTTCTTGGCCGAAACATCTTCATGATTCCAAAGTGGGCCTCTTTTCCTAAAAATATAAAAATAGAGTAAACAGAACATAAAACATAGCCTTTGTCATTAATATTATTTAAATGTTATTTTAACCTTAAGGTTAACTGCAAAAGAATCTACTAATGACCGCATAAAAGAAACCATGTAGAACTGCAGACACAAATGGAAAGAAGTTTGACAACTGCCCAATATTATTCGACAAGATACAAAAAGTTAAGACAAGGTGAAAAGCAATACATCAGATCCAACTGAAATAACAGCCTAAGTTTAGGAAGAGATGTTCTCTGTTCAATAATACTTAGTTATCCAATAAAGAACCTGTACAACTAATACCAGTTTACACTTCTTAAAACAACCTCCTTTCTTCCCATTTTCTTCCCATCAATACACCACACTAATCTAAGTTTAGGCTGATGTAAAAGCGTAAGTAATCAAAAGCTTTGAGAAACAGGCAGGATTTCAGATTTACACAATCTTGAAAGCTTTATATAAACCATCGAACAAACTGCACAAGTGTTGACGGTTTTACAGGTGTTCTTTCCCACAAATTCCTGGTTTTTTAATATCCAACTCTCTACTACTAGGTAATCCATTAACTCCACACAAATCTTGCAGCTCCCCTAATTATCTTTATGTATTCCAGCCCTAAACCTTTAGATGGAAAAAGGAATTTTATACACTGTGTGGCAAGCAAAGATAACAGACCTGTGTAGAACATGGCAAAAGACTTTTAAACACTCAGGACACAAAAGGGTGGCCAAAATTCTCTGAAATTGTTGGAAAGTTAGAGTTGTTCATAGGCTGTATCATTTAAAAACACTTCAGGATTAAACTATATCTCTTACTGCTGATAAAACAGAGACAAAATCAGACAACAAGATGCCAAATAGTAAGGGTTTTGCCGTATTTCCACAAAACACATGTCTTGACAAAAATGAAAATCGAAATCTTACCTTGAGGTAATAAATTCTATGAGAGTTTTAACTTTTTCATCCTGCTCTACTGAAATGTCAACCTCATTGAGGATTGTGGTGTGCAGATGAGAAATGGCAGCACTTGTATTTCCTAAACTGATGCTAGAAGAGGTAGAACTTGAACTAAGCCCTGAGTCTGTCATTGGGGAGGGCTGGTAATCAGGTATAAAATCATGAACACCTGCTGAAATAAGAAACAAGATGATTATGGGCTCTTAAATTGACAGTTAATATTAAATATATAAAAAGAAAAAACAGTCCTCAAAAAAAATCAATAACTTAGCAAACATAATGAGAATAATTTAATGGATGCAATAATTTCAATGAAATCAACAAGTCTGATATATGCAAAGTCTTCACATGACTGGTCCCTTAATAAGGAACTGCTAGATCCCTTTTCAAAACCACTGTATTATATTTGATTTTGTATTGGTAATAAGACAGCTTAGTGGTTTCTGAAGCATCTCATCTTAATAAGTGGAGACAAATGATATAAACTACTTCCTAACAATGTGCAGATAATTTTGTTGTTGTTGTTAAAACTCAGTCCCAGTGTAACTGACAGCACTTTAAATCAGTGAACACTAAGTACTAGCTAGTGAACTGACTCTAAGCAGAGCCCTTCTTGCTGCGCAAAGTTTCTCCGAGGGTAGCTTAATCTTGCTGCTATAAGATTTTTCTCTCCATGTAAAGAATCACGTGGCAATAAAAGTACAACTGCAGTTAACTCCTCACATTATGCCTCTATCTATCTATCTATGAGGTGCTGGGAGAAAGTAAACTGGCAAGGAAAAGTGGGACGCGAACCTTTGATTGTAACAATAAGCTTGAGTCTTGCTGACATCCACCACAAATCTGCACTCTACAGAGCCACAGGGTTTGGACTGGCATATTAGCTGGTTCAAATAAAATTTAACATCAGCTTGTCTGACCTTGTGCTAGGCATGCATACCTGTAATCACCTTATCTTAATCACCAGGAACAGTGTACAGGTCACCATATAGGTGCACTGGTAAAGTTCTGCAAACAGGTTTACATAAAAGAATTCTTCCACTATGCCCACTTTTTAATTTCTCATTGCTATGAATATCAAATTCACAAAACAGACAAGTATTTTTGGTTAGTGACAAAACCGCTTCTGATGTGAACAAAACAGGACCAACCCATTGTATAGCAATATGCTGCCACCTACTGAAATAATATGAAATACTAGGTTTCAAAAAACCAAGCTATTTCACATTTCTTCAGAAACTACGATAGGCTCACACCATCAAAATATTCCTTTCATAAAGAGATACATAGAAAATATATAGTTTCCTGCACTGCATAATTACAATATTATAATGTTAAGGTGAACATTGAAAGGCTGTATCTCGAAGGAGTATTCTGATAGCCTATTGAACAACGCAATTACAGCTGACAAAAGTCAGAAATTTAAAGTTGCTGCAAACACATAAGAGATGCATCTTCTTGGTTTTTATTTTCAAAGGGATCATAAGAACTGCTGTACAGATCCAAAACACAGAGAGTGCTCTGTGGTTTTCACTACTATTTAATCATTCAACTGTGCTCCCTACTCCGATGACTGAGCACAAAAGTGTAATGTGAACCATATTCATTTTGACTTAATTAAAATATGAAGAAACACATTTTAATGCTAAGGACTCAGAAAAATATTACAAATAACAGAAATTTTAATAACACCTGGAAGAAAAGATAACTTTCCATGTCATTTTAACAAGCAACACTTAATAAATCTAAAGCATACCTGTGAAAGTATAATCTAAATGGGTTGTTTGCTTGACAGTAAGTACCCTGGACTCATTGAACTCTCTGTTTCTGAGTAGGACAGAAGCAACAGACTGGACGTTACTGCCAGATCCCATCACTATCAGTAGATGCAAAAGCAGCTGTTTACAATGCTCGTAGACTTCAGGGTGACAGTGGTCAAAACCTAACACAAAAAGAAAATGGAAAAGCTTTATTACATTCAAAGGACACACTGAATTAAATTATTAAAAACCCAGCAGTATTCAAACTGGTCTGTTATACTTTACCAAATAATAAATACATAATTCACTAGACAATGTTGAGTGTTTCAATACAAAAACAAAAGCATACAGTTTAACAAACATTAATATAGCCTCTTGTTTCTCACACAGAAGTAAGAACTTAATCTCTGCTTTGTATGAAAATTACTACACAGAGAAACAAAGAAAAAATTTGAATTTTACTGTGTCTTCTACAAGAAGAGGTAAAAGGCTCCAACAGAAACTGCCTTCAAACAACTTAAAAAACCCTCTTAATTATACTCATATTAATCAAGCTGAAAGATACTTAGTCAAATTTTTTAGAATATTGTAAATATTAACAAATTAATGAGATTTCAGTACCATGCCAAATGTTAATTTAAATGTGGAAAAGAACAGCTACATAAATAGCTACAGTTCTGAAGTTACTAGACATATTTCTGTAAGAATTAAATTACCTATAAAAATTGCATGAAGCAAAAGATGCAAGTATCCTCCCCACTCCACCTTTACGCTGTGGTCAACTATCAAGTCAGTCAAAAGGATCACTGCTATATTGCATCTAAAAACAAAAAACCAACTTGTTAGAAGAATGTAACATGAACTTTACGAAGAGCTGCAAAGAGCTTAATATGCGGCTAACCACTATTCTTTCTTAGCTCTATAAACATCCACAAAGTTGTATTATATGGGAAAAGATGAATGTTCATAATGAAGATAGAAAAACTTTAGTCCTCCAAATTAAAAGGCTGAGAAATCTTCAACTGCTAGCCTTGTGATTAAAACTGCAGAAAATGAATGCACTATTTACTGTCTTTAAATCTGTATTTTAATCTGCTATCTTTAAATTACTATATTTGTGCAACACAAATTAAAATGTAATGAATTGCCACCAGCACTGTTAAAACAGTTACCTGTGAAGAGACATGCCCGGAGGAGAAGTTTCAGGCAAGTAATCCACCAACGGTGACCAGCAACCTCCAGTAGGTGGAAAAGGTAGAGGCTCTCCTTGATTGTGCTCCATCACTTTCAACCGCCAGTTTGAATACAGAGGCATTGAATCACCTAACACAATAGATAATTAAACCAGAGAAATATATATGTAATACGTTTCTGTATTACATAGTCTTCTAAAGAAATATTTTTAAATTCTTAAAAAGTTGAGATCTGGGAGGGGGAACCAGCTATAAACAGTAGTAGTTGGGCACAGTTGGAAAAAAAAAAAAAAAAAAAAGTGGTTATTTCTTTCAGGATAAGGATGATTCTACAGAAGCTACACATAACAGAGTAAGATTTTGTTGAATAGGTTCATAAAAATGATGGCTACACATAGGGAACATGGATGCACATAAGGAAAAAAAGGCAAAGTGATCTAATATAATTTCCTTGTATTTCATACCTCATGTCAGATAGGAAGTTAAGGCTAGGTCCCAAGATCATACTGAACTAATTTTGAAGAGCTTCATTTCATTATAGGCTAAGGAAGTATTTCTCAAGAGCACCTCTTTATAGGTCTTGCTAGCAAAAATCCACCAGTTATACATGTCAGATAATGCCAGCCTGATATATAGGGCAATTCAGAACTTGCCACTTTTACACCAGCATAGCCCAAATCCATTCCTTGACAAAAGTCACTGCTCAGTAAATCAGCAAATTTGTCAAGAAAACACAGAAAGACTTTTAGGTTTTGATTAAGAAAGCTTCAAAAGTGAAAGAAACACATCAGCTGTTTGATGTGAGAGTATACTGTTACACATCCAAAATATTTTTCTGTTTTTAAATGAGATGTCTCGGACTTCAGAACGATTGGTAAAAGCTAGAAACAAGTAAGGAGGCTGCCTCAACAGTTCAGTGTTTCAGTGATTCTACCAGTTGTCCTTTTGGAAGTATAGCTGCAAAAGTTTCAGAAGTTCACACATGCATCAGCTCATTATCACCTTCTTGACTGGAAGTGACAAATTTGTTACTGATGGAATATGTGAATCATCATCTGCTTCAGGATACTGTGTGTTGCTATCACAAATAGCACACAAAGATGAAAATGACCACAGCTATGATCCTGGACATCACCCATCCAAGCAGTAATAACCACACTGGCTGCCCAGAAGGTCCACCAACCTGACACTGACCCAAAGTTTAGCAGATCTGCATCAGTATGCCCGGCCCTTACAACAAGCTCTGTAGAGGACATCATGTTCCACTTTCTTGAAAGAGGCAATACAAACCACATATTCACTCTAACCTTTATGGTCTGCAGAGATTAAGGAGTGCGTAAGGAGATCCTAAGGGAGACTGTTGCTTCAATACAGCATGGGACACACTAGGTTCCATACTGACACGTAATGCCCAAAACGCAGAAATTTACATCCTGTTGTTCAGTAGCACAAGAAAGGTAAGGAAAAGGCAGTACTGTATCATGTGCTGTACCATACCCAGACACCTCATAGCAAAATCAACTGTCAATAAAAAAATTGGGTGAAACCTAAGATCTGTGGGAGCACTATAATGAGCTGGATCAGACCGAAATAGATCTGATAATCCCATGCACGGTTAAAGTACAAAGTAATTTTAATTACCAACAGCTTGTTAGCTGAAACGAGTTTCAGTCAAATGAGTACTCTGACAAAGCATAGAGAACCCACAAATGTAACCATCATTTACTGTCTTGACCACTGTCCTCATTTTTGCCTGATTACATGAACTGTTTAGCTTTCCCTAGCATTGTCATGATGATTTTATATCTTAGGAACTGTTAAAAAAGTAGCTACGGTTAATAAGCCTTCATTAAAGAAAAGTCTCCAAAAGTACATGGAGCTTCAGGAGAAATGTCGATCTCTTTTTCCTTACCTCTGCACCTCAGAAAAAAGAAACCATAGATCACAAAAAATAACCCAAAACACATTTTCAAAACAAGCTTGAAAATCAGAGGTATAGAACAAGATCCTTTTCCCTGCTATATTTTCCTTGGCTATGGCTTCTCAGAAAGTTTTGTACCCTTTTCTCTTTAAACAGGTCAAGGAGTGCTATCATTTAAAAGCACAATTACTTCTAATTTTCTATTTTTTTTAACTTCTTTTCCATCATTTTTTTCCTCATTCATGTTCCTGCTGTTAATCTCTCTCCTGTTTCTTCTGTCTAACCATCTATCTATCTTTGGTGTTGGTACAGGCAAAGAAAATACAAAGTAAGACTGCTTCATTTGGGAAGACGTTCACAACTCATTCCAGAGGAAAAGGGAAAGAAAGAAAGTGTGTTATCCTCCTTATACGTTCTATTGTAATCAGATGTATACTACACTTCAACAGCAGTACTAAGACCAAGGAATGTAAAAGACCCATATTTTTTAATAAGTTCATGCTAAAAACACTGATAATGCCCATTTCCCACATTCCACAACCTTCAGCAAAACTTGTGAAATTTTGGTTTCTATCCATAGGAATATTATTAAATAAAAATATTACTTTTTTCCTCTTCATATGATCCTCCAGAGCTGCTGCTGTAGCGAGATTCTAGTCTGTGGTGCTGGCGGTTTAAGTTACTGTTCAACCCACTGTAGATGTCTAGATGTACATAACTGTAGGAACAAATAAAGCAGCACTAGTAACTGACATTCTGTGACAAAAATTAATCAGCGTCTCTCAGTAAAACTGTACTGCAGCAAAACTAAGTGTTATGCAAAAATACTTCATCTTACAAGGACAATCAACATGACGCCAAAGCTTCTCAGCTGTATAAGACACCCCTCTTGTAGCAATGCTAGATAAGGGGGATTCAAAGAGATAATCCACTATAAATTACATTTCTGTTAGATCATTTTCACTGACATCTAAGTACATTAAAATATTTGTTACCATTATACATAAGTTATTCTCACTCTTGAGCAAAATAATGAAAACCCTTTTTGATCTGGCACAGACATATATATACACACACACAAAGAGTTCAAGATCCCACCTCACTAATCTGATAAACTATGAAGAAATCAGAGAAATGAGAGTGCCAAAAGCACAATTTCCAAGCTGTTTCTACATAATTTGCTAACACTCTCTCCTCCTGGCAAGTCCAAGACATACATGGTATATTTTATCAAAAAGCATATACCCTGGGGTGGTGTTAGACAACCCTACAGCATGTGCCAAAACTTGCAGAGACTTTCAAAACTGCCTTCATTACTTTACAAGTTCCTTCAGCCCCAGCCCCCATAGCAGCCAAATACTTGTCTTTGCCTTGCTAGGCTGAATTTTGAATGACACCTCAGATTCCATAGTCTTTAATTTATTGTCACACAACACCCCCC
>JAVJGG010000054.1:18737383-18750304 GCA_035590195.1 Aviceda cuculoides | reverse complement strand
CCCCCCCCGCCCTTTAATAATCTAACTATAGTGACATAATTATCCTAGGGAAGGAAAAAAGTGTCCAGCTGGGAAATTATGTTAGAAATAGAATTACTACGGCTTTCAAGAAAGTCGTCACTAAATAAAATCGTTTGTGAATTTACCGCATAGTAGCTACTCTACCACGACAGCTCATGTGCACTTTTTTCTGTGCACACTTTTTCTCATGCTAATCATAGAATCCCTATTCCCTTTTCACATTGAGATTAGCTATCTCATTAGCTATCTCATATTTAACACAAAATGAGAGCATGCCCACAGTCAGTTACTGTTGAGCTCTGAGTCCACACCCTGACTAAGTCTGTGTCAACTGTTTGCCTTCCACCACCCTCACACTGGTACCACTGTCTAGCAAATTTCTCCAAAGGATTGTTCTTAAGAAGCTCAAGAATTAGGGAGGCAGGTATCTGTTTTAAAGCCAGCTGGAAGGGATCTTGCCACAGATACCAGGCATCCAAATACCCTAAATGGGAGAATAAACTAACTTTCAGCACAGGGGCACTGTTGATTCTAGTGAGCTAGGAAACCAATTGGTGAATTGACTACATTACTAAACTAATAACATTTTCCCCTGATGTATCTGCAGTATAATTTCTTTTATGTAAACATATACAGTCCAGTGTAATAGTAGCTAATTTAGGTATCAATAACAATATAGCTATAGCAATACAAAGCCTGACCTGGATTAGTCTCTTTATTTATTTAGTTCCCTCTACAGCTTTTCGAGTTCAAACTACAATTGAGGCTGCTACTGTTAATCCCAAACAGTATTCCAGTTCTGTTGCTTAAAACTCTTAAAACTTACAGTCAGGTATTTCCTGCAACGTAGACATACCTAGAGCCATTGAGATGCACATATTTATAGTATCTAGCAGGAATTCCTGTAATTCAACCAATAACTGTTTTTTGAGGAGATACTTACTTCTCTTCACTACTGTCTTTTACATGTTTACTGTCAGGGTTGCCATCTGTGGGAGCTACCATTGTATTGCTACTAGAAGTGGTACCTATGAATTATGGATAAAGAAAAAGATTGGTCAACAGAATAGAAAAGCAGTCTTAAGCACTACATGATGACCCTTATTTACTTGTCCATGCCAAGAGCCCTAACCAGGTTTACACTAGAGCAACTGGCACGAATACAAACTGAGCCACAGAAATTACTTTCACATCCAAGAAAAAACTGTTGTTCAGGCTAAAAGATTCTGAGCTGCTACCATAATTTCACTAACAGGAAAAAATCAAAATAATCTGTTCCAGGAATCTCTAAGTCTTCAATGTAAATTAAGTAGAAAGGCTTGTTTTTGAAGCACGATCTAGAGACCCATTTCTTTCTTTCCTGTATGCTATACCTTATAGTAATCCGTAAAATGTAGTTGGACTTTGGTACGGTTAATTCAAACCACAAACAGATTAGGGATTAAAACCTAACAGCCTGCAGTGAAGCTTCTATCAATTTCTTTTTAAGAGAAACTTGCAAGCATCACACTGAAAAGCTTACCACAGTCGGAAATAATTTTGCACGCTCCCCACAAATTTTGCTACTCTCAATTACACTTAAGTGCAAGAGCCCCACAATTTTGTTTCATACTTTTTAAACACTTTGATGAACAAGTGCCAATGCATCCACCTTGTGATCCAGATAGTCCCTATGTGACAGGACAAGGCTGCTTCACAACATTGACAGCTTTACAGCACAAAAGCTAAGTCCTTGCTTAGATACTCTGCCATCCATGCCTTTTGTGGCTCACTTTGAAAGACGCTTCAACAAAACCAGACAGCTTTTCCCCACATTTTTCAGCATGTTCTTGGATTGAAGCATGAGGTAGACACTTTCTGTATTTTCAGTGGGGTTTTCTTTGATGATTGATCTATTGTTAATTGTTAATTATTTCTAAATAAATTCTTCTAAGTAAGTGTGCTTAAATCCTCTTGAATAAATTCCTACAGATGCAGCTTGTGTCTATAACAGAACTTGAAATATAACAACTTACATGGATTTAAAATCAGATAAATTTTCCCAGTTGTTTGACTGAACTGACTTAAAAGTGATATAGTGAGGGTAAACGGTGTAAGATCTGAACACAGACAAAGTCTAACACATGTATTAATACAAACCTGTTCCTTGCGAACGTATCTGATGTTCTTTAATAAGAACTCTAGGTGCACCAAAAACTGCAGATCTTGTAAAGCAAACTTTGTACTGTAATTTATTTTTAGAAACAGAACATTGTACTCCAATTGAATATTTACACATGAACTCCAATATCATAACTGATTGATAATAGCATAGTTATCATTGACAATAATAAAAGTTTAAGTTAAGAAATTCTCACCTGAAGTGACAGAGGGGATTTTGTAACTTGAAGTAATGCGGTAATATGGTGGATTATCCATATGGGTGACTCCTGAACTGACAGGATCTGTAAGCTGAAGTTCACTCACCAGCTCTTCTAGTAGTTGCATTGTTTTATCTCTACCCAAATAAACAATAACTTTCTTTACCTGCCATAAAAAAAAAGTATATGTATGTAAAACAGTATGTACATAAATAAAATTCTTATTGCAGTGACTTGATTTAAAAAAAAGGAAAGTAAGAGATTTGAATAGAGCAACTTGTTAGAATCAATATCTACCTGCACTGCAAGTGAGGATACATGAAATTTACTCTAGTTCAAAAGGCAAACAAAACCACTTTCACTGCTTTCAAGAGCAGCAAGAATCGGAAACATAAGAGTAAGAAAGTAAGTCTTCTAAGTTCAATGACAGTTATTTAAGAAGCAAACGATTTTCTTACTAAGGTTTTAGCAACACCCGAGATCAACAATGGAGCAAATGTATTCTGATATGATTTCTTTGCGATACTTCATAGTTGTGTTCTGTTCTTTTCTAGCAGATATCATATTTTCCCTCATGCTATTCTGCAGTGCTCTCACATATGCTTTGACAAAAATAAAATTGGTTTTGAGGGGGCTTGGGAGGAGGAGGGGGGTGTTTTAATTCTTGGTCATGTGAGAATAATCACACTGTCCCTACATGGTGTAACAGGTGCTTTATTTTACTAATTATCTGTCTGCTTTTTAGGACTATCCTAAATTATAGCATAGGAAAAAAAATTTCATTCCCAAAATGCTCGAGGCCTTTATATACTCTGATGAGAATAAACACCTAACTATAGCAATATTTTATTAAGCATATAGTAATTAAGGATTCTCCACTGCATCTTACTTCAGCAAAATAATCCTGGTCACTGCTAAGCAGCAGCAGATGGCTGCTAGTCAGTGATTACTGCAGACATCAGTAAGTTCATATTTTTTTTTCCTGACATTTTCTTGAGTCACTACTGCTCAGTGATTTATTTCCATCCTTTAGAGAGAACTCAAAGATGTACATAAGCAAGTGATCCAAGGCATATGACTTGTGGAATTACTTTGTCACCTTGTTCAAACCCTGCATGCAAAGATTTTGGGCTGCAACGTTAAGCTAGATTTCCTGATTTGCAATGAAAATGACTGCCAATCAATGAAGAACTTGAGGTGTCCTTAGTAAAAACTTAATATTACAGGCCCTGATTGTTTACTTCCTATCTATTTTTTTTTTTACTATTAGCAAAACCTATGATAATTTTCTAATGAAAATATTATTTACGGAACTATCTTAATTCTTCGTAACGAACAGAAAACAACTGCTGCAGTAGATTTGCATTTTATGATGTAAAGGAGTTGTTCAGTATATACTCCTAATAAAATTAATCTAAATTTAGCATCAAACTCTTAAGTTTCTTTTTTATGACAAAGGAACAAAAAAATGCTAAGACAGATGTAGACATTTTAATAAGTCTTTTCCATTTTTTATTATTCACTCACTAAATAAGGTCTATGGTCCACCTAGTATATCCTGAATTTTGACAACTCATAACTGATAAAACAAGTAGTGGACTGTTTCAGACTTACTACCCTGAGTAAATTCCAATATTCAGTGAGTTTTCTTAAGAAAGCCTCAGTTATCTTTAAGGTGTGATATCCCTTCTGGTTTATTTCCTTTCTCAAACCCATTCCATGAATGCTGGGTTTAACTGAAACCGATAGTGAAATTTCAACACAGATGTCCAAAGTAACTCAAACAAAAGAACTGAATTTGATTTGTTCATAGTATTTAGTGGTCATAAAATATGGGGCTAGAGATTTTGATACTAAAAATCCAACCTCACATTTTTTGTTTCGTCATCTTTGCTGCTAGACACACAACTAGTTTTTAGAATATCAATAGCACCAAGGAGAGACATATCAAATACTCACATAAGGCAAAAGGCTGGGTTCACTGTTCACTCCACAGATACTGATCAAGAAGTGCAAAATTATTTTCAGATTCTTTGGCCAGCTGTCTGCCAAAGTAGTCCAGACATTTTCTATCTCTGACCAAGCCACTTCATCACCATACTAGAAAACAAAATAAATATCTCTGCTGAAAACTCCACTAGAAAACATTGTATTTGAAAGTGATCTGTATTGACCAAGTGGGACAGGCTCTAGAAAAAGGAGACATAAATCCTGTAAGAAGCTGTCGCCATTTTAACATTCCAGAATGAAGCTTTCACGTATATTCATTTTTATAAACACATTGTGGAAATAATTATTTTCCTTTATAGCTATAAATATATAAAAATACATCTAAACATATTTGCACATATTGTATATTTTATTTATATACAATATAAACTTTATACATTATATAAGTATACACATATTTATTAATATGTGAATTTATTTCTATTTCTATATGTTTATTTACATATAAATAGAAAAAGCTATCTAAATTTAGCAGAGACCCATTCTCCTAGTTGCTGACAATCCTGAATAAAATTCCATGGATCACAGGCTGCAAAGAGTTTTTAACTTGTAGCTTAAAACATGATCTCTCATCAGTAAGATTCAAAGATATCAAGAATTGGCAGGAGCACTGAATGTGACCAATACTTTTTCTCTGTTGGAAGTAGCTATCACAGGAAGGAGGAGGGTCTGTCAGCCTCTGGCAACAAGATCGGTTCCAAAACTCCACTCTGAGATCATAGGAATACAGGTGACTTGGTATTATCTGCCCAGCTAGACATCTATATTGCAAAACAACAGTTATAGACTGTTACTATGTCACAATTACTGTAACTTTTGTATTACATATTAAGTATTTATCATAATACCTCACAACTATATGGTATAGTTTTGGTATACATAACATCTCTTGAAAGTTTGGTAACACAGTATCTCTGAACAGGAATTTCTCACACCTTGAACACAACCATCCACTGGAACAAGACAGAGCACTTAATTAGTTTTACCTTTGCAGTCATGTACATCAGATTGTTCAGAACCATCGCTGTAGCCTGTGGTGATCCCCAGCCTTCTCCTCGTAGCCATCGTCTGCTGTTCACCATTATTTCTCTGTCTTTCAAAGACTCTTCTTCATCTTCCTCTTGCCGACGAATGGTTGGCAAAGGTTTCAAGTCTACCAGCTCAATATTGTTCATCCATGGCAGCAGATAATGCAGCATCACCTGCCTCCCAGCTGGGTGAGCCGTTTGGATTCTCTGACTTACTTCTGTCATTCAAAAATTAGGTACACGCATGAATTGCAAATCAATAATGAGAATTGTTTTGGTAATAATGGCAACAACCGTGAGCCCAGTAGACCATACTGATATAAAGTAATGCTGATACAGACGTAATTTTTTTGATTAGCTGACTAGCGCCATTTCATAATGAAAAAGTCTGCAGTCTTCGGTAGAGCTAATTGAAGACGCTGTTAACAAACAGTATGTTGAAGAAACCATATCAGCATACGCAAACACATATATTCCTCTACTTGGGGGAGGGAACTGAAAACCTAGATTATATAAAAATGTACCAACTTTAGCAAAAAAGCACTTAAATTTTTTTCTTCCTCATATTAGTCCTAGGAGCTTTTTAATTGATGTGAGAGGTTATTACTCTGCAACTGTTTAAAAATGCCATGGAATAATATTTTCAAGCAATCCACAGTAAGCAAGAAAACACTAGGAAGAATAACAGAAGAAGAGTTTTAAAAAACAGTTGCAAATTATTTCTCTAATGTGATTTTTCATGGCTATTAGAAAGCCAGTAGAAGTATCTTTGATTCATGTTGTTTCCTCTTGAATATATTTCAAATACAAGTAAACAAAAATTGTAACTCAGTAAATTCCATTTTCTCCATTCATTATGATGTTATCTTGTTGTCTGTTGTCCTGCTTTTAGTGAATTACATATAAATTAATTATTGAAAAATAAGGATTACACATTTTGTACAATGCTTTTGACCCACTGAAGTTTTTTGTTTTGTTTTAAAACCATACCTGAGAAGATAGCAAGTGTTAGTTCAGGATAAGTCCTTGCTAATTCTTCTGACAGTTGATAATATGACACGGAATACAGATGTGGTAAAGGAGAAGGCTGACCCAAAACCCCATCCGTCCGCTGAACTTCCAGTTTGTGAGCATAACGGAACATCTTTGGTTCCAAGATCTACAACAGTAACATTCAGAATTTGAAGATAAGTATAGAGCTACAATGGAAATCTTTAGATGAAATCACCTTCTCAATTCATGTATCTACTCTCATTTAATGTTTCCTATCTATGCAGATATATTTCCAACCAATATCAATTTCTCTCTGTGAGACATCGATAGGAGCAACGTAATCTTTTATGTGGCACAGATGCAGAAGGAGGCTAAAGCAGTCTGATACTTTAAAAGTCAGTTTTGGCTGATCTTAAGCAGTGGTGTTCACTCGAGAAGAAAGATGGGGTTGAAAGGGAGGGTGGTGTGAGCGCTGATATATCAACAGGGGTGTGACTGCAGTGGGGACTTTACTGTTGAATTTAGCTGACAACAAAAACCTTTGAAAAAAACACCCAAGACTGGTGGTCTGAGCCACAAGTAGCACCGATTTATTTATTTATTTTTAAACAGTAATGCTGCCTGTAAGATTAAGCTTACCTGCAAATGACCTCAGAAAGGAATATACAAAAGTAAATTAAATGGCTAGCAAGATTTTCAGTATCATCTCTCCACACAGATAGATGAAAAAACATTTGGTACTAATGCAAAAATCAGAAAACTGACTGCTACCCCAGCAGACAGAATAAAGGGACAGAAAACAATATACTTCTCTCCGAGGTGCTTTTGGACAAATGGAGCTATATACCACTCTGTTTCAGGGCCAAAACAGAAGAATCTTGATCTAGTTTTTGTCCCTTGAAAAAGCAGATATTATGAAAATACACGTTTTGGTCTTAGCTCATGAAAACATGACAGGCTGCCACTGAAGCCTATTTGTGCCTGGTAACTATCTGGCCTAACTATGTACTAAAATAGAGAAGAAAAAAAATACATACATTGTATCTCATTACTAAAGGGACAACACTTTTTCTTTTTAAATGCACAGGACAGTTCTTATTTTAAAGGGAAAACAAAAAAAATCAAAATTAGCTTACAAACCTGTAATAGTTGCATAGCAACTTCATAGATAGCCCTAGTAGAATCGGCTGCTTTAAATAGTATCAGATTCAGGAGGGTCACTGTATCACACTGGTAATCCCTAGGAAAAAATTGCAAGTGTGAAATAAGTAAAATTACTTTTGGCTTTTTAAAATTTGAATTTATTAAAGTTTAATTTACAGGAAATATGGTATGGGATAACGTAACATTTTGAAAAGTTTCTCTAGTAACACATACACACAACCAGGCGTGATCTTTTCCCTTTGGGGGAGAAAAAAAACCAGTTCTACATGAAAGCACACTTTCAAAATTAAAGTTCAAAGTTTTGAAAAAATATTGTAGTACCTGTTTTGGAACACGCTGGCTATCGCTTTGAAACAGCCAGCTGCGACCCGCTTGGAACCTGTGTAACACCGGTCTACGGCCCAGTACATGAGGTTACTCTGGTCAGGGTTGAGTTCCAAGAGCAGCATGACTGCCTCACAGCCTAGCTGGTGAACCTGTATTCCAGAAAAGAAGAAAAGAACCAATATATATTTATAGATATAGAAAAAAAGACCACCTTACAAAAATGGCATAAAATAGATATTTAATTAAAAAAAAAAAACCAACAAAAAAACCCGAAAGACAACTGCAATACATGAAATTTGTTCCATCTAAAAACAATGAGACCACAGCTTAAAATAATAACAGGTAATTCTATCAAACTGTTTAATGTTCAACTTGCACACACAGTCATAAATTATTGAAGCAAATAACTAGATAGCTCTACTGACTTTTTTTTTTCCTCAGTTCCAAGGCTACCTTGAACTATTTATTATTTTCACTCGTCTTACTACAACCTGAACATTGACCTGAAAGCATCAGGTACAGAAAAACACTTAAAAATACACAGGAATTCCAACGGGATACAAGGGATAGATCTATGTCAAGACTTGCACATTCTCTTGAATCAAAGCAGCCCACTGGAGCTGTGTTTTTATGTAGTCATAGTATTAGTGCAATAGAGGCCCTATATTTTAAATCTAAAGCTTGCCTAACTGTTTAGATGTAAAGCTTGGGGTCTTCTCCGCAGGACCCCGAGTGGACTCTACAGTCGCACATTCAAAATTTTATCTCCTTTAAATTTCTAAAAGATCTGCTTATTACTACAACTTAGTAGCTGATTAGTTTACAAATAATACACAATTTTTCACTCCTTGCCCATTCCTCTTCCCTTCTGTTTTGTCTGTTCTTAGACTGTGATTAGGGACTGCCTTCCTCAACAGGGTGAATACACATATTAAAGACAGTGCTTTATACGCACTACTAAACACGCACTACTAAAACAGCTTTGAGCTTAAGCCACTCTAAAGCATTTAGGCCAATCTGACTGCAAAACTCATTAAAGCATATGTTGAAGGCACTGACAGTTGCAAACCAACGTTGACATTGCCTGTATTACCTTTTTATCTTGTGAATCCAAAATATTATCCAGCCATTTGTATAAGTAGCCATCAGATGAGAGCCCGACGTTATCTGCAACAGGCCCACAACACAGTACAGCAGACATAGCCTTTAGAAAGTAATTGAAAAACACTACATCTTAGTAACTTAGATACAGGAAGTGCTTTTACCAAGTCCATTAAAATATCAGAAAACTAACTTCTATTCAGCCAAGGGAGGAAGACCAAGGCTAATAAAGAACTGTTTAACATCTTAGTCAAGAAATTATCAAATCATATTTTTCTCAACTCCCAAATACAAGGAACTGTCAATACTGAAATGCTGACATATATAAGAGTTAATATGTCAGTGTGATTGTTAATTTACTTTTACATGAAAGCCTTTCTCCTCAGGCAACTGAAGACTACAGTCACTGAAGTGAACATTTAGTAGTCATTTTAAGAAAGTCCTATAGCAAGCATGATAGTTTACAGTATGGAAAAAGCCAAACTGTCACAAATACACATGTAGGCAGAAGAGAAAAAAAACTAAGTCATGAATGGCAACAAGGATGTGAAAACCACATCCAAAAAGCCCAAATGTTAAATTTGCACTAAAAAAGTTAACATAACAATCTGTTTCCAAAATTCAGAAAGTGCTAAAATACCTTTAATGCACAGTATTGGTGTCTGTTTATTCGCATGTTCCTATCACTGTATCTGTCTAGGGGAGTAAACATGATACTAAAAGGACCTGCCCAATGACTGAACAACATAAATAGACTGTGGCGTAGACTCTGCTGCGGAAAGACACTTCTTCTCTGGTGTACTGGAAGAAAAGCACACAGGTTAGACACACTCCTCTTGTCATTCTTTAAAATAAAGTACATAGAAACAGACCCAAAGAATGAATATAGAAAGAAAAATCAATGTAAAGACACATTATTTCAACATCATAACAGCTGGATGTAGGTTTACTATTGTCCTGCTTAATGCCACTAGTGTACAAGAACAAGCTATTTATTAGTCCAGAGAATTTAAACGCACTGCCAACCAACAAGACTTCTGCTAAATCGGAAAATTACTTACACACTTCCAAACAGTACCAAAAATCTCTCTTAAAAACTCATGCTGCTAAAGTTCTATTCAAAACTGATGGCATGAATTATTTTTATGAAAGTATTCTGAAACTAAAAAGTGGATTTTAGTTTAGTTTTTGTTTGTTTGGTTTTGTTTTTTTAAATGTACTGCATATTAAATACAGTCATCAGAAGTTATTAAAGCATTTTTACATACCTGGAACATTTTGAATTATATTTGCCACTAAGGCACTAAAATGGCATCGGATATCTTTCAATGTATCAGAATCCTTTTCATTTTCTGCTTCTAGGAGTTGTCTTGTTAGATCAACATACTCAAGTAAAGTGTTGTTGAGGGAATGTGTTTCATTATCAAGGCCACCACTTGCACTTAAAAATAAAATAAAAAAAAAAAAATCAAATAGTATGACAAATACATACAATGATTTCTGAAAAAAAATCCTTATTTTCTTCTCTTTAAAAGAAACCCCACAACCTCAACACTGCAAATATTTAATTCAAACTCATTTCTTCACGCAGCTTCTATTTCAATGTTAAATAAAAAGCTCCAGTGAAAGCAAACTAATAATCACTATCAGAAGTCACTCATCCTTCCACAGAATTAGTTCTTATATTGGGGATAACTGTTAAAAATAATAATAAAAACCCTCAACCAACCAACACCTCCGCCCAACCCATGCTATTTGTAAACCAGAAAAAATAATTACTAGTATAGATTTCTATATTACATACTGATTTTTGGGAGTCAGTCAAAACGTTCAGTACTTCATGACATGCTATTGACTATTAGCAGATGAAAGCAATTTATTCATTTTATATATTCATTTCCCATCTTCATTGCTTTAACAGCTGACCTGACATCTGTATTAAACTAAATAAGGAGATTAAAGACTACATGCTATTCAAACCTGCCCTCCTTTGAAAACCAACTCTTAGAACAGCAATTCCTTTCCTCTCAGCTCCCTCCACCACCTTTCCACATTTGTACTGAAGACAACCAAAAAGCATGCCTTGCACACCAAAAGCAAGATGAGGAGGTTTATGGTAGCCCTTAATTGCTTGCTAGCTTCCACCACAGAGTCAGACTGGCCTCAGAGAGAAAAGCTGACAAAGTTCCAGGGTGCAGACTGTGGTTAGGAGATATTTTACATACGCTAATTAAACACCAGTGAGTACCTTAAAAGATAAGACGGGAGAGTACGAGTTTAAAGGCTGTACTCTGAAAAAGCATGCCAAAAGGAACAAAGGCATTTTAGCAATGCTTCTGAGGCAACATTCTGAAATATACTGTAGTAGCTTGCTTAAAGATTGAGAATTTCACACTGATTATACTGCTAAGGTTGACAAATAAATGTTTAATTATCATTGTCTAACAGAATGGGAGGAACTAGCCTAACCATTTCCTAGCCTGCTTCCTCTTATACAATTCCACCTGCATAAAAAAAAATTTCCAAGAGACTCGTAAAACATATGCCAGAATTTTAAGTCTTTTTTCTAAGTGTCCCTATACAAGTAGGGTAAACTGAGGAAAAAACCCCAACCTAGTTAACATTCTGCCTCTCTGAAAGAAAAAGGTCCAATATTAACGACCAGTAGCCTTCTCTGCACAGGACATGCTGACTAGCACCAGGACTCCAGGTGAGAAAGAATTCCAGACTGATTACAGAATAGTTGTAACTTGTGTTTTCTGATTTGCGTAACTGGTGCGATGTTTGAGCACACACAGACAAGAAGGAACATGACATACTGCCTGTTCAAAGCAATGTCCTGGGGAATAGCAGCATTTTAAATAAAACACAGACCACAGTGACAAAGAGCATGGGGAAGGGAGGGATTAGAAGGCCAGCAAGATTCCAAGTTTTATAAAACCATGTCTATTTATTTAGTGGTTTATTAAAACTCACTGAAGAACTTTGCATGCTTGTTATACTGGGTCCTAAGAATACTAATGACTTAATTCAGAAACATAAATAACATCTTATCATCAGTGCTGCCCCTACCTGTGACTAATGACACCAGCATCTGCCAACAGTTCAAATATTCGTACTAGTTGTACTCGTAAAATATCTCGACGCCTGCGCCGTTTCATGTTCTATTCAACAGAGGAAACACAAAATTAAATGAAGCAGAGGAAAAACTAAGAATAAAACCAGCATGGCATATAAAAGCATTATTATATCTGTACTACAACTAGCATCAATTATCAGGGGTACCAACCTTTTAAGATGAGGAGTTACCAGAACTGCTAGCAATTTTAATAAATCAGACAATGAACAAAATTTTTCCCTGTTGCAACTCCAAGATATACTAGGTTTGCTATTACATGTATTATCAAAATAATGTTTTTTATCAGTCTCCTGTTGCAAAGTGCTACATATAAAACAATGAAGTACAAATGCCAATCTTTCTACATATTTTGAGGAGGTGATTCTACATATTTTGAGGGAGGTGAGACCCCACCTGGAGTACTGCATCCAGCTCTGAGGTCCTCAGTACAAGAAAGACATGGACCTGTTGGACCGAGTCCAGAGGAGGGCCACAAAAATGATCAGGGGGATGGAACACCTCTCCTGAGAGGAAAGGCTGAGAGAGTTGGGGTTGTTCAGTCTGGAGAAAGGAAGGCTCTGGGAAGACCTTATAGCAGCCTTCCCGTCCCTCATGGGGGTTTATAAGAAAGATGAGGACAGACTTTTTAGCACGGCCTGTTGCGATAGGTCAGGAGATAATGGTTTTAAACTACAAGAGGGTAGATTAGACTAGATGTAACAAAGAAATTTTTTATGGTGAGGGTGGTGAAACACTGGAACAGGTTGCCCAGAGAAGTGGTAGATGCCCCATCCCTGGA
>JAVJGG010000054.1:18722299-18736998 GCA_035590195.1 Aviceda cuculoides | reverse complement strand
AAAAAACCCCACCCCCCCCCCCCCCACACAAAACCCAAAACCACAACAAAGTTGGTAGACAGTAAAACTCAATTCTATGTCTTAGGTAGTACTAATTGTGGGCATGTTACTGATGACATAATGAAGTAACAGCTGTGTAAAACTATGCTTAGGTAAAAGGAATTAAAAGAATGTGGAAAAGGTTACAGTATTTTTTCATTATTTTAAACAAAACCTCTTTGATACAGCAATAATACAGAGCTCGAAACAAACACGAAGCTCTTCTAATGTAAGCACTTCACAATCATTTAAAAAAGTAACATCTCACCTTTTTATCTGGTATACTGACAGTTTTTAGGTGCAGAATTGAAGAACATAACTAACATTTCTTTATACCATTTGTGAGAAGATAGTTAAAACTGTGTACTGAATAGAATGAAAAATATCTAATTACCTCTGGCCTTCTTTCAAGTGCTTCCTTAATTATAGGATGTAATTCTTCTATTAGTTCCCTGAATTAAAATAAAAGAATTAAAAGGATAAAAACAACCATTAAATTAACATCCCAATTGAAAGGTGTTTCACAGCAACTAGTGTTACAATGTAAGTTAAAACACCCTCAGGTTTTCCTTCTGTACCTGCAGCTTTCTGAAGTAAACCAGCATTTAAGAGATGTTTCCCAGAAAGAGAATTCCCTAATTTAAAGACAGACTACCAAACGGATGTCTCAAGAACTACCACTAAATTTGCATTCACCAAGTATTATGGCATATTTCTAACACAGATGATTTTCATTTATTTTCATATTCAGAGTTTATCAAAGCCTTATGGTGCAAATAGAGACTACTAGGGGAAAAAAAGATGTTGGCAGCTTATCACACAATGCTCTTTCAGTTGTCATGATGCATTTAGTTTTTAATAAAGATTATTTCTTTAAGGCCAATAAGACTATGCTGACAGAAGTCAGACTAGCTCTGTGAAAACTGAAAAGCAACATGCTTTGAAGCTGTTGTTAACATTCCCTAGTTATTCTGAAGCTCCATAGACTTTATTACTAGTCAGTTCCTTCTGCCAAACTAAGATTCTCTTATGACTCCAAAAAGGGGACAGGAAAAGGGGAAGGAGATCAGTAGTATGGATTGACACAGACAAAAAACTAAGGTAGAAACACACTGGGTTTACTTTAATATTTGTTAACATAGTAACAATCACCTGCACTTTAGATCTGTTTGAGTGTGACACGTTTTTCTGCTTTTGGTGCTATTGTAATTCAGACACACAAAAGCATAAACCACTTCCAAGTTTTCATGGTAAATGACTGACACCTCTGCTACGTCATTCAAAGGTTCTTTTTCAGAGAAACAGTCCAGGTGATCAGAAAGCTACACAAACTTTTGCAGAGCACTCACAGTTACAAGACACATAAGCATGGTTAGGGATTGTTTTATACTTTCCTTTAAACACAGAAAACACAGACAAGAATTTGGAAGAAGCTTTTTTTGTGCTAAAACATAGTAAAGGGTCAGCTTCCAACGGAGAGCAAGAGACACCTAGACAAGTTCATGTGATGAGTAACAGAAAACAAAAGAGAAAAAGAATATTCTAGCAAGGTTAAGTGGACTGCATATACATATAATCCATAATGAAAAAAGTTCCTGAGTAAAACATACCAAGCGGGGAGGAACAGTGCTTAAAAAACTCAAAACCAAAACAACAAACCCGTGGAGAGCTGGAATGGTGAAGGGTAGGCTACAGTGAGCATCTGGTGTGAGTATGCACACTGGACAGAGGAAAAAAGCTGGTCATCAGAAACAAAACAAAATTCAGAATAAAGAAATCAGAAGACTGATGAGAATCAGTTTGTTTGGTTTTTTTAAGTTTGCTGAATGAATTGTTTCTAATTTAGAAAACAAAGATTTATGGTGAAATCCTTTCTGAAAGCATTTTCTAGACTTGTAGAGCACAATTATGATTTAAACTGTTCAGTATATCTTCAGAGTCATTAGACAAAATCTTGCTTTACTCCTGTAGGAGAGCAAAGTCAGATATGATATAAAATTAGAAGACTATCAAAGGATTAAACTGGAATACTATAACTAAGGACTTGGCATTACAGTTTAAAATACATCTTTGGCTCCTCATCTACCGTAATGTGGGACACAAGTGATTGGAGAAAAGAAGCATGTCATTCAACACCTAGAGTGCTAGCGATCCCTGGTTTCTTCTGCAGAAGCTGAGTTGGTTGCTATAGCATGATACAACTTCATAACTCCCCATTATAAGAGGCTGCCTGCTGTCAAAGAACATCTGATGCTGAGCACTGGCCTTCCCAGGAGGTTTTCTCCCCCTCAGATGTTCTCCCTCTTCATCCATCGTCCATAAAGACAGAGCTGTCAGTTGAGGACAGCTGCATAGAGATGCATTTTAAATCTCATGGCTTCCTGACATAGAGCTTCCTTTTCACGTCAGTGGATTTGTAACGCATAGTGACAATACAGTACATTAGGATCTGAAGAAAAGTAAATTTCAGCTGAGGTAGGAATACCACAGTTACCGGTGCCCAAATTAATCCACATGGACTTGGCATCAGTACAATGTATGAGAAAGGTGTATTAGTTTTGAAGTTACAGAAAAAAAAAAGAAAATGGGTGAGAGGGATGCACCACAAATTTCAGAAGCTTCAGCACTAGTCAGAAAACAGTTCTAACTGGTATGTTTTTCAGCTTGATCCAAAAATCTCTTTTTAGAATACAGTTATCATTGAACTCCTACACACACAGAGCTCAGAAACATGTTTGTTGGCAATACCAATAAGGAGAGTTTGGTAACTCTTACAAACATGATTATAATTAACATTTCAAATGTTAATAGTCCACACAGTCTGTTATTTCATATAAGAGCTGCCTTCAATATCAATAAAAGAGAACTGTCTATTGTTTCAACTAACTTCTTTTATCTTTATGCAGACATGACCTCTACATAAAATTATTTCAGCCTCAAAAAAGCTTTTCTAACATTTAGTGGTGTGACAAAGACAATTTTAACCAGTTTTCACAGCTTTTAAAAAATTCTTAAAAAAAAAAAGAAAGCAAACCGTTTTTTCTGAGCTCTGATTCCCCAGCTTTGTAATCAATTAACATAAAAACAGATGAAAGACAATAGTTACCTAAAAGCTCCTGGGTTGGTCCTGCCAAGTCCCAGCACAAGGGATTCTGTAATTTCCATGCTCTCAGAGCGCATCATTGGAACTATGTGCTTAAACAGGGAGGAAGGGGATGGAATGCCAATGATCTAAGAAGAAAACCAGAATAAAACAGAATGAAGTAGTTACCAAACAATCAAGTGGTGTGACATGAAAACATCTGCTGTAATTTTACAGTCTTCTCAAACTGATCAGTGACTTAAAATGCTAAAAATGAATTTTTTTATCTTTGACATGGAAAAACTTTCTGAAATAGTAAACTAGTATTAATTACTTCTGCATTCCTTGTATAATTGAATTTTCATTGTCAGATGACAATGAATGCCTCAACACGATAAACAGATGCTTTGCATGTTTATCCGCCCTCCTTAGGGACGGGAAGCAGACTTCTGGTGTCCAACTCCCTAGACTTCATTGCGGCTCTCAGAATGAACAAAGCTTTCAGTCTACAGTTCCTCAGATTTAGGGAAAGGATCTTGGTAACAAACAAGTGGAATAGGCTGCATCTCCCCAAAATCTGCTGTATAGTCCATGAATTATCATCACCTCTACTGTACCTTCTACAGGAAGCCAGAAAGGAGAAGAACAAGGCAGACAGAAAACTGTAGTTGGGAAAAATATAACAAGATACATCATGCCTAAATAGGTCACTGCTTCAGTTAATGAAGTGAGCGGCTACTTGCTCAGAATTGCAGAAGTCTACTGACAGAAAAAAAAAAAAAACAACAAACCCCCCCCCCATCACAACAAAAAAAACAACCCAACAAAAAAAAACAAAACCCAAACCCTTAATGGTAAACAAAACATTTCCTCATTAACACTAGGTAAGACTTTGAGATTGGGTTACAAAACATAAGCAGAAAAGCCTCTACAGCATGGATTGGGAGAAGCAAACTGAAACACTATCCTAAACAAATGACAAGTGTGTACTAAAACATGTTTTCAGACAAATTACACCAGTTTCTGAAAATCATGATAGTTATTATAAGCCTCAGGTGTTTCTACTTCCAATAACATGTAGACTTATTTACAGTAAGGATTAGAAGAACCTACTCTTGAATCAATGCTATAACCACTGTCAGGAGTAGACGCCAGCGTCTCAGGAGGGGAACATCTCACAGAGCCTGTGGAGGTGGAGGAGTTTGAAGAAGATGCCGCACTGCAGCAAAGAATCAGGTAGTTTCTCCAGAGCCCAATATAGGAGTCACTGCTTGTAGTAGTATTCACTTTCTTTGCATTGATAGGGCTGCTATTAAAAAAAAAATGAAAAAAACAAAACCTCAGTATAGTAAATGAAGCTTACCAAGTTTCACTTTGGTTTTCTACTGAATTTATATTTTCAAATATGTATATGCCATCGCTTCCAAAATTGTTAACATGGTAAGCTGAAGAAATTGTTCAGAATAGACCTGTACATGAATAATGTATGCTTTTATAGTCAAATCTGTTGAACTATGATATGGCCAAAGGCATGAATTAATTAATTTTTAGAGCAGAAAACTTTTTTTCCAGATAGAACTGCTTTAACTTGTTGTTATATAAAGCTGAACTAAATCCACAGAAAACATTATCAGTCCATATGTCAACTCACTGAAACATAATGACATTACCATAATGACAAATCTTGAAAGAATACTCAATATAATATATTGTATTTATATTAGAAATTAACTTACTTTATATCCACTTGTGGAGACAGCAGTTGGAGTCTAGTGTAGGCAAATGTCCAAGCATAGCTTACAGCTGTTGGGCAGTGTTTTGGAAGATTTTCCTGTTTCATAAAACTTGAGAGGCTTATAATCCATGGATCTTGGCCTTGAGTCACATGTGCAAATATCCATATATGTGATGGACTGATCACATCAAACTGGTGGCTGATTGGGGAAGAATTCCAGTCAGCCAGAGTTTGTAAATCTATTGAACTGGGACAGTACAGTAAAGTGGTCTGTGTGCATAAAAAAGAGAACAAAGCAATATTTAATAACCATGTATATTAAGTAACAATCTCTTCATTATTAAATATCTAATAAAGTATCAGTGTCAAAACCACATTTGGAATAGATAAAACACATAATTTATGGTTTTTTTTTTACACAAGTTCCTAATGTAGACAGTTATATAAACATGCTGTTTGGGAAGGAACTGGATATTAGGAAATAGTAACTTCTAGAAAAAGGCCTTTTCACTAATGATGACTTAGTTCTTCCAAAAGATTCTGGACTCTAAAAGCCTTACTACTGAATTTCAACTTGCTTGCTAAACCTAAAATCAGAAAAGCTTTTCCTTGATACTTAAGCGTTAATGATAAATATATAAATATGGAATTCAATTGTTATTCACTGATAGTTATTATAGGTTTCATCATGGATAAAGGACACAATGACTGTTAAGACACTGTATTGCTGCAGAAGGCGGCAGTGGTCTTTGCTTCAGAAAAAATCTAATCTATGAGCAAGATAAGAAAAAACAGATATAGATATAGCTGGCAGTGTATATATGGTGGACATAATGACACACTATTGATCAGAAAGCATACAATGGTGGTTGTCAGCCTTGCAATATTCCTCAAGTTTTTTGAGGATTTTCTTTTGGTTGGTTGGTTGGTTGGGTTTTTAAGGTGATAAATTGCTGATACAGTTGGCATGATCATAGTGACACTATCATTTAACATATATACAATTTATTTGGGACAGTTTTGCAGAATTAGCTCATGTTACATCCAACATAACATAAAAACTCTCATACCTGGTCAGCCCCAGTGAGATGTATGAAACTCTCCAGGATAGTAGCACTTTGTCTGTCCATTACATCTATAGCCAACTCATCATCACTCTACAAAAGACAAAACACAAAAAGCTCTAAGAAAGCCAAGATAAAAGCAGTTTCAATTAAGCAGTCACAAGAATGAATGGGTCATCAACTCTTACCTTAGAAACTTCTAGAAGTGTGAACAAGGCCCTTATTTCTCTGAGAACACTGACAGCTAATCTCCTGGTGGCAGGCCTTGTGCTGCAAAGGATGACCAAAGCAAAGCCTTCTACCACGTGAAATACACTGGAATAAAGGGTCCTCTCCAGAGGAAGGGTATGGGCAGCCCCATTGGATACACCACGCTAAGAAAAAGATCAGAGAATTTAAGCAAATTAAGAAAAAAGTAAACACAATCAAGCTATAGTTCCATTATTAGCAATGGCAGAATAGATCATAAGGTATTTAGATCTTTGGCTACTAGTCAAATTTTGCATTATGAGAATGGCATAATATTAGCTACTTTGGTTTTTTTAGTATCTCTCTGAATTCAGTCCAAACAAATATCACAAGAAAGTCTGTCTCATTTCACTTTCTCATTAGAATAGTGCAGTGAGGGCAAAATTAAAAATAAACAGGTAATACTCTTACATATAGGACTGTAAAAAATTAAATTATTTGAATTCTTTCTGTTTGCTAGTAAAAATGATGTTTCTTTCTAGTTCTACTGTTTTACCATCCCTACTTAATTTCCTTCCAGTTACAGATGATGACTTTTGATGTAAGCAAAGATGTGGCCATGAATTAGTGTTCCGGTAATACTTAGTAATATTAAAGTAATTTTTTGGCAAAAATGCTGATTTAAAATAATAGGTCTAAAAATCTTCAAGCACTGTAAGAAAGTAAGCTGAATTTTTATTACTTAACAAAAACAATAAAAGCTACTAATTGAACTGCATGTAGATTCAAACCACGTGTTAACATCAAAGGACCTTATTTAGAAATACCTGAGAATCTTGGTTTTTATTGTGCATTTGGGCTGCTTGTTTCCACTGATTTATGAGCTGCACTAACATTTTTACTGCATTGTCAAGAAGCGTTGGGTGGATGTCAGTCACTTCACGCACAATAAAATATACAAATCCTGAAAGAACATCTTCCCGCCAATCTGGAAAATCAAGCATTAATGCTTGGAGAGTATTGAAAGCCAAGGCACGAAGTTCTTCATCCATATGAATCGTCAGCCTGTTTAGAAAAAATAGCGGTATCATCATCCCAGATTGGCATACCCTTAACCAGCCTTCATAAATTAAAGTTTGGTGTTAACTCTTCTTTCTTTACTGTATAATGTGGAATACTTCCACAAAGATGCATTTTCTGCACTGAATACATCTGAAACTGGCTACTATAGCAAAATAATGCAAGACTTCACAAAACTCAGTATAAACAAATAATTTTCAAGAGACATGGTCAAGTCTTTCATATAGGCACATCTTTGCATGCATCTGAGCAACCACTTTAGAGCTCAGCAGATAGGCACCCTGTGATGTACATGTTATTTTCTTCAAATTGAAACTGAAAAGAACAGATCATTACTGCAGATAAAGCAGCTTTACTTTGGATATGAGAAAAAAGTTGCAAAAACCCCCTTTGCATATATACTTAAAAATATGTCTCAGCCCACTATGGCAGATGAAACTTGCCCAGTACTGTATTATTACTTAATACTTTATATCTTTTATGTGATTTTTTGACACTGAAGAAAAAGTGTTAGAAAAATCTTATTCTCTCACATTATTTATTACTAACCTTTTAATATATGTAACTCAACACATTATATGCAAGTGAATTTCAAAGCTAAAAGCTATACTATATTTCTGCACCAACACCATTCTTGTATTAAAAATAAAAAAATTGAAAGGAGGAAAGTTTATCACTCTAGCAATATGTAAAGAATGTTTGCATATACCACAACTACATATTCTCACTGAATGCTCAGTTTACCCATGGATAAATATGGGTAGTATTGGATCATAAAACTGGAAAAAAGGAACCTGGATTAGTAGAGAACAAGGAAAACACAGTTTCCCATAAGCGCCTGTCTCACATTTTGGTAATGTCAAACAAGAATGACTTTATGATAATTTACAGTATTAGCAATAGGAAGGGGAAAAAAAAAAAAAGAAAGAAAGAAAGAAAGAAAAAATAAAAGGGAAAAAAGTATGATAGCAGTAACAAAAAGATAAGAACAAGGTCAAAATACAAAGCAACAGAAATAAATTCCTACTTTTCAAAAAAATTCTCTCTAAAAATAAGTGCAAGATCTTCAGGATAAATTCACCTCCTGCTATTCTAGCCAGTAACACTTGACCAACTGCAGAAGGTAGGCAGGAATAGGAAGAACGGATTCTGTATGCAGTGGACTCACACTACATAGTGCACTGACAAACTCTTATACACACAGCATTTAAAAAGGAACATCCACCAAGAGCAGAATTTCATCTCCCTTACCTTGCAAGCAATTCAATGAGGTCAGTCCTGCTCATGCCATCTGGAATTAGTCTTGGGATAGCAGCAATACAAGTTCTGAACAAATCTATCTTAGGTTTTCTCTCACCCCTACAAAAACAGTTTATAACCAAGAAAACAACAGAAAAATCTCCTTCAGTACACCACAGATATTTTCAATTTCATGTCAAAACTAAGGAGCTATCAAAAATTTTAATCATTAATTAATGAAATTAGCATTCGTTTAATAGTCAAGTAAGAAGCCAACAATTGTAATACATTAATGATGGCATCTGCAACATTACAGCATAAAAATAGTATGACGTAACTGAGAGTAAAAATACTGTAATTCAGTACATACGTAATCATGTCTTCAGGTTCTTTATTGGACATCTGCACACTAGTCATGCACATGGGCCTTCCAACTTCTTTGTCCAAATGCCTAAGAATGCTATCTAGTGCTTTTCTGACTTGAGGGTAGTAGATGGACATTCCTAAAAAGCCAAAGAGTTCCAATCACCTCTTTCAGTTGTTCTCATTTAATTTTCACATTTTTATTAAAATATTTGCCACAGATTCAGGTTAGGACAAACTTCTTCTTGTACCAAAGATGACATGAAACACACTTTAAGTGTCAAAAGAAATGCATGTTAAATGAGTACTGGGAGGTATTATATGAAAGTACAAGTTTCCTTCAGAAAGAACATAAACAGGGAAGAAACCATTAGTTGCTTCTCTGTTTTCTCAATTCCAAGTATTTTAGTTCTTGTTTAAATTTTGAACATGTTGAAACAGTCCTTTAGAGAGGACTAGCTCATCCACAGAAGATCAATAGAGCACAGGGATCAAAATTGTCTTACTCCACTTCAGCGGTGGGACATTTGGGATGTTCTAGAGTAACATCAAGGGAACAAAAATTGCCATGCTATTTAACACACTAATTGCACTCAGGCTTCTTTGTGCTAATTTGGCAGCGCAAACACTTCAAAAGAAGACATTGATTTGGTCTCAGACACCAGAAGGTCAATATTGTCTGGCAGCCCTCTCTATAAAGAATCAAAGCAATTCTGTTAAAACACACTGCCAACTTACAAAAGAATACAACATACCTATAACTTTTGCCTCCTCATCTGTCAGTGTTTTATTAAGAAAAATTTTCTTCACACGCAGAGTATTTCCTGAGGGAAGAACAACTCCTGTTGTTGGCATTGGTGGTTCACCATCTTTCTGCTGCAAGCTATCTGCTATGACAAGGAAGACTCTGAGGCCGATATTCATCCTCTTCAATAGCAAAAAAGAGAAGAAAAAGGAAAGAGAAAACAGAAGAAATCGTAACATTAAAGTAACAGAGATGAGGCAAAACACAAATTGCATTTTTCCTCTCTTTTAAACAGACAGCAGCATGGTTCCAGCAGGACAGGCTTTATTTAAATGTTACATTTTAGGGTAATGAAAGTAACAAGAATTAAGTTTAAGCCTTCAGTGCCTTCCCACAACTCTCATTCCAGTTAACTGACTTGGGACAGGCTAATATAGTGAATATTTTACAGTACAGTGCACTAAAGGACTTAACATGAATGTCGAGAATGACATACTGAAGACAGACATTGCTTAAACATCTCATCTGTTAGGCTGGGTCTTGAACCTTAAGAGCTAGGTACAACTTCCCTCAAAAAAGGCGTTACAGTTATACTGTAACAAAAATTCACACATACTCACTGAAATTATTGTTGAAATGAGTCTGAACTGTAGTACTGCTGCTAGCTTACTCAGTGGAAATAAAACAGCAATTGTGCATGACTACAATTACTTCTTTAGTTTTAGCAGAACACCCTTCAGATATTCATTAATCTGCTTTCATCCTGGTTCAAAAACAGTTAACCACTTTCCCCCAGAAAATCCCCCCAATGCCCTGTTCTCACTGCATGCAAGTAATGAGCTTTTTTTTACCTCTGGATTAATAGTGAAGGTTTTAGGTGATTTTCCAACACTAAGAAGATCAAATATTATTTCTTTCATTGCGAAATCCAAACGTTCCTATAAAGGAAAATAGATTGATATGATCATCTCTTTTCTGGTAATATGCATAGTTTAATTTCCTGGTTTGCACAGGTGCTGGGTATCATGTCTTAAAAGTTTAAAAAAAATAAAAAAGTTTTTTAAAAATATTCATTTTTTCCTGTTTATTCTTATGACTTAATGTTCTTTTAAAAATATATTATGATTCAACACAGCTTATCCCCTGATATGGTTGAACCATTTCTCTTGAAAAAATTCCCAGACAGTTCTGCTCAGGTCAAACACGTTTCAACAAATGAGCTGAAGTGTTTTAGATAACTGAATATTAGTGATAAAAAGAGGAGCCCTAGGAAACAAATATATATCAGTGAAGGGTTGTGTGTCCTGCCTCATCCCTGTATGACCAGAAGCAAATAATTTTGGAAGCTGAAGCACAGACAAGCTATCTGTTAGACAGGAAAACATGTCTCTAATCTATAAGATTATAGATGAATGAAAGTTTATCTTGTGAGATCATATCCTTCATTTTGATATTAGGACAACAGAAGCACCTAAAATAATATAAATCATAATGCAATGCTAACTACACACACTGCATGCATTGCATATTTTTTGTCTACAGAGGCTAGTCTCCAGGCTAAATATAAATGGATATTACTGTTTGAATGCTTTGCCCCTTACAAAAATATTATAACGGAAAATACTAATTATATTAGTGTATTTTTATACACACACACACACAAACCCCCACAACAATCCAATACAAATGTAAATAATAATCATCACAGTGTTCATACACAACAGTTATTGAAGTTTAGGTAACATAATTTTGCCACTAGTAGAAACAGAACGAGTCACTTCATTTGCTATACATATTTGGGGAAATTCTACTCAAGATATAAGACCATTAATTCAGTGCAAATATTTCAAAAACTAACCTTAAATTACATTTCTTGCAAATAATGTTCATCCTATTCTTATAGCTCTACCTAGACGTATTCTTACCTGAGCAATGAACTGAATAATCTTCACAAATATATTCAGAGGTGTGTCTCGTGGGACCACACTACGTGATCCTTTCGGAAAAAGTGCTGATACAATGCTCATGAGACGGCTACAAGAATTTAGAAACAAAGAGAAACAAAAAAACTTTAAAAAATAACTTTTTATAATAGCATAGACGTTACAGCTCAAATCTGGAAGAGTGTGGGGGGTTACTACTAAATAATACAGAAGCATACGACAGGTAGGACCACCTACAGAGAGTACAGCCGTCTACTGCCACAGGCAACAGGATCATGAGTTCATCTAAAAAGTGACTAAGATCCTGCTTTAAATTAGTTAGTAATAGTAGGAGGAGGGGCAAAATCTGAATGACTATTCCAAATTGTCATGATGCTAATTTATAAAGAAAACCTTTTCATATCCAGCCCATACTTAGTGATAGCTACTTCATATCCTATTTGTTCTGGTACCATCAGTGCCTTTTAGTTTTAAAAAATTTCCTGCTTCTTATGTCTCTGCCCTCTTCTATCCCTGCATAGACAACTGTAGACTCTATTCTTTCTCCTCCTTAAAGTAATCAAGTTCTTTTGGTTTCCTCTATTAAGATGAACTCTTTGTTCCCCCGTTCACCTGACTAGACTATGCCTGAGCTGGCTTCAAGATAGCTTCTGATATCACTGGGGGGAAAAAAACCCCAGCAATCAATAGTTGAAAATCCTTTGCATAATGAACTTACCTTTGAGTTACAGTGTTGCTTTCACATTTTATTCTAATAACATAAACCCACAATAACCTATACAAAGATTCCAGTGCAACTCGAGACATTTTGGGATCTTTATTCTGTAAAATAAATGAAAAATCCAGTTACTGTTGCCTGTAAGACACTCAGAAAAATTCTATTATTACACTTTTGACTTTTGAGAATATTTTCCAATTTTTTTAACAAAGAAAACTGATGTGTTTAATACTGACTACAAGTTTTAATACGTGTTCATAAAAACAACCTGCATTGCATATTTTCAGTACTACCTGAATATTTATCTAATAATTCCAGATTATTTTACACAGCTTTCACTCTGAGAGCAGAGGAGTAACTAAAAAGCAGATATTCCTCTTGAGATGAACACCAAGAGTGTATCGCTTCCAAGAACTTTTCTCAGAAACCCACTGTAACTAATACCTACTCTAAAGCAAACTAACCTATAGTTTGTCTAAAATATTGGAGTAGCTGCTTTGGATCAGGCACGAAGTCTAAGTCCATCATTCAGTTTATGACAGCAAACAGTAGCAGGTGCAGAAGAAAAGAATGCAAAACGGGGCCGGCACACAAAGACGCTTCTCTGGGTGTGCACTCCAGGCTTCACCCAACTTAGCTGTTTCCTGTGGGCTGTGTTAGTGTTTACTCACTTCCAGTGGATTTTTATTGTAACAATTAAACTAGCTTTTTCTTGAATTAATATAAAATCTTGTGGCATATTTCAGTTTAAATTATGCACTGTATGAAAAACAATTATTTTCTTTTCTTAAAGCTGCTTTGCTCCTCCTAGCTCTTAAACTGTGTAAAACAGTAGGTAACTATCATCCTTTGCACCAACTCCAGCAACCCCTTTTCCAACTAGGGATTTTTGGTGTATTTATAATCTTGAAGTGTCCAGTGAGATTCTTGGAATTGGCCATAAGTATGAGCTTATGAACAGAATAAATGATTCCCAGTTGTCATCTTTCTAGGCATTCTCTCAGTTAAAAAAAAAAAACACCCCCCCCCAACAAACAAAACCGACAAAAGAACCCCCAAAACACACCTTCCCCATCTCCAGTGAAG
Source organism: Aviceda cuculoides (assembly GCA_035590195.1). Taxonomy (NCBI): domain Eukaryota; kingdom Metazoa; phylum Chordata; class Aves; order Accipitriformes; family Accipitridae; genus Aviceda; species Aviceda cuculoides. Next base: position 18,723,715 of record JAVJGG010000054.1, on the reverse strand, counting down.
TCCTTCTGCTTCAAGACATATCTATATGATGCTTGAATCTAAGCCATTGCACATTTTGTGGGCTCCACCACAAGCCAGTAAATCACAACAGCAGACTACTTTGTCCTCCCAGGACAAGAGGAGTGCAATTTCATGAAGGGTGTAAGTGGATCTAAGACCATACTGCTCAAAAAGAGATGGTCTCATCCTACGTTCCTTCCTGTCCAATCTCACTGCTCCTTCTGCATTGACTCTAGCAGTAAGAAAGTCCAGCTCACTCCAGTAAATTGATCCAAATAATTTCATGGCCGTGTTTGTGCAATAGACTATACAAAGAAGAGCAATTTGGATAGCTTTAACACGCGTGGATCAGGACTACTGGTTTTGGCAGCAGCTTACTCTAAGAACGGCTAAAAGCCTATCGCAAAATCACCAGAGGCAAAAATGGTACTTCACAGACAAATAGCATACATGACCGTTTATCAGAAATAAGAGGGAATAACTTAACCCAGTCTGCATCAGTGATAATGCTGTTCTACTTTCCCTTCACACTCATCAATGTGTTCCTGCCATCACCTCTGAATTAGCACGCCTGCAGCTAGGCAGTGGGTAAATTCAGGAAGGTGATCTGGCTAAAATCTAACTAGTAATAAGTTACACCTGTCCCTGGTTAGTATTCAGACAGTAACTGTCCCACTGTCTAGTTAATTTACCAGCAGTGCTACTGTGAGGAAGAAGCAAACACTCATAATTGTATGAGAGGGTGAGACTGTGATAGCTTTGATTTTAATACTTAAACAGCAAAAAGCCACGGTATTATTACTCATTTCATCTATAGGACAACAGTTCCTGATGCTCAAAGTAGGCTAGTGAATTCATTGGTACACGCGTTATCAAAGTCTACCTGAAATGCAGTGTCTAGAACTGAGTAATGCTTCAATTTTCTTATTTCTGATATTCCAAAGGGGAGTTTAATTTACAGGTCCAGAAGAACACCAAAAATTTACTATTGGCTTTCAAACATCTAATAAAAAAAATGGTATAGGTAGCAGAAATTTTACAATGTGTTCACAACATTCCATCTGTTAGGACCAATATAGCTACTCCTGATTAGTTATGATGAAGTGTGCTTTGTTTAAAAAAAAAACAACAAAGTATGAGGAGGCATTCACATTTTAAAAAGGGTTACAAAGTAAATAAAGCAGTACTTTTAAGATCTTAAGCACCGAAAATTTTCATTATCTCTTCCTATAACTCAGAACTAAACAAATACGCTAGAAGAAAATGGCTTTTGGGGTCTAATTTATGGCACACTTCTTGTATACTTGGTGTTAATATGTCAGTACTTCCTTTTCTCTTTGAGATTACTCCAACTAGAATACAGTATATATGGCTATGTAATTCACCAGCCTGGCCTCTATCCGTTGTTCCCCCCCC
>JAVJGG010000054.1:18677011-18722287 GCA_035590195.1 Aviceda cuculoides | reverse complement strand
TTTTCCTAGAAACCCCCCCTCCCAACATAGTTTTGTTTAAAATCCTAAAACTTCTAACATAAATTGTATCAGCAGACTATGGAATAAACTGTCAAGAACTGTATCTCTCTTACAAAACCAAAAAAAGTAAGAGCAAATCCACAGTGGTCTTACATGACACATTAAGATGAGTCAATAAAACATATCTCAACGAAGGCAAGAAACAAAACAGCATTTTTTCCATGTTAGTCAAATGTAGTCACTTACTGAAGAAAGTACTTTTTAATACTGATGTTAAACTTTTCTTCTGTTCTGAACTAAAACAATTTCTACTTTTTAAAACCTGCAAAACCAACAGTGTAAAAGTCTTTCAAGTTAGTGCACTGCAAGTCGTTACAGTAAATCAGTTTCACATTTTTTTATTGTGGAAATGTTTTCAAGTTTGCTCGCATGCAAGACACTTTTTGCAATGAATTAACAGAAAGAACCATACATCTGAATAGGTAGATTACTTCCAGTGGAAACATGCACTGCTGTTCAGGGAAACCAGCTATGATATTGATACTCAATCTCATAAAGCCACATTTTCACCCCCAAGGAAAAACTGGTATTAGATAATTTTCTGATCTTTTTCCTCTACTCCCTGGCAAGAAAAAGAGATCTTTGAAACATTAGCTATTCTTAATCTTGTTGCTTCTGAACAGTACTAACAGCAATTTTACAAAAGAAGAAAGCACAGAACACAACAACTAACATAAAAAAACCAAACAAAGTATTTACATGAGACAAAGCAATGTTTCACTGAGTTATAACAACATATTAACTCACCTGCAGTGTTTCTATTTGTTTTCTGATACTGTTGTTAGATGGCATCTAAATAAAGCAATGTGAGACAGCAAAACATAACAAACATGAGAATGGAAGGCACATGCATGTTAGATGAAAAAAAGCACAAAACCAACAGATAGCTGTCTAGTAAGGACTCTATTCAGTAGAAATACAGGTTTTGCTACAGTGGCAGAAAACGTTCCTCCAACTTTCAAGGTTTTGTAGTAACAGACATTAAGGTTAAACTGTGAAAAAAAAAAAATTCTTTTCCACCCAACAGTGGTACAAAATCATAGACACTTTTCTCTCCCATTTCAGCAGCTTGCTTAAATGTTTCTTCCTCTCCCCAGAAGAGGTGATAAGGATACCACAACAACTCAGCTTCATCCAAGAATCTATCTGCTTTCTGACAAACCTGCTAGAATTAGTCTATCTAAATACTAGTCAAAAAGTAAGCAAAACGTTTTACAATACTGACCCAGTGTTATTGCCTGCTGAATAAATTCAGAATTTTGCCTTCACTACAGTGTGTAAAGAAATGCCCTGCTGGGCTCAATGCTGAAACAGCATCCCAACCGCTTTGTGCGACAAGGCCAGCTATATCTATACCAAGAAACACCCTTTGGTACTCTCCTGGTCTAAACTGACACTTACAACTCACTTATCTGCTATTTGCTTCAGTCCAGTCCCCTGAGCTTCCTCCTTTCAGCAAGGCTAGGATGTTTTCCCCATACAATAAGCCTGCTTTGAGGATAACTAAAGGTCGTGTGCACCGAAACTCAGTACAGAGAGTTTACAGGGGCAATAAACATTGCTAGCACTGGATTAGGATTCAGAATGCTCTCAGGAACATTATCAAGTAGAAGGTAGCACAGAAATACTGCAGGGTAAGGCAAGGTATGAATATACTATGCATCAGGTACTATGGGGCAACTGCAAAGATGTGAGCTTTCATACCACGGCAAATGGGAAATTGCTTATTTCTGTCACCAAAGTGTGACCACACTGTGTTCAGTGCTAGGTAAGAATTTGCACTGGGCAGTCACCAGGGAATAAAGCGAGCACCATAAATCCATGACCTACATTACCTCCCGGAAACTTGCTAATGGGCCTGTATTTTTCATAGAATATCCCTGCGACACAGTCTCAGTGTTGTCGTTCTTTCAAACATTAGTTTGTTAATTTTAACTAATACAGTAGGGGTGGATAAACCTTTTCAGTACTCTAAAGTATCTCCCAGTAACTCTCAAAATTACTTTATTAAATAACAAAGACACTGGAGACAATTGATTTGGAATCCTTATTGCATTTTACATATTTAGTTAACTGCAAATAAAATAACTTTAGTCATTAGGAAATCAGGAAATAAAATGGGGAAGGGGAAATCTAAAAGACTGAACTGCTGTGAAACTCAGATTTATAAATTAATGAGATTACTTATTACAGAGTGCATGCATTTAATTAGCTTCAGAAACAACGGAACACAGTAATTCATAAGACACATTAGGACAGCAAGGGTGTATTTCTCAAGATAAAACTCAACAAAGTTTCTGAATAAGGTAGGCATCCAAAAAATCAATAGTATTCAGTGGGTCGAATTAAACCAAACCATAAAATATCCTAAATATCTCACTGATGGCACGGCATCATAAAACTGCAAATTCTGAATTGCAGAAATTCATATGTAGGATTTCTGCTGAATAGAGCCTTACAGTAAACGTGTTAAGCTGTTAGTGGTTAACAGAACTAAGTAAAATATAAAATGCATGCTCAGCAACTATCAGTTAAACTGACTGGCATTTATAGTTTTAATACATCCATTATCAGCAATGGACATTATGCCAGAAAAACGCAACTCCTAGATTGTAAGAATTTTTTTAAAGCTTTAAAAACAAAAGCAAAAGCAGCCTCCATAAGCAAAATAAACAACAAAACAAAAATCAAGGCAAATATTGCAAAAGAACTGCAATGTTAGATGAAAAATATACAAAAACCCAACAAGCAACAGAAAAGTGTGAAAGATGTCGTGAAAACAAAATGACCCTTCAAAAACCAATCCAAGCAGCTAAACCTGTTTCCTTTTGATTTCATGCTGGTTTACGTATTCTACTAATAAGCTTTGGAATTGTCACTCATACTTAACCAGAATGAATACTGTGAAGGTGGATCAAAGAATCTATTAAAATTATCAAAATCAATACACTAGGCAAAATCATGAACTATGTTAATCAAAATTAAGGAAAGAACATGTACAACAATTAATGCTACAGGAAAGTCACTAATACAAATCCCTAATTTCTAAGTATCTTGATCTCTTTATGAACCAACTCATGTTTACGATGCTATCAAGTGAAGCCATGATTTAAAGGGACACTGTAATTCTTATTTGGAAAATATATATCCCAGGCTGTAGATATTATCTCTTTTCTGGACTCCCAATTAATTTTCTATTCCTTCAAAAAGTGAACAAGAGAAAGAAATTTTGCACTTACTATACTTTCTACTTATTTTCTCACATATAATTTGCACATGAAGAATCACAGTTTGTACTTTCTCTGGCATAAATAGAGTTTATTAGCAGATACTCCTCCTGCAGATTTTACTCTATAAAACCGATAGCCCCCAAGGGAGCCACATCCATTTCCAGCATTACATAGCATCACAAATACTTACTACTAAGTTTAATACTAATGGAGACTTAAGGCATTTAATAAAAAAAAAAAACAAAATTCACAGTGTCCTTTTAAACAGCCAAATATTCATTGCTTATTTGGCATGAGAATGCCGAGAACATATTGGAATAAACGCTATTGATTTGCAACAATTCCTGAATTGAAAAGGATTCTTACCTTTAAATGTGACAAACAGTTCTGCAGGAAAACGTGCCAGTTATTTAAAAAAAACTGTTTCTGACTGACACACAACAGGCAGGTGATCAATGGATACAAAGCCTATGAGTAGGGGGGAAAAAGAATTGATCAAATTGCTCTTTGCAGACCTCCCAAGTTTTGTACACTGAGAATGAGACACACGGTCGGTTCCTGTCTCTCACGGTTTTAGCACCGCACGGCACCCTTTCCCCTGCGCTAGGACACGCACGCCAGGCAGCGTCCTGGGTATAACCTCCGTGCTGTAAGAGCTCATGATGTAAGACTGGGGCAGTGGGACCACAGCGAAGCTCATCTCCTAGCAAGGTCTGACCTCAAACAAAGACTGAGAGCAGATCTCGCCCTTCATATAATATTTGCTCTTTCCCTGCAACCACATGATCCAATTCAAGGGGTCCTACGTGCTGGGAGAGGGAACTGCCTCTAAGAATAATATTCAGGAAAAACATCATCAACTCAGTAAAAACCGAGGCAGCCTTTAGGTTGTCAGAAATGTTACCTCTACTCAAGGTCTACTTTTAGTAAGGAATGAAGCACAATTTAATGAAGTCTGTGAATATGCAGACTAGCATGACTTTGCTTTGCTTTAGTAACATAAGATTTGTTTAAACACTACATATTTTAACAGAACACATAATGGTCATTAGTACCAAATCTGACTGCAGATTATCTTGTTATGGAGCGAAACTAAAGAATGAGGATGAATAGGCAAACCGTAATCTTGATGTAACCATGTTTCTGACTCCATAAATAAAATCACACTGTGAACACCAACATCAACTACTTTGTGTTATTCTTGCATAAGGAGTTTAACCATGTACAATGACATATGCTTTATATGCTCAGAATACCAGAAAGCAAAGCTGATCTCTAACATGAAAGTGAGAATACATAATTTTAAATTCATTTGCATTTACAGAATATGCCAACTGTGATCTAAAATTTAGCTCTACATTTCCAGCAAAGTGAAGTGAAGCAACTTGAAACATGGCTGCCATGGTCATCAGGAATTACCAAATTCTGCATTAGTAAGGGATTTAAACCCTTGCTAAGAAGCAGTTTTAGGGAAAAACTAAGATGCAGTCTTAGGGGAAAAGAAACCCACAGATATTTATATCTGAAAGAGATAATAAAAAAATACTGGAAAAAAAAAAACAAAGTATATGAGGACAGGAGAAAACAGGCAGAGCAGGGCTATTAACAGGCTATTTTGCTGGAAAAGTCTTGTCTGACACTTCCCTCTTTCAATTAAACATAATTTAAATACACAGACTCCGTGAATGCAAGTTCTTTCTAGAAGACACATTAGGTTAAATAACTCTGTGCTAAAACCCACTAAAATAATCAAAACCAAGCATTGATTTCAGGACAACCTCACAGGTTGAGATAACAGAGCACGTATCTTGCACAAAGAAACAAATCAAAATTAGAGCAAATGCCCATACACTGTGAATTTAACTATATTTGAACTGAGGAGTTAAGATTTAAATTAATACAGCTGTTAGCTTTTCCTCATATAATGTTCTAGCTTAAAAGTCTAAGATGAGCAAAATGGAGAAGTTGAAATATTTCTTTAAAATACCAGTGAATGCTTCTTTCTTGAACTCAGTTCAAAGGTAGTCTGATAAAGCATCTCCACAAAATTTTTCAAACATGGCACATTCACTTCATTTTTAACAGCCTATTAAAAAAAATACACACATAAATGGGTTTAAAAGTTTATACAGAAGGCAATTTAAATATACATTAAGATGTCCATGAATTCAAGAACATTCAAAAGTTACATCTCACATTAGGTTAGTATTTAAGGGTACTTATCTGAAATATAAACAGAAGCAAAAGAAATCATATCATACACTACAACCATACAGTTAAAAACAACCCAACAAACCCACAACAAAGCAAACCCAAAACCCATTAAAAAACCCACTATTTTAAGAATGTGGCCTGTATTCTGTACTTGAAGAAGAAAAAGTATCTGCCATCAACTAACAAATAAAAACTACACTGAAACTCTTCATAAGCATAATTTCGTATATTTAAGAAAATAATACCCATAACTTTTTCACTGTTGCCCTCTTCAATGTTCCCCTTTTCTTTTATGTTCTCCAGTTCTGAAAACTGAAAACTTAGGAAATGATACACAGGATTAGCAGCCAACTAGCCATGTAAGTTGTCTCTGTTTAGCTTTCAGAATTAATGAAACAGATACATGGAGCCCTACACCTTTTTTACCCACTCTGTCCTTGCATACAGAACAGCCTTCCTTCCACAAACTCAGGCAGCTACCTTCTTTATCAAAACCTCTGCAAGTTTCTTAGGCTTCTCTCTGGATACCTGTGATGATCCATTTAAGCATTATTCTCAACCTACTGTTTAATACTGTTTCTGCTTTATTTATCAAATTGGTGGGTGGGGTGTTACAGAGGGGGTTGACTTTTCTGGAAGAGATCCTCTATACTAATAACTCCTCTATAATATAAGGTAATTTTTTGTTAGTTTTTATTATTCAGAGTTATTAGAAGATTATGTCATGTCCACCTTGGTCAGAATACTATGACAACATTCATGATGGGGAAGCATAAAAAACAGTATATAATATCTCTGTAATCTGTGTACAAATCCAAAAAGAAAGAACTGAGAAAGTTGCTGTGTTTTAAATCACTTCCTATATATCCTCAAATTATTTATCTTTTGCTATTTTTAAGCTATAAGTTGATCAGTACCCCACTAGCTCCACATGAGAAATTATTTGTTGCTAGCACCACACTGTTGCTTTGGGATATAACCCTGGGCTTACAGATCAGCCTTAACTTCCCCGCTGTAAAATATGCCGTCATCCATCATACCTGCAGGGTCCAAATCAGGCCACATTTTTAAAAATGCCTAAATGACTAAGCAAGAGAATGACAGTAAAGAGGTCACAATGCCAAAACCCAACATCTTCCTCACTTAAGAAATTTTTTGTATCCAAGTTACAGAAAAATCTAGATTCATTCCTTTGTCTGCTTTAAAAACATTCAAACTTGCATCTCGCATCTTCCAAGAGAATGACTAACTCTCTCAACTGCATCTTAATCTCGGATGGGGCTCTCCGCTTCTATTTAAGAAGCTCCATTTGTATGGAACGATTAGACTCAATGAATCAGAAGGAAACATCAAGCCTCCCTCACCAACCATTTAAAGCGCTGACTAAAGCCTGACTAGGCTATGCTTGTAGGAAGCGATACACAAAACAACACATGTGCTATGCACAGCCGGTGTGCGTGCCTCCACAGTTACCACTGGATAGTCCCAATTCCCAAATGCTGTTTCTGTCTCATTACTGTATGTGCGGTTTTCACTTTATTTAAATTATGATTTTGCAAACTAATATTTGTGTTTACCTAAATGCTAAGTACTTTCACTATGCACTGCCCACTCCAACTGGCGACCAACTATGGAGTTCAAAATTACAAATGTGTTCACTTTTTAACAGGACAAGAAATTCTTCTCTAGAACAAGTAGGTAAGATCAAGAATTCTTACAACAGGTAAGATCAAGAATTCAGTCAATAAACAGCTACTACTAACACCACCTCTTTGTGGTCATGCCTTAAAAAGAAAGATTGTCTCCTTTCTAATTTAAAAAAAAAACAACAAACAAGGTTGAGACCAGTGAAGGGAGAGAAGCATTTCCCCAGGGCTCAGGGCAAGGCAGATCGTTTGAAAGAGAATGCAGAGTTCAGAGATCTACCTTTCTTTTCCTACGAGCTTGCTTAGATGGGATCCCCACCCGGCCTGCTAGTCTTTGTAGATGCCATTCTACGAAACGGGACCTCCACATCCCAGTTCTCCATATGCAGCAAGATACGCCCCTACAATCAGTCGTAACACGGAGCCATGACCTGCCATTTTTCAGCACGCCGAACACACTGTGGCCTAGCATTTCCTAATACAACCATCATTTCAGACAACAATCACAGCAAGTATCCATCTACTACGATGGAACTTCCTGAGCTTGTGGTAAATGGTCAACCTGAGGTATATTGAGCTGCCGTAACTTCTCGTCGACTTGTTGACCAAGCTTTACACAACCGAGTGAAGCAGCCTGGGATGAAGGGGGAGAATCTGTCCTGACCAAAAGCATTCTCACAAGCAGCATTATAGGCCCTGTACATCCAACACTGTGATGATATCGAGGTTTTTTTCTTGTTCATGGCTGCTGAGTAAGATTTCTGGCTTTAGATTTAAGACACACATGGGAGATGATTGACTGCTCTTCCACTTGAAGGATTACATCTAGTGGACACTCACTCTACGAACAATTTTTATTTAATTAGCCAAAACCTACATTCTTCCTTCCTGCATAGGAGTTCACACTCTCCCTATCAGACTGTAAAAATGTTACATATCTCAGTTTATTTTAGAAAGAACTTAACAGGTTTCGGCTAATAAAGTCAATGGAACCCATGAGTGAACAAGTATTAGACCAAGGAAATTTCAAATTTTTAGAGCAAATATAAGATTACAAAGTGCCCTGGTGATAAAAGGGCCTAGGAAATAGACAGTTTTAAGAAGTTCTGAAAAAAGATTGGGAACTAGCTAATACGGAAATCACACTGACACATTTCCCTTTAGAAGATTATGTAGGTGCTTTTAATTTACTTAATAGTCTTTTTGAATCTGTAAAAATGTAATATTGTGAGGATTAATGGAAGCAATTTTAACAATGATAGCCTAATTGAAAGTGATCAGGATAGCAAGGAAGAAAAAAAAAAAAATACTTACAGCAGCCACAGGGATAAGAATTTCCACAAACAAACCAGCAAGTGCATGTTTTATATCTTTATCTTTTACTTCCAGGAAGTATTGAGCACATTCCTTAGTAAGGAAGCATTAGAAAAATATTTAGAAAAAAGATGACAAATGTCACTATGCCATAAAAACCACTAGCAGCATCACACTAATTGTCAGTTTGAATTTAAAACATGCAATGTGTTTAAATTATTCTTATATTCCTTGACAATATCAACTTTGCAAAACATTAGAAACTTTAAAACCTGTTTCTCTAGCAATTAAAAAGAAATTGAAAGGAGAACATCTGTAATACCACATAGCTATTTACTTTCTACTCAGAATATAAAGAGTACTCAGAATATAAAATATAAAATATGCACATTTTTCCTCAGATTATTCTGAAGTTTTAAAAAATAAACACTTATCTCTGTTGAAATGATTAAAAAAATATTTTTATATACTCATTTTCATTTTCAAGATGATTTTGATGCAAAGAAAATTTTACAGAGGTATAAATATTCCATACACATATTTGCACACCAAACTTACCACTCTAAACACAATCTAAAGCACTTGTGTGTGTGTCATTTTTTTCAGGATTGAGATCAATGTCAATGGCTATTAAATAGCTCTAGTGAAATGTATGACTAAGTTGCAGTAACTTCAGTTAATGTGGAATGGGCAAGTTATTCATTAGGACAATTTTTAATCCACATCAAGAGCAGCAAACAAAGAGATTTTTAAGTCTCTGAAAATTAACTGTAGTGTTTTTTAAACAAAAGTGTTTCTTGGCATCTCAGCTATTAAAAAAAGATATATCAAGTAACTTTTTTCTTTAACCCACTGCTTTCATAAAGAAAGAAAATTATTTGATTGCTACCCATTTTCATTTAGTTGAATAAATTCATATATTACAGGTTTGCCACATTACTGAGACAATTGAGAATGAGTTCTCATTATGCTAGGTACTCATGAACTGCAGAGAAACAAATGATTCATACCTCTGAGAACTTATGAACTAAACAGAAAAGGATGAAGGACGACACACAAGTAGAATGAGTGACTGATCACAGCAAGCATCATTGTAGCTTCATGATTTAAACAATCAAAACTACACTCATTTCAGTTTTCTATAATATTCATTTACCTGCATGAACTGAAATGATGCTTCAAAATCCTCCACGGGATACATCTTTACTCGAAAAAACTTCATTCCCATAATCAAACTGATGATACTTTGTACTACATGAGGACTCTGCTCTTTTTGTCGCAGTTCCTTTAATTCAGTGACAAACTTCTTCCTAACAGCTTGAAACCTGAACAAGCGATATAGATAGCAATTATTTGCATTCTTAGCTACTTTTATATGTTGTCTATAATTCTGAACCGATTTCTTTTGTCTGTTAGTGATAACAGCACCTACAGTAAAAGAAACACAAGTAAGATAAACCCTGATACTTTATATCTAGTTATATTTGAGTGCCTGTGATGATCAGCACATTAGAATATACTCATTAACTGAACAACTACTATTGACTGATACCAGGCTTCCTTTCCTTACACCTACAAGTTGACAGCAAAGCAATTCAGTATTGTACTAAAGATTATTTCTTGATTTGTTCAAATTTATTGTGCTGGAACATGAGACAGACACGCCAGACCACACCTGACTACACTTGACACTTAACGGATTAGTTACTGGGGTCATTAATAAATGGTGCTATATTAAATAGTCTTTAAGTCTAGAGTGATTTTTCCCCAAACACAGAGGAGTCAGAGACTAAACTTACTTTGATTGAGCAAGAACCCCTGTCACTTCTGCATATAAGTCTGCAATTATATGCACATTCCCAGTGTTGGTTCCTGAATACCTGAAGAGAAAAAGGGGAGGGGGGGTGTGGGGTGTTAAATACAACTTTGTTCTTCTAAACCCCAAGCATGTTCTCAATTACAAACAAAAAGTTTGTTCCATAGCAAGGTGGATTGTTACCATAAAACCAATCAAAGTCAAACATAAAATGCATGGGTTAACATTTAAAGTGATGTAGTTTTATTGAGTGGACATAACAGACATATTCTGCATAAGAACTTTACCTCTAGTTATCCAAACTCAGACTTTTCTTATTCTAGCTGGCTGTGCAAATCATTCTGTATATTCTAAGCAAAATAAACTTAGCATTATATTGAACACAGCTGTGTTCTTTCAAGATATGTTTTCAGTTTAAAGATACCAATCAGTGTTCATTTACAGTATTCTCACCAACAAGTTACATGTGAGGCAAAGGAGAACAACCACAACAATCAAGCACAGGCTGGTAATACGCACAAAATATTTTAAAGTACACAAGTGAAACTTACCCTTCCTTATGTTTAAAGTGCTTAAAAGCCAAGTTTAGAACTTCATGTACTAAAGGATCTGGCACTGGATGAACAGGTATCTGAAATGCAGATATCATTTATGTGTATGTAACTATGTATGTATATATACACGTAGGTATGAATGAAGTAAATAAAACAGTACTGTGAGATGCCCTGCAGAAATCTCTCCTACTAGTGTCAAAGGACACATCCTTTGTTGACATATGATATCAAGTTAATTCTGCAATATATGAACATTTACACAACCTGTATTGACATTCTCTTAAGGTATTTTGCATACTGGCTTTTAGGGATTAAATCTATAATAAAATAAACAACAGTAACGTAAACACTACGGATTTGTCATCGAAATTTATCAGACTAGGTTAACTACGCATCTTTCCTCTCCTTCTACCTTGTGTGGTGTTATTATTACAGATTTAACCTCAAAATGCAATTCACCTCGATATAAAGCAGGACAAAACCAAAAAATAAGAATGCAGAAGAGATATCGTCTCCATTTCAGACTTTCTGCAGATGAAAGCAACCCAAACATATTGATTAGAAGGCCCTTTTTTACTGACGTTCTCTTTGACATCACCACTTTTCTCAGGTTTAAAAGAGAACATCTGCTTAAAACCCAAATGTATTCTTAAAAAAAAGCACGATATATAATTATGAAGTCACAGTATCTTTAAAATTTCAAAGCAATTTAGGTAGGGACTAGGATAACCCTATTAAATATTACTGCTTAAGAGTGATTACGATTTTCACTAAAATACATTAGAAGAAAAGATTACTGTCTTGTCTACAGAAAATGAAGCACATGCTGCTTGAGAATTTGATACATTCTTCATCAAGCAAGCTATTCGTCCAAGAACTTCCAGTTACTGGAACTGGCTATTTACATGCATATTCATACAATGAGTAATATGTACTCATTTAAGCAAAAGATTTTTGTTCTTACATAGCTCATGTCTGTCACCCTCTCTCTGGTTGCTCTGGGCATATTACAGAAAGGGCTGTATCACACCCTGTGCATCCTCTAAAACCAGTTTTTAAGAATTAAACAATGATAGGGCTCCCAGGAAGATGGATGTAATGTGAATGTAAATATGTTCATTGCTAAAAAGCCATCCTATCGGCACTTTGTTTGACTGCCTAATTGCAGAGTCATGTTACAGGGAGAACACACAAATGCTCCTTTAGGTAACTTTTAATATTAAATTGACAGAAAGACTCTCTTAAGGGGTGTATGTTTAGTGGCCCATTGCAGGTCTTTAGCAGACGAAAATATCCTTATCAGAAAAATACCTATCTTGTCTGGAGTACAAGCATGAGAGGCTCACCAAGCGTTATAGGAGTCACCACATAGTCACCAAGACTCTCTTCAAGACCAAAACTTTGGCACCTCTCCTGACATCTGAATCGCTGGCAACATGTACTCTACTCAACAGAAAAACTAGTACCAGTTCAAAATACAGAAGCTACCCATACAACCCTGCAATTCTAAACAAGCAATTCCATTTCCCTTTTTCTTTCACATTGATAGAAAATTTAGGCAGGGACAGAGCATGAACTAAAGATTTTCTGTAAAACATTAACACATGAGAGTTTGATGGTTTTAATATTGTTCTCTGTATCTCTGCGCATGCAGTATAGGCATAACACTTTGGATGATTGGTCGGTGTCTCAAAGAAGGATAGGCAGCTCTTTTGTTTTACTGTTTTCATTTTTTCCCATATTGCGAACATGCCATACAAAACCACATAAACAGAAATCACTTACAAATTATTTGCAAACTAAACCACAGTCCTTGCTTTACTTAGTACAGAAAGCCATTTAACTTTCATGTACCTATACATAAAAGACATAAACTACTTAAGTATTTGAAACGTGAAATTTGGTCAAGTCTGCTTCATGTTTCAACTGTTTCTTACAGTAATCTTTTTCCTGTCTCAAAAAATGTGAGAAAAAAAATGCTGCTACTTGAAGCCAAACTCTATCCTCTTGTCCACACACCAATGAAAATTTTATATTAACAGAAATTGTGCATGACATCATCTAGCACTATGCTATAAGGCCAACCAAAATTACATACCCTTTCTAATTTTTTTAAAAAGTGACATTTTAATGTTGTCATTCAATGATTTCACATTGTATTTTTAAAATGTTTAAGCAGACAAAAGGTACTAAATATAAATAAAATATTATTTTTTTACAGTTTTGCTTTTTGCAGTACATCAGCAGCTTTGACTTAGTGGGTCCAAGACATGTGAACCCACATGTCACCACAAGGCATGTAAAGAAAAGACAGGCAAGGCAAAAGGCCTCATGCAACTGAGAGTATACTTACAGCCTTGCACATGCTCATCATATACATGCTTCAGTTTTTAATACAAAAATTTAAAGGACACAATCAAAACTGACATTAAAAGCAAAAGATTAAAACAAGTTTGCCAAAGCAAAAGAGCTTACCTGTTTTAGAACCTCTATTAAAACTAAACAAAAAATGAAATCTACAGCTAAGTCCCTCCTTTCAAGTAGATAATCTCTTTCACGTTGTTGGTCATCTCTAAAATAAGAAATCAAGAATACATGTATCATACACCGGACCGAATACAAATATTGCAGAGAAGGGGTATACATGTCTTTCATGCAATCATTGTTGTACATGTATAAAATGGATGGTTAGAAAGACTTTGGGGTTTAGTGCAGCACTGACATCTTGCCCCCTCCTAAAAGGGCCTGCTGACAACCAAAACAACTCAAAAAGGGACAAACTAGGTAGGAATTATCAGCATCCAACTTCCTTCTGTAAATCAACGCCAAAACCATTAAGTCATTTCATGCATATCATCTACACAAGTTAAATACACTACCTCAAAGAAGCCCATGCTCTTTCTAAAAAGACTTAGGTAATGACAGATCCAAATACAAAATACTTGTCAAAAAAGTACAAAGCATGCATTTTCTTACAAGAAAGCATACAAAAATTAAACAGACTTTTGCAAAGAAAACTCTTACCCCTTCGATTTTGTGCTAGATCGAGGTCTATATTCATAAGATTCATCTTCTGTTCCATTTTGACGCCTGTACCAGTCAAACAAGGTGCGTAATAAGGAGGGGAGACAGTGCTCTGCTACTGAGCTCATAGAGCTTATCAACTGAAAAAAAAGTAAGAAAAGTAGTTTAGTGTGATAAAGCAATCTAAAAATCTTAGCATTATAATCACTCTTTCAAATGGTTTTTAATGTTAAAAACAACATGTCATATAATTTTACAAAGTGGCAACTTTATGTATCATTTTCACCTAGGACAATTACTGTAAATACGACACACTAAGTCAATTACGATGATAAATTTAAGCAAAGTGTTCTGAAGCTCATGGGGATCACGGAATCCTAAATTTATGCAGATAACCCATATAAAACCACTAAGAAAACAGCAGAGATTTTAGGATGCCCTTGAACGTTGCCACATGTATCTCTGAAGTATATGTACCTTTACATTACAAATGACAGATAAGAGGTTACCCTCCTGAACTGAGGAAGTATATAACCTTCAAAAACATGCTTCTTTGGTTATTACACAAACAAAAATAAGAACCTTTTAGATATTCTATTCTACTTTTAATACATTTGACTAGTCTAGATCTCAAGCTATATTTACTTTCAGGATAACTCCCCTATCTAGTACTGTCTTCTAGAAAACCCGTATGAGCTGTAAAGTTCTCCGTGAAACAGTGGCAATAGAAACCATTATAAAAGGAAGACATGGTATGAAACTTTACCACTTTAACATGGTATGAAAAATTCTCTAGGCTTCCTTTAACTTAAACAGAACTCGTCAGTGCTCAAGCGTGGAGAGGAGAAGAATGACTGGAGAAAGACAGCACAAAGCAGCTATAAACTCCCCGCGAGGAGGCAGCAGGGAGCACGCCTATTCCCAAAACATTGGCTGGAAAAGGAGAGTTACCTACCACATTTGTCACTGATATCATGTAGTAATTACCTCTTGCACCTTTCAAATAAGAGGTTTCAATAGAAGCATCCTCATACTAAAACTTATCTATTCGTTACTCTGGAAAACCAAGATAACACCAATGCCGTTATTTCTTTGTCCTCATTTGAAGCATCTTGGTTTTTCAGGTTTGGGGAAGGGATGGGGGCAGGTGAACCAAATGGAAACCTCAGGAGGATCTCTTTCAACCATCTGAATACTCTACTCAGCTTGTTAACCAGTCAGCTGGTTGACTGTCTGAAAAATCCTTATATAAAGAAGGAGAAAAACTTCCTCAAAATAAGTAAAATTATATTCTTGTTCTGTAAGGTCATAAAATTTTAAATTCCAGCATACGATACAAACTACATATATTCCAAATCTGAACAGGAACTAGGTTTCATTAAGAAATTTTTACTAGAATGATGAGATTACTTTTTCTCTTACTATTCTTTGCCTGTCAATAGGACACTCACTAAAAAGGGATTCAATGGAAAAACCAGGCATGCCTGCTGGAGGAGGGGCACACGCATTGAGCTAACTGCACAAAAAGATGAAGGCAGTTATTGCAGGCAACACAAAAGCATACAAAGCCTTTTTAACACAGAAAAGAAACAAAAGCTAGAAATACTCTGTAGGCTTGCTATAATGCCTTGCATCTCAGAACAAAGGCTAAATTTTTAGAATACCTTCCTTCTTACACTAATATATGTTGAAATCTTTATGACGTGCTTTGGAAACCAAGCATGTTGTAAGCCTGTTCCTTGTGCACTGATATCCACAAAAAATAAATACCCAGTCAACTAACCAACCTACATTCGACTTCTAGAAGTGGACAGTAAAAAACAGGTCAATTTTACCACTTTGAAGTTAAATTGTGATCTGGAATGAAGCAGTGTGTGATGAAAAGGAATGCATACAAATTAAGATGTTGCTCAAGAGAATTTTCTCATGTGGCAGAGATCTGACAAATTTCCTTGGAAAAAAACAAGGTGGAGAAGAGAAGAAGAAAGAAAAATTATGAGGAAATTTGAGATACCTGAGGGCTACTATTAAAACCATTATCCTTCAGTAGGAGAAAGCATCAGAAAAAGGAACTCAAAAGACTCATTTGTATTGATAAAGCTTCAAAAAATTTTCACTGAGACTTCACGTGCAAGAAATGCCTGTTGCTTGCATCAGCTTGGGGTACTCAAACATCTCTGTTGACCTCACTCCAGCCATGAGCAGAACTCACAAGTTAAAACCATTAATATATTTTGGAATTAAAAAAAAAAAGATTCAGAAACAACCCTTCTCATGAGTTACTAAACTGAAGGTATTAGACTCAGCATAAAATCATCAATGTAACTGGTAATCCTTAGAACGAAAGCTAAAGCCAAACTTGATGAAGAAGGGATCTATCACCAACCACAGCAATCCAAAATGTGTTTTGCCTTCAGAATTTACTGTCAATACCCATACCCCAAATAACCTAAACACTGGGGAAATACATAAATATCTTTCTCTAAAAATAACAAGTTCTCATTCTTTAAAAATAATGATATATCCAATACACTGCACAGAGCTATGTTCATACAGCAACTACACACACAAGAGGACAGGAACAGATTAAGCAAACACTTAAATTACCCTGTGCTGTCAAGGTAAAATGACCCCACAAAGCACTTCTACTTCTCTGACCTCCTTCTGAAATGACGGGTTTATTAGTAGAAGAAAAAGGAAAGCTGCATTTTAAGCTTTACTAAACTTTTTCCTGAGGTTTTCCTACAAGTTTACAGAGTATCTTAATACTACTACCATTCATAAATGTTCCAGCAGTTAGGCAATTTACATCATCTTCCACAGAAACAAGCCATATCACATACATTTAAAAGTTTGTCATTGGTAAAGTGCTAAACCCAGAAACTACTGCCATTATAAAGCATTTTTCTCTTGAAACGAAAAATCAGTTTTACATTATAATTATTAATTTCCTGCCAAGTTTTGCATCCATAACATTCTAATGAAAAGGCACTGGAATTATCAGGAAGGTGAAATCTTTGCTCATATTACATAGCTGCTAAGCAGAACATGAGCTATATGCTTATTGTTTTTATTTAATATAAATACCGTACTGCTTGGATACTAAATTCAAGTTCACCTTGTATAAGAATTTTAAGAAACCCCTTTCAGTTTAGCATTAAATTATGCCTAGGTTGGAAACAGCAATCCAGACAAAGTGATCCTGTAATGCCCAAGAGGACAGGGCTGCGCTAGTCATCATGATGTATACTTACATTCCTCATAATGAAACAGCAAAGCATGCTCCAGTCTTAAAAGGCCATAGCACATTGCTAATTGCTGCACTTAACATACCCAACAGTACATTGAGAGGTAAGGAGAGAGATATGCAAAATTTGAATAAGATGCTAGAGGCCAAATTCCAGCTATGGCCAAAATCCTGATCCTGAAAACATCGCTCAAGTTGTACCTAATAATGAACAAGCCTGAACCCCAGAGACACATCTGCTTTCAGTCACTGAGATGGCCAAGATATGCTTCTGCGTGATCATAACGTTTTGGTATCTTAGGACAAGAGTCGGAAATTGCCAAGTATGATTCCAACAACAAACAAAAGATGAAAAATACAAGCTATTTCAGTTTCAAGCTGTACAAGCAAAATTATTTTAAGAAATGTAATATATGCTCTAAAAAGTAGCTTCTTGATGCACTGGGAATGATAAAGGGAAAGCACTGGTACTAAAATGCTAAGATTTTTTAACACTTTAGAAGTGTACCAACATAAAAATTCCCTTCTCATTTTCTAAAGTTTCATCTCTTTTAGCTAAATTTACATTTTTGTTCCAATTAAAACCTACGTGACAAATAACAGAATTGTACTATTTGAAAATTAGAAACTCTTGATTTTGCACGCTCGGATCTAATATCAGCCCTCTTGATCTGGTTACGCTTCCAACAGGAACAACTTACAATTCCATTAAACAGCTACTGTACTTTTTCATGATAGAGCCAGGCAACACTACACACCTTCCTCTTCCATCCCTCTTCTCATCACTTCCCGAGTTGAGAGAATGAGTGTTAACTAGACACCTTCTTACTCCCAGAGTCCCTCCTGTGTTTCAGTCATGCTCTTTTTATTCATAAAGTACAACACTTACTAGCTCAGTCACTGTATCAGTACAGCTAACGCCACTTTTTAGACTCAAATTCCTAACTCCATAAAGATCTCTGGGTGAAGAAAGTTGGCCCAGCAACAGCTGTAGCTTCTCTGCTGGATGCTGTGGCTGTGTGCTCTGGATCCTCCTCTCTCCTGTATTTTGCCAGTCTCTTTTTACTCTGCAGTCTTCTGCACCGCTGGAGAACTGATCTTAATATGGGTTTCATACACCCAGCAATGGACAGAGAGAAGCAATCTTAATCCCTTTTGCCAAACAATTTTCAAAATTCCCTATCACCACATGGGAGACATTCTGCTCTGACCCTCTAAAGTAGTTATTCAGTACCATCAGAATTCGGATCTCTGTGAAACCAAAGTAGATTACCAATAGAAAAAGAAGAAAATAAGAACTCACACACATACACATACACAATCAAAAGAAATTATTTTAAGAGTATTACATTTTCAGGAAAACAAGTTTATTTGTATATTACAAGATTTCAAAAGTTATATGTTTTATTTTTTACTTTTCTTCACTCAGCATATTTTTAGAACCTCATGTAGTTTAATACATGACCATGACTGATTTATAAAAAACATCCTTAACTGAGGAAAGACGTGGTAGGGTGGGAGTTAGTAGAAAAATTAGTAATATTACTGATTTCCTTAGTTCATCCCTATCATGCATATTATTTAGCTTTTGGTCAGCTTTACAATAAAATATTGTAGCTACGAAAGAATTTATGCCCTATCCCCCCTCACCCATTTTCCTCGCTTACAAGTAAACTTTCATTTAGGAGAAAATGGCCTTACAGCAGGTTAGATTCAAAAACATTAAAAGGCTATGTGAGGTTTTAGGTGGTGGGTTTGTTTTTGTTTTTCTTTGAAAAGAAAATTATACATCAAATATTACATGCTATTATTTGTTTGGGAGGAGGGAAAAGAGGTCCATGGATGGCATTAACTGAAAAGTAGGGGCAGGTCCACAGATTTCACTGCAATATCTAATACCTATATCCAAGGAGTAATGGAAAACATTAAACAAAAATCCCGTTACAGAAGATATGGACAGAACATTAAACTTCATGCAGTAAAACGCTATTCGTTAACAGTTAAGAACAAGAACAGGCACCTAATGGGGCTTCATCTGAATGCTGCCTCTCCATTGCAAGGAAGTAGTTTTACAGGACAAAAACATGCCTATACTATAAAAGAATTAGAAATACAGACAATAAACATGAATAAATTGAACAGAGAGTTATTCCATGTACAGTTCACTCATAGTAAGTGAAACAGAATGGCCTCACAGTGTGACTATATACTCAGCAAAGGACAAAGTAGCATTTAAAATCTACCTTATGCCTTCTGCCATAGAATCAAAAAGCCCTCAGTAAAGGTGTGTTACTGAAATTAACACTATTTGCTTAAAAAAGCAGAACCCCAAACACTGAAACAATAAGTGATACAGGCTGAGGTTACACAAAGCCTGTTAACAGGAACAGAAATAAATTAAGTCTTTTTGTCCCCTACCATATTTCAGCATCTTTCCTCCAGCAGCTTTCACTGCTACCTTCAAATAATTGATCTATTCTAGTAGTTTCTTACTATCATATTCTACAATGGAAAATAAAGTCTAACTAATGTTCAAGGTCTAAATCTTCTGATGCTGACTCAGAAGTGGATGTTCCATGTCATTTCAACAGTGCAACCACTATTCTGCAATCCCAGAGGCCACCTTAATCCAATAAAAACTGCCTTCAACTACATGTTTCCTACCTGATCAAACTGAAGATCTTCACCTCTTTGAAGAGATCTGGACAAGAGCTTTTCCTGTAAAAAAAAAAAATAAAAAGAAATGTGAATTTCACAGTGCAATTGACTTATCAGTGACAGATTCCTTCTTTCTCAGTTATATCACGGAACAAAGAAACAACTCTTAATGTAAATATTTGCACTATTTTTAATCTAGAACTATTCTGAAGATGTGAAGTGTACTCACAAAATAGAAGAATACAGATCTAATATTAATTTGGTAGCTTAACAGCAATACCGTTAAAGATTGACAAACAGAAAATGTCAAACACCTCTCCCAAACAGCAGGCCCTACAGCACTGTGCTCAACAGAGATAGCTGGCAGTGGGTGCCAAGTGTAACTTAGAAGGAAAGCCATTCCCATCTGAATTAACAAGCATATTCATGTTCATATAAGGCAGTTATTGTAAGCTACAAGAATGAATTTTAAAATGCCTTCACAAAGGCAGAGACAATTGTTCAGTGCATTTCCAGTCTGTGCTTTCCCTGAACGACAATGAAAAATAGCTAGAAAACCTATGTCAATAATAACTTGCTTTACATTTGAAATAACTTTGTAAGGTACAGAAAAGATGCACTATTACTAGAGTTTAATCATTACAATATTTCATTGCTACCAGTACCATAAGACATAATTTAATTTTACATTTAACAGAGCAGTATATTCCTGACAAAATAATTTAGTGAGAATTAAAGCATTAAGAAAACAAAATACTCATGAACTGTAATGGTAATGTAACTGTAATTCTTACTAGTCACTGTGGAGAGTACCAAATTATACAGTTACAAGAAATACAACTTTTATAGTCTCTTGCTAGGGTTTCCTGGAAAGTAACAAAAGAAAAGGGGAAGGGCAGGAGGGGAGGCAGCAAGGAGAGAAAAAAAAAAAGTAAGTCCCATGTACTGGCTCTGAGGGTCAATGATTTATGGTAAGCCAAGTGCCACAGTAACAGCTTTAAGGGCATAGTACAAAGCAGTAAGATACATAAAGGTGTGATTAACATTTCTTGCTACTTAAAGAAATTTTAAACTATTTTTCACTTTATTATAAATGAATCAAAAATGTTATCTTTGATGAGTAAAGTAGAAAAAGCACTCAAGGTAAGGAGTTAATACCTCACATTAAATTGCAGTAAGCAAACAAAGAGCTTTTATGGAGCAAGTTAAGTCAAGCAGTAAGCTGGAAGAGTTGTTACCTTGGCTGGTCTGGGATGTAAAAGGAGGTCTCAGCAATACTGATAGCCAGTACTGCTCTCAACAGGTTTTGCCTCAGTTAACAGAAAATAACTACTCAGTAGTTTAATAAGAGACAACACCCATTCTGTCAAGGCTGTTGACAAAAATTTTAAAAGTCAATATTGCTTAGCGTTTAACACTTACAAGGCTGCAACAGAGAGGCTATACGTTAAAACAGATAAAAATTGGGATTGCATGTACCAAGTCCAAGATTCAAACTGGCAGCTTATTTTCACTTGTCCTAATCATAATCTTGAAAATACGAGACAATTTCTGGCATTTTCTGTGATGAGTGCAGCTGTATTTGGTGTTCAAAAGGACACGATCTCTGCAACTATTACAGCCTCTGAAAATTTGAATTCAACACTGCCCAGGCAAAAAGCATTTGCTTACTCTGAAAGTATAACTTGAAATAATATAGGTACCAATTCACAAGTCAGACCATTTTCACCTTCTATAATCCAAAGAAACCCATTTAATTGTCTAAGAAAACACTGCCATTAATGTATACTTCCAGTATGCCTAAATAAAAAATATTTCAAAAAAGACGGTGGTTTCAGGAAAATGCACTTAATATTCTGAAATAGTTCTATTTGTTCATCAATTGATGTATTAGCCAATGTTCTTTCACTGTGCAAAGAGGAAAGCAAAGGGGAAAAGGTTTCAGAAACTGGCAAATAAACACTTCTTTAAGTCCTACAAATTCATATAATTTTACATGTTATGTCTGTTCAAAATACTATTATGAGAACTGACATTTTGCAGCAGATAGTAAAAGCTCCAGAGAGCACTGGCAAATCAGAATTCCCTTTTAAATAGAACTCCTCCCTCCCCTTTTTTAATAAGGAAACGCCTACTGTAGGTGAATTCATGTTATCTGTACTATGCTTTTAGATAAACTGCACAAATAATTGTAATCTTATCTATAAAGCAGAAACACGAGAAATGTTCCACCCTATATAAACATCATATATTGCTAAATAAGCTGAAGGAAAATGACTAGAAAACTATTTCCTGACGAGATGGAGAAATTACTTTCCTGTAAGAAGACAGTAAAAGTCAGGTTCCTTAAAACTTCTTATGATACAATGCCCCAACACGCCACATTTCCAGCATGGTACTACGAAATTATTATACAGGTGAACAAACATTGGGTTTATTATACTCATTGCATGTGTCTAAAGCCAGAAATAGCTAAAGAAAAGAATGATAACAAATCAAAGAGAAGTGAAATAATCTCTAAGTCTTCAGATGAAGTGAAATCCGTGCCAATAGACAGCAAACTATTTTTAAGATAGTTCTGAAAGTTTAGCTTTCCACACACACACACACTATACTAATTGAGACACTTCTGTACATTAGATGTTGATATAACTTCTAAGATTTTTAGTATCAGAAAGAATGAAGACCTTGCAAGTTCATAATCCTCTCTATTATTTTTCCTCAGCATTAAAGATCCTAACTGCTAAAGGGTAAACATCACTGTAGTTAATGTAACACCAACCACACAAATGTGACATAAGCAAATAATACTCTCTACCCTGGTCTCAGATTTATCAAGGCCTTTGAATTATTTGTATGGCTTTAAAATTTATTTTCCTTCAATGTCTTCTTCTAACTCTGCTTTGTCATGGCCCCAGTCATCTCACATGACTTACAAAAATCTATCCAACAGCATAAACTAAAGGTCTGGAAACTTTCACTGAATTAATAATTTAAGATTTATTTTCCTGGCTTCCTGAAGTTCAGAGAGAAATGGAAATAATAGCTCTTCATTTATCTTTTACAAGGGAAATGGGAAAAAAACCCCAACAACCAAACAACAAAAACCAAACCAACCTACTATTGAATTAACCAAAGAGCAGTTTGCATCCATTGTGTAAAGCAGAAATGTCAACATATGGCAGGCAGCAGAGATCACGATGTAGACAGACATGCGTGTGCTGTGCGAACAACTGCACCCACGGAAAAAGGTACCGCCCACTGGCCCCGCTCCAGTATTCACCGGCACCGTCTTCTGGTGGCTAGCACACCTCAGCAGGGTGGCTCAGGTGAACCCAGCAGGAGGAGAGCACTTGCTTCTGTCCTGCCAGCTGCCGGCCAGAGACCAGAGAAGTGTCGCTGCCTTGCCTCCTGCAGCCCAACTGCTGGGCAGCGCCTGCGTTCTTGCCCCAGCAGCACAGGAGAAAGGCTGCGCCGAAGAAACGCGGTGGGCTAAATTGTACAAGCTTTTGAAAGCTCCTTGCCAAGACTTAGAAAAGCGTACAGCGCTGGTCTGAGCTTAGCTCCCCCATGATGGAATAAAATCATCGGTGTTGGCCACAGGCTTAAATACTGTTGATAGTTTTGACTTAAACGGGAGACTGAACTACAATTTAGTAAGTTAGCAGTGTAACTAGTTAAGAGCTTGGTGACTTGGTGGCACCATGTTAAACTCTCTGCTTAAATTCTAACCGTCTATATTTACATGCAGCCTGACAAAATATAAGGTAACTGCGTTTATCATTAATCTTTTTCACTGGTATAGTTTGTTCCACATTTGGGACAGGCTGCTATCATGCCTTACAGTCATCCTTGCTCAGCTGAGAAAGAGCATTTTAAGCTACAATAAATTGTGTCTGAGCCATTTTTCCTTTAAAACTTTATATTACTACAAAAGACTTAGAAGAATTTAAAAAAGTGTTTTAATTTAATTTACTTACTAAAAGGATGATCTTCCTTCCTGCGGTTACACTCGCTACTTGAATCATTTATTTTAAGCATTTGCTGATAAGCTCTTTCTGTAACTTTGTAAACTGCAGTATTAAAATTTTGCAAGCAGAGAAGTCTTAATTAAATCAGTGAAAGGAAACTACTTTGTTACTTACTATGGTAAGTGAATTCACAGCCAGAGAAACCATTTAGTTACTTTTTAAAATCACAAGTCAGTTACTTCTAAATGAAACCCATACATCTAGCTAAAACAGTACTGTCCCCTCACCCTCAGGTGCTGTATTGATCTGAATTTACTTTTTTTTTTTTTAATTATTTTTTAATTAATTTTTGCTCCCCTACTGGCATGTTCATCTTCAAGTTTTAAAAAGTGTCTAGCTCCTAACTTTAATTGGTCTGGCTCCAAATTCTCTCCAGCAGCCTAGCTTCATATAACACATTAAAGATTTATGTAACACTATATATATTCTCCACATTATTATTTGTGTCCAAGTCATTCCACAAAATCAAATCACACTAAAATGATAAAGGGCTTTCCTCTCTTCCATTAAAGCCTTTTCTCCAGTCTCAGTCAGTGCCTTTCCTGTGCCCTTTCAGGCTTTTATCTTTCTTTTTAAATGTCATACACTAGAACTGAATAGTCAGTATTTATATCAAATACTACATACAAAAATAAAACCACTTCAGTACTTTAGTATTTCCTTTCATTGAGACACCTAAGGATTCCCTTCTACCTCTTTGCGTTACATAGGCTCAGGTCGTTTCACTTTTCCAAAGCTTTCAGCACCTCCTTTAAATGCTGGTTTTCTGTATAGTCTGTCCTTCCCACCAACATAAAATAAGGAAAGCTGGCTATATGTATAAATTTACATTTAATTGCATTAAAAAACATTTTGTTTAAAGGGATTCAACTCAGCAAATGAACCCAGACAGAAGTGCTGAAGACCTTCACAAATTACTACTCCAGCAATATTTATAATTTCTTATTTTATCCCAAAGAATTTTATACATACTGTATACATGCAAAACACCAATTTCAGAATCTTATTAGTAAAAGATCCTGACTAAGGCAGACTTCATGCAATCACCATTAAGCCTCACCAGACAACAAAGCTGGGAATCACTCTTCTTTGAAAAGTGTGTTGTTTCATTAGCTTCATGGGTTTTCTAATTTTTAATCTGGTGAGATGTTTCGATTTTGTATGATTAACAGATTTTAAAACACTTGTTTAACTAACAGTCAACAGCGTGGCTGGGAGACAGAGCCCAGGACTGTTGTCGGAGGATTTACTTAATCCGGTCTAGGGACAAGTTTTGCAGCACAAGTGAACTCCAGGGCTATTACATTTACCTTGCTACCAGTATTCCGGTTAGGAGATTTAACTCCAAACTAGCTGTGTCTACAGAAGACACAGCCCTCTTCAGCTCACCTGAATTACAGCCAGTCCATGTCATTCTGGCCAAGCGCCACGCTCCCCGTACGCCGAGGGAGCGGCGCTGGCAGCAGCAGGCACGCAGACCACCCCGAGCAGAGCTGCCTGCNNNTGCCTGCCCCCCCCCCCCCCAGCATCACCACCCCCAGAGCTCTCCTCTCGTTTCTTAGCCAGGTACCCTTCACCATTCGCCTGCCCCTTTTCCTACAAAGCTCCTGCGCTTTCTTATCAAACCCTCCGAAACACCTGACTCCTGGATGACTGTAAGGAAACAGACAAGTTATGTTTAAGTTGTAGGCTTGCCTGGTACACACACAAACACACACGTGTATCTATAATCTATACCTAAGTAGGTGTGCTTAAAGAAATGTTTGCTTTTCTTCAGCCTTGGATCTAATGGTTTTAGTTGAAGATGATTCCATCAGTGACACCACAAAAGATGTTTAGCCACATTTTTGTGGTCTTTTGGACTGCTGCTTAGTAACATTTTTTCCTAAAGTTTCAAAACTGGGGCACTTCTGCACATGAACCCTGCCGCAAGCAGCAGTTGCAGAGGCCTTGTGTGAGCCAGCCCGCCCTGAGCTGCAGCATCCCACCTGCTCAGCAAATTTCCAAGTTAAAAAAAACTGGGTTTTTTCCCCCAGAAATTTCCAAGTTAAAAAAAAATCCTTTTACTTCAAGATCATGTGGTCTCGATCATCAACAGAATTTTCCATTTTGCCTAATCTGCAATATATGCTGTACTTTATTCTTCCAGGTGTTTGTGTCATTACTTTGGAAAACAAACCAAATATATCTTTTCTTGAAAGTATATTGTCAAAGTATTATTTCAAAGAAATATCAACAGGAAACACACTTCGCAGTGTTAATGAAGGAACATTTTTTGTTGTCGCTATTTCCCTTTGTATCTTTACAGAACTTACGAATACTAAGAGGTCTTGTTTCCAGCAACCACTACATAACAGTTTTAAAGGAAGTCAATAAAACTTAATCCAGGTAGCAACCCTGTTTGCAGAAGCCTATTTATTCCTGAAGTAACCCCTTTGAAAAGTCAACAATATCTGGGGATGGTTTTTTTTCAGTAACCATACATACCATAAATCAGCCTAGTTTAGAAAAAAAGAAGGACCATTTCAAGGGATACTATGAAAAAAAGGACTCACCAAAGGTTCAGCCATTACAACTTCAATTTTCTTTTCAGCTTGAACAGCAAATTCAGCGAAGAGGCTTTTGATGACATACTCGCCAGGTTTGACATCTGGATCAATAGTAATGTTAGACATGATGATGCCTCTCTTTTCCCAGGTGGAAACAACACTTGGAGAAACTCTGCGTTTATTTACTCTGCTGGGTGGCGTGGAGGCTAGAGAGAGGGAAAAAAAAAAAAAAAAAAAAAAAGAGCTATAAAGCAGAGCTTCTAAACACAGTTCCTGTCACTTCTTTACTTACCTGTCCACCACACAGACATATTCACATGGCAAATTCTGTAAACCAGAAATAGGAAATAACTAGCTATAACATCCAACAAGAATTTTTTTTTTTTTAAATTAGGTAGGAAATTCTACTCGAAGTTGCATATGGGTTTACAGTGTAACTCATTTTTGTCATTGATAAAATGCATAAAATTGTCCTACGCTGTGAACCACCCCATTCTGAATACAACTGTATGATGATCATGATAAAGATCACAGCTGGTAATATCTGATACCTTCAGTTCAAGTATGACTAAACAAAATCAAAAGGTCCAATTGTAAAGGGTTATCTCTCTATATTGTGAGAGGCATCAGTTTGATTCAACTTTTATAAATTGGCCATGAAGTTCAAGTTTCTACTTGGTATCCAAATATCTTCAAGAGAAATATTTCCTTGGCTCATCTTGGCACTTCTTGTCAGTACACTGATTTTCCTAATAAGAACGCAAACCCTTTCAAGACATGTCATGCTAACTCTTTTTCTTCATTCTCTAGTCATGAATCTAAAAGACTTACTCCTTACAGGAAATATTAATTGATCAATATAAATAATACTGGATATATTAGTCTCCCTCTCTAAGGATTAGTACTTTCACCTTTATACTGAAATTGTCATATACTAAGTTTACACATATTTATCCACCTTTAATTTTATTTTTCTCCCTAAGCCCTCAAAAACTATTCTTTATTATCACAGCTGCAACCCAATGTGAATTGCAGTACCAAAAATCAGGTATCAGAATGCACTCACACATGAATTTAACATACACATAACAATTGGAGTAAATAATTACAATTCTTGTTTTGCACACTATAAATCAAAATAACTATTGACATGTCTAGCGATGCCCCAGATCTACCCAGAAAGGTCTGATATTTCTCTAGCATATTCCATGACTGCAGACATTTATTTTTTTATTACTATTAGGAATTTATATTAAGAATTCTTACCTATTGATATTAAGATTTTATTTTCCTAAGGTAGCTGTATACAGAGTCTAGTCTCAGCCTATTTTACTGTATTACATACTGCGATTTGTTCAGGTAAGCTTCTTCAAGGCTTTTTGCAGTTAAAGTGTAAGGAGATACATTTGGCTGATTTTTATGAACTTGCAAAATTTTTGTGTGTTTTCAATTTGTATCTGTGCAATTCCTATTAGCCAAATATTATTCACAACTTTTACTCAAACATTTTTTCAGTGTTCAACTCATTGATGAAAATACTGGTTGCCATGGAGACCAAACCTTTGGTACTTCACTTCACTTCTTCCCAAGTTTGAGTCTCAGGCATTCATAATTTCTTCTATCAGTTCAGAAAGTTACATTTTACATAATGCAGACTTCCTCAGCTTCCACTGAAAGTAATCATTTATCAAACGCATTAGTGAAGTGAGCAATTCAGCAGGAGTGAAAACAGAATGCTCACAACTACATTAGCCTCTATTGAAAAAGGAAGGTTACCTTACATAACGTTGTACTACATACGACCTGTGTTTTTTCCTCCTCATTTTTTGTACAAACGTGCTGTTTAGTTGGAGTAATGCATATTTTTTCCTGTACATAAATTGCAGTATGCCATCTTCAAGGCTGGAAGGACTTGCCAAGGTCACAGAGCTGAGTTCCCAGCAGCCAGGGCAACACCAGAACAACATGCACGCACACCACATGTCATAAAGTATTTCTGAATATCCTCCAACACTTTGATCTAGCACTTTGATCTCAGTAACAGAGGTCCTAAAAGACACAGAATAGTGTGTGCCACACAGTGCAGGCAATGGGAGATCAAAGACACTGCCGTGTTCTAGATCCCTATGGTGGAAGTTCACTAAATAAAAGTACACAAAGGCATTAAGAAACAGAATGAAGTGCATGCTGCAAAAGAAAGACGACAACCCAAAACATCTGACTTTAAAGAAAAATTCTTTCTTGTCCTATATCTGATGATTGTCTTGTCCCTCAGTACAGAAGCATAAATGTGTTGGGCGCTTTAAAAAATATTTCATTTCTTTACAATGTCCACATTCTCCAGCACCCATGCTCTTGCCATTCTTTAGCCGCAGTGCTTCCAAAGGCAGCCCAGGAAACAAGAGAGATGCATTATGTGTCAAGAACGAGAGCACAGAGGTTTGAGGAAAGAAGAGGTGAAAAGGTGGAACATATACTTCCAAGCCATACCAGGTAACAAACAGAAACAGCTACATATGAGAGATTCTAAGAAAGCTAAAGCTTTGTTCTACTCAACGGTCAAATTGGTCTCTATTAGTTTAAATCACACATTGAAGCTAGTGGACTGGAAAGAAATGAGAGAAGTTTAAATCTCCTTTTTTGAACATCACTAGCTGTGTCTGGTCACAAGAAATTTAGCAAAGCAGCTGCTTTGGCTCCTTCTAGACTTACCTACTGGAGTATGCCACAACCCCCACATTATCAGGACTGGGGACTTAAGGGAACATGCCCCAGCTCTGGTCCAGTCCACACTCCTGAACAATGAGAAGCTGGTACTCAACCAGCTCTTGTCACTCTATAGGGAAACCAAGAAGGACTAACATGCTCCTTAGCCTAAATTTGCTTTATGTAGGCAAGTCTTAATAGTGTGTTTACATAATGCATTTCTGTCTCCAGTTTCCAAAAGATCACCTTAAAAAGCCCCTGTCATTTAAGAATTGGGAAAACATTGAAAGCCGATAATCTTCAAAGTACTATCTTTACCATCTTTGCATTAGTAAACTAATCCTCGGTAAGAGACCATCTTAGCATGTTAATTTTCAAAGCTACAAAACAGCTTTTCTCACTAAGGATGAAACACCAAGGCTGTTGAGACTGATCTAAACCCAGGCATACTTCAGGCAAATCCTCCCGCCAGACACGACAACAGAAGGTAAACTCAGCAGCAAAATGGGTAAACCGGACAAAAACCTAACCCTGGCAAGAAAAAAAGAAGCAACTGGCCTACAACCAGACCAGCTCCCAGAAGCGTTGCAGAAATTTCAATGCAAGGCAGAGGGCAGGACCATGAAGCCAGGGAAACCTGGTGCCAGGACAGCCTTACATCAGCCTCCAATGCCACGGACTCCACTCCTTGGCTATAGTTTCACACAGCCCCCTTCAGACGGCATAAACTGCAGCACTGCCAAAGGACGCACCCCCCCCCAGCCAGCCGTCTCCTTCCTTGCACCATCCTCCTCCTGTGCAAGCAAACACAAGTGTGCAGCTGTGCAATGAACTGAACTGGAAAAGCAGCATACTTACTAATATTTTTTTCCCGGGTTAATTTTGACACAATCTGTTGTCCAATTTGCTCACCACATGACCGCACATACACTTGCACCAGCACAAAGGGGAGAGTCAGTGCAGGGACAGCACTTGCCTTTTTACTCTTCCAGCAGCAAAGCAGAGTTAAGGCTATCCTACGGTTGTAACCTCTGTGTGCACATGCGTGAACTGTTCACTTGGTAATAAACCTCCCCGAAAAATCAAGGGGAAAATGTCAGACTGAAGCAATTACAAATGCTGCCATGAGAGGATTACAAATATCTTAGTTTTGCTGAAATGCCAGCGTATTCAAAGGGCAGAATAAATGACTAGGATTTACTTTCATCTGTGAACTTGCTGAGGACTCTAATTCACGACACCATTAATGGTTCACATTAATGACTCCTGCCTTGCATATGACAATGTTCATGGCTTTATCCGCTATGTAAAAATAGTAAGTTAGTTAAACACACACAGGGAAAAAAAACACATAGGAGGGAAAAAGAGGAGAGAACTTGACTGTGTTTAATAAGTTCCTTAAAGAAAAGCCAAAAATCTATTATCAGATTTCTTAACTAGGTCAAACAACATTGTTATCTGGTATAATTATGTTCAGTGGGATTTATTTACTCATGAACTTGCAATCAATAACACGGTAGGAAGGGTCTACATGGATTTTAAATAGCATGTTTAATGGAAAAAAAATTATCACAGGAAAGGATTAAATAATTTCTTTCTGCTATTCTTTGCCATCAAAGCATAAGCCATTCTCTGCTCTTAGCTGCCAGAGAAATTTTAAGTTTCAAACATTGTTCTGAAGCTTCAAAACATGGACCATTCTACAGAAGTTCAGATGAAATCTGGAACCAAAAATCATACCACTTGCAACAGTTCAAAAACAAAAAACTACTTTCATAAATCGCTTGAAAACACTGAATGTTATTCACTTGAAACAATATCCTGTTTGTTTGCTCTGATGCAAGCTAGCGCTATGTGGGAAATCTGGGAGCAAGTGCCATAGGAAATCTTTGTTAAACAGTATTGTTTGGTTGCTAGGGCCACACCAAATTGTTTGGATAGTTTCAAGGAACAGTAAAACAATACAAAGGATAATTAGACAGACAACATACTCCTAGGTCAAAAGGCAACATGCCCTGATGTATGCTAACTGAGAGACAAAGTTGTTTCATGTTAAACACAAGTGTCCAGAACTAGGAAACATTATTTAATACCCAAGTTGATATTAAAGAATGCTATTATTATCATACTGCTTCTCTCTGTATAGCCCAAAAGCATCAAGTATTTGAGGATATAGGTAGTGTCCTATTTACCAACGAGATTATTCAGCATTCAAACCTACAAAGCAGGTACCAAAAGGTAACAAACGCACCCCAGCCTGTGACAGTCAATGAGTGCATTTTAATTCAGGGCTCATATGAAATGATGATTGTTAGCTTTTTAGCTTTTGTATACTTTTTTTGGTACTACATTACACGTAGCCAAGTGTTGACACTTCATATGTGTTTTATATAGTACTTTCTAAGTTTTTCGTGTCCTTTTCTTTAACTTAAATTTGCTCTCGGTTGCAGTTGTTTCTCAGTTGGAATGGTCAGACTGAAGCAAAACTTCCATCAGGTATCTCCCCTCTGGAGATATCTGAAAATACATCTAGAATTATTTATGTTTTTTAAATAAGGTATCCAACTATAAAATAAGGGTCTTTAACACACTTTTGAGAGGGCCTCCATAGTTTTCATCAAGCAGATCATATTCTTGGTTGCTATTTTCAAATTCACTGCTAAGGAGGTAAATCATTTTACACACGGCTACATTTAATGATTAAGCTTTTTATTATTATTTTTGCAGAACATGTAATACCACAGGTACTTTAACTTTTCTGTGATACTTGTTGCAAAATAGGGTTTGCATGTCCAACTGACAATATGAAAACTCCCAAAGATTGAAAATATTATCTGTGTGGTTACTTAAAGGAGTTTTAATTAAGCTTTTTGTATTCTACTCTGATAAACATCTAGAACATTTTGTCCTACCTCACAGAAGTGATACTAATGTACATGGAAACAGAACTGTAACAATTGTTACAGTGCTTCATAGCAACAAATCTTCAGTTATTTTACCAGATGAATTATTTTTTCCCTAATAAGGATGTCAATGCTCAAAAAGAGATGGCAACCTATCCAGTATCATCCCAACAAATTATGAGCAGGGCCAAACAGTTAAACCTAGGTTTCCTGCATCCCACACCAGCAGCCTGTTTTCTAGAGCAGACAACTTGTTCAATAACCTTTTCATTATTTCACAATTCTACAATTCCTGTAGACCATCAGGTTTCTATTACTTCCAAAGTCTCCTTACTCTTATCAGTGAAAACACCTCATGATTTGAATGAGAGAAATGGTGAACATCTTTATGAAGACAAAGAAGTTCAACATACACTGCTCTAAACCTTAGCCTCTGGTCTATAGATTACAAAGGAAGAGCCATTCTTCACTTAAATCTCTTGGATTTGCTTCCAGACTAGTGATGGGAGGATGCAGTTGCTACTCATTTATGCAGCCAGTTTACCTGAGTTGCCAAAGCGTGTGACAGCGGAGTAGACTGGCCAGGTCTACTTCACTGGTTTTTGTCCAAACTATGTACCACTAGTGATCGTGCATGGAGCCTGTCCATAAGCCGGATTTATTACTGCCTTACTAGCTCTAGCAGTACTGAATCCCAGCCGATTTCATGCAGAGCCAGCACTGCTGCGCACGCGGCTTTGGCTGGTTCCTTGGCTCCCCAGCATCACACAAGTGCTGGAGTCAGCAGCCTTTGCAGAAATGGTGGATACATCTGCATTATACTGCATTTATCCAGGTTTTTCCATTTCTTTCATTAACACTCATTTACCAGCAAAATGTTACTCGTTTAAAACCGTGCTAATAGCTTACAATAAAAGAGAAGAAATTGTAAACTTGTAAAATATACTTATATACTTATTTTAACCACTTCCAGTTATATATAAATGCTATTCCAATTTTTTCAGTGATGTATATCATTCTCAGTGAAGTGCTTAGATGGACTAATATAATAAGTTTCTGCTAGATGCCTTTTTTCGAAGCATTTTTAGGATGCATTTAAAAAAAAAAAAGTACCTAATAAAATATTATTCTTGATACTGGTATGAAAACCGAAAAGTGAAGGGAGAGGCACAGCAGCCTAACACCATAGTCATGTCACTTTACAAGGTAACCTAAAATGTGAATAAAATCCACAGTTGTTGCCAGTATATATCTATTAAGGGCCACTGACCACACAAATTTTCATAGATTGTGTTACCTAGAAATTCCTTTGCTTTACATAATATACACCTACTGATTGGTAACACCACAAATATAAACACAGTAGTTAAAACTGAAATCAGTCCCAATACATTAGAATATACATGACTAAGGGAAAAAAAAAAAAAATCTGCTCTTTCTCCCATATTTCTCGTATCTTAGCCTAGATACATAGTTCCTGACAAACAAACGTCCCATTATTTTCAATACAGACTACACGACTAATTCACCCAGTGACACGAGGTATGGCATTCTCTCTTCTTTCTCTGTGTTGGCAGTATACAGTGAATTATCTCCGGAAAATGCTTAACAAAGATCGTGGCTCCACATGTCTAATTACACTACATGAACAGGCAAAGAAGAACCATAATCTCATTAACAAGCCACATAGACTAAAAGCCCAGATTGCAAATTCTTATTCACCTCACTCTCTTTCACTGATTTTATGTGAATTAGATGAAAATAATTTAATAACCAGCGGTAGTAGCTGGCACTTCTGTCACGCATTTATGAAACGTCACGTGTTAATAAGATGAACGGATTACCCACCTGTGAAGTAAAAACAGGCTTAGAACTGGCTTAGTTCAGTGGTATCATTCAGTGTAATGTTTGTAAAGCCAAGTCAATCCTTTCAGTGAGAGGAAGTCATACATGTATGGATGACTTCCCCTCCATGTCTAAATCGGAACTTACATTTTACTTCTGCAGTAGAAACACTTCCCTAATGACAATTTATCTAAGGAGCTTCAGATATGTTAATACTACATTCTAGCCAAGCTCTAGAACAAAGAAACATAAATTAATACTGCATCAATAAACAGAAGATAAGTTTATTTCAACAAGTACCTAATTAAGCACATGGCCCTGGGAGGGAATACAGAAAGGAAAGTTTTTTGAGTGTATTGTGGAACTGGTACTATGACAGCTGAGCTTTCATTTGGACTCAAAAAAACCAAAGAACAAAAACCTCGCAGAAATCTTCTGAAGCTTTATCATACAAATAATTTTTCTACACTCAACAAATAAGAACATCCTTTCTTTATGGGAAGTTGACTCAACTGGGAGAGCAGCTGCCAATTTACAGCTACAGGTCTAGTTACAGGTACTCACATGAAGCTTGTTTTCTGCTTTCAAGGACTCTGAAACCACAGGCAAGAAATTTAATCTTAGCTTTCCCCAAAATGCAGACTCCTCTGCCAGTAAATGGTAACAGAAACATTACTTCAGGCCAACACAGAGACATGGCAGAAATTCTAAGGCATAAAATCTTAATCTGGTAATATCTAGTTTTCTAGGTATCTGGGCCAGATTACAATCCCTTAGCGGATACAGTCTTGCTGCTACTGATGATCCTCAAACTTGAATTTCTGCCTTATAACTAGGTAGTTTTGTCCTTCCAAAGATTCAGTAGTGTTTTTCCCCACTGCTGTTAATATCTCTGACAATTGCATTGATAAACTGTAGTTTTTAGATTTTCATTTGGCATAATGTTTTCTAGAAATCTAACCAGTCTCCTGCAAGAGTGAAACCAAAAGAGAAATATGTTTTGGTAATATTGCTTTGAACTTAAAAGTGATGGTTTTTGTTATTTAAAAAAAAAGAAAAAATGACTTTTTGCTGTGTTGTCTGCCACAGAGCACTTTTCCCCCTTTTTTGTACTAATATTCAGACTAATATTCAGACACTCCTTGAGGAAGTATTGTGAAGAGAACAAGAAATTCTTCTTGCCTAGCTGCTTTAATGGCTGATCAAATTCTAACCAGCAAAAATTCCAGTTTTTGTACAGGACCTCCATATCTTGCAGTCTCTTCCCTACTTTACTTTGATAAGCCTCAAAATAAAATAGGTATATTATTTCTTCACTGAAACTCTAGAACAGGCAGAAAGACAAAACAGATTACAGATATAAAATCCTGAAAATTATTTTTAGAATACTTCTTTTGCCTAAACTTAGATACATGAGAAGAGGGAAACTGGGCTACCCATCTCCCCAGATAAATCCTACTGGCTTTGTCACTTCTTAAACAAGGACTATGCTAGTCATTCCTCTTACCTTTATACATAGGTGAGAACTAGCAACCCTGCAAAACCTTCTTTCTAAAGCTCTCTCATCTGTGGAAAGCAGCACGACTACTGAATCGCAAAATACCAATTTAAGTGTTTACCCCTGAGCAAAGCTTTCTTTTGGGTCCAACTTCCCCCCCCCCCCCAAAAAAAACCCCACAGCAATCCTTAAAATTGTTAGCAGAGTAACACATTATCCTCATACTGTATACAGAGACCGTTTCCCTACAAAATTGTGACTGAACAGGATGAACAACAGCCTCGTATATCACATGCAATCACCTAAATCAAACGGGTGGGTATTTTATATCTACGGAAGGTAGAAAACACACATGCTTTTATTAAGAAATTTAATGGTTGAAAAAGAGGTCAGATCTGACATTCAGGACAATGTAAGGACATCCAGAGAAGCCAGTCAGAAACAGACTATTAGTCATTGCTGGGCTCACTCTGTCCACTGAGAATGTCAGACTTGAGAGCAGCAAAAGCTGCTACGAGCTACAGTCTCAAAGATATTTGCTGAAGCTCAACTGATCTCTCATGCTATGTAATTCTAACTCAGTTAGTATGGGATGGCAGGGCAGAATGTCCCATCTGTGGTGCAAGTAACTACCTTTACAAACAAGAAATTTAAAATTAAATTTTAAAAAAATCACTAAGATGTATGTAAGACCAATTTTACATATTTACATTTAAAAAAATCCTTAACAACATAACAGCTAGGACATAAATGGGAAATACTGGCTGAAATTGCTATGAACATATGCAAGGAGTACAACTCATGTGAATTACTTTACAGAGCCTTCTATGGTAGACCATGCATGTAGATTATTATCAGACAGGAAAAAAACCAGAAATTAAAAAATAATTTTGATAGCACAAGATGCCAAAAGACCAGACCATACACACTGGAAAACAATGTGATAAAGCATAGAAACTAGAGGGGGAAGAGGAAATCTGTTTGAACTCAATTGTCTCGAGTCCTGCCCAGTCATTCTTTATTATGGCATGCTATCAGGAAATCCCGACCATTAAAGTGTCAGACCATTAAAAATGTAGTTTATGTAATACCTTCTCTAGAACAACTGCCAGAATAGAAACCTCTTCAGACAAACCATTTTAATTAAATATCGTATTTTGAATTTCACAGAAACCTTCACTTAGAGAGACATAAAATTTATTTAATAGCATACTTCCAAACTGCTAATATATTTAACATGCTTTGCTTCAACGTCAGAAGGCTGTTCTCATGCAAGATCAGCTTAAAAGAATGTAAAGGATAAGTCTCTTTTATTTGTCCATGGTCTAGAACACAATCCATCACATATGGAAGTAGGATAACAGCAGGAGTATAAAGGTTCAGAGCTATAAGTTAGATTCCCAATGGTAATTTTCAGAAATGCTTTTACTGTCCTGAAGTTTTATACAACTGTAGCTTTCAATTCAATTTAAAGCTGCACATATAATAAAGCAAGTTAAGACTTAATATTTGAATTTCTGCTGGAAAACAGTTCTGTAATCAAGTTGCAAACTTCTCAGAGAAAAGATACCACCCCAAGCACACATCTGTTACCTACTGTCTTCTTTCCCAGTAGACTTATTGTGAAGACTTAACATGATCCTACTGTCAAAATACTTTGCACAGCAGCAGCAAAGTACTACTGCTGTGTTGTCAAGTAAGAGAGGTATGTATTCTGATCTCAATTTCCTTTAAAACACTGAACTATAATAACTAAGCATGTACAACTGCCAAGTTTCACTCATTTACAAATTTTGTATTCCCTCAAAAGAGTAACCACCTAAGCACAAAAACCCCTAAACTTGTTTCTTTACTTCCTATACCTCAATGTTAGGCCTTCTACAGCATTGTAAATCATACCTTCAGTAACAGCGCAAACACAGAAGCAATTCTATTCCAGTATGATTAAATTGAAAAAAAAAAAAAAAAAAGCTTACACTACTAATTTTAAAGAGCAGTATCTGATGCTTATTTTTTCTTTAAAATTATTACTGCAACAGGAGAAAATATGTCAACTACCTTTTGCATATGGAGAGCAAGGACAGAGTAGCGTAACTTTGGCTTGTTCTGTTAGTTCTTCTGATCCACTTGCCCTTAGGAAAATGTAAACCAAGCCACCACTCAGTCTGAGCTAGTAGTACTCCCTGGCTTTCAAGGAGACCTATAAGCTCAGGCTCATCACCATAACAGTCATGGTTATCATGCTTTTAGATAGCACCGTGCATTCATGTAATTGCCAAGAGTCCATAACTCGTGAAAGCACCACACAACTTTCCTTCAGCTCTAACTCCTGAGTCAGAAGGACAGCTGGAAGGAGCTCAGCTCAGACGTCTAGTTATCTGGCACCAATTCCAATGAATCACACTACCAATTTTTTCTCTAACCACAAGCAGTTACAACTTTCTCTGATGATATAAAAGCTAAAAATGTTGATGCCATCCCATGGTTCATTACTGGATTCCCAGCCTGGCTGCAGCATTGACCCAAACTTCACCAATAAGGACCTAGAAATGAGGTAACCATTTGAGCCTAGTGGGATTGTATAATCCTGTCACCTCTATCAATGTTTTCCAGTATTTTGACATTAGCAGACTTTTGGGGGTTGGTTTGTTTGTTTTTAAAGAGGAAGTTTACAAGGGGGAAGCAGATTCCTGTTGAGCAAATTTAAGCTTGCTAGGGGCAGTTTGGTTTCTCTCCATTCCCTCTCCCAGCTGATGGGCTGCAGTTTGAGAGCCACAGAACAACAATCAACTTCTCAAGTAACAGGTATGTCTGCAGGTAAACTTGCACACACACTTTCTCCCCCATGCCCTTTCTGCTTAGCATGGACAGTGTGCCCTGCTCAGCCCATGGGACTGAGGGAAGTGGGGCAGAGAACAGAACATTTACTGCTAACAGAGAAATCCGTTTTTTCCTTCCTGGGCTATCAAATTGAAGGCTGCACCAGCCTGGAAATACACTGATACTCTGAATCCTATCTTAAGCATGAGCCAACGAAGGCAATAAAATTACATCGATGCTTGCCTAAGTGATGTTAAATCAAAAAGCAGACAGGAGGCAAAGGCAGCAGTGGGAAGATATACCAGTCAGGCCTGGGGACTAGAAGAGTAGAAAGAGAAGGAAAAAGAATTATATTTGCTAGTGTTTGTACCATACACACTGTTCTAGAAGTTAAGGAAGCACACGTTTCTACAGCAATGGTAAGAGTGATCTTACTCTGAATTAAGACTTCATTTTTATGGTATGCTAATTACATGAAGAGAAAGAAAACCACAAACTCAACCCTAAATCTAAACCTTTAAGAAGTAATACCTAAAAAACTAAAGCTAAGGCAAGAAAAACTAAAGCTAAGGCAAGGATATAGCATCAAAGGAATACAAACACACCGGTATATGGGCTGCACAGACAACTTAATTCTAACACCTGTCACTGCAAACATGACATCTATGATAAGGTTTTGTTTCATTTCAATATATTAACAGATACATATACACCACACAAAAAATATATCAAGTAACAAGGTCAAAGTGATCATAGGCATGTCTTTGTTA
The DNA here is from genome assembly GCA_035590195.1 of Aviceda cuculoides. Taxonomy (NCBI): domain Eukaryota; kingdom Metazoa; phylum Chordata; class Aves; order Accipitriformes; family Accipitridae; genus Aviceda; species Aviceda cuculoides. Next base: position 18,683,402 of record JAVJGG010000054.1, on the reverse strand, counting down.
ACCAGCAAACAGAAAAAGAAACTTAAACACCTTCTGTCATCTTTCCTAATCCACAATTCTCTGGAAAAACAAAACTCCACATCCTCAGTTTGAAGAATTAAGGCTATAAAAAAAACCTACTGATGCACTGCACTGAAAGAAAAAAACAATGTCAAAATGCTCAACAAATTTGTTTTATATTCTTTCAAAAAAGATAGTATCAGAAGCCAGGCAGCTTTTGCAAAGAGTTCTCTCGCCGAGCACAACCCAAGTTAGTTTGTTTAAAACCCCCCTCTTACTGCCTGCTTATTCTTTCCTTATGAGAAGTGGGCAATTCCAGCTCCCTGTAGAAAGAGGAAAAGACTTTTCCTCATTATCCTCATTATGTTCATTATCCTCAATTATCCTCATTAATGTCAAACCGATACCTTTCCTGCATAAATGCAAAAAGTAATGAATACTGGCAGCTTTGCTGCAAAAAGCTATTTTGGAAAAGGACTCTGGAGCATCAGTTATAAAGTAACCAATAATTTCAAATCATGTATCCTTAAAAAAATTTTTTTAAAAAAAATCTGTAAAGGAACCAAATGAATTTCTTTTAATATGCTCCATATAAGCTTATTAATATTTCAGATGAAAAATATTTCTACAAGTTAAAGCTCAAAAACATTACATTAGACCAGATTGGGTCCATTTACAGAGCATTTTCACATCTTTGTAAGTAACTGCCTAGTGAAGTACTCAGAAATATTATAATAGTATTTCTGGTACTGAGGTATGATTTGAAAATTAAAGTGTTAGCTATACACACAAGGATTAAAAAAAGAGAATAAATGAATTTGAGCATTGGAATATGCTTAAGCATACATAAATCAGGGTTAGAATAAGTCTCACACATTAAGTATCAATTTCAGGAAAGAACAACTGTTCTATGCTCTGATTCTGTCAGTTTTGCCTAGTAATCCTCCATATGAACATACCAGCTGAAAAGGGAAATAAATCTCTGAAGACTAACTCAATCTGTCACATTTAACACAAACATGCCGAGGAACAAAAAAAGAAACCCAAACAAAATCAACATTTTCAAAAGTATAATCCTGCAATAAGTTTGCTGAGGAGTCAAAACAAAACAACAAAACCCAATTTTTTGCACATCCAGCTTTGATGGGTTTCAGTTCCCAGCACAACTAACCAAAGAGTTAGCACATAGAAGAGGTTGATTATTTTTCAACTAGAGCATAAATTTCCTTGTGATGGCACATACATATCTTACAATGCTGTTGTAAATGCTCTGTTTTTACATTAGGTGTAGCTGTCTGTATTTTTCTGTTTAACGAATGTACTCCTCTGAGCCAAGTCCTTTCCTTCACCAAACTACAGAAAAACAGCAATGTCAACTGCTGAGTTGGTGATGGTCTGGAATGTCTATTTTCATTTTTTCTTGAAGAAAAAAGTTTGGTGAATATGAAAACTGGCAAATATCTATCTAGAAGAATGTGCTGGTTTTGACTGGGACAGAGTTAATTTTCTTCACAGTAGCTAGTATGGGGCTATGTTTTGGATTTGTGCTGGAAACAGAGTTGATGATGCAGGGATGTTTTTGTTACTGCTGAGCAGTGCTCACACAGCACCAGGGCCTCTTCTGCTTCTCACACTGCCCTACTGGTGGGTGGGCTGGGGGTGCACGGGAAGTTGGGGGGGGAGGGTACGACACAGCTGGGACAGCTGACCCCAGCTGACCCAAGGGATATCCCACACCATATGACATCATGCTCAGCATATAAAGCTGGGGGAAGAAGGAGGAAAGGGAGGACGTTCAGAGTGATGGCGTTTTGTCTTCCCAAGTCACCATTACGCGTGCTGGAGCCCTGCTTTCCTGGAGATGGCTGAACACCTGCCTGCCCATGGGAAGCGGTGAATGAATTCCTTGGTTTGCTTTGCTTGCGTGCACAGCTTTTGCTTTACCTATTAAACTGTCTATCTTAACCCACGACTTTTCTCACTTTTACTCTTCTGATCTCTCCCCCATCCCACCGGGGAAGAGTGAGCGAGCAGCTGGATGGGGCTTAGTTGCCGGCTGAGGTTAAACCACAACAGTCCTTTTTAGCACCCAACGTGGAGCTCAAACCCGTGATAGTGAGTTTAAGAGTCTCATGCTCTATTGACATAGCCCCATACTATGAAGAAAATTAACTCTAACCCAGCCAAAACCAGCACAAAGATTCAGGATTGTTCACTAGGTCACTTTTCCAAATTTGTTTTACTTCTGTGCTTAGTGTAGGAACTGTATTTTGAGGCTCCTCAGCACTTTTTAAGTCTTTAACAGCATAAGGTAGTGCTGAGTTCACATGAAGCCCTAGTTAACAATATTTTTTTAAAAGTAAGCATGAGACACTTGTATTTCTAACCAGACCTCCTGAAGAAATTTATCTACACCAACTGCAAATAAAAGTGAACTAAACTAGCAAGAATCTGCAGTTGTGCAACTCCTTAGAAAAACAGACGACAGCCTTCAGGGCTTTAAGTCTTCAGAGAAAGTGCAAGGGCATAGCACAAACCTGCTGAAAAAAATCTCACATAGCATGCAGACACAGCCAGCGCTTGAACTGGACTTCTGTAAGAAGACAATACTAAGTGCCATGCAGCATTATTCTTAGCCACCATAAACACACCAAGCTTTCAGAGTTAACAGCTTCTTTGTCAGTTGCAGGGGAGGAGACTAGTCACATCTGAAGTAAAAATAGGGTATCATATGCTTGTCCGTGGAACTCCAAAATACATGGCTAAATTGGTCACTTAAAAGATTCGAGCTGTATGTATTGGAATTCAAAGGAAAAAGAAAAAGCTTTTTTCTCCTACCTTCCTCAACTTTCATTCCAACTTTTAATCTGACTCTAATTTACTTCAGAAAGTAGCTTCCTTTCTCCACAACACACTCTTACAAGCTCTAAAAAGCATTGTGAAGAACTGTAACTGAGGGGCTTAGACTGGTACAAGTGGGAAGGTCTGGCTGTGGAGGCACCGGGGGAAGTGGGGCTCTCAGCACGGCCTGCGTGAATGGCACCTGGGTGAGCAGGTCATGGAGACCCCCCCTCCCGCACATCTACCTGCAGTTTCACAACACACCAGGATCTGGAGCCAAAAAACTATAGCAACTCACAGTGACTCACAGAGGTGGGACAGGATGGAGACACTGATCCCCGTCAGCTCCAAAAACACACATGCAAAATCTGTTGGCAAGCGAAGAAGAACACGGGACACGAGGAGAATGTGGCACCTGGCATCCTTACCTCCCATACCATGGCCATGGATTCCAGATTTAACAGCTGGACACAAGCATCGTGGTGCATTTTTTCCTGGACAGACACCTTGAACACGCCTGCCCTGGTGCCCGGCTGCTGGATGGACCTCTTGGACACACATGCTCTGGGGCTTGAGAGACTGTGAGAGTGAGTGAAAACCCTTTTTTCCCCCTCAGTTCTTATTTTAAATAACATCTCCTTTCCCTCTTACAAAGTCTTACATTTACATCTGCTACATGGTTTATACCATGTTGCAACAGTATTTCCTACGTTGTTTTCTGACAAAAATTTAACAGTAGGATTCATATTTTGAAGGAAGATGTAGAAGATATCCACAGTCTACCAGCAGAGTAACAGAGACACTTGCCTACAAAATGAAGTATGGTAAAATCTGTTCTGAAGAACTGATTTTCTGTTCTGAATCTATTCCATGCTGATGGACAGGAATAAAAATAAGTTTACACATAAAACCATATTTTGAAGAGAGCAGCCTGTGAGGAAGGACAACTGCATCACAGCTACATTCAGAACTGTGATCATTTGAATACTACAAGGTTTTGAGGCTTGAAAAGTAACTAAGCATCTAACTGTATGCACTGATACCAACTATGGCTTGGCCATCAATGACAGGAGCAGTATTTGGGTGGTATTTAGAAGACTACACAGTTCACCACAAATACAAAAAGAAGAAAAGAAGGAATACCCTGTAAGAAAGATATGATACTATTAAGATTCTGCTTTAAAAATTCTCCAACATTCAGCCCTCTTCAGGAACAAAGGTAAAATTTCCTAGTAGAGGATGTCACAAAAAAATGGTTGTATAATCCATAACACTCCTTACTACTGCTACATGAAGAAAAAAAGATAAGGTCACTTGGGTTACCGACCAGAATCAGCACAGATAGCTAGTCAATGCCACCATCTCCCAAGTTGTAATATATAAATATACTGGTAGCATTATTTTGAAAATGGAGCAATACTTGCTTTGTTCTTGCTCAGGTGTGCTATTATCAAAACTGGTTTTATGTGTTGCCCAACTATTCCCACTCAACCCTGGAAATCTCAGCTTGTCTGGTCAAGGCTTTGGACCTCAAGCTTCCTCAGTATATCAAAGTTACACAGACAAAAGCTGTAATGCATCCTAAGAAAACATTACCTCGTTAATCATTCTACAGTAATAAAACACAGATTAGATTAACAACTGAACAAGTTTTGAGAAGGACAGAAGCAGAGAGGAGGGAGGCAGTCCAGCCGCGGTGGGGCTGTGCAGTGACTAGGGAGCTCAGTCAGGGGTCAGGGCCTCAAAGCAGGGAGCACTCTGGTCCTGACACCGGGAAGGAGACCAAATGCAAACCGGGAAACGGTAACGAGCTCTGGCCTCTGCTGAGTTACACTCTCAGCCAGTGACCTAGAAACTTGAGTTTCACATCCAGGCCTCATTGCTCGTCTTTTTCCCTGATGATGTGGTATTTGAGTTTGTACGGTGATGCATTGACAGCACCATAAAACACCAAGCTGTTTTAATCATGCAATAAAAGCCCACTTCCCTTCTGAGCTGACTTTAAGTTTGCTAGACCCACAGAAGAATGAGATTACAGTTTTCTTCCTCTGCAGATAGAGAACAGGAGGCAGTCGGACCGGCAACATGCTGCTTCTCCACAGCCACAGCCATAACTCAATGGGAGGAGTAGCCTTTAATCTCCAGAAATATGTTATCAGTAATACCCTGATGAAGCAGCTGCACGTGGCAAGAAGCACAGGACAGGAAAACAGAGGAAACTCAAGAGAAATCTATCGGGTTTTTTCCTAATTGTAGATGCTGACGAAAATTTGTCACCCTTTATGAGGCTCTGCCACCTCAATGGAGTCACAACGCAGACCACATGTGAGCAAACATCTTCAAGTTAACAAGACAAATCAATACATTTAAGGGTTAGAAACATCCTGTCCCCCTCCCACAAGACATTTTTTAGGTAACATACATGTTAAGCACACATACATTAGTGCCATTAACTCGGAAAGTTAACTGAGACCTAGCCTACAGCTTCTGGGCAGTACTCCCAGTCAGCAGGAATGGGGGACTGAGGCTCCTGAGAATTATAACCCTGCAGAAAAAATCCTGTCAAGACAGCACAGCTGGTCTTTCACACCTCCATGGGTCTCTGTCACCTCTCCCAGTCCCCAAATAGCTACAGCTATCCAATACTCACAATCACTTTTTGGCAGTCAGTCTTTGTAACCTTGCTCTTAAAACTGCACATATAAAATGAAACCAAGTAATTCTCAAGGACTTGACGCCATTTTTCTCGGCACTATTAATGTAAATTGTCTTAGCAGAAATAAGGAAGTATAGAAGAGATATAAAAGCTTGAGAAAGAACTAAAAAAAGTGCAAGCATATTTCTAATAAACCAGTAACTAAACTAAAATTAACCAAGGAAAAAGTACTTCCTCACTTCAGGTCTTCAGATTCTGAAGCAGTGCATACTATTTTTTTTATTCTGAAAACTTGCGTCTCCAGAAAGACACCAGTTAGGCACAGCGAGATTCAATTTAGTGAGGTTGAACTTCAGCTCGATATGCTTCAAAAAGTTTTCATGCTCAGTGGTGGCATAATTCATGTCCTTCACTGCATTTTTGATAGTGAAATCCTACAGGCTTGCTTCCAAAAACACAGAACCAATGTCTGTGCCCTCCCTAGGGCCCTCCCAGGCCCTGTCCTGCCATCCTCTCCCCTACTCAATTAAACAGTTACGTTCTTGTTTCCCCTGTCCTCTCCAAGATGAGCACTCTAGTTTTCCAGTTACAGTATCCCCTTCAGGGATAATGCGGCCATAAAAGTAGGCACAAATTATAAATTAAAAATAAATAAATAACTAAAAATTATTCAGACAATCCTTCGAACAGTACTACAGTGACAGATGCTAGGAAAACTTTTAACGTTTTTTTTGTCACTTTCCTTTTGGTCACCTTTCACCATATTTATGAAACCTGGGTTTGCTCATATTATTTTGCTTAATATAATTCTTTCAGAAATAATTATACACTTGTACTTTCTTTCCTGTGGAGGAATAATTATAGCTTGAAGTACCCTTTCAGGTTTTTTAAATT
>JAVJGG010000054.1:18650165-18664899 GCA_035590195.1 Aviceda cuculoides | reverse complement strand
TCTGCCCCCCCGCCAAACAAAAGAGAAAACAAATACAAGTCCACTTACAACGAGGGGTAAAGTATCTGTCAGTATCTTAGCACTATCATAGAAGCATCAGTGTCATAAGCATTATCTTATTATACAACTGTGCACAAATCTTCTAACATTTCTTCTTCCTCACAACCCAATTTACATGCTTTTATAATAAAAAATGCATAGATGACAAATACGCAATTTTAGACTTCTTGGGTTTTGTGCTGCCTTTGAATTAAGTTAATGAAATAACCTACCAGATATTAGAATAAACAGAAGATTTCAGGACAAACCACAAGTTTAAAATGTAACCTTTTATTTTTTAATCAAAACAAGAATAGTAGAAAAGGAAAGAAAAAACACGGATTACAAGCCTCTAAACCTTGCCAAGCACAGACAAGGCTAATTCACTGAGAAGAGCCCAGTAAAATTCATCATGTAGAGTTCCAAGATATCATCATCGTGTATTTCTAAAACTGTGTAAGAAAATGTCATTTACAGCATGGATTCTTTTCCAGTTCCTGATTTTCAGAGAGAAAAATGAAATAGACTTCTGGAAAGTACACTGTGTTTAAAATTGAGCGCAACAAGTATGTCCACTATAAAGGAGTCTAAAAATACCTATCCCTTTGGAGTACTTATATGGGAAGTCTTCCATAATATTATTATTTTGCTACCCAAAGAGAAGACGGAAAAGAAAGCACTTGCATTTAACTATAAGCCAATAGGTTTGATTTGGAGCTGGTTTATGTAAGAAAAACAATCCAAAAAGAAACTAAAACTGTGGATTTGTGCATACCTACATTAGTACGCTGGACATTACAGAATTCCAATAAATACATAGTTTATGTACTGATCCCAATACCTGCATACTTTTTGATCCTGGACTGGTTATAAATTTCAATATTAAAAGGGAACAGGCTACTATAAAGTCTGTTTTTGATACTTTCTCAAGAGTTACGGTGAGGCACGTGTGAATGAGCACACTGGTATCAGTAAGCTCTTAACAGGACATGACCAGCACAGGACTGTAGGTGTAGTAAAGCAGAAGCGCTCAATCTGCAAACGCAAGCTGTTTGCACTCTACTAAAATGATTAATGCAAGTGTCCAGTCCATATCATGCTTTTTGCTCAGATATGAAAGCCTTTTAGTAAAGAGGATGGCTAAAAGCAAATTGCTTGAGCCACTCCAGCGACCTAAGTCTGCAGACTTCAGGCTGCAAACAGACCTATACATTATAAGATTCACACGCAGTCAGCCCAGCTGCTCTGGGAAGTATTAGACCGTCCATTCGTGGTACTGTTCATTCATAGCACCTTGACCTATACAAGCGAAGTCAATTCAGCACTTCAGGAACACATACCTTGTGGATGTAATATTCAGCACATGTACAGTAAGCCCAGTCACACAACAGTGAAGATTTGCCCCAGGTGTTATAAGTAGCTACAGGACCCAAGCAATGTAAGAGACCAGACATTATTGTGCTGCTGATAGTACAGATAACAGATGTTTCCCTTTTCTTTATTTGTAGAATTTGGAATTTAATAAAATCATTTCTGAAAGGATCACTATACTTGCTAGGACCAATACATTTACTACAAATGTGTATGCAAAGATTGTTTGTACAGCTTTTCTTTAATTTAAGTAGCATCATGCCATTTTCTTGGAGCTGCCCAGAAACATTGCTAGCAACTATTTTGAACAATGTACATAACGTAAGTGCAATGCATAACAGCTGCTGTTTTTATAACTGCCAGAGCTCTGGCCTGTGGCAAAGACCAAAAAAAAAAAAAAATTTAATATGGTTCACACGATGTTGTTTCAGCTTCACCTCTACAGGCTGAAAAGGTAGGGGGATTTTCATGACTGAAGTATTGCTGAATAAGCTATCTTAAAAGAGCAATACTTGTCATTTAAAAGCAAACTTTAAAAAGTTAAAGAAATAACATTTTATGTGTTATTAATTTGTTTCACAGGGAACATTACAGGTTTTTAGCCCCATTTCCTTTGGTTTGGGTTTCTCCCCCCCCCCCCCCATTTGAAGTGTTATTCCCCAGTTCTACAATTGTTTTATTTCTCTAGGAGTATATTCATATCATACTACCTCCCTCCCCCAACCCCCAATGCAGTTCTTGCTCTTTTCTACTGGGATGGCCAAGGTACAGAATTATGATTTGTCTACTTATCCCTCTATCAAATAATTTGCATTAATCATTCCAGCATAAATATTCCATTTTAAAACCACACCTAAAGGCATTCTTTTAAGTTATGTAAAAAACATGCAGTCACTGTTGCTTCCAAAAGTTTAATTGAGGTTCTCAGTCCTACCACATTCATATTCAGAATGATATGGACTGACAAAAAATGCATTCAGGCAAAGAACTACAAATAATAATTCCCATTTAAAGTAAATTATGAGTTTTACAACTAGTTCTGAAAGTACACTGAAGATGCACATGTTCTTGCAGAACATAGTCTTTGAGTAAGATCAAAGAGGATACTTTTAATATTTAAATTTTAAGTAAGTTAAAATTATATTGATTGAAAATTAATACTAACTTTAAAAAAAAAAAAAAAAAAAAAAGAGAAAAGAAAAACCACCAAAAAAAATCCCCCATGACTTTAAAGAAAGAATAATTAAATCCTGAAAAATCAAACAGCTTTCAAGGTATTTTAACAAAGACCTTACCAACTTTGAAAGGATTTAGACTAAACAGATTTCAATCTAGCTCTTCCTGAAAATCTAGCTTTCCAGATCAGCAATTACAAGGAAACAAATTACAAAGATTACAAGGAAATGAATCAGTAATAAAAAAGGTGAAACATTTCAAACAAGCAGCAGGCAGTTCTGAGATGATGTTTAACCAACCTCTCTCCAAGAGGAAATGAGACAGGTAAAGCGATACATGAACCTATAGCTGTTACTGTATCTCATGAGCCTGACAAATCCGAGTTTCTTGATTTTCACAGGCATCCCTGTTTTGTTAAAATTCTAGAGAACTCAGTGATTTACTCCCTCTCAGATGCTCAATTTCAACCTTCCACAACAGCAAATAAACCTAAAGGTCTAAAGTCTGGTTAGTAAGGTTCTGTCTCTGTCAGATAACCTGAAATAACTGATTTAAGATCTGATTTGCCCAATTCTGTACTGTGTCAGCCTCCTTACTATGCTTCAGCATTAATGTAGCAACGTACTGGTTTGGGGGAACCAGTACTCCAGTTTTCACCAACCTTTTAAATGGAACCTGGAAACAGTTACAGAGCTACACAGAAAATCCCTGCTTAGTTGCTGGGCATTTAAATGGATAGAGTAGGGAAAGGCTTAACTCTGTTACCCTACAAGGCCTTAAGACAACTGCTACGAATCAGTTGTGTTTCTATTTTTGTTGCTCCTCCCAAGCTGCTGGATGTCTGTGCCACTTGTACGGGAAACATCATATTTGCATTATGTGAGGATCAGCTACTCTATCCCTATAGAAAGCATTGGGGAAAAAAACCCACCAAGAGTTTAGGTTAGGATTCATCTGGGAAAACTTAAAAAAAAAAAGTTTAAGTGAATTACCTATGGGAGTAAACTCAGCACAGAAGTACCAAGTCTGTTAAGCCTCATGAGTGCAATAGTACTTGGGTAGAAAACAGTCTCAGATGCAGACTCCCACCAGACTCGCACAGCAGCTGAAAGTACTCGCACATTTGCCTTGCCCTGCACCAGGAGATAAATTTCTGCCTTCCTCCCTCTGCCATAAGCAAAGTTGAACGTTTGCTCCTGAGCCACTGCCGTTGGCAGCCCGCAGCCGATTTCTATTTATGCATTAAAGCACTTTACAGCCCTGCATAATGCAGATATATGTCCGGTTCAGCCACCTCTGCCACGGAGTGCCAATAGTAGGCAGAGGGATGGGGGACTGCACAGTTACAAATGGGAACTACTCCAGGTGTCTGTGCTAAACCTCCTCACGAGCACAAACCTACAAACTTACTCCACTGTAGCTTAAATCCCCACACAGGCAGCAGTTTCACAAGCTCCGCACACACAGTGTAAGGACTTTGAAAGCTGTAGTTACAGGCAGGAGAAGCAAAGCGAGGTGGGGCAAAGCATGGACAGGCAATTTTCTCTCGAGCTTTCAACTCCTGAAATTGCCATTCCCGATGTTGCAGTTACACAGGGGTAGGAGCATAAGGAGCTCTGTCACCCAATATCACAAATAAATAAAATAATTACATTAACATGGCATTCTTCATAGTTGAACTAAATTGGCGTATTTCTTCACTCCAAAGCCAGCAAATGTTTACAGTGCATTTTTTAATGCTTTAGTTACCAGGATTTAAACACTTAAATGCTTTTAATGCTGAATTTTACAGCTTTCCCATCTCTGTGAAACAACAGATATTCTTGTAGGAACCTGAAGCAGAAACACAAAATAGAAATGCTTTCAAGATTTAAAAAGGTAATTAATACATGGACATTGTTTTGCAAGTCAGAATTAACGGAATTCACAAGTGCCATTTCTGAACCTTTATCCTCAGCAAGCGTGCTATTACATTGAAGAAAAGCGAGAAAAGAAATAAAAAAATTAGGAAGGGAGAAAACAAGAAGTAACAACAAATGCAAAGGCAGCTAAACGCGACAGTTAGATACCAAATACCGAACACACACACTAAAACTTTACAACAAGGCAACGCTTGTCTGGAAGTTCTGCAAGTAGTCCACAGCACAAAGTTCCCTAAAGTGCCTCCGCTGGTGGACTACTGACTACAAAATAGTCTCGGCCAGCAGATGCACCTGCGCCAGCACTGGGAGAGACCACCCAGCAGCCACAAAGTTCATCACTTCACCTGCAATGTCGCACACAGCTCTCCACCCACGCACCTGCACCTGGCAGAGCAGATCAAAGGGAAAGGGACAGTATCACTCCACTGCAAACCCTACCAGTTAAAGAAAAATGAAGAAATGAAACTGGGTGGTAGAAACATGTTCAGGTAATCAGGTAAAATGGAGAATATGCTTAGGCTTTTTCTGTTCATGGAACTGGCTGCTCTCTATTTATCAGTCATGTTATTTCTTGATAGAGCACTAGCATACTGTTCATTTCTCTCAGTAATTAGCATGACTGTGTCAACTTTCCAAACGTACAATCTACCTACAAATGTATATGGTATAATTCCATCAACTTCTAGGCAAATTCAACTACTCAGTTCTACACAGTCCTTCCACAAAATAAGACTTTATCGAAACCCTAACCAAAGAATAAAGAAAAAATACTTTAAAACTAATTCTAGCCAACAGAAGACAACACACTGGAGAAATACAGTATTTTTATACAAGTCATAAGCTGCTTTTATGTGATTTACTTCCTGATTTTCCTGCTTTCAAGTTAGAAAATATTTTGAAATTAAAAACATTCTTCCTTCAGCCAGTCATCTTCTCAAAGAAGCAATTGAGACAAGGCTCACCCCAGTGGATCTTAAAAGATGCCAAGAGACACCAGTTGGGGGTCAACGTCTAATACAACTGTGCAACAGCATCCTCATGCTAAAGTATCTTAAGCTCACGTTGCTATATGGGTCTTATCGATGAGCAATTAAAGTCTCCCAAGCAATCAGGGTCCAACACAGATGCTTGTCACTACAGACCTCAATGGTAATAATGAGCTAAAGAATTATTATTATTTAGGTAGTATCTCTATATACAGGGCATCGCATAGATCATAAAGTGAGGGTACACCAAGTCCTGAACTTCCAGAGAGTCTTGTGAAAAACTGCTGCAGACAGGAACTTAATCCCTTTAGAAGGTACCATTGCTAAAGTGATGAGGCCTTCTGAAAGTTTCACCTATCTCTTCAAATCAGTAGTGCATATGGATTTCTCATAACAAAACTAGTCCTTTATAAATATATACAAACACCAAAAACCTTCAAGCACGAGCCAAGAACTCTCTTGTCTGGGAGAGTCTCTGCTTGCAGGAACCTTTTAGAACTTGGCTGGAGAGAGAGAAGATGCGTGTCGAGTAAAACATCCGAGGCCACGAACACTACTTCCCAAATCACAGGTATTCTTCAACAGCACTTACTAACTGAGAAAACATACTCCCACTGAAGAAAGCATTTCTGACATTTCCTTACTTGAAGAGCAACTAAAGGATTTTCAGTGCTAAGTTAGAGACACAAAGAATGCCATTTACTGAAAATGGAAAGGCTGTCCAAATTAGCCCTTGATTAAGATGAGATAGTTGAAATTATTATCACTCAGTCTGGATCCACGTAATACTTTTTAGAAAGAAACACACATAAAGTTAGCACTCACAGGGTAAGAACCATTCTGTTATTAGAAAGCTTAAAACAAAAGAAACTGAAAACATGGAAGTTTACAAATCAAGACATAAACCAGCCAAACAAGCGCAGCCAACAAACTGTCAACAGCCATCGAAAGTATCAGACGTACTGAAAAGTGTCATGTCGTATCTGCCGCTTCCATTTAAAATTCACATTTTCATTGGAAACAGAAAAAACACCCCTAGAGGAGATTAAGACTAGCTAGATCACCTATAAACTAAAACTTTTTCATTTGAAACATGGACTTTTTTCCTTTTCAACTGAAAAGTGAAGAACTGTTTGACAAAATGTTTGAACTATGATCTATTATCTTAAATGTGAATTGCTGATGTCACTAGCATGGCATCTTCATATGCAACTGCTGATTTAATCCTGTTGGTAAATACTATATTGACCTTACGAATACTTTCTTGAGCATTATTAGGGGGGTGTTATTTTGAATTTTTTAGTCCAGCGATCGATTTTAATGTGTTTTAAGGGATAATAGTTTTTTACTTAAAGGCAAATGGCTCCTTAAAAATAAGCTGAGATCTTGATTCTAGACACTGTCCAGCCTCTTACAGACTCTACCTTGGATCGCAGACAGACATTATAGAAAACAGATAGCAGTGTCAGAGGTATGTTTTAAAATCTGTTCTACATGAAAGAGAGTGTGAATCAAAAAGGAGCAACATGCTAAATCTTTCTCTCCCTCTCAAAATGTCACTTTTAAGACCTGTGGACAATTTAGACAAAAAGAATTTAAAAGAATACTTTATGTCCTTGTATTACCAGTAAATCACAGCGAGAATGGTTTTACAGTAGCATATGTAATTATTTTGACAAGTTTCTCCATATCTTGTTGACTTCAGCACTTCACAGCTCCCCTTAATTGGCTATTGCAGAATCTTCTGAAGATTTTTTTTGTTTTCTGGCTATGTTAAATTTTCTTTCCTTTTCCCCATACTATCACCTCTCTCCCCACCTCCTTCAAGTCAAAAGCTTTATTTTGTGCCTTTCCCAACTATCTTGAAGTAACTGTGGATTGGAAAGGTAAAGCGATAATTGCTTTATTTACACCCCACCCCCCTCAACTTTTAACTGCGTTATCTCGAAGAATTAGCCTAAAGATAATGTTAAATATTGTCCAATTTCACCTCTAATTTTTTTTTCCCCTTAATAAACTGGAGTTCGCATTACTTCTGACTTTTCAGCTTACAATCTGCAGGACAAAGACAAAAAGAACAGAAAAAAGCCCAAATGCCAGGATTACTGACACTCGCTTCCTAAATTTGCTGTTGGTTTGCTCTCACAGTGTTCCAGTTTGCTGCCTGTCCATTGGTGTTGGGAGGAAGGGATGTCTCCTCTTGGCTTAGCAAGTTGAACAGTCTCACCAAGGACAGACATGCACCAGGACCACCACAAATGAATATACAAGACAGTTATACAGGTAGAAGGATACAACCTCCTTTTTGCAGCATTGAGGCATTACATTGGTTCAACTGCCATGTGAAACCTTATACTAACATACTTGAGCCTCAGAAAACCTTTTAAGTGCTTAAAGTCCAGAAGATGCATTAAAAAAAACCCTGTAAATGTGATGCAGAGGTAATCTGTTAAGTGAACAATAGCATTAAAAAAGTTGTAAGCTCTGTTCACCGTATCTCAGAGGAAAACAAATTACCTCCTCATGAAATCCATACGAGTAGCTGTTAAGTATGAAGGCCCTTCTAGATCTACCTTTGAGTTGTACTGACACCCACCTTGAAAAAAGCACTAAGTTACAATTACCTTGTCACTCTTTTGGATGAGGTAAAGGTAAGTTTTGGCAAAAAAACCTCAAACGAACAAATAAAAAAATCCCAACCAACCCACAAACACTGTAGGAAAAAAGAATATTTATATTCATTGTACACTCCTGCATGCCTATTCTTCAGATGAAACCCTGAGACAACTACAGTAAAAGCATATTAGGCATACAGCCAAGTACACAATACAATTTAAAAAAAAAAAAAAGCAAATCTCAAAAAGAACAGGGCAAAAACATTTGAGATATCTCCTAGAACTAAGTCATACCATCTCTTTTTTTTTTTAACAATTAAGTATAACTATAGTCGATTTTCCACATTAATGGTAAAATGAAAAAGTCAGAGGCGTACTCCCTTTGCACATGGCCTTACTTTTAAAAAGACTAGCTGGACATTATTTCAGTTCATTATTGACTCCATCTTAAGCAAATGCCTTACTTAAACATTTACCCAATGTTCATTGTATCTGCTTATAAGCAGTAATAATAAAGCATATCATCACTGCACTTAGAAGTCTGGAGAGATGCTTGTGTTTCCATTTATCTAAAATATTAAAGAGTTCGTTTTCCACAAATCAATATATTTAAACAGAGGGTATCCAGAAGATGACTGCTACTTTTGGTGATGGTAAGACATCTAATTCTGCCCCCACTACTGACCAAGAAGGCGCTCTCAGAGAGTTGATTCCCCTCGCCAATTCATCTCAAAAATAGTGCCCCAAAAACATTAGAACATTTTTTCTGCTGGCTTTGTGAAATGCACCAGCTCAGGGAAAGGCCACACCAGTGCCCAACAGGAGATGGGAAAGGGCTGCACAGCTGGGAGTGAGATTGCCCTTTTCACTGGCAGCAAATGGTTAGATCAGCCTGATCCGCTTGTAAAACCACCCTCAAAAAATCTAACCAAATCCCCTTTCCCTACGTTTCGTTGCAATGAACTTCAAGAGCAGGTTCCAGAAGCCCTTAGGAAAGGTTCCTTATTACTTCTTACGGAAAATATACACAGAGCAATTTCCTGGGGCATTACTCAAGCAAAACAATGCTATCTGCTGTGATAATAAAACAGGAGAGAGGGTTAGACATTTTTATGTAAATAGCATTCTGGATCCCAAACAGTATTACGGAGCAGTTTCTGAATGTAAGCAAGAAGCAAACAGAGACTGGAGTTGGGGGGAAGCCATGGTACTTAGCTGCCCACTAACCCCTCCAGTCTTCTCTAACCAAAACTCAGAACTTGGGTACAGAAAATTACTTTTATTGCAGAGAGATGCTAGGCCTCCTGGTCATCTGCTGCTGTACAAGGCTGATCAGAGATGCAACATGGAGCTGAATATGCCCTGCAGAGTTGCTGGTATTACAGGGATGCAGTGCTTATAAGGCAGTTTATGTCTATCCAGCCCCTGCTGTTAGCCCCTGAGGCAATTACAGCTACAATACTCTTTTTTTGTTGGTTTTTTTTTTTTTTTTACCACCAAAGAACACAATTCTGTTGGCTTATTTATGTTCCCCTAGCAGAGGCACTTGAAGGGAAGCAGGTTTAATGTTTGCAAAAGGAGACGCTTTCCACACACAGAAATCATGTGGACACTGTGAGCAATGCAAATACTCACATCACTGATAAATTTAACATCTCTTGGGCAGTTATTGCAGATTTGACTCACGCAGTTGGCCATTAAACTGTTCCACAGTTTTAGCTACCCGGCCTTACAACACAACCGACGCACAGAGCTGCAACGGAAGGGCACATTTCACACACCACAGGTACAGCTTTCACGCTTTTCACATGGTGTTCCCCTTCTTTAACGCTACAAACAGCAAAAGGGAGAACGTGAAACAGTTTCTAGATGTGTCTGTACATGTACATGTACACACCTGCATGTGTTTTTTGGTACATGAAAATACTTTCTCTGGATCCTCCAAGCTCATCTTTCTATGTTTGATTTGGATTGTAGCTTTGAAATTTTTAAAACTGGGAGCATGTCAACTCTTAAATGCTACAGCAAATTAAAAAGAACTGCCTGTTCTTTTACTAACATCTATGAAGAGTTGTGATGCACACAAGCATATGCAAATACTTCAGCAAGCGAGATGTGGGGTTTTTTTCTAGGGTTCTAATAATCTTATAAATCTAAAAACACAGTTATGAAAGATTTCCAAAATACACTTGAAACTATTCTGACAGAAGCTACGTATTTTAAAAGATGTGTCACAGACCATATATTTCTAAGGTTTTGTTTTCGACTATAAAACAAAGGATATACTAATTGAGTTAACATTTTGAAAGGCGACACTGATGAATGTTTTCATCCTAAAAAAAAAAAAAAAGAATCTCATCACTTGAATTCCACATAAAAAATAGTTAGGTCAGATATAGGCAAACCCAACTTTGTGGTATTATCAAAATAATACTTTTACGCTTCGAATACCAGGAATATGTTTTTTGTTTGGTTGGCTGGTTTAAGACCTTCCAAAATACTTTCATACTTCAAAACAGTTGTCAGACTTGGTATTTCACCTAAATTCTCATTAATACAAAAATGTTCCTAAACAGCAGCAATAAGGAACAGAAATGAAAAAGAAAAAAGAAAAAAACACCACCACAAACAACCCAGTTTTGAACTCAAAACATATCTACAGGACGAACCACCTTAGCTTTAAAAATCTACTGAGCTCCTTCACAGTTTCATTACATTAAATTTGGTGGTGCATTAACACCACCTCTGCTGACATTAAGCAAGTAAATATTTACAATTTTTTTTCAAATCATTCTGTTGTTTTATTACCTGTTTTGTCAGCACCTGCCTTCTGCAGCATACCCAACTGGTAAATGCAGTACTTCTTTTGCTCTATTTCAGCAGAGCAGTTCATTCCATTACCAAGATACAAAAATAGAAATAAGCAGATAATTTAAAGAGGATTCAGCTACTATCTGCTATGGTAAAAGCATGATCCCAGAACAGACTATAAGTCTGCATTTCGCAAATGATGACATCACACTATTAAGCGATATTAGTCAGGCACTACTGTTTTCCACAAAATCACTCCTAATAATCACCATTTGGCAAATATTTAATGACTAAGAAAGAGGAATTCATCTTCAATAGTAGGGCTGGTGCATTCTATGTTTATTATCCTCATTTGCTCAAACTATCGACAAAACATTGAACAAAATTAGATGAAGGCATCTGTTTTGTCTACAAACTTCAGCCTATAGAATTTTCTTTTAAGCTGGCACAAATACAATTCTGTTTACTCTGAAATTATAACATTTGAAATAAAATATTATTTTAAAGTGAGAGCTATAAAGAAACCACAATACAGCATATGAAAGCAGAATTAAGGAGTAATGTCTATGGAGATATTTAAGCTGTGCACATTCACAGTGATACCCAACAACAAAATTCAGGGCTCTACAGCATTCAAAGTTAAATGAGGACGTGAACCTGGCTAAAAGAGCATCACTCTTTGAGACACCATGAGCTTCTGACCAGAGTTTGCAAGCGCATAGGCAGCAACAGTATTAACAGATCTTATTCTGTAAGAAGTCTTCAACAGTCCATGCAATTACATTAATTTGTTCTAATTTGTTATACACAGAACAACTTGTTTAACAAATCACAACTGCCCCCGCTTTCCCCAGCTGCCAATGTTACTCAACCTGACACTTAAAAAAAAAAAAAAAAAAAAAAAAAGTGGTTTATAATACAACCAGAAAGGCTAGGAAAAGTCTTTCCAAGGAAACTCCTTTCTCCCACCACCACCACAAACTTCATTCCATAGTTAAGGCTGTAAGTTCACCTCCCAATAAGATGGATGTCACCATCTCCTATCTTTAGAGTTAAACACACAAGGGAAAAAGTTTTCAAGGCCAGACTAATTCCTGAAAATAGAAACCATGTAGCAAAGGGTAAAAACTGTACATCAGATAGCCATCAGGATCCAAGACCATAAAGGTTCAAGACCTTACTATTTTAGCTGAAGGAAAAAAAAAAAAAAAGTAAAACTGGATTTTCCATTGCCACCCAGTTGAACTGTCTGAAAAAGGAACATTAACTCATTCTACTTCTTTTTAATAACACAATACACTGTAATATTTAGACATTAACAGGTAGGTAAAAAATAAAAAACTTCATACAAGCAAGTTTACCCATGTTCTTAAGTTAAAAATTCTCTATACAATGTCCAGATTTTACTTGACTTCTTTAATTTACATATTATGTTTACTTAAAAAAATCTGCAATCTTCAAAACACTAAAAAAGGAAAGCATAAACATTTTGAAATGAAAAAGCTCTTAAAAGGAAAGCCTTTGCAAACTTTGGGGATTTGAAAAACAGGGAGAGAAAAGATGACACAAAACTTGAACCCTGCACTGCAGTCAGAGCTCGGTGGAGCACACATCTGTCTAGACAACTCCAATCATAGCTACCTTACAAATTAAAAACTTACATGGAGATACTTATCCCAAAAAGGGGAAAAAAGTCACACAGGCATGCAAAGACAAGGAGCATACTAGAAATCCTGTAAAATTGCTTTCAAATAGGTCGCTAAGACATGACAGTGTGTCAATGATAAAATAGTTCTAAAACTAAAGACACTATTATCATACTGACTGTGATAAAAAGGCCTTTTATAATCTAACTCATCAATTTAGCAAAATAATCCTGATCTGAAGAAAAAGCTTACTAATCGTTTTCTACCAGGTTGATGACACGGATACATACTGTAACCAGGATGTAAAACGTGTGTCTCGTCGCCTTCATCTATCGTCTGTCCTAAGGAAAACAGTCTGACACGTCTCATCTTCAGCAGCCGTGGGGAGCTTTCACGGGCAGTACTGCCCGCATCCGGAACTACATCTCCAGAAACGACAGTGGGAACAATTTTTTTCAGGAATTCCATTTTTACATGCCCTCTGTGTTCTCTGCAGTTCAGCTGCGGGTTACGGAGCGTGGCTGCCACCTCCACCAACTTCCTCGAGCACAGAGGTAGACTTCTCCTGGTGATAGCAGGGCGAACCTGGGTGGTGCCAACGCCAGCTGCCAGCTGCCCCAAGGCAGATTTTAGAGACGTCTAACTGGAGGGACCGATAAGAAAACCAAACAACAACAAGCCTGCGCATGCATTAACCAAGACACGCTCAACTCTGCGCGTGTGGAAGACACCGTATTGAGCACTGCAACAATTTTAAGCACTAATAAAATGCACGGGTGGGTTTTCAAATTCCTATCTGACAGAGTTCAATAGCTCTTAATTTTCATTAAGTGCACAGAGAATGTTCATCTGCAATTGAAAGATAACACTTATCATTTAGAAAGTCTCTGCACCAGCTTTATAAGCAGTGTCTACAGCACCACAGTTTGAACCATTTGCATTCTCACGTGGTTTTAACTACTAGCTGTAAAGACACTAACATTTATTAAATATTAAGTTCTACTTTGCAGAGACTCTGATGCTATATTTACCACTTGAAATACTCAAACCACCTTCCAGAAAACACCAAGCACAGAAATAACCTGTCTCATTTTGTCCAAACGGCCATTTTATCCCTAAGGCTACTTCTCCATACGTGCCTGGTTTAGCTGAGTTTTTTGTTTTTATTTGGGGGAAGTTTAAATGTTGTTCTATATTTAGCTTAAAGAAGCCATTATGAAAGATGCCTTGCATTTGGAGCAGAAAGCTCAAGGGGAAAAAAGAGACATTGCTATAGAAGAGTACTCCTTAATGCTTTCTACATTTGGGAATATGTATCATTGTTATGATTGAAAGTATTACTTTATTTATTAGACTTGGAGTGGAGATCCACAGACTCACTACTAGGTAATATTCCCACCTCATCTGCCTCCAAAGATTGTAGACATCACCCAGAGGAAATCCACTAATACTCACTCTGAACATCTGAGGAGCAGCCCGTATGCTTCTGTTATTTTTATGAAAGCAGCTCAGTGTCCCAAGACATTTCTGAATGCATTCAACACAGTTATCCAACCTCAGCCTGAAGTATACCACACTACTATACATTCCTTAAAAGAAGGTATTTAATCCAAAATTCACTACTGTGTAGCAAAAAAACCCCAGAAAACAAAAAAAAACAAGAAAAACAAAAAACACACCACAGAGAAAACCCAAACAAAACCATCAGTGAAAAAGTAATCTGCTTCAGGTCTCAGAGCTCCAGTAGTTCAATGCTCACAAGGGGCCGCTCAACCGGATCAAGCTGCAACTCCTTTACTGACCAACTCTACTATCACACTTCTTAAGTATTAAATCGAGTTAAGAATGCCACAACTTGAAAAATTTGGTACAAGTTCACTGAAGTGGCCACCTAAGATATTTTGCAAGTTCTGTACAGACTGAAAACATGTGGTATCTTTTGTATTCCAATCTGCATTAAAATCCCCAAATACTCAAGTTAGTCTGTATTTCTCTTCTAAATTAATACAAAATTCTACACAGATTTTTCCCTGTAAAGGAATACAAAATTCTGACCTTATCATAAAAGACACATTGTTAGAATATTATTTCCTGCACTGAAAGATTTGGGAAATCAAGCAAAAACATTGTGCCTATAATGACTTCATTCACAGTATTTTTTGCACCAA
>JAVJGG010000054.1:18631612-18645353 GCA_035590195.1 Aviceda cuculoides | reverse complement strand
TTCTTTTCTGTTCTATTAAACTGTTCTTATCTCAACCCATGAGTTTTACTTCTTTTCCCAATTTTCTCCCCCATCCCAGTGGGTGGGGAGGAAGTGAGTGAGCAGCTGTGTGGTGCTTAGTTGCTGGCTGGGGTTAAGTAGGAACACCAAGGGAAGACATCATTACACAATCCCCTAACAACAGAAGTGGACAGATTTTTTCCCTTATAAAAGGATCAAAGTGCATGATGACAAGCATGATGTTGATATTTCTATGCACAGGACATTTAAAAAAAAAATTAAAAAACAAAGGTTCTGTGGAACAGCTACCAGTAAGCCAGACCAGCAATAGCAACACTGCTATGAAATTGGATCTCTAAGGAATTGAGAGCTGAAAACCTTTACTGAAAGCTTTTTAAGTGCTTAACAGAAATACAAAGAATGGAGTTGCCAACCATTAATGTACATTTACCTATAGAAAAGCCAGAACATAGACAGTAAGTGATAACCAAACCAGAGACCAAGCACATACATACATCTCCAGAATTACTAAAGAACAAAAGTGGTTCAACATACCTTTCTTAAATATTTTGGTTGATGGCCATTTTCACAGTCATAGTCACTGTATCTGTTAGAATTTCCTCTGGCACTACATGGAAGTACACATCTGTAGAAGAATTTCCTCACGTTTGAATGGCCAACTTTTAAAACCATGCCCAAAGCATAAAAGTCAAGTGGCCAGGGAAGGAATATATATTGTTCAAAGTAACCTTCATTCCAATCTCCAAAGTGCATACAGCACCAGTTTATCTTGCTTCCCTTACCAAGCTTGAACTAATCTTAGTTTATTGCTTAAAATTTTATACAAGGAAGGTATATTTAAAATATTATTGACCTGTGGAAACTATAATTATCCTTTTTTCATTGCGACTCTTCTCCATAGCTTCTATTATTTTAAAAAAGTAGTTTTACTGAGTTCACAATACGCAGGACAAGCTCAGTTGCCAATACCAATGAAAATCCTCTGTACATCCAGATTAAATATAGGTTCTGTCTTGGTTTACTCAGCATTCATCCACTCTAATCTATTTTAGTTCTTCCCTTGCAAAATGGACAGTTTTTGAAATATGGTCACAGAAGGTTTATCTACACTGCAAAACAGAAAGCAGAAATTAATACTCAACCTAGTAAAAAAACCTGAGTGGGTAAATTCAAAAGTCCATTCACATGGACTGACATGCTCAAGTCTCTGCTAGTTTAGCTGTACATCCTCTGTGCTCCATTATACAGACCTTACTACTGAAACTCTGAAATACTACATATATTATCTGGTATTACAGTGGAGTATCTGTATCACAAGATTCACATTAGCTGAGGAGCAACGTATTTTTAGATCTCATATAATATGTAGTCCTCCTATATAAAATTTCAGTGTTATCTCTTTCTCATAACAAAACCACAGTGCCAAAGGAGGATGTACAACTAGAGATCAAGATTCACATGTTAATATTAAAATTAGTCATAGAAGAAATAAGTACTTCATTTTCTTAAGTTGTATCTTTGTTCAGCCACAAGGGTAACTAAGTCAAGTTGCTGAACAGAAATTATTTCTCACACAGAGATGCTATCTGTGGGACCTCAAAAGGTTGCTCTTAGCCAGAGGACACAAGTAGTTAAAAGTAATGTGTTCTTAACAGGTTATCAGAAAAAAAAGTTAGATATCATGTATGCTTGCCCACAGATATGCTGGGACGTAACTTTAAAACTTCTCCCTTCTCATCTCTCCTATCTCAAAAGGCAGAAATAATAATCTATATAGTGTTACAAGATTTTTCTAGTGAAAATATATAAGCTTAGACTTTAAAATGGTAGTGGGTTTCCTCTTTAAATCCTAAGTGAAAGATTTCCTTCAGTGTAAAGCAACAGCACTCCAATTCTTCTGCAAAATACAGACGTCTTTGCCCCTTCTTTTTACTTAACTTGAACACATTTCCACTTGATAATCTGAACTTAACCTGAAAGAATAAATGCTGCTGCCAGAACTATGTAATTTGGTTTAAATAGAAAGCAGCCCAATCTATCAGTTCTTACAATGAATGTAGTTGTACTAGGTACTCTGAGCTGAGTTCTTCAATATTTATGGCTTACAGAAAGATTGGCACCTGTATTACATGAAAACAAATTCATTCCTGCTCAGATCAAGATGCCTTCCTTACCTATTAGGGACATATAATGATTATATTAAATTCAAGGCAGTGGAAAAGAAAGATGCTTAAGAAACTTACTTAACAGACAGTACATGATCTGAGTATGATTTACCATAGTAATACATCAGATGAATGCCAGCTATTAATTTAGAACAAACCTTTTATGTAAATTTTGTAACCCTAAAAGAGAGTAAAGATTTTCTGTATGCAAACATTGAATGTTTATGGATATTCTTTCCATTGAACAAGTTTTTTTAATTAACATTCAATTGCCTCCTGTCTTAAGGAGAAAAAAAAAACCAAAAAAACCCCAAAAAACCCTACAACAATCAGTAACAACAACCAGACTACAAGATGCAGCAGAGGATGCTCCCAGAGGAGCTCTATGTGGGCCTACGGGAACCCCCAGTATTGTAGCTTTAGTACATAAACGTTTTACGAATGTCATTCATGTTTAACAGAAAACAGAACTATCATTTCAATGCTATAGATGTTCGCATATAGCAGAACTGAAGTATTTTAGGTGACTATATTAATTTCTAAAAGAAAAAAGGCAGGGACTTTGCACTTTCATAATTTCTAGAAAGGAAAGAGAATAGATGTAATTCAGGTTTGTTTGGCAAAGTTTTCGTTTCAGGGCTTTGAGCACAGGAGAGGAAACACTAACTTTCAGTGTAAGATGTTGGATGAAATCTCATTTACTCTTTCTATTTGGAAAGCTACAGTATACTTGAGATGAAACAGAGGTCTAAGGCAGGTACTAAATTAAGGTCGAAAAATGTTTCTAGTAAGCAGGGGAGAAAAAAGATTGTAAGTTCAAAACCCAGCAATTTTGGATTATCAGCAAGTAAGAAAACAAAGTTGCTAAATGCACTGCTAGAATAAATAAATCTCAGTACATCAAACTCACTAAGTAAACAAATATGTGGGAAGATGAAGGAACCTAAGCCAACAAATTGCTGAGCCACTCAAGAGAAAGCTTCCATTTTTATCCTGTATGGAACTTTTATGTACTTACGCACACCCATGCAGGCTTCCTTGCTAAAATGAGTCGTATTATCACAGTAAAGCTTATGAAATCGCAGAGATAAACAAGACCACCATAAATAAAAAACCCAAAACAACACAGAAACAATACATGGCACACTATGCAGCTTCAGAAATGGGGTGAACAGATCTTCCCTAAAAGACACCAATCAAGGCAAAGGTAATGCTCCTTCACACAGACTCCACTGCTCAGGCATTCTGCAAGTGACCTGGGGCCAACAAACAGAAAAGCTCAAGGAGCACCTTGATGTATTAGTTCTTTCCAAGTACCACAAATTAAGATGGATCTCTAGAACAGACAGATGCATCATGAATGATAACTTGAAAAATACAGATTAAGACAAAATAGCGATAGTGTAGATTTAAATATGATATCATCAGATTAAAAAGGATTATTCTAACACTAGAAGCAGCATTATGCAAGATTAGCATGTGTTGTGAAAAAAATTAAGAAAAAAAATTCTCTATTTGGGTTTGGAAGAGAATTGCTGTTATTACACCTGTATGAAGGAGAGGTTAAGCCTGTTCCTATTGCAGAAGCAACAAGAAAAAATCTGCCTTTGAAGAGCAGAAAGAGGCAACCATTGAAATTCAGGGACACAGCTGAACATGATCACCCAGGAAGGAAACGATTCCTTTATTTAAAGAAAAATTGACAGTCATCTGATTAGAATATAAAGACTAAAGATGACCTGTGTCCTTTCCTCACTTGTGACTTTTTAAATAGACTAATAAAAGACTTCTAACTGTCAAAGTGAAAGACAGGAGGATTCTTTTTCAAAAAGGTTTCAGAGGCTGGAATTACTTCCTCCTTAATGAAGATACCATAACGTGAACTTTACTGCTTTCCATTTCTTAATAACTAATTTTCAAAAACACCTATTTTTTTCAACTTAATGTGTGTTACACAGGAAGAAAAAAATTCTCTCGAGAATGTTACATGCACATTTTTAACATACACAGGTCAGCTTCTAGCAAGACTTTCAAGCCAGCAGACTATCTACAAATGGAAATACACAGAGGTGTTAAGACTGATTTTACCCACACTAGGATTACCTTTCACCACTCACACATAAAAGCCAATGAAAAGTGGTTAAAATTAAGAATATTAGCTAAGTAAACCCTAAAACAGAGGGGGCCCTCTTCCTCGCACAACACTGTTATTCCTTCCTTGACTCTGCTGTACATATTAGCCTGCATCCTTATATCCTTTAGGGTATGCCTCAAATCAAAGGGTCAGGGACTTGTTTTGTTTTAGTTTTTTTCACTGCATTGTCTGCATCAGAAGCAAGCCTTGCTCCACATCATAAGCCATTTCTGAGCCAGAGATACTTACGGAGGAGGAGGTAAGGAGGACAGCAGAGGTGAGAACTTCACCATCAGTGGTGCGCTGCACGTGGGACGTGCCCTGTGCCAAGCAAGGCAGGATGTGTTAAGCCGTGCTGGGCAGAAGCACAAGGGAGGGGAACTCGGAGAATTTCCACAGGAAAGCTCTGCAACTACGTAGGAGATTATCAGAAGTAGCTGCATCACTTGTGCCTTACCCAAACCTCTGAAAAACCGACTATCATTGTCTCCCCGTCTTTGAAGTAAAGTACTTGTTTTGTATAAAGACATACAGTGTTTTCATTAGCTACTAGCCAAAGGATAGGCATGTTCCAGTTCCCTAAAGACTTCTGGTTTCCATTCCACTATATATCATAGATTTAAACTGTAATACAGAGTCTTTACTGTAACTTGTGCAGTTACTCTATACCTGATAGAGAAGTTGCTGTTTCTTTTAAATTAAGCACCTCTTCAAGTGAATTCTTTCCAAGCAAACAGTTGCTGTCTGCACATGGAGAACAGCAGCATCTCTACAACCAATAATAAAATAGTTGTCTGACCAAAAAGAGTGTTAAATATAAGATTTTAAGATACATATGCATACAGATAGCTGTATATAAATAAATTTCAGGAGCTGTAATAGTGCAAAGTCAATCGAGATCAAAGTTAGTTAGCAGACAAGTTTCTTTCTCCACCATCTTCTTGCTGATGCATACTCAGACTTCTGAAAGAAATCTACAACAGTTCCAAGTCCCTTTGAAGGCCAAATGTATTTCATTTTAGATTTTAAAGTACACCACTGATAGAGCCTTGTATATTATGTTCAATATACAAGTAGATTACATTAAAAAAAAAACGTTCATAAAGAAATCTTAATCAAACTAAAAATTACCATTATAATAAAGATACATATCTGTTCTCTGTGAGAGAAAGTAAGTTCAAAAAGCTTTATAAAAGGTTGAAAACGGGTTGGATGTTGGACATTGGTAAAAACAAAACAAAACACAAAAATAAAAAAAACAAACAAACAAACAAAAAAACAACGAACAACACACACGCAAAAAAAAAATCCCCAGAATCCTGGGGAAGCGAAAACCTACAAAACAGGTTCAACAGTTCCCCCCCCCAGTCTGACACATACACCTTTCCCACTTCACAGGTTAAGCAGCTCTTCTGTGTCCCTATTAGCATTTTCATCTCCTCTTTTCTTGCAGATGTGTCTCTTATGTTCCACATTATTTGAACAAGAGGCATCACTTGTGAGGCATTCTGCAAGTCATTTGTCACTGCAAGTAAGCACGGTCTGCAAAACTCTTCAGCAGAAGCATACCTCTAGCCAGGCACCAGAGTGAGAACTAATGTTCAAATGAAGCAAGAGGAGGGGAAAAAAAAGCCCACAAAAAGCCCTATTAAAAGTTGGTGAACCCCGCTGAGCTATATAAAATACAAAACACATCTTAATAGAAACTTTCTAATGAAAAAGAACTTAAATGTTTCCATTTATTTCCCCAATATCCATCTTAACAATTTATACAGACACAGCTAATGAAACTACTGGACAGGGTAGTAAGTACCAAGTTACTTTAACCCTAAATGATTATTTAAGGAGGGGGGGGGGGAAGGAAAAAAAACCCAAACAAACCACCTCTTCTCCTCTTGATGGTTCTTTATTTTCTTAATTAAGTTTTTTTTTTTTTCACCAGCATAAGTGCTACACCTGCAAACACACTTGTAATGTATGAACAGGTACATTAATTGTCCTGAACACTGTTTAGCAATTTCATTTTTAGGTAGAAATAGGCTTTTCAGCATAACTGATGCTCCAGACAATTTTTCAGAGAGGTCATGTAGCCTTCACTTGGGAGTTTTTTGAGACCTGACTGGATAAAGCCCTGAGCAACCGGGTCTGCTGATCAGGGAACTGATTTCAGGGAATAAATTAGTAACACAGAAGAAGAATGGCAGCTGGCACATTTTTCCAGCTATGTGTTATTTTTCCTTCTCACATGTATTTTTAAAGGAAAACACTTGAGATAAGACTCTCTCTGCATTCTCTGACAGGAAAATACACCCTGACAGACAACTTGTCTTTACCTTTTGCTGAAGTGGAAAAAAAAAAACCAACAAACAAAAAAAACCCCAAAGAAACTCCAAACCACCATGTTTATTGCCTACACACAACACAATAGGTTTTTAATACTGAAGACAGACAATAGATAAAAAAAGCTAACAACTCAAAGCTAAGGATTTTTTTTAAGCCTACTACCTGATTGCTTTTTAAACATCTAGCAGTAAGTATAGGAAGTACGATTACTAAGAAGTATTCCAAAAACTAGATCAGCACTGAACAGCCTTGTTTCCAACACAGAAAAACTACACAGTTCAACCTTGAACACTCAATGTATGTCACTGGAGCACGTTTTCTATATAAACATACAGAAATATAGAAACACACATAATAATTCAAACCTTTTAAAGTGAGGTGAAACTAGAGTTGTCCAAAGCATGATAAGCACCCACAAGAGAACAACTTACAGTAAAAAATGATACTAACATCCTCAAACCCTCTGTGTGCATTTTGTTTCATTTAAAAGATTGATTTGGAGTTCCTACTCTAATGTTAAAAAGTATATTTGCTTTCCTCGAGCAACAGAAAGATATGGATGCTCGAGGTAAACTTCTGCAACAATGAATTTATTATCTTTTGAGAGAAAGAATATATACAACAGAAATAAAAATAATTATGGTATAAAATTCTAACAAAAAACAGAAAGCATGTTTTATAAGTAGAAATGAAAGCCAGTGACGGAGGCAAACAACAGGGATATGACACACTGGATATGATCCAACGGCAGAACTTATGGTATGTTCAAATACTATTTTATTGTATACTTCTCCTATAAAGAATACCTAGGACAATACAATAAGGGAAAGCGAGAACTATGCTAAAAATATTATAGAATATATAATATTCTCATTATTAATGATAATTAATTAATAATAGAACATATAATATGCTATTACATTCTATAAAGTAATATTATAGAATACATAATTAACATAGAATGTCTTGAATACGAAAGTCTACATAGCAAATACCATAGCAACAACTGCACTTCAGTATTTTCCTCCTGTCACACCAATATACTTTCTGTTCTCAAAGGCCAAAAGGAAGTGCAGTCTATCAGTTTTACCACTTGACTATAGGGAAACAGTACTCTGCATTATTTTTGAAGGAAACTTTAGATGTTGGATTAGTTAGATCCATCCATATCCATTTCAGCTCAGAAGTGCTTTATCCACAATAATTGTCCTGTGCTTGACAGCAATACGGATCTATTTAGTACTAATAAAACGCTTACATGAAGGGCAGTAAAGAAAAGAGCATGTATATAAGGAATTGTGACTGCCTTTACCAATTAGCTGCATTACCTGGCTTCATCCACAAGAGGACAGAGCTTAGACACTCACCCGCACATTGTAAAGGAGGACTATTAGCACCAAGAAGTCTGATTTGTATTGAGCATGTAAGTTTGTGAAAGAAAAAATGAGAGAATTATTAAACATACAGAAATTATACGAGAGAATTACTAAACGTACAATTTGAGGATTACTAAACGTACAGGAACCACATCTCGCTTAGGAAGTCCCCGAGCTGCAGGAGATTGGAAGATGGGAGGCTGCTTGCTCTGTTCTTAACCTCTTCCTTAGACATTCACTTTTGGCCATGATCAGTTACTACGCTGTGTTAAATCAAATGTTCTTATTTGATTTAACACAGTACAGACACCCTTCTATTCAGATAACCGATATCTGAAGTAGTAGTTCAAAGTGTGTTAACAGTACAATATAGATAAAGGCATAAGCAAAAAAAATTAGATCCATGAAAATTTATTTATGACAGAATTGTGAAAAAGGTCTTACCACTTAGAAGCCATTGTTAACCACCGACGAGAGCCGTTAGCATATCACACTCGGGATGGCTCCATTAAGACATTTTCCCCCAAGTCCAACTTGTGCTTAGAGATGCAAGAGTAGACAAAGATGTAAACAGCTACAAGTCAGCTGGTATGTAGCCAGATATTGGAGAAAGGTCTCCAAACACAGTACAGGCAAACGAAGTACAGAATGCTGAAAAGAAAATGAGAAAAACCATAATCAAACCCTAGACACTTACTCAATGGACACATCAACATTTTCCAAAAGCTTTAGAATTCTAATTTTTTTTTTCACTGAAAAAAGTCATAAACAATAAAAATCTGTTACATATGTCTTCAGAATTGTTGTTCTGCTCAGAAGCTAATGATTCTTAATGATTCTTTCCCCCATGAAAAATTAAAAATGACACCAAAATAAAATCTAGCTTCCCACATTCAGCCTATTTTATATACATCATTCTTTATGTAGAGTTTTAGTTGTACTTTAATTACGAACATACTTTTTTAATCATATACACAATTACTCTCAAACACAAGTCATTCTGAATCAAATTTTTCATATTAGTCCTTTTATTTCTTTCTGATTTTTGTTGATGATTTTTTCCCCTGCTTGGTTAGCATGAGGATGTGGTCAGAAAAAGAAACAAACAATAATTCAGCTGTGTCTCCCTAACAAAGCCTTAAGAACTTCTGGAGATTCCTACACAACAGAAGTTTGCATGCAACTTGCATACTTGTCACAACTTGCCTAAACAGCAGAGTTTGTTTTTGTTCTTCTATACCACCAAACTACAGCAAAAGCACTTTAGCATTTTTAATTTTACCCTGGAGGCAGACCAAGCACTTTTAACTGATTTTAACAACTCAAGTCTCAACGTGCAGCAGCAATCCACCACTCCTGATCATCTAGTTGGGGGTGGAGGGGGGGAATTTTTTTTTTTTTAAAGTCATAGCCTGAAAAATTGCAGGTAAAAAGACCTGTACACCCAGTATGACGTTATCTATCCTCTGATGCAACACCAATGTACTACTTTCCTTTAGGGATGTGTGAACCATTCAATCATGATCAATTCTTTTATGTATGGTTTGTTCTACTTCTTAATTAGCGTTTCCAAAAATACAAGAGAGACCCACATAATAAGTGTAACCGACAGGTAAAAAGCCACATTCTGAAAATGTTAAGATGTAAAAGAAAGTTTAAAAGTGGGACTCAGAGACAAGCAGGAAAATTAAAAAAGCTTTTGCAAATAGGAAGCAAGCTGATGTTTATATATAAATTGGGAACATACTACACAATTCCTTGAAAAAGCAAGTCAAGTTTTTTAAAAACTTGACCAGTTATAAAGGGAAGCATTTAAAAACAGATAAAATTCTAACTCTGAATATTACCTGCTAAACTGCAGCTCTTTAATAAAAGAGTCAACTGCTTTCTGTAGTTTGTGCGTTTGACAGTACTGTGCATCAAATCAGCATCGCTTTTTCCTCTTTAGGCAACTAGGGCAGGCAAACTGGGTCCTATGCAGCAGAAATGTATGGCCTTTCATCCTGTCTACATTAATAAACTGCACTGTTCACTCTTTTCTTTTTCCCCTCTTTTTTTAGAAAAGGGGAAACCTTACATTCACTCCAGTTTGGAAGCGAGTGGGTTGGCTGTCATTTAACTCCTCCCCAATTACACTAACTGTGAACAGCACTTGAACAAAATCAAAACGATGCTATATTACTCTCCATAAAATCGAAAGAATACCCAGACAGAAAACCACCTTGGCATATGCTGACATTTTAGCTCACTTTCTCAAGTGAAACATACATTCACAGATACATAATCCATTCTGTTTAGAGGCTTCCCTTCTCACTGTCTCCAGAGCAAACACATACATCTTCATTCAGCAGGCCAGATTCAATCTCCCCCGCCCCAGCATGCTACCCTATAGCCCAGCTGCTTAATAGACAAAATAAAGTTAAGCTGAGAACTAACTTGACTGTCCAATCTTTAGGACAAGATACTAACTTTTCAGTTCAGATGGCAGAGTGTTAGAAAAGAGCCCGGAGGGTGGGAGGCACAGGAAAACTGATTTGAGGTATTCAGGTTTTTTAGTGACACATACTGAGCAATAATAAACTTAAAATTGCAGCTGCTGCCCAGAACTTCAAGTACAACTACAGTTGAATTCGAATACAACCTAAGGCATCCTACAGAATCAATCTGATCAGATTAAGTCTGACTACAGGGAAAAAAGGTATCAGTAAAGGTAGCAGGAAGGTTGAAAGTCTCCAACGGATGTGAGCGAAGATTACAGTAACTACACCATTTTGATGGAGCACAGTTCATTGGGCCTCACGTCCTACCTGCAGCTTACAACTTGAAGTTAAAATGTAACTATATGTTATCAGAGTTGAAGTCGAAGGTATCACACAGGTGGAGGTTCACTGCTATGAAAAAATGATGAAAAGCTAAGAAGCAGAACATGACAAAACTACATAACAAAGTACAAGAGGTTAGCCATTATAAGGTTTAAAAAAAGGACACTGCTGCTACCCCAAAGTTTTCATACAAAAAAAAAAAATTTAGAACTCCTCTAACATCTGGAATTGGAAAAACAGCTAAAAATCCAGCCAACCTCAAACCTGAGTAACATAATATGTATCACTTATTAGGTGAACATTTGGCGGGGGGAGAACATGTTTAAAAAAGAATCTCAATTATTTTCAAGTTGTAGTATTATATTCAGAGAGTAGCTGCTATAATGTTGGCTACTACGCATGACTGAACTCAACTTTACCTTTTGAGCAGCAATTAGATGCTCCAATACAGCACACTTTTTGCCATTGCTAAGTATAGGAGAGGTGGTACAGAAGACCACTTCCAAAAACTTCAGGGAAGGGGATTAAAACCAATGTTGCAAGAAATCAGTGTCACGACCTGCATTTAAGAAGATATGTACAACACACTAAATTAGGGCCTTCTTATAATTACTGGCCCAAAAGACTTAATGAGATACTTCAGAAGAAAGAAATATTAATAGTTTTAACCAGCCTCTCTAAGTAGTGTTTTCCATGCTACAAACCCTACGCAGGCTTCAATATGCTATGTGTTTGCTTTTACAAAGTTAGAATAAAGGCAAAGATTAATTATATTAGTTTTTAAGACATCATTTTAAAAATTAAAAGAAAAAGTTGCTAATAAACCTGTTCAGTGGCAAAGATTTACAGAATGGCACCCTGGTCACTCAAACATGTGGCTGACCTGTACCTTCAGCATTTCATAGAGCTTGGCTAAGTAACTTGCTGTGACAAGCACTCCTAACATAACACGCTACCCCTTGTGAGCTCTGGTCCTCTGTCACTGTCCCCCTTGTTCCCTCCCCAAAGTGATGGCAGATGCAGTAAGAGCCCATACAATGGAAAAACGTATCAGGCCAAAGAGCAAAGTAATGCCAGGCTTCAGCCCAAGCCTCACGACTTACAACCACCCCTCATGCAAGGGGTGGAAGGGAAAAACAATAATATAACTATAACCCAGATTTATTATACAACATATTGACTATATATAAGACTTTCCTGTTACAGACCAATTAAGCAATTTTGCCACTACAGCACTAGGAGATGCTACCAGCAGGCTGAAAGATTTTCAGGGGCTGCTCAGTTCCTCTCTTCTCCCAACTTTATCTTCAGCAATGGTCTGCACAGCTAGACCGTACCTAGCTTACCGCTTGCTTTCCTCCCAAATAAGTGGTATTAGTGGCTGTACCAGAAATGACAAAAAAAGTTTGAGAGCACCTGAATATTACAGAAGCCATTTCTAAGATAACTACCCCATGAGACTGGATTTTACAAGAATAAAAAGGGGGAATGAAGCTTTTCAGGTTGCTGACATCCAAATCTGCCCCCTTCCTTCACCGAAGCTTGGCACACTTGTCTTAACAGAAGATCTTTAGTAACTATTTGGTTCCTTTGCTTCTTGCAAGGGTTTCAGATATATTAATAATTTAACAAAAGTACAACAATATTTAATACCACAACCTAAAAACAGTTACATGGCTAATTGAGTGTTATTAAATGCTGTCAAGAACATGGTGGTCATGCAGTACTTTCCCAATTTCACCAACCATCTCCTTACTGAAACATCGTCTTTTATTCCACTCCACAATCCACACAACCAGTGAAGCTGGGCGGCTGATCAATTAACTATGGGGAAGCATGGAAGTCATAACCAGGAGGGAAGCAGGGGTTCCCAATGCAAAAAGCAAGCCTTTTGGAGGCTGGGGAGGGGGAGAAGGTGGGGAGAGCTTCATTAAACACAGATATTGCAGCTGGAAGATGCATAGGTCATAAGCAAGAAATTGAGGTAGGTTCAGCTTCTACGTAACTGATATGGAAATGAGATAATGCTCACAAGGCAGATCAAAATCACCTAAGAGAAATCATAGGAAAAGAAGAAAAAGATGCATCAGTCATACCAAAACTTTGGAATATAGCCAAACATCTGCACCTGAGAACTATATTTGTTATACTGGTTTAACACTTTCTCTTAAGAATTATAAATAGCTCTCCATTTACAAACCGACAAAGTTCAATTGAAAAGACTCCCATACAATTCCCACTTGTAGTTGAGAAGTATTTGCAAGATAAACTTCAGAGGAGGGCTTGGTGCCAAATGTAATAACTGAACATAACTCAAATTTAAAAATGTGTATTTGCATTCTTCTCTCCTTCGTTAGCACGAAAAGGGACTAAGAATAGTAGGTGAATCACAAATCACGTCCATTGGGCCAGTGCTACAAAACCTGCCTGTTCTTTAAATTTTGATAACTTTTTATCTTTTGGAATCTCATTTCAGAGTATTAGAAATATGCCAAAACTCAAACTGTGGTTTTACCAGAGCACAGTGGATATTTCCGTCTAGGCACAAGATCTTTCAAGTCTCTCAGATTAGCCTCTTAATAAAAATTGCCTTTATTAGTGCCACAGCCCAAGGAACCCACTATCTTCAGAAACCAGAGTGATGCAAAACTTGCTCAGTTACATCTCCCCTTAGTGCCAACGCCCTCTGTCTCCCACCTTCACCCCTGCTATTTTCCGACTCGATTTAGAGGAGTGTTTCCTCAGCTGTAATACAGAACCAATGATTTTATTTTGGGCCCCAAAAAAGTAACTGTACTGGTTGCAGCTGGGATAGAGTTAATTTTCTTTCTAGTAGCTGGTACAGTGTTATGTTTTGGATTCAGTATGAGAAGAATGTTG
>JAVJGG010000054.1:18574288-18600393 GCA_035590195.1 Aviceda cuculoides | reverse complement strand
CTGAACTCAAAACACAGCACTGTACCAGCTACTAGGAAGACAATTAACTCTATCCCAGCTGAAACCAGGACAACCTGCAAGTAGATTTATAAAGGGGTGCCTGACTAGTGTCAGTATTCCTACTGGATCGTATAGATCCATCCTTTACCCTGTCAGTGATGGCAGTCAGTTGCAGACTACTTTGCAGCTCGCTTTCAAGAGCATCTTTTCACTTTCTGGTCATTGTTCAGTTACTATGACATACTTCTGAATAAATTCGTTAAGGCTAGTACCCTGGTTTTTTTACTCTCTGACTCACTCCTATACTAAAGGAAGCTGCCAAATAATAATGGCTGAGTAGTTTCCTAGTAAGGATTACTGATTTCTGTTTGTTTGTCTTTGAACATGTTTTAACTATCCTGAATCCATCCAATTGTGCACGTAACTAGATTATGTAGCCACATTATTTATCATAACATTCCTTGCCTGTTTCCTCCAATTGTCTTTGTTTCATCCACGTTACATTTGTTTCAAAGTAATTACAAATTCTGTAGAGCAGAAATTAGCACAGTAGGCCTCTTGACTGAATATTAATTTGTTAAATAATAATGATTAACAAACTCTTCTCCCCATTTATTCAAAAGTAGCTTTAATTAGACGTTTGTTGTGCTGTGACTGACACTCTCCCCACTCACCACTTTAAATGATAATGCATTTCATCATGCTTTTCAGCACTGTGTAAGATAAACTTTTGCAGTTAAATTAAATCATATGTGACTACTTTTTCTTCTTTTCTTCAGTTAAAGTAAATAAATATGGAGATACCTGGGATGAGTAGGAGCCGAATGAAGAACTGAAGAAAATTATCTCCTGTCAGCTACCTTGAACTTCATCTAGATTAGTCACCGGTATCAGCACCTTTAGTGTGTTCTGCCAGGCACAGCTATTAATAAATGAGGAGAAAATCCTGAGTTGCTGGAAGATTAAAAAAAAAGTATTTAGGCTTAATTTTTTTTTTAATTTTGCATAAATGGCAAGCAAGGCTATTGTGAGTTCATGACTATAAACCATTTGTGCTATTGTTTAAGAATGAAAAGGGTAACTGGCAATAACTAATAAAATGTTTAGCAAAAGGTAAAAATATATGTAAATAAATGCAATCACATGTATTGGGAAGGGAAGAATATCAGAATCTTCTCAAATTTTCAAGACTTGCATTAAAAGTTACCTGTAGAACTCGCCTCTCACTTTGTTTTGTCTGAAAGTGTTATGCTGGAAACCTCAAATTGTTGTCTTGCTTGGTTAGTAATGTCTGGAATAATACTGAACTACTCAGGGAAAAAGAGCTGAGGAACCGAGCCAAACACATAAGTAAGCATACTTCACTGTTTTTTCAAAACAGTTTCAGAGTGCCAGCTATATTTTTAGACTGATATTCTGACTTGCCCACACTGGGTCTCTTCAGACAGTCATTTCGGAAGAAAATGATTGAATGAAACTGCAGATATTTAAAATAGTTACATTTAAGTGCAGCAGGTTAAACCTGACAAACCTTGGTAAAAGTTTGAATGGGATCTTGACTGTTAATATTGGGTTTTGTGAATTTAGCCTTATTTCTGAATTTGTACATGTCGTGACAAAAACACGATGTTTATGGAGAAAAGATCCTGATCAATGGAATATTGCATTATTATTACCTGTAAGAAAAGAGCTATATTGTCAAACTTACTGAAGAGTATTTCCTAATGTTTGCATTGCCTGCTCTGTCTCAATCAAAATGTTGTCTTCCATTAGGGATTCTCATAGTCTCAGCTGTGCTGTTTCATCTTGCAGCATTGTGTTTATTTTGGGGTCTTGGCTGTAGGGGAGCAAAAGCTATGAAGAAGTTGATAGCATAAAGGCATTCCTGACATCCTTGTTGGAGATGAAAAATAACTTACCTACCAAGATGAAAATTTTCAAATACCTTATTGATTTAGTGCACTAGCAGCAGAGCAGCATGAATGAGAAGATTATTTTGGGGGGGTACAGAGCAATCAGCTGAAATGAGGAGGAAAAAAGAGGGGGAAGATGAGGATGCTTAAAGAGCCAAATACTACTTACAATAATCAAAACGGGAAGATTGCTTTCAGAAAAGCTGATCTTCTAAAAAAAGGAATGTGCTAATCAGATAATCTTGAAGCTGTATCAAAAATTTAACTTACAGAGAATGCTTCTCATGGCCGTGATGAGAGAACTCTGAAAATACACAAAGTCTGCCAGAATTACATTGCTGTGTTTTTCAGTGCGCTGTTCCAAAGCTGGTTAGATTTATCATGAAAATACTCACAAAGTTTCTTAGTTGTGAGTTATGCAAGTGACAGGAGGCAGGAGATTTAGACGATAAAAACTGGAGCAGATTCCTATAGTGGTCGGTTTCCATCTATAAAAAGAAGAAATGTTTTTTCTTTTGAACAAATTAAAATTTTGGATGAATGAGAAGTCTCCAAGTGAGAAAACGCAGGAGCAGGCTTACAACATTGAGCAAATAACAACACCTAGAAGACACAAACTGTTGAACAATAAGCTTGCCAATAATTTTCTTTTTTTTAATTTTATTTGGGGGGGTTGGGGATGATACTGGATTTTCTCAAGTAAAAGAATATAAGGATATAGTAACTTTTGTTTCTCTTGGGAATCTTAATGCATGCTTATACTGCAAGTTGTTTATTTGTGTAAGGGAATGATCATCTCAGGAGTTGACTGTGTGAGTTAATGTAAATACCTCTGCAGTGTGGACACTCCACTGAAAAGTGAGACTCCCTCTGTTTCTTGACATTCACTGCAAAAGTTGCTGTTGTGCCACTAAACTTACTTATGTGTAATCAAGTACTTAATAATTCACTGGAACCCTGGGTCGGGTTGAAGGCCTTATGCTCCTGTTTCTGGCCGTTCTCTGGTTCTCAATCTCAGGGCATTTGCTGCGCTGCACACTTCAATCCGTCCTGCCAGTACGGATTGTTGTGTATGTACTGTTGTACGTATTTTGTCTTACTGGGTACTTCTAGTTATTTCTGTGTTCATCTTCCTGGCAGAATACTGGCTGTGCACAAGCTAGCACAGAACAGGCACAGAGGGCAGAGTATTTAACCCTGTGCCATTTAAATGCTGAATAGGTAATGCCTATTTCAGACCTAACTCTCACAAACTATAGTGTTTGGAGAATGCTCGTCTTGTATGCTGGTAACTGATAATTGGCAGTTGATACAATTATCAGAAGCCCATGATCTGAAAATGAGACTTCCTTCGAAGCATCTTACCTCGAATTAATATTTTAGGTGGGCAAACGCAGCATTTTATATATAAACTGTATTAGAATTTTTTTTCCTTTCATAAAGGAGAAAATAAAAGGCATATATAACTACTGTTGTTTTAAAGGTTTAATGTCTCTGCTTAAGGTAACATTGTGTATACATAAGATTTCTAAATTGAAAATAATGTTTTCATTCAGTTGCATCTAGTTAATACCTCTCAGAGGACGTAACTTTTTTTTGTACTTGGGAACAAGTTGGGTTTACCATCAAACAATTTAAAATTCTTTGGCTTTACATCACATCCTTAATAAGTATTAAATACAGGAGAGTTTGCAATCATAGCTGCTAATTTAAAGGGTATTGGAAGCTGGTGTTTTGTCAGAGTTGGGTCACGTTCAGTTTGGTGTGGCAATGTGTGTTGAACACCTGATTTACTAAATAGCTGTGGGAATTCAGTTTTCTTCCTTCCCTTTTCCTGCACATCTTCCATTAGTACCACCTTGTTTCAGAGTAGGTTTTTTTGAGTCTCATGAATGTGTGAAGAAAGCATGACAGACCCTCTTGGTTTACGTTTACACATGTTTCCAGCTACTACACACCACATTTTTCTTAATTCATTAACCAGGCCAACTGTTTTCCTGGAATATAGGTCCCTCACTACTCTTCAAAACTCACGGTGTAAGAATTTCACTTTGCATTCTTGCCTCCTTGAGATTCAAGAAGAAATCCTGACTTGTCTGCTGTTTGTTGGAAGCTAAAAGACTTGTTTGTTTTCCCCATGCTGGACTCTTTGTTTGGTGGCCCTTAGCGAGGACCTCGTTCAACCCGTGCGCTCCGGAGGATGCACATCCAGCTCAGCTCCTTGGCTGTCATGCATACGTCAAACCCTTCATAGCAGGCCTCTGCTTGCAACCCAATCTGTCTGACTTGCAACCAGAATAAGTTCTCTATCCCATAAGTGAGACAATAGCACTGTCAATATCCCTTTTTTACAGTTTGCTCACCTATTAAGTCGTTCGTAGAAATCAACAAATCATGTTTGGATTTTAATCTCGAGGCAATAAATGGGACAATTTGCATCTCATTACTATTTCAGGCTCTTGCCTTGGGTCTGTTCATATGGATTTGCCACAGTTCAGCTAAGCCAATGCAGGTTTGGACACAGATATACCTTGAGTTTATACTTTAAATATTTTCTTTGCTAATGTAAGCACTGGGCATAAACCACCATCACCAGACAAAAGTTTTGAGGTATCTTTTGAGTAGCTGCATTAGAACCTGAACCAGGGAATACCAGGGGTTCTTATACATGAACAGCCTTAGCCAGGGCACAGATTTCCACTCCATAAGACCATCAAGTGAATTTTTCTTTCTAAATAACAACTGGCATTTTTATTTAACTGAAGTAAAGCCATAAACAAAACCAGAAATGCCTAACTGCTCATGTTATAAGATGTGACAAAAAGTAAATGAATTCTTGGATCTAACAGTTACTGCGAGAGCTGCTGGAGAGTAGATGATAAGCCCTTGGGGATAATTTGTGTGTATTTACTTCAGATAAATAAAACCACTATAATCCTTAAAAGAATCAAAACATTAACAGCCATGATTTAACGCATTTGTTTCTGTTTGTTCTCTTTAATGCTAATGAATACCAGTTACTATGCTACTTACATGTTGCTGTTTTAATATTTACCACTTGTTTAGTGGGGTTTTTTTGATTGATTCAAAATTTCCTGAGATTTTAAGATACACGACAATACACGTACTTTCACCATGCAGTTATAATGTCCTCTGTTTAGCAGAAGCATAGTTTTGCAAAATTAAAGAGCAAGTCTTCTATGAGCTACTTTCATAATGTGATACTGCAGTAAACAAAAAAGGATGTATGATAAAGACATTGCACAATCATCTGATAAAAAGGATATTCAATCACATACAACTTTCACTTACCCTTGAAATGAGAAAAAATCTTAAGATGAAAGAGAAATGGAGAGTTTGATAGATTTCCTTTGCCAAAACTCAATTATTCAGGATTAAAAATTCATAGGATATAACCTTTGTGGGTTTTTTCCAGTTGCTCAGTGATGATGTAGAACTCTATTTTCAGGATATGCAATCTTGGCATGAACTGCTTCTAAACCCCAAAATTTTCAATTCATTCCTTACATGGGATGCTGTACATTCTTTTTACTCCCTCTAATCCACAGTAGAAGCACATTTCTAGTGCATTAGATTTTATTTTTTCTTATTAAGCTAAAATTAGGTGCTGGATGAATCTAATGCCAAAATAAATAATTTTGTTTGGCTTAATTCTGTAGTTTAAATATAATTGCTAATCCTAACTACCTCCGGATAACTAGCATTTTAAAACAGCGTGATACAGGAAAGGGTGAATTTGGTTGCAGTAGCTGATGCCTAAGCCTCAGCGATGGATTATTAACACGTCTAAATCATCTTCTAAATAGGCCCTGCGAAGTAGAAAACATTGCTGCTGGTACAGCGTCAGGCAGTCGGCGTATACGCGCTTGCGTCAAAGAGCCATGGGTGTTTTTTAGGGTCCTCCCCACTTGCTGGTTAACGCGCGGCTGTGAGCCGGCTTCGAAGGCTGCGCCGAAGACGCAAGTCGTGCACCACGCTGCGGGAGCCACGAGTGACCGCGAAGGAGCCCCTTCGGCCCGTGCAAGCTCTCGCTGCCCGGGCAGAGCCGGGGAGAAGGCCGGGCGGCAGAGCAGCCGTGTCTGACCGGCGGCCGGCCGCTCCGCAGCGGGGCCTCAAAGCCCCAGCGGGACAAGGGCAGGCTGTGTGTCTGGCAGCGGCCCGAGGCAGCTCCCAGGATTATTAGGATCCACTGGATCCGTGGAGCTAATCGGGAGAATGGGCGTGATTAAATGGCAAGCATTTGCTGCTGGGTAAGGTTTCAGGTTTGTGTTTTGAAGCATTATAGGTGGGACAGCGTAGCGGGCAGTAAGCTTGGGCGCGTCGGGTTCCGCCATCGCAGACCGCGGCCTACAGCTGCCATGAGCAAAGGCTGTTTAAAATACTCCTCTGGGAGGAAGTACTAGAGCTGTTTCTTGCTCCAAAACACCTGAGCTTGCCGACGTGCCTGAGTGACGCAGCGTTGCTGCTGAATGCTCGAAACGTGTATGTGGGAAGTAACGCTTAAAAGTTCAGGTAAGTGGGTTTTTTTGATGCAAGATTCTAGCATCAGCTTTGGAAGTTCCATCGCTCCTGAACAACCTGTATGTCAGAGACAACAGGAAGAACATCCATTCCCACCCTAGTATTTTTTTTACCCTTCGGCAGCAGAGAAAAATACTATATTGTAATTAAAATGACTTAAAGGTGTGGTTTCTCAGGAGTCTTGAATCTTGTGCTCTCTGCACATGAAGATATTTCAGTCTCCACTTCTAGGTATTAGCTACCTGGGTTTTAGTTCATTTGGCAAGGCTCTTAACTTGGTTTTTCAACAGCTGTAGGAATACAACAATCACTATAATGGTCACTCTGCCTCCCATGACGGCTAGTGATCCTTCTAGAAGGCGATTCTTCATCGGAATGCCCTTCTGTCCTTCTCTGATCAGAGGGGAGAAGCTTCCTGACACAAAGGTTGCATTTGGATCATGCAAATCCAAGTGTTTCACAGCGATGAAGCCTCTGTGTAGATCATGCCTTTTGGAGCAATTTTGTTTGTTTCCACCATATCCTGTGGCAAGAATTCCACAATGGAATTGTGCTGTATAAAGAAGTGCTGCTTTTCTGTTTGCTTTAAATCTGATTTTACCGAGTGCCGACCAGTTGTCATTTTACAAAAAACAGCAATTACTTGTTCCCTACTCATCTTTCACATAGTTACAAATATCATGTTCCTTGAGTTGTTTTCAACCTGGAAAGTGAGTTACTTAATCTCTTGTGAAGAAACCATTTTGTACCTCTGATAATTCTTTTTTATTTTAATTTTTTTCTCCTTTTTCTGTCTCTCAGCTCTGCTGTACACTTTCTGAGGTGCATTGGAAGCACCACAATATTCAAGATAAGGGGATACCACAGAATTGCTCTGTAGTATAAGTCTATTTTTTCCCTAGGAATTGTTAATGTTCTACTTGTCTTTTGGCTGTCATAGACCACTGATCTTCTGTCTTGCAACTGTGCAAAACTATGCAAAATCACTCCCAGAACTCTGTACTGAGAATGTCAGAGTAATTTAAAACCAACTGTGTGATGCAGTTAGTATTTGTCCCCATGACAATGAAGCTTATTACTCAGACTCTCAGTATTGAGATTTTTTTTCCTAGCTCTATCATTTTGTCATCTAGAAACTTTGTCATGTTTTCCTTTGTCAGATTGTCTGTTAATATGTTGACCAGATGCCCCCTAGCATGTCCCCAGAAGCCCTCTCAAGCCTTCTAGATTTTAAACTGGCTTTGAGAAGAGTCTCATTTATTTCTTGAGAGCCTCATTTTCTTGAGAGACTTGTCAGAAAAAAAAAGAAGAGAAACAACTCCAAACCCATACCAAAGCAAGTGCACAGTATGGACTAGATCCCTCTGTTCCCATGTCCACTCTTTCAAAAAAACATTAATAGATTTGTAAGGCATAACATCCTCCTGTGAAAGCTGTAAGGATTCTTCATAATATGTTATAGGTATACTTACAGCACTATAGGACTAGGTCATTACAAATCCACCTATTTTAGACGCGATTCCTCAAATAAAGTACACACTTGGGAAAACAGTACACTTTATAAAAGCTAAGTTTTTAAGTACAAGTGGCTTGCTACTTCCAAGATGTGGAACTACTGCAATACGGATGTCAGAAGTTGGATCCCTTTCTTTGGCTCTCTCAAATAGAGCTCCTGTGTGTGATGCCAAAAATGAGTTGGGTGAGTAGGACAACTTACCAGCAGCTCTTTCACTGGTAGAAATAGTCATGAGGAAGAAGCTGCTGCTCCCAAATTAGCACTGCTGTCAGAGGTACCAGAGTGGCGCCTGAGCTAGCTGCCTTTTCATACTTCCCACTTGGCGTGTTGTAACTCCTGCCCCAGAGCTTGCTCTCTTCTTAACAGCCCACCCCAGAGCCCTCCCCTCTCATTAACTGTCCTTGCACAGCATGCTCTATTCTCTCATTCTCCTCTCAAAATATAATCAAATAAGCCCCAAATCTTATTTTTGATAGGGATTTATAAAAAACTTGGATTGT
This sequence comes from Aviceda cuculoides, assembly GCA_035590195.1. Taxonomy (NCBI): domain Eukaryota; kingdom Metazoa; phylum Chordata; class Aves; order Accipitriformes; family Accipitridae; genus Aviceda; species Aviceda cuculoides. The sequence continues at coordinate 18,591,922 of JAVJGG010000054.1, read as the reverse complement.
GAGCTTTCATCTCCCCTTCATTCCCAGTTTTAAAAGAGAATTATAGACCAGCTGGCTTGCCTAAAGTCCAACTACTAAGTCAGGATTTAAACAGGAATGTGCTTTGTTTTCAATCCACAATTGCTTCCACTTCTAAAACACAATTTTTTTTTTTTTTTTTTAATTTGGATTGAATACAGCATCTGTAAAATTATTTCAAACAGCTAATATGAAAGTCCCCAAAGACAAGCAATCTATTGCAGTTGTTTGAGGTTAATGTTATTACAGCTTTCCTCTTTTATTCTGACCCTTTTTCTATTCATAATTTCATAAAGTGGATTGAGGCTTACATAAAGCTACTCACTTTGCATGCACTACAGCTGAAGGTTGCATTTTGTTTCTTGATTTTAGCAAGTACGTGGACTTCAACTAAGCTGCGATATGCCTAAGTACAGTTAAACTGCCTCACCTCTGCGTAAGAAAGTAAGCTCTACTTTCCAGATACAAATGATCAATAGAAAGCTATGTATGTTCATTGGATTTTTTTAGCCTTTTTGTAACATCTTCCTGCCAAAAGGGAATGTATATCCTATTATTAGTACAAGAAAATACTAAAAAAATTTTAGCACTATATAAACAATGCTTGATCCTTTGTAAGGTCAACTATTTTTCCTCCTGGAGATCTCTTCCCCTTGTAATCCAGACTGAACTAAAGATAACAGAAGCAACTGATTACCTCAAATCGTTCCTTGTTTTTTTTAATAGGTCACCCCTAAATTCAATGTATTCAACTTCTGCTTCAATTAAAACCAAATTCTTTAACCGACTTGTATGCAATGGATGATAGTAACAGTCAACATAGGTTAGCTCATTAAATTGTCCATAATTAGTACAAAACAGCTGTACTAACTTACAGTTCTTAGAGCACTCTTTGTTAATCATCAGGAGCTTGTCTTCCCAAGCAGAAGAATCCTGAGGCTCTGGCCAGGAGAGCACATGAGGTTTTGTCCAGCTCTTCCTGTCTCCCTTTTGCATGAAGTGGTAACATAAAATAATCAGTATGCATTTAGGTGTTCCTTTCTACATCATACACTAACACCCTAACACCTGCTTTCTTATAGAAATTCTCCTGTGAACTACGAGGAACTGTTTCATATTTATTTGTCAAATCTTAAGAAGGTTAGAAGTTTAACTAGGTCCTGTAAACCATCCAATGCTAAAAAATCCAGCATCTGTCTGATTCCATCCCTACAACACACATACAGCTACCAGGAAAATTCCAACACACCTTAAGTCACAGCACAATGAAAGCCAGGTGGCTCCAATTTTGTCAAATTAAATAACATGGTACAGAATGAGTTATGGGTCTTCCCTATCCTTTTGTAGCTAGTACTTTTGGAAGAGTCAGTTAACTTAAATTTTACATTATTTTAAAATTTTAAAGTTGTATTCAAGAAATATTGCAACATCATTAATACCTCATTATAAAGGCTGTAGCTCAGCTGCACACTTGACTAGATTGTTGGTTAAGAAATTGTATTTTAACAAAATTAAATAACAACCTTGCCAAAACATACCCCCTGTTATTTCTCAAATCAAGGAGTATCATGTGGAGCCTGACACCTGACAGGCTTAAAAAATTGTTTGGACATAAATCCTCTGAAGTACAGAAAAATGCTTTAAAGACCTTCTAAAGAACAGTTTACCCATAAGCTCTGCTCATTTTTCCTTTGATATGCACAAATTTAGTGCTAAGACATCTTAGATTCAGAAACAGCCTTTTTTTCGTAACAGTGTCACAGTAACTCAAGAACTTATATCCACACAATTAGCTAATCAGAGTATTGCCTCTTGAAAAGTATGGAAAGAAATTTAGAAAAAAAGGAGACAATAGTTTTTATATAACAGTACATTTATTACAGCAAAGTAATAGGAAGCCTGAACAAAATCACACTTAAAGCAAAGCTAAGTAGCTGAGTTGTAATGCCAGGAAGTAACACTGACCACAAGAACAACCTCTGAGAGTCTGACATGAAAGGTCAGACTGTCACACGCATCAACCTCCTCAGCATCACAGGGACCTAACGGCTTGCCTCAGATAACCCAGGCGTGACTAACCTTGGTGCAGTTTGTTGCTGTTATCTTGACAGCAGATGTCAGACGAAGGGAAAGTAACTAAGACATGTCACCATACAAGTTTTGCTGGCTATCCCACTACACTTGTGATAATTACATTATTTTCACAAAGGAGGTTGACTTCTCTGTGGCTGTGTAACCCCCTCTCCCTGTAGCCCCAGCTGAAGGCTCCCCAAGTCTTACCTGCCTGTACAGCAAGCATCAGCTCCGATACAGCACAGCTACGTACCCTTGACTCAGACTGCTGAGAAAGAGCTGTGGAAAAAGTCTGTAGAAAGATAGAAAGTTTAAAATTAAAGCCCCTGTTCAGACAGGGGTTCTTAGCCGTTCATGAATTCAAGAGGGCAAATACCAATTTGGAAAAGTATACAATCCTAAAGGAAAAAAAAACCAGGGAGGCTAGTTAGTGTAACTCTTCTCCTCCCAGCTGCTGGCTGCCTGGCTAGGAAAGACTCTCCAAGTGCCCTATCAGGGTGGTGAGCATTTAGCCTAATAGCTTGTTAAATCCAGAATCTCTCTTGTGTGTAGTAGCCAATTAATACTTACTTTATACTTTTGCATTCTATATACCCTGCTTGCAGAATCCCTCTGTGCCCAGGTAAAGATGCCCAAAGAAGCTGGTTCAAAAGACGGTTACTAACCATAGGCATAGTATAAAAACAAACAAAAAACCCCACAGAAGATGGGCTTCACCAACTAACAGTGAAGCCCAAACTTTTCAGTAGCTGTACATTTGGTTTCCATGTGAACACCATCACTGTGTTTAGGGGAAATGTCTGCTCTTGACTTCCTGAGATACTTCATTAAAGTTTGTATGTCATGCTGTTTGTACAGAGTGCATGCCATCTAATTTTTTCTCAACATCTACTAACTTTGGATTGTGCCCAGACCATAAACTGTTCCAAACTACTGTATCTTCTTGCTCATTATGAATGTGACACATGCTTTTGATATCCCTGGCAAAGTGGATTTTTATGTAAAACTGGCCTATTAAAAGTTGGTTCAGCACAGTAATTGCAGTGTGACCATACCATAATGAACTTCTAGCTTAGTACTTTTAAAACGCTCCGTAAACAAGGAGTCAGTTCAAAGACTGGACAGCTACTTAACTGTGCAAAATCATTTAAACATCCTTGCACTCTTTCTTTTTGACATGGAGAACAAACATTCCAGCATACGTCATCTTGCTTGCTACACAAAGTATTACAGCATCTAAGTACAACAGACAAATTTATTTTTTCAGCACAAACAACTAAATTGCACTGGAGGGAGGAAAAAAAAAACATGCCGAGAAGAGTAAGGAGAAGAAAAAGTAAAAAGTGCTTTACAAGAAATTGGTATTTACTATGAACAGAACTATCTAACATTATGCAAGCACTTCCAATAACACTATTTACACCAAACCAAAGACATTATTTCTTCTCTACAGAATAAGGCCTTGAAAGAAGAAGCTGATTCACAGGATTTTTATCATCTTCACCACATCTGTAAATGGGATGAAAGGAAATATTATTTAGCTGAGTGGCACCTTGGTTTTGATGTAAAATGTGCAACTTCTTCATAATTTCTCCAAGAACTCTGCAAAGTCCCTGAGGATAAAAGAAATTACCCTTAGATTCATCAGCATGAGTAGAGTTTTATCCAGGCGGTCCTCTTAGGCAATGCCAGATCTTGCGATGTACACTTAGCGTGGATAGTGGTGAGATGCGCTCAGTAGGGTCTCTGTACATTTTTAGAGCAAAGCATGCTAAATGAAGAATTTTGATTAAAACATAAAAGAGGTTATGAGGTTATTATTTTCACTGTTCAACAATACAGAAAACAACACAATGCTTACAGTATTAATTATCCTAAGCTTCTAAAACCTGTCCATGAAAACTGATTTCTGGCAAATTCAAAATACCACACTGGCACAAATATAATGGCTCTTTTCTCCCAACAATTAAAATTTGAAAGAAATACACTTGTCTTGCATTTGTTTTCAGACTATGTTTCTGACTGAGCTTTCTGGTCCTTTTAAAAAACAGACAAGACTTAAGTGGCTAGTAAAAAGTAAAAAGCAGTCAAGGTCTTTGGATGAACATCTGAGCTGGAACAGGGAACAGGTCCCACAGCAGAAATTCCAGGACCCGTTTCAGGAGGAAAGCAGAGGGACCTGCAGCATCCTGCATTCTTCCCTTCATACAGCTGCAAGACTCCTTTGTATTTAGGACAATTTGGAATTTATTTAAAAGCTAATTGGTACTTGTACACCAGAAAAAATATTGTCAGCTCATGGAGGAATGCTGAAAAATGGAAAAAGCTGAAAAAGAAAATGTGTTTGGATTTAGGGTTCTGCAAGCTCCAGCTCTGACAAATAGTGGAGATAAATCACACCATCAACATTTGATTCCACTACACAGGTAATTGCTAGTAAGTGACCAACCTCAATTAAATGTGCTTTGGGGTCCTTATTTGAAATAGGTAAGGACACTGGCCTACATAAGCAAACATTTATTTAAGAGAAAATCTTCAAAAGCACTTAATCAGCACAGTAGTGCAAGGGCTTAATTAAGCTCACAACTGCTAATGGATTTAGGGCATCATTCATTCACAGTTATCTAAGCCTAGCTTGCCCTCTCCTTCATGCTGGCACTAGCAAGTTACTGCTCAGAAAGGTTTTCTCACTTTGATTTTTTTTTCCTTTTCTTACGGGCTTGATACCCAGCTAGAGCAGCGAGCTGATCTGGAGGGCCACATTGTTTCACGATCTCTACAGCTGGCACAAGAGAAGCGCTGCCCATTTTGGCAGCAACCCTATTAGGTGAGCCTAAGCCAAAGTGCATTTTCTGCTAGCGGCTGAGCACTTGCAGCTCTTGATATAGTATCATCAAGCAGCAGCAAAGTTGATTAAAACCAGGAATTTATTCTAATGGCTTCCTTAAGGACAATCCTTACTGCTACATACTGTTGCATAGTAAAAACCCATCAAAATCTCTCTTCTGGGTAAGTAAACAGGTCCTGCTAGGATACTCCTTATAGATTGCAGCCATGCACTTTAGACCAAGAAAGGCACCATTGTCAATATCTTTGTCTAAATTCCTATATAATATATGCCGAAGAGACTCAGCCCAACAATTTCTGTATCAGACTTCTGTTCCAAGCTACATTTAGAGCCATAACAAACTCACGTGGCAGGATTTCAAACAGGCCCTCTGCTCTCCTCTCTTGCAGGCAGCCAAGCTATTTGCAAACACTTTCACACATTCTCCTGCCTGTGAGAAATGTAGGCCAGCTTACCACAAGCAGAATGTGTGAAAAATGCTTTTAAAAAGCCCAGCTGCTGGCCTGTTTTTCATAGACAAAGAGTGAAAGTGCTTTTTAAACACTCCCCTGCCTTCCACCCTGTAAAGCCTCCTTTTTCACAATGGGAACTTTCCCCTTTCCGGGGAAAAAAACATTACATGGGCTGTCTCCCCTGCCCCACCATGTATATGTTCCAGCACCACTCTTATACTACCCTCACTAAGGGTTTGGCCAAAGCATAGTGCTGGGTGGACACCCCACCCCCCCCCCCCAAATAAACAAACAAAGCCACCCTCAACTGTGCCTGCTTTTAGATTCTCAATATTTCAATGTATTATTAAATATCAACATTATCCATAATTATTTGATTCTTCAGTAAAAAAGTTGGAAATTGAAAGGAGTTATATTTGTTTTCCTAAAAGTAGTCAATCCAAATTAATTCCAGTTAGGTGAATAATCAATACTCTGCTACAGCTAAAGCAGAAATTCCCCTAGAAATGGGGGATCTAAAATTAGCATGAAAGGTATGTAAGGTAAAAATGAAGAAGCAAATTTAATTAGAAGCTATAGATAGAGAATATTTCCTTCAATAATGCTCAGATTTTAATCCATGATTAAAATCCATGATTTTCACTATATTGTCCAAAGGTTTCAAACAAGAATACCACTCAACATGGAAAATAAAATATGAATTTATTTTAAATTTCCAGGTTGTCTACCCGGGACTAAGATGCTGAAAGAATTGAACCTTCTTTCTCATTCAATCCCCATTTTGCTTCACATTCCTTGCAAGTATGATGACAATGCCTACAATATTGAAACCAGATAAAATATTCAAGAATTTTGCTGGATTTCTTCTAATACAACCATACAGCATGCTGGCAAATGTTCTTGAAGAAGTAATCTCTTGCCTACATTCTCCAATTTTTGTAACTGCTTTATGGTACATAAACTGCATGTTTGTGCATCAAAGATGACATCTAAATGTCTCAGCCAATGAAACCCCGATAATTATTATTAACTACTGTTTCCAGCAATCGCCAAAATATAACAGGATTTTCTAAGCAGGAAAAGACAGTCCTTGCCATTGTACCTATCAATAATGAGCAAACAGAGTTAGGAGCAAGACATATAATACAGGAGAGTGACGAACAGCCACTTTGTGTAACACCAACTGAGGAAAGTAATAGCTTTGTGATGTGGGGCAAGAATGGAAGTAGAGAGATATATGAACAATGAAGAAGCTTCCCATTATCAGTCAGGCATTTTCATAGGCATAAAAGCTCACGTTGGTATGGGGGAAAGATATGGAAAGACAGAGGAGAATGATTTTGTGGTAGGATTTTTGGAAATGTATTTTTGCATGTGAAAGGTGCATATAAGAAGCCATACTGAGAATGAAAAGTAGTACTGGCAGTTGAAGGAGGAGTTTGGAAGGAAGTCAGAGTGTGGTTTGACAGGAAAGAGTACTTTACGTGAAGTTTAGAAAACAATGACTAAAACATGGAGGTGACAGGTGACAGAAGGCAACCATTGAGATCTATCATATGGGTAGAGTTGCAAGGTGGAACAAATTCCCTTGCAGTTTGTGCTCTTTATGGTTTGGCATGACAGTATGAGGTTGGACAAAGCCACAGAGGAGAAGGTTGGAATGTGGGCTGAGATTAAAATTGTTAAAATATGAGGCTAGTGTAAAAAAAACCTGGAGTATATTTGGCCTGATGTATGGTACAAAGGAAGACTCAAATGGCTGAGTGATATTGTAGATGATCATAAGCCACTTAGAGGCACAATACGACATGAAAAGAGAACTAGTAACTGTTGTTCCATCACACTGAAAAGTATGATAATTTCATTCAAATAATGGATTTCCTAATAACATGTATTCCACTGAGTTTAATTTGCATTTTCTGAAGAATACTTAGTAGTTTCTAATATTGTCATATATAGCCTAAGAATATGAGTAGTACCTCATGACCTGATTGCAGAATTTAAATTCACAGCTTTGCTGCATATAATTTTTACTATGTTTTAGAATATTTTGATCTAGGATTAATAATTTAAATAAGCACAAACCTTTTTTGTTGTGGACCAAATGGAACTTTTTCTGGAACTTTTTTTAGCATTCTCCTATGTATGACATCTTTCCAATGGCAAAACTTAAGACTTCAGCAACTATAAAGACAGATGAGAAAACATTGTTAATACAGGAGCTTAAATCAAGAGTCTGCAACTGGCTCCATTTTAATCATATGACAAATTGCATGTATCATGTCTTCTCAAAACATGTCACAAACACATGTGAAGTTACACAGGGATTACAGGGATGATTTCAATAACTACTGAAAACCAGCTATCATAAGACATAGCAACTGGTCCAAAACAATGCATACAGGAAAAGGACGTCATATTCAGCTGGAATTACAAGATTTCAGGTTGAGAGGAACGGATTATAGGGAGAGCCCACAATGAAATTAATTCACAACATCAACACTAATTTCTGTCACCCCTGTATGCACAGCGTCGTATATTTCCAATGATCGCAATTTTAACACTGTCTTCTCCGGGCTTCTAAAAAGCTAGAACATCAGCCTGCCATATTCTGGCACTGGGGCTTTCACTCATTACAGAGTCAGACTAAAAATAAAAATATTCAACATCCTCAATTTTCTGTTGACTTGCTTGAAGAGGGAATCAACTTCATTTCTTGCCAATTAAGAGCAGTACTTTACTGTACTGTACACTTTCTGTGCTTTTATTTTTCTTCACCAACATGGTCATGAATAAGTTAAGATCAGCCAAATGCACATATGAAAAGGAACATATTATTTTATATATTATACTATGATGGCTCCTTGATACCATAACCTGTGTGATCTGCTAAGCATGGCTGATCAATGAGGCTGACATTATTTATAAAACAAAGGGGCAATTAGAGTTTTTACCAATTTGAGAGGATATATTAAGTAAATATGAGCTCCTACTGAAAATGTTTACATTAAAAGAACCTTATTTCATACATTTCTTTTTAAACACATTAGAATTCTGACTTCCTAAAGCACTGCAGTAACATCTCATAAATTCAGAAAAAGGAAGAGTTTGAAAAGAGATTCGGAGAGATGCATCCAAAGTCTGCATATTGCCTGTAAACAATATTTCTTTTCCTTTTAGAATTGGGTACAACTTACTTGCCATCTTAGGTAAAGCACCAAATCTCGGGCTTGCTGAGAAAATGCCTAAAATAAAAGGGAATAGTCAGAAAGCTTATTCACTTGAGGAATTCAACAGCATTCAAAACCAAGATAGTATTTTTCCTACAAGCTTTTGCATTTCCAAAGATGAATGCTTTACAAAAATTCAAAAGTCCATTAACTCAAATTTAGGACATCCGGGCTCTTTCTATTCCACTAGTTCTTAGTGCATCTGTTTCGGGGCATTGCTAAGATATAGGAGGAAAAAAATCTGGACTTTGCAGTATTCAGTTCAGGCAGGGGTTTGGAGTGTAAATCAACATGAAAGCAGCATGGCTGCCACTGGTGACACCTGCAGCACAGTCGGAGGAGGAGATGGCAGCTTATCTTTCAGCACAAACCAACCTTGCAAATATAATAGTGAACTGAAATCTCTTACTCAGGGTCCAGCTCCTTGTGCTGCGACAAGCAGGACCAAACTGTTCTTCAGTAGTTTTCCGTGGCTATTGATTAAATGTGTGTTAAACTGTACCATGGGTATCTAGCCTCCTCCTCTGGAGAGGAGAGATCACACATTTTGGCCTTGTAACAAGAGAATACAGTGTGTTGAATAAGAAAGCCGAAAGATTATCTTTAGCTTTTCCCACCAAAATCTACCTTCCCCCAGTAAACACCAGGAGGTAGAACCAGTATGCCTCTGAGTGCATGTAGGTCTGCCAAACGAGTGCCATGCTGTGGAGGAGGGCTCCACACAGCAAGATTACCATGGCGAAGGGAAGGGGAGTGAACACTGTTTGCACTGTTACATGCATTCAGACAGTGTTAATGAGGCTCAGAAGCTCCAGCTTCTTCTAGAGCCACTGTACTGTGTGCACTCATCAGAGAGGCGTATGTAGACAGAGGAGCATTCAGTCTATGCTAAGTGCACGGGCCTTCCCCCACTGGCATCTACGCAATTTTAAATCTGGTCTCTCAGGGGAGGAAGGAACAAAACTGTTGTTTGTTTCTAAACGCCCCCCCCTGCCAGTTGTTGACACACAGTAATGATTATTTAATATGGGCATTCGTTATTTCACAGCTGATCAGAAACATCCAAGTACAATGGAGAGAAACTGAGTACCCCGTACCAGAGGCTGACATGTTAGCTACTGAGACAACCCCAGTGCCCTTCCTACCACCACTCACCCTTTTTCAAATGCATAATCCTTTGCTTTCCTGCACACACTCTCACTTGCTCTTTCCCTCCCCGTCTGCCTACAGGCTCATAGGTCAAGGAAGCAGTAGGGAATCCACACCAGCCTCTTGTGGTATAGCACCGCTTTTAGGTTTTCTACTCTAGTCCTCCTGATCATCTTAGTAAAAAAGAAAATGAATGTGATGAGGAGGAAACATGGTAATGGTGGCTGGAAGAAAACAAGGGACTTGCAGTCACACACAGTGACAAAAGGCTGAGCCATTTCCACCTCCTCCATTTGCTGTCTCCCACCACACATCTCTTAGAGCCCCTGGATTCTTTTCACCTTCTTGCTTCAGATCCTGTGATTTTTCTCTTCTCCTACCTGCCCTTGGTGTAACCAGTTATCGATGCAGGCTGAAGGATAGTCTTATTTGCTCCTGCGGGATACACCCATCTTAGTGGTCTTCAGGGTGGATGCCCTTCACTCTTTACCCAAAATGGTAACCTCCACCTTATTATTAGTCAAGACCCAGAGGGAAACTCAAGGTGCAATGCATAGAACCAGGCTCATCCACAACATAAACAGAATACAATTCTCTTTTGTTTTAGCCTGCAGATTGCAAGCAATCTCTATAAAAAAACTCTGTCTCCTCACTTTGGCAGTATTCCTTGTCTCTTTGCACCACAGCTGTATTCATATTGATATGTGGTCACTGTAAAAACATTGCCAGCATTTTTCAAATAAACCAACACTTAGAGCTATAGTACCTGATTCTAATGTCCCTGCTCAGGTTGTACTATGCTCTGCCCTACAAGCAACCCCAGTGAAGACTCTATACACGTGATCATGGTGACAGAATCTAGCCACCAGTCTTTGAACTAGTGAATTCTCTTTTCAGTTCACAGTCTTACAAAAGAATGACGTGGCAATGCATACATAATGATCAAATCACTATAACAATGACGGTGATGAGTGAGAGGAATATTCATCTTGAAAAACAGCAGGCTTTAGGGAAACTTGCATTTCAGTAGTAATTCCAGAGTCTCAACTTCATAACTGAGGACCATCACATATTTTTTATGTTTACCTTTTGAGGCTAGTCCCTGGGTTACAAGCATGCTCCCAAGAGACAAAGGAAGAGCTGTAAAAATAAAGAGGAGAGCATCTGGTATGAGCCAAAATTTGTTACCTATTTGTTAAATACATTACTCTTTTATATGTTAAATGTTTTATACATTAAATGTTTTATATGTTTATAACGTTAAACACATTACTCATCTGCTAAACATTAACTTTGCATACTGTCTTAATCGCCTATTACATCTGCTCATTCAGATTACTATCTCTTCAAAGCAAGGATGTGTTCACACAGTGCCAGACATCAAGCATGCTGTAGCACCTGGAGCTAATGCATAATATATATTTATTAAATAATAGCTTCCATAATCTGAATATCTCCTCTCAGGACTGCAACACTAGTAATGACAGCAGCACTGATTAAATGCTGAAACCCTTTTCAATCTTCTACTTTCAGAAAATGTGTAATTTAGCTACAAACTGACACACAAACTGACATTTAGTGCCTTTAAAAGGCACTAAAGCACTGAGTAACTGACATTTTAGATGTCCTAACACCTAAAGAATTTCACAAACCCAAGAGACATAGCCATGCCTGCCTTTCATTCAAAGGCAAGAATAACTATGTAACAAAATAAAACATTCCTAAGGTTGTTTTAATAATGGACTTCAATAATAGAACCAGCTCTATGATTGCTAAAGTAAGTTCATATTAAACAAGAGCTTACTTCAACCACCTATACCTGCAATGATTTCACAAATAATTCAATTAACCCTATAATAACACATCACTCAACTTAAAATAAGGTGTTAAGAGTTAACCCACAATAATATTCCAACAAAACTCAATGTATTACAATAAATGGCATGGCATTTTGCGGCCAGTTTTGTGTAAGTACATCAAGAAGTCATTCTCAATTCTCAATGTGATAAGAACAAGTTTGGATCACTCATCTCTGTACCAGAAACTTTCCTTTTTGCATTCTCCACGGATCTTTGCAATTTCTCCAGCACTCTGAATATGAGAGACGGGACAATAGAACATTGGCTGAAAAGATAAACCTGGATTAGCTCATTGAATTTAATCTCACAGGAAGAAAAAAAAATCCATTAAAGAAGACAAATTATTTAAAAAACCAAATAAAAAACAATGCAAAAAAACAATCAAACAAGCAGAACTTCTTGATCTGTTATTAGCAGTGTGATGAAATACTTGATACGCCAATATAGAAACAGAAAGAACTACACGGGTTTTAAGTTAAAACCACTCATCCTGTTGGTCTGTACCTTCCTAAAATAGCTCAGCTGTTGCTTACCCCAGAAATATATTGCTTTATTTCTGTTAGCCATTTCATTCTCATGAGCTACATCATCTTTCTGGGAAAGAAATGACAGGAAATAAAGGCAGAGTCGTAGTTTCTAAAAATGAAGTTCTGTCCTGTACAGAAGTCAATTTAAGTTCAGTGAGAGCCGATTTTGCAAGTATTCAGAAGAGGGTCAACATAAACTGTTGGATTCCCCTAACTAGCCTAACTTCTTCTCTGAGCAGCTTAAGTTCATTCATGGCATTAACTGAACTCAACCCCATACTGGCTTCACCCTCATAATAATCAGCTTGCCAACAGGCTTCTTTTAGGCTAATGGTAGCTCTTTTTTTTCCATTTTGATTGTGAGAAAAAAGTGACAGTATCTCTCTTGCATTCTACTATCCAGGGTATTGACATGTAGATGTAAGTAGATTATTTTTCTTTCTTTAAGATATGACTTGATTATCAGTGTTAGCACTTGTAGTATCATTATTGGACATGTGGAATACATGGGTATACTGGTTTTGGCTGGGAAAGAGTTTATTTTCTCCATAGTAGCTGGTATGGTGCTGTGTTTCTGATTTGTGACCAAACCAGTGTTGAAAATTCAGGGATATTTTAGTTATTACTGAGCAGTGCTCACACAGAGCCCAGGCCTTTTCTGCTTCTCACCCCACCCCACCAGTGAGGAGGCTGGGAGGGCACAAGAAGTTGGGAGGGGACACAGCCGGGACAGCTGACCCCAACTGACCACAGGGATATTCCAGACCATATGGCATCACGCTCAGCATATAAAAGGCGGGGGAAAGCAGGAGTCATCATTAAGTTAAAATTAACTGAAATTTTAACATTTTTCTGTAAAAACACAACATCTACAAACACACTTGTTCTTGAAAGCAAAACCAGACTTCATAGAACAAGCAGTGCCCTGGGGAAAAGAGCACATCAGTCTATTACAGGATTCTACCTCATTTTATGCCCGACTGATCCATGATTTTGTAACCATAATAACGAAATGCATTTATTGGCCACAGCCACACATTTCGCATTTTAGCTAATTAATATCTCAGTCCTTCTTCAAGCACTGCTCCCGCTACAGTTAATGGTGGTGCTGCTGCTTGGGTAAACAGTACAGAACTGACTCCACTTCAGACCCTAGACAACCAGTCCAAACTGGTTTCACAGCAAGGTCACAGCAAATACAATAAAATCCAAACAGGCAGAGTAAAAGATAAGGAAATGAGTGTCAAGGCCCTAAGTGCGCCAACAGGCTTTGCAGCCTTTCTGCCCCCGTACACACCCTGCCAGGGGTTTAATTGCTTGGGCTCAAAGTCAGCTCTAATACGGCACAGTTGTGTAACACTGAATTAGACTGCTGTGAAAACAGCGAATCTGGGAGAAAGAGCTTCAAGAAGCTTTGCCCAGGGCCTCTACCCCTTGGCTCAGGAGCTGCATTTAAGCTCAGGCCCTCACCTTACCTCTGTTGTAGGTACACCTCTACCTGGCCTTTTACCATGATGATCCCTGCCTTACCTTGCTAACTTGACCTCCTGGCTTGCCTTGTTCCTATGGACTTGCCTGGCAATCACTGACTGACTGTTAGCTGACCCTGGTTAACATCACTGGATCTGCTCTGCTCCTCTTTTTTCGGTACTGTGGGACTGTGCTCCTTGTCCCTGAGGTTACAACCCCTGCCCAGCTTGCTGTCACTCGTGGCTCCCAGGTCACCTTTACTTGCAGATCAGCCCACTTTGGCTGCTCTCTGGCAGTGACTGGTTAGCAACAAGGTCATACCACATTTAAATTCCTTGATTTCCCCAGCAGCGGGGAATGCTCATTTTCTGTACAGCTGGAGGGCAGGTTTTTGTGCGGTACTGTTCCCTTCTCCCCTTCTGAATACATACACACATGCATGCACAACTTGATGGGGACAGGTTATACTGGACTGGTACTCAGACACTAGTTCATAACTAGTTTAACTAGCAGAGAATAAATCAGAGCCCACTATCTTAAGACTCAAAAGCTACTAGCCCTCTGAGTGTAGTAAATCAGGAAGAATAACACATAGCCGTTTCTTCTCTTCATTTATATGCTTAAGCTAACAGACATCTGTTTCTCTCTTCAGTGAGCAACCAATGCAAAATCCCAGTTATTCACTAGCAATAGCATCAAAATAAAAGGGAGGAAGCCCAACTTACCCATCCAGTTTGCTTTAGTGGAGACGTCCGACCTTCCTGTTGGGTTGTTTTGGAAGACCTTGTCTCTTTCAGTACCCTGCAGCTGTTCTTGGTCAGCAGAAATTATGTGTTTCACACTTGGCTACCTCTCTTTCTGCTAGGTACAGAGGTTAAAAAGCCAAACTGTCATATTGATACTGTAAGTTCAGTGTTGACCTAGAAATAGTAATGACCAAGTTGAAAGGAGTATGTTTTTTTACAGGAGATAGCACTCACTGATCTGTTTATATACAGCTTACAGCACAGTGTATCACTTACTAGCAATACAGAGTTGTGTGTAGCCTAATTCAAAGAGCAAAGTTGGTAAGTACAATCGGATGCTGGATCATGACCTAGCACAGCACTCTCAATCATAAAGAAATGTGAACAAACATGAGCAACTCATCCAAAACCTTTCTAATTTTTATTGTATTGCAGGTCAAAAATTTAGCTTCTTTAGTGTGCTGTCCAGAATCACTGTACTGCTTCTATCCTCACTGGCGTCATCTGAAGTTTTGATTCCACAGGACCCACAATACAGGCCTATCACAAACCACATCTGCATTTCCAAAAAACACAGTTCAGTTACAAATATGCTTTCAAAAAAAAAAAAAAAAAAAAAAAGAATCTGTAAGAATAGATTCCAAAGAGTTTTAGAGTTGCAGTCTTCCATGCCTGAGAATTGTGCTGCTAGGGAAAAGCAAGAAGGAATCCCATTTATTTCTGGAGTAATTCAAACATCTAAACTGTGATTTTTACCTAGCTCTTTGTTGCATGGTCTGGCACTTTATTTATCAACGTACAGGGCACCGCTGCTTTTCAAAAAGTGCCTTCCGAGAATGGTGCCACTGAGCAAGGCTAAGGTGACTGCGAAGGACAGAGTTAAACAGGAAACATATGCAAGAATTTAATAACCTGAATGGTTTTTGGCATTCATAATATTACTCTATAAACCACTTCCTGCACTTATTTTGGGGTCAGTTACACAGCTATAAAGTTCCAGCAATGTCTGCTTCACGCACACTGGATATTCAGACAGCAATGCTTTTATAAGCAATGGAACAGAAGCAACACGACCTTCTGTCCCCTTGGTAAAAAGACTCAATTAAGCATTGCATTCACACTAATATGCACTTTATTCTCAGCCACTCTCAAAAATGACAATGACCACTGTGTCTTTGAAAAAATTTAAGTTTGAAAATCCACATAATGCTGGCAAAGACCACAGCTCTTCACTGTCTGCCTCACCCTGACTAAGAGCAATTTAATTTTTCCTCAGTCTCTCGTCACTTAATGCAAAAAAGGAGATAAAAACGAGAAAAATGCATAAAACTTTAAAGAGGTTTATGTCAATCGAAGACACAAAATTTTCTTATACTCATCTGCTTTCTTATTCTTATCTGCTCACGAAGCTTATCTGTGCAGACGGTTGCATGAAAAGCATCACTGGAAAGTACTACTGACTGATATGGTTTCTAAATCTGCTGCAACAGATTTTAAGTGCTCATCTTTTTCATGAGGATAAAAAGGCTGAGTCATTGGATAAAATAAATAAAATGAAAAAAAAATTTAAGGAGTTAAATTAGGTTATAAAAATTTGCAGCTTGCCATTAACGTCCTGTATTGTCTTCAGCATATACTTCTCCAGAACTGTAAGTTATTCAGCTACACTTCTGTTTCAACATAACAAAGAATCCCCCAAATATGTAGCCCTTTAAGCAGCTTCATGGTACCTCTCCCCCTTGGGATGAAAGCTAAAAGCTATACTGGCAAGAATGAAGCAAAGAGAGTCAAGGTCATCAAAACATTATTTAATTGAATTATTAATATTAGTACTTAGCACACATGCTGCCTCCTATCTGAGGAATGTAAAAGTGTTCCCAGTATTCTGGGGCATTGTGTCTTGGAAAGACAACTGTCATCCCCCCAAAATAACTTTATTTGCATTGAGCTATTGAAGAAATGTAACTTTCCTGCAAATTTTTACTGTAACACTTATTGCTGTTTTCTCAACCTAATTATGTAATTGTTAGTGTAACTGTATATTCTCTTAGCTGCATTGGGAAGAATTCCCCGATGATGTTTTTCTTCTGTTTAACTGAAATACATGATTAAATCAATGTGGTTTGCAAGTATCAAATATTCAAAAAACTTCTTCCTATTCTACAAGAAGTGTTGTGGATCATTTACTTATTTACAGAAGACTAATGTAAGACTCATGAAAGATCTGATGGTTTTGATTCTTCTAACTGGCTGATAAAGAAGCAGTACGGAAGAAGATAGTGAAGTTTTTCGGATGTGAGAATTGCCAACTTCATATGCGCTGTTTTCAATAAGAAGCCTCCTTCCAAATAGGAATGGTGATCGGGTAATTTCTAAGATTACTTGGGAGAGAAAGCGGAAGCCAAAATTGCATGTGTTAACTGGTATATGCAGTTGACTGTGATCTATAGCGGAGATACTGCGCATTTGCCCAGGGCAGGTGCCATTGAAGTACGACGATCACTGAGACAACTCGTCAGGCCTTCAGAGAAGCCCTTCGAGGACTGAGCGTCCATTGTGAGGAAGAGGGGAAGACTATGATGTTTCATGTGTACCTTCTGAACCGGCTCTTTATTTTAAATCCAGGCTCTTAATTCGAAGGAGAGTCAACAGCTGCACCAGGCCTTCAATGAAACGCTCCCAACCAACAACTGGGCGGACACCATGAAGCGGGCGAACGCCTTGCGCTTGCCCAGCCGTGCCCCCCCAGCACCTGCTCAGACGTCTGCTGACAGTCACTCACCCAGGGCACAGCATGCCCAGCGAGAACAGGGTATTACTTTGTACTTGCTGCTTGGGCTAAGGATGTGGCTGGGGACATGGCGGAGGACGTGCAGGACGCGGGGAGGTCTGGGTTTCATGGAAGGGAAGAGTGGTTGCAACCAGGCCCTGGGCAGGCGTCCGCTCCAGCCGAGCGTGGCCTTCCCCTCCTACCAGGCCGCCGGGCCTGTCACACCCAGCCCAGCCCGCCCCCACCCCACGGCCCGGTGGCCGGGCGAAGGCCTGTGGGGAAGGGGAGAGGACAAGGTGTCGGCCGCTGGCGGGAGACTCCCCTTATGAGCCGCCGCCTGCCCCCTGCCCCGGGCCGGCCGCCAAAAGCCAGGCCAGCCCCGGCCTTCCTCCCGCCGTGACGCCGGAGAAATCCGGCACGGCGGAGCTCAGCCCCTCCGGGACGGGAAGCAGGAGACTGACGCTCCCCCGGGCCGCGGCGCGGAAGGTGGCT
>JAVJGG010000054.1:18558030-18568320 GCA_035590195.1 Aviceda cuculoides | reverse complement strand
GGGCGAAGCCCCCGCCGAGGGAGGCGATGGACCCTCTGTGGAAGGCCGTTCTCTCGGAGAGCCTCCTGGGTAGGTGACGGCGGTGGCGGCCGGCGGGGCTGGGGGCGGGAGGCTGTGAGGGGTCGCGGCGGTCCGGTCCGGTCGGCAGTTAACGGCACCGGCCGGCCTTGTCTCTCCTTGGCTCAGCCTAGGACTTACTGCGTGCTCTCAGCGGAGCGCCCGTACGGGTGTGCGGAGCGGGCGCGGAGCCGCGCCGCGCTGCCCCTGAGGCACGGCGCGGCCCCGAGGGCGGTCAGCGGAGGCCGGTACCCGCGGGGCTGCGGGCTCGGGTGCCCGGCGCCTCTCCTGCCACGCACACGCGTGGGATATGGTCGCGCAGTGGTAGTGTGCCCGGGTAAGGTGTCCTCAGGGGAGAGCGGCGCGGCGGTGTCCTGGAATAATTCGTTTAGCCACCCGTCCGTGCTCGAGCAGCCCCGAGGCTGTGGGTGGACTGCTTATTTTGGGCAGCGGTGTTCCCCTCTGGACGCTGACCCTTTCCTGGACTGAGCGCTCCCTCACTGAAGAGCGAAGTAGGAGCTGCTGTCTGAGTGGGGGAAGAGCTGTTTTCTTATTGTTCTATTTCCTGGGAAAATGTGTTTGTTTAACTTGAAATAGCAAATATTTCTTCACAGAAAGTGGCTATTGTTACTTGAACTACTTTCAAATACATTTGATGTTCTACGTTTGGAAGTATAAAATGGTATATTTTAAAATAATCTCCAGGAAACTGTGCTGTTGAAAATATGCAATGGGTTGTTTGTTTTTTTTTTTTTTCTTTTTTTTTAGGCTACATTTCTTGGTCTCTTTATCATGCACTGCCACCGATGATCTATTACTTCCCCCTTCAGACGCTGGCACTCACGGGTCTAGAAGTTTTTGCTGTTGCCTTCTTTTCTCCAGTATTCTTGATAATTAGCCCTTTTTGGAGGTTGGCTAACAATAAGTACATCCTAGCCCTTCTGAGACTGACTATGGTTGGTAAGTATGTACTGTAGTGAGTTACAGATTCCATCTTGGTATTAAGGCATAAGGATAAACTTTCCAAACTGCCTCAAAATTCAGATGATTCTGAAAAGAGTCAGGAATAAGAAGTTCTTGCTCTCCCAAGCACATGCTTTTTTTTCCCTCAAGCATTTAGATTTTGTCAGAGGAATATTGTTTACATCCATTGTGTTGGTTTTTAGACCAGCACTGCATAATTAAAGACAAATCTCATTTCACTTTTATTTCTAGAAGCTTTTAAGTTAGTACAAGTCCTGCCCAATAGGAAACATGTTTTGAGTATTGCACAGAGATTGGCAGAGCAGGTGTTTTTTGTAGTTCTGTGTTTGTAGCAGTTCTGTGTCTGTGACAATGGGTAGGGACGAGACATTACAGAACAGCTTGGGGCTATTATAAAAGCAATCTGCTGTGAGTGAAATGTAGGCAGTTTTTTCTTTTAAGAATATATTTTTTTTATTAAATCTATCTAGATGCCTGTAGCATATCGATGGGGTTATGGGCTCATCCTAAATGTGAGATAGCTCTCATTGTCAGTTCAGAGGAAGAAAGTTTGATTTTAAATTCAAGGCAAAGCTGCCTCACTACCCACCCCATATGCTCCTTCCTAAACCAAGACTTGCTGGGATTCCCTCTTTGGTCTTCAGCTAACTGGTGCAAGTCTTATCTCTTGTGGATTTTCTGAAAGTTTGTTGGGAGAAGGTTTGGCAGCTAACAGCTACATTCAGAAGCAAGTTACTGCTAATGAGTTTGTAACACCTGGATGAACTCGGAAGAAACCAGGGTCTCCATCCTGCGTAGAGAGAAAATGCTGCTGCTAAGTGATGTGTTTCAGAAGCAGCAGTTCTGGCTCCTCATTTATCAATATAAGATGATAATCAGAGAATCACTTGCCATACAGTTTTCATCTTACTGTTAGAAGACAGAACAGGATCATCTTATTTACTTTCCCTGCACAATTTAAAAAAAAAAAAAAGGAATTCTTTATCTCTAGAAAGAGACTAGAACTGAATAGTTTGTTGGCATTGTCAGTTTAGATGAAGAATAGTTTACCATGTTCTTTTCTTTTTCTACTCTTTCCATCATATCCATCTTAATACTTTTTTGTTGGGTTTTTTTAATAAGCTTTTCAGTGAACAGAATCTTCTGCTTCAGCTTCCTGCAGCAGTGCTCAGTGTATTGCTTTCTACAAGATATGCTAATTTAGAAACTAGTAATGAGTGTAAGCATTTCAGATTGCACCCTGCCTTCCTTCAGATATCACAGTAACACAACATTTGCCATGTTTATTTTAGTCCTTTAAATCATCTTGCTGTGTTTACTAGTTCACTTTACCAAAAGAAATGGAAATCGCTTACATGTGTGTAATTTTTGTTCTGCTAAGTAAAGAGCAGTGACAGGCCTGTAATGGTGTGTAAAGTCTGTTGGTTTATGCCTGTTTGCTTCACCTGCATCGCAAGCTCCTGAAGATATTAACTACAAACAAAAAAGCTAGCACCTTTAGTAGTAATCTGTGGAAAGGATGTGTTAATGGAGGTGGTCATAGAAGGACTCGGAGCATGGGGAGGCTGAAGCTGTATGCATCCTCAGCCTGGGCTAACCTGAGCATTGCTACATGCATATGTTATCTCACCTTCATTCCTGCCTGAACAGGAACTGTTCTCTCAGTGATCATATTCCCCTGCTGTTTCCATCTCCCAAACGCTCTTAATATTGTCCACCCCTTGGCAAGTCTACACCGTATTCTCTCCCAGCTCTACTGTACTTACTCTGTATTCTCCTTACCTGTTGCCCTACAGTAAGCATTAGCATTTGGGGATGATGTAAGAGCATGTTCCTCACCCTCTTTGTCTCTAGCAAGGAATTTAGCAGCCAAAGGTAGCTCTACTTGCCTCCCTATTGCATATTCTCAAGTTATCCAGATGCCATTGCACAGGCAGCACTGGGTTTTACGACTTTCCATATATATCTTTTCACTTGGTTCTCATTACTTCATTCTGTCTTTTAAATTATTTCTGCCCTCTCATACTGTGCTGCTGTTTCTCCTGTTCCTCAATTCTTCCTGCTTTCTTTCCTTCTTCATACCTAGACACTTCTTCCTTCTTTCTCTTTTTGATCTTTTTCTCTTCTCAGAAAGGCCATGGCCTTTCTCTGGAGCTTGTTGAACAAAATCAGGCAGAACAATCTACCCCATGCATGCTCCACCCTATTCCACTGGAAATATTCAGTCTTCAGTTTCACAATCAAAAAATCTGGAAATTCTTCATGCTTAGCTAAAACCAGAATGTTTAGGGGGTTGGATTTTTTTTGCTGTTGATGGAAAAGGCTCTTCCATTATTCATCATCATTTTTCTTTTTGCCTTTTCAGGAAGCTTTATTTTCTCCAAGACTTTTGTTTTAATTTCTGTATCCTTTCATACTACTTGATTTTGTGTTCCATTTAAAAAAAACCACAAAACAAACCAACAATGAAATAACCACGTGGTAGTGTCTAACTGAATCTACGTCTTCAGACAACACACAGTAAATTTGCGTGTTTGGTTAGATATATTTATGTTTTGGGTGTACTTGCTCAGCAACAAAAGGTGTGTCTACTGTAAGTAGGCAAACCCACGCTAGCTTTAATCTGCCTAGCACAAGTGGCAAAAGATTTGAAGAGGCAGAGTTGTGGATTTCAGCACAATTTAGTGACAGAAATCTGTGTGCATTGTACATGCAACCTCCGCTAAAGTCCATACAAGTGCATCTTCACTACACATTATTTCATTTTACCATCTTTGCTCTAAGCTTTACATCTTTTACTCTGAGCAGAATGAGCAAATACACAGTTGGAGGACTCCTAGCATGCATTGCCAGAATCAGCAGCTCCATTTCTGGCCTTCCTTGCTTAACATCTCTTCAAGTTTGACTCCTACTCACTTAGCAAATGGCTGGTAGCAAAATGATGTTGCTTTTCTGGCTGTTTGTCACTGGTCCTGAGCCAGAATTTGCCACACTGACTGAAGTTATGAGGATGTGTGTGTGGCCCGTAGTCACTTGAATTGCAAACCTGCTAGCAGAGTTTAAAATTGCTGATAAATGTGAGGTCACTGTGCCATGGGAAATGGCGGAGATGCATGTGCACCGTCTCTTTCGGTGACTGGGAGAGTGGCAGTTTCCAGTAACAAGATGACACAGGCTGCTAATGACCACTCTGAGACCAGATACTAGGCCAGAGAAAGCCTTGTTCACGCCCACTAAGGCAGTTGCCTACTAATCATTGTGCAAGGTATGGTGCCTGCTTCTTTCCAAAAAGGGTATAGTTTTTGCCACAGTGCACTTACATAACGCAAAAGCCATGAAAGTAAGTGCACTGTGGCAAAAGCCATATCCTTTCTAGAAAGAAGCAGTCACCATACATGAAGTTTTATGACTTTTGATTTATTTAAGTGTACTGTTCAGGAATATCCATATGCTTAGATATTTTATCTGTATGTCCTATTTATGGAGTCAATGGCCATAAATACTTAAATTAAGGCAGTTGCTGCAGTCTTGGATAATTGGTTCATGTTATTTTTTTTCCTGAAAATGGCAAATGCTATAATATCCTATATACCCAGTTTCTATCCATACCTACATTTCAATATGTTTTTAAACAAACCAAAATGTCGTGTGTTTTCAGATGAATGGTGTAGCCATCCAAATTACAGACAAGATTGAACTAATGCACAGGAAATCCTTATTATCTGATCTCTATTGCCCATTAAAGGAATCTCTGTGTCTATGTGTTTGTTTGTAGGAAGCTTAGCATCATACCAGGCACCAAATGCTTCAGTTAGACTATTCATCTTGGCTGCAGGTGTTTCCTCCTCATTGCTGGTTCAAACGGTAACATGGTGGTCAGGAAACAGTTTACAAAGGTATTTTCTTATACTAATGGGATTGTAACTGACATTTCTTTGTATTAGAAGGTGTTTTCTCCTCCCGCCCCCCCCCCAAAGTTAAGATTTTTCTTTTTTTTTTCTCAAATGCATCACAATTTCGAAAACTGATTTTTACAGGTTCATCAGGATATGGGGCTTCATGCTAGGCAAGATAATGCTCCTTGTTCTTCGCATCTGGTATACATCACTAAACCCAGTCTGGAGCTCACAAGCTGCCAATACTGTCATACTGATAATTGGTTTTATAGCAGCAGCGGAGCGAATTTATTCAGGTAAGCGTATTCAGCAAAAAATGGCAGTTATGAAAAGATCCTAAAGTATACCTATCTCTGTGTCACTGGGTTTTGATTCTTTGGTTTTTTTCCCCCAGTACAGTCTTTTTTAAGACCTGATGCATGAGCATCGCAGACTTTAGAAACCATGGGGTACTTCCATCTGCTCATAACATGGCAGAATCAATATCACAGTTCATACAAGCTGTAGTAAGTTGGTGTTGGAGCTAACAACTAATTGCAGTATCAATAATGTGACAGTAACGCAAACAAAGGCATGACCTAGACCAATAAAACCAGAATGGGTTGTCCTCATTCCAACATGAAACATCTGTGGTATTCTGTTATTTTCTTAATTCAGTCTGCTCTTTGAGTTTCTCTGCCAGTGCATATCGTTTGACAGAGGAGGGAAGACAGGACAAAGCTGGAGAACAGCCGATGTGGCAAAATAAACAGAAAGAATTGGAAGAGTGGACAAGTTGTCCTGATCAAAATTTGCCTGAGTTCTTGGAGCGTCTGGACAGATTACACACAGCAGTGGGGGCTGGCATAGGCTAAGCAGACTTGAAAGCTGTGGAGGTAATGTTACCAAGGACAACAGTGAGGCTGGGTTGGTAGTTAGGTTGGTTAGTTAAGGCAGCTCATGTTAAATCCTCAGAAGTTCCTTCCTTCTCAGTATAACCTGAATGAATTAATTGGAAGATAAGACCTTATCTGTGTGTAAGTGGGTATAAATTGGCATTGTGTATTGTGTGTAGACTTGTGTTACATGACATAAACTAAGCCTGAGCTTTCATCATAATTTAGAAAGGGAATCTACTGCAGGAGATTAGGCAGCGAATCTGTCTTCTTCCGAGGTGACAAAGCAATATGTCTGTGCAATTAAATGTGCTGCTTTCTCCTTAGATGAGAGAGGATCTAAAGTGCATGGAAAAAGGAGAAGAGAAAGAAGGGAGTTTATTTCTGGTGTCTTTGGGAGTGTCAGGTTTTGTTCTTATCAGAGTTTAGAGTTTCAGAGAACAGAATCCTCTGAAAACATTCTAATAAATTTTCTGCTGATTTTCAAAGCCAATTTAGTTATTTAAATTCCAGTAGTATGAAGAATAATCATATGGGCAGGTTGCCATTTTTGTACACTTAAGGTGAGTAGCTTTTCCTGACAGACCTAGGGAATGTTATTAGGGATTTTTTTGTCTTATCAATTTCCATGAATGATAATATAAGTTAGCTTTTATGTCTGAGCCAGTAATTTATTCTGGTAATTTTGTGATCTTGGCTATTTCTTCTTCTCACTAACCCTTTCTAATAGGATTTGAGAGTTTGCTCAGCTATATTTCTATTCTTATTCTAGGTGGAGACAAGAGGAAACAAGAAGCAAACAAAACCGGTAATGCAATTAGAGAGACTGTTTCCCACCCTCACTGGCTTTTGTCAGGGGTTGCTTTTGGCAGCCTCATGTTCCTCACCCTGTGGATATTTGGGGAGGTCTCATTAATTTCTAGATGGGCAGTAAGTGGACATCCACATACAGGTCCAGATCCTAATCCATATGGGTAAGTGGTTTTTTATTATTATTATTATTTAAACAAAACAGTAATCAAATGCCAGTGCTGTAGTGGGTGACAAATTAAAACTCAACCAGATGATGGTATAAGAACTTACATAGAATAAAGTAGATACAAGGTACTTCACACAGAAGACTTGTGGATTCATTCTTGCTTTCAGATACCTCTGAGCAATGTGAGCATTAAGGTTTATACCAATAAATCTTAAATTTTTCTAATACAGAATTATTTTTATTTCACCAATAGAAAACTTGATTTGCCACGTTGCAAATCAATTTTTAAATTAGGGCTGAGGTGCAAGGACTTATGAATGAAGTGCATCTATAATATGCAGTAAATTAATCTAGCAGTTGACTTCAGAGAGGAGATGGTAGGAAATAGTGTACGTCAGAGATGAATGCAGATAAAAAAAAAAGTAAACTGTGTGCAATAGTAAAATATATACTTCTGTAGAATTTTTGTTTAGTAAGAATTTAGTCTTAATGCTGTGTGTTGCTCAGCTGGGTTCCAAAATCTAGAAAGACACCAGAATAGTTATTCTGAGTCAACTATGCATAGTGGCAGGTGAGGTAGTTAATAATTTGGAATTAGTATACACAAGAGCTACCCGAGACTGATACCCAAGACTCTATTCTTTGCTGAGACGACAGGAGCTGGCATCAGGCACACCCATCGGCCGTAGCCCAAGACGCCTTGCTCAGCCACACCCCCACAGGTACTCAGCAGTAGTTAACATTAAGCAATAAGTGCAAACTTGACTTAGTTATAGCACCCTTGTAGGGTCAAATCTTGTGCCAACCACTGCGGTCACACAAGAGACCCAAATTAACTGTATACGGCATAAAGAGTGGGTACTTACTATCTAAGCAGCTAGGATTAAAACGCAGCTGAGCTGTCATAAGCCCAAGACGCCCCTAAAACCACCCCCAAAGCGATCCTAGCACCTACGATCGATTAAACCCCATGAAAGCCAAGGCACAAACTGGGATTAGATACCCCACTATGCCTAGCCCTAAATCTTGATACTTACCCTACCAAAGTATTTGCCCGAGAACTACGAGCACAAATGCTTAAAACTCTAAGGACTTGCCAGTGCCCCAAACCCACCTAGAGGAGCCTGTTCTATAATCGATAACCCATGCTACACCCTGCCACTCTTTGTCAAGACAGCCTACATACTGCCGTTGCCAGCCCACCTCCCCTGAGAGATCAACAGTGGGCTCAATAGCCCCGCCGCTAGTAAGACAGGTCAAGGTATAGCCCACAGAGAGGAAGAAATGGGCTGCATTTTCTAAAATAGAAAACTACGAAAGGGGGCATGAAACAACCCCTGGAAGGCAGATTTAGCAGTAAAGCAGGACAATAGAGCCCCATTTAAGTTGGCCCTGGGGCGCGTACATACTGCCCGTCACCGTCCTCGCAGGCTACAGTCCCCCATAACTAATACCCCAATGAGCTGAAGATGAGGTAAGTCGTAACAAGGTAAGTGTACCGGAAGGTGCACTTAGCGTACCAAGACGTAGCTATAATATAAAGCATTCAGCTTACACCTGAAAGATATCTGCCGTCCACCAGATCGTATTGAAGCCAAACTCTAGCCCAACCACATCATAGCTAATAGCCAAAAGCCACTCTTATCTACAAACTAAAACATTTTCTTAACTTAGTATAGGTGATAGAAAAGTTTTCCCCACTCTTGCCGCGATAGAGTCTTGTGTTAGATGCTGTAGGATCCCCTATTTGATGTAAAGAAAATACTTCTGTTTGGGGTGGATACCTCCCTCTCATTTTCTCTGAGTTCTTTTTGCCTTTTATACCCAGTATTTCAGAGGAGTGCTTCTGCTGCTGAATATAGCTCACCTATACATTATGATAAACTGCTGTTATTTTCAACTGGATGATTTTTATGTCCAGTAAAGGGGAGAAAACGTAGCAGGGTGTGAGATAAAGATATTCTGTGCTCAAATTGAACTCGCTCTAAAATAAAAGGATTATAAAATATTACCAAGCATCCTTGTCTGTATGTCTAGAAGTTTCTTTTTCAGTGCCAGGTGTTTATAAAATTATATTAATGTATGATTTCTTTTTCCTTATTGTTGTATTAGAGGTACAGTTCTGTTGGGCCTGGCTCATGGACTGATGCTTTCATTTTGGAGCTGGTCTTCTATCACCAGTTTTGCCTGGTTTCTTGTAGGTAGGTGCAAATCCTGAGCAGAATTTTCGTTTCTATTACCTTTCCCTTTACTCAAGCCCTCTGACCACATCTCAGAAAAGTCAATTGCTAATCAAAGTGTCTTTATCTTTATCACTGACTGTAGTATACACATCAGACTAGTTGACTAAGGGTTACAGGCCAAATCTCCAGGCCATTGCAGAGCAGCGTTGTTCTCTTCAGAGGCCTCTGCTGAGGTTCTGTTCCCATGAGTAGTGTCTCAGTTCTCACCATCTGCATTGTGTAAGGCTACATCTAGCCTTATGGGGTTGAGAGGACACAGACCTCTTGATTCCACAGGATGCACAATAACTTGTAATTTAATGAGCAGTTCACCTAGAGGCAAGCCTGCCTCCTGTCTCCCTAGTTGCTAAGATCTCCAGGCAGTAAAATGGTATGAACATCAAAGCAGTTCTGCTGGAGCAATATGTTTGTGAATCAGTCTGCATATAGTGGGTCTGGGGTGGTGGGAAGAAGAATTCAGGTGCTGGATCTGGACATCCATTTTCAAGAGGATGGTATAGCTATTCTGTGGAGCAAGCTATGCATGGTGCAAGCAGGAGGAGATGGAAGTAGTTCTGCTCTTGAACTGTGGAGAGGTGTGTTTTCCATACCTTCTCGGCTCGCATGGATGGATGCAGCTTGGTTTAATTTGTAGGCCCATCTGAGTGAAATTTAGTGGTATAAATGCTGTTTAAAAAAAAAGCAAATCTGCCTCTTTTTTGGCCTCAACTAATTGTTTGTAGATGTTTATATCAAGAAGACAAAGCAGTACTTCCTACAAATGTTTAATAATAAATCGGGACATATCAAAATACAGAGACCAAAGGAAATGATGAGTTATGTTTTGCATTTTTTCTTATTCACCACCTCTTTTGGAGCGCTTAAGAGCCAACACTTTAAAGTCATTTTCCACAACTTTGAAGA
The DNA here is from genome assembly GCA_035590195.1 of Aviceda cuculoides. Classification (NCBI taxonomy): domain Eukaryota; kingdom Metazoa; phylum Chordata; class Aves; order Accipitriformes; family Accipitridae; genus Aviceda; species Aviceda cuculoides. The sequence continues at coordinate 18,558,383 of JAVJGG010000054.1, read as the reverse complement.
CCAGAAATTTAATGCAAACTGAGTTTCTCCTAGTCAGGATCCAAAATAAAATACCACATATCAGGAAAGTCACAATGAAGACATAAGAGTTGGTAATGCTCAAACCATCAATTGCTGTTGTGGTTTAACCCCAGACGGCAACGAAGCACCACACAGCTGCCTACTCACCTCCTTCACAGTGGGATTGGGGAGAGATCAGAAGGGTAAAAGTGAGAAAATTTGTGGGCTGAGATAAAGACAGTTTAATCAGTAAACCAAAAGCTCCGCACACAAGCGAAGCAAACCAAGGAATTCATTCACCGCTTCCCATGGGCAGGCAGGTGTTCAGCCATCTCCAGGAAAGCAGGGCTCCA
>JAVJGG010000054.1:18541479-18557781 GCA_035590195.1 Aviceda cuculoides | reverse complement strand
GAAAACATCTTGGCATTATCAACACTGTTTCCAGCACAAATCCAAAACATATCCCCATACTAGCTACTATGAAGAGAATTAACTCTTTCCCAGCCAAAACCAGCACAGTTGCCCAAATAATCTACCTTTTGGTGCAGGTGTTTTAAGAAATGTGTGCTCAAATTGTAATGTGAGTATGAGCATTTGATTTTTGATGTACACACATTACTAATTTAAAACAAGTACAGAATGGTTCTTTAGCTGATTCAAGCATTGTATTCTAAAATGTTCAAAACTTTTATGTAGTAAAATATTAAAAATCTTACATACATTTGCTGTCATGATGTGAAAGTTAGTAAACATTTTCTTGGCTACAATAAAGTGTTAAAATGAAATTGTCCTGTTATAGGGAGTTTCTGTGGTTGTTCATGTTCTGTTTGGGGTCAAATCCCATCACAAAGGACAGTGAGGTAAATCAAGGATCTTGCAGTTAGTAAAAGATTAATAGTTGTTTTCTTGCCCATCATATGGTTATTTAAAGGGAGAGAAGATCAGGGAAAGATATATTTTCTCTGCACATTAACCTATTTGATTCTTTCTATATTATGTTAGAGGAGGTTCAAAACAGGCAGATGTGTTAATCTCTTAAAAACTGCATCATCCCTCTGTTGTGCTGGGAGAGCTCTGTGTAAGAAAAACTGTTCAGTTTTGGCTCTTGATGATGTTTCTCTGCTGTCTTTTTGCTGCACTGTTTTCTGCTGAATAGGCAATCTTTAAGAGAATGAGGTATTAGGAAAAGTAAGATGCTGTCTTTGGCTATTGGGAATAACTGTCCTTCTAGTGATGCAGTTTTCATGACTGCAAAGCACAATTAAGTTTCTCAGACTCTCTTTTTTTTCCTAGACAGAATGTGAAAAAGAAGGTGGCAGGTAATATACCTGACTGTGACTTACTCTATTCTTTTCTATCCCTTCACAGGTTTAGCATCTTCAACTGGTCTCCTTTATTTACACACCTGGAGTGCTGCAGTTGCAGGCAACATTCTTGCTGTCTTTACGATGTGTGTGTGGCCTCAACTGGCTGGACGCTTTGTTAGCTGTCTGCATCCTGGGAAAGCCATGACTACAGCCATGTTTGCCTATGTTCTTGAATTATTCTTCTGTGTATGGTGTACAGCTTATAAATTTGTACCTGGAGGAATTTACGCAAGAGAAAGCTCCCATCTTCTTTTAGGTACGTTTATGACTATGAACAAATACAACTATGCTTGCTTTAGTCTTGCCCAGATGTTTAAAATGTATCTAGTGTATAAACAGTCTTTCCAAAGCTCAGCTGCTCTTTGATTTACTGTGGTAAGAGTTTCTGTGTGAAAATTAGTGAGACATACAAAAAATAATCTACTTGTTTCTTTACTGTTAGAAATAGTTTAAAATGTGGACAAAAAATGGAATTCAGTTGAGGAAAAATGACAAAGTGAAAAAAGTCTGATAGTACACAACTGAGGAAGAGATCTGTTAATCAGTCACCCTAAAAAAATGGCTGCAATCCAGGATGTGAATGCACCTGTATGCTGGCTACCTGAGATAGCAGTATGGTACCTCAGGTAACAATGTCATTTCTGGAAACTCAGGGGTTTATGAAGGCTGTGTTACTGGGTCTGTAACATAATTCAGTGCATGATTCAGCCCCGCTCTGAGGAACAAAGTGCAGCATCCTGCTGATCTAGCTGGTCTGCATTTGAGACCTGAGCTTCATTTCCAAGTGGCTCTACCTTATGCTCTGTGGACACTCCAAGCATGTTTGGAGGAATGTTGATAAGCCTGCAGTGTCAGAAACATGCAAACAGCAGAGGAAGAAAAGAAATTGTCAGGTGTTTGCCAATGAGGAAAAATTGAGGTTTTAGCAAAATGATCCCTTGATGAAGGTGGGGAGGAGGAAATGAAACCAACCCTTTCTGGTTTTGTCTCCAGAATTATTTTCTTAATAGGTACTAATGTGTTTCAATAGCATATTTCACGAATTATATTTAAACAATGCCAAATGTTGTCTTGGGCTCAGTGTGTGGCACATTTTAAAATGTGGCGCATTGTCCTATATTTTGTTTGAAAAGGATTAATGAATGCTGTGCTTGACTTGTTGCTTGGATGGGTTTAGATTTAGTAAATGTCTTTGCAACCACTTTCTGTCACTCCAGTTTCTTACTCTCCATATATGTTTCATATACTACAGCAATCACATGCAGGGTTTTAGTTTGTTATGTTTTGAGGAGAGTTCCATTACATTTATTGCCGTTTTCTTTGTTCTGAAAGCACTCTGGGGGGGTCCATAGAAAGAGTTATCTCAGTTAATTTAATTTTATTTTTTGAAGTTATATGAAGAAAGCATGTGGTAGAGGAGTGTCAAATGTTTTATTGAGTAAAGCTTTGACAAAAGAAAAGCTGTTATATAAAATTCCACTCTGTCACTTCCTTTGAAATACACACTAGTGATTAATTCACCTGGCGTGATCACTGGATAGTAGCAGATGGCCCTAGCTTTCTCTTTGGTAAAATGAAAACTCTGAACTGAACCCATTTCAGCTGATGGCACTACATGAGTTTGTATTCTATCTGAGAATCCAGTTTCTGTCTTGATGCCATCCCATTGCTTATCAAAGATTTTCAAATTATACCATGAGATTGTGTATTTGTTGCTGCACTTTTACCCTTACAGCTTGGCTTTCTGGCAAACTGCTTGTTTTCTTCTGGTTTCTTTCAGGTGCAAGTGCTATTTCTTGCTTTCTCCTCCTGTCCAATATCCTGCCTTTCTCTTGCTGCAGTTTGGGTAGGGAACTACACCGGGAAAAGTGACAATGAAAGTAAGATCATTATATTAAAAAATGCTGTGCTGCTTCACTGTGATGTAACATAACAGAGGGGTTGGATCCCTGGTCTTCTGTCAACTTTAATGGCTTTGAATCAGTCTCCCTTTGAGAAAGGTTTTGTGTGTGCTGCCTTCTTCATTGCACTAGACCCAGCTTCCTGGTTTGCAAACTTTCACTACAACTAATGTAACAAGTAAGGGTAATAAGAAAATACTGAGTAATTGTTATTTCATCTTCAGCTATAACTCTGAAATAAAACATGACTTCTATAGTTAATTAACTATGCCACAAAGATATTAAGGACATATACCTTCTCCAGCAGAGCTCTTATGCAGTTCATTATGCTCCCACATTTTCTTTTCAGTAATTGGATCCTTTAGCTCATAAGGGATGGGAAAAGAGCTTGTACTAATAGTCTGAACTACCTATTGAAAAGAAAGATACCATCACAGTGTGTTGCAACAGTTAATGCATTAATGCACTGAAATTGCTTACTAGCTTTTAAAACGTATCTATAGGTGTTCTTAGTTGTCTATTCTTAAAATGCACAGCTGCTTCTGTTGGCTGTGGAGGACAAGAATACATGATGCTGCCATGTTAAACTGTCCTCCCAACCTGCTGCAGTCTACTAACACTGTTTTGGAATGAACTGTTGAGCAATTGCTTTTGTCGTTCCTGTATAAATATGTGTTACTTGTATCTTGGTGACAAAGCAGTTCATTTGCAAAGATAATAGAGATCTACAATCAACAATGTATTTTTTAATCAAGCTGTTATTTTAAGGTTTTGTAATATGTAGGTGTAACTTAATTGCTCTTGTCCAGGGTGATTCCAGTAAAATTTGAAAGCACTGGGCTGAGCTGAGAGTTGTAGCAGTCAATAGAGTCCTGGAAGCGTTTTAGCAAAATTTATCTACCATGTGCTAGTGTTTTTGATGTAGTACCCTGAAACTGTACTACAAATCAGTCTTTGCTTGAGAGTGCTGGCTAAGTGTGCTTGAGGTTCTTGAAGTTGGTGTTAGGATACACAAAGGTGGGGAGGTCTGCTGAAAGATTCACTACTTTGCCCCACATCAAAGGATTAAAATATTTTTGTTTTTATTTTTCTCCCAATTGGTACATGAATGGCAGAAGGGAAAACATGGCTTTAAACAAGTATTTCACTAACAGAAGAAACCTGATAAAATGTGCAGTAGTGGGACCCAGTAGTACCAGCAGAGTTAAAATATCTTTGCGTTTCCATAGTGAATAATGAGACAGGTTCAGAGGATTGCTTGGTTAGCACCCAATGCAGCCCGATGCTGGGGACCACAAAGTTATCTGGTAATATCATGATCCTTAGGCTGCTGGGTTAGAAGGGAAGAGCAAGAACAGCTGTAAGTTGCATTAGTGTGCTCAGCCTGCCTTGTGCTCAGCCTGAAAGACCCAAAGGTGGACTGTATTTTGGAGCTCACCAGAGTCCAGAATAGAGTTCATAATGTGAAGGGGTCTTTGGCTAGATACTTTTACTATTAGGTCTGCTCTTCACACAAAGCAGGCTTAATAAGGCTATTTCAGGTGTATTAAATCTTAGCAGGAGCTTATAATTTTGAACTTCATTCTTTTTGTTTGAACCAGGTGTTCAGTGGCATTTAAAAGAATCTTTTAGCTTTGAATTCTTACTGCAATACTACTATTTTGAAATATTTTTTCTGAATATTTATCATTAGCAGCATGTTTAATGTCGCTAGCTCATTTTGTTGGAAGCAATGCTTATGTCAACAAGTACAACAATGTAAATTAAAAATTTTTGAAGTGCTGCAGGTATAGTTGAGGTGAGTACTGTGACAATGATAAGTAGGATCTTCTCTATCAATAAATCTCATATTGACTGTATTACTACATTCGGTATGGCATTTATCTGTGTTTGTGCTTTGAATTGTCTTTGTTGTTGGAGCCATAAGGTTGAATGTAACACAACAGCTGGGATTTTATAAATCATGCATTTATGAGCAATGTTTAATGTGTTAAAGCTTTATGGAAAAAACTAATGACTTGTATTTTTACAGGGTTTATAATGCTATGTGTTGGGGTAGACTTTCTAACAGGACCCAAAAAAGACCTTAGCTCTATCTTTGAAGTGAAAAGCAATCAAAAGCCGCTATTCAAAAGGAGTAAAAACTACATTAAACTATGTAAGTATAATTTTACTTCCTTTCTTCCATGACTCTAGGAATACTGTCTGAGGAAAAAGAGTAATGCAGTGGAGTGTTTTGCTCAGGTGTTTTAGAACTGGTTTTTTGGTTCTAGTTTTAGAGCTAGACTGGTAGTTGGTATTGCTCTAGTTCCGGTTTTAATGATGACATACTACCGGGGCAGCTGATTCACTATGATTACAGTTGAGAAAGAGGCTATTCTCTACAATCATTTGAGCTTCAGATTTGTTTTCATCGCTAGCTTACTTTTTATAAGGAAAAAGTCTATCAATATTGTGAAGTTTGGTAGAGGAAAAAATTGCTAGGCGTTAAGGCATGCTAACCCTACAGAGATCAGGATGCTGAAGTTTCAAATTACTGCATCTTTTTTCCTCTGTGACTTTGGATCAAATCACTTATCATTTGCGTACCTCATTTTGCCTCATTTGAAAGCGGAGACAATAGTGCTTCACCACTTTTCAGGGCTGTTTCTGAAAACTTTATGAAGGTCTTTACCCTGTATACTATACCCTATATACTTAGGGGCCAGAGGAATGTGGCCTCTGAGAGTTTGTGTTAGAGGCAACGTGAGCACCAATGAATTTAAATATTACTACTCAAAAACATTTCACAAAAGTGAGTAAATACTTCAAAATACTGTCTGTAACAAAGCACAGCCCTTGCTCAGCTAATTTTGTGACATTACAACAGTAACTCTTGTATTTCCTCATCATGCCAAGACTTGCATTGTTTCTCAGCTTCCCGTTTAAGCACCTTTGCATCTTGCAGGGTATAAAATTGCTTGACATTTGCTAATGTAAACAGCATGTCCTTTCTTCTGGCATCATCCATGAAAACATTTGTTTAAATTTTACACAAAATTGTTCCGGAAAACTTGCATAAAAATAATTACATATCAGTTTAAAGATTTGGTGAAAGAATAAACTGGAGTTACTGAAATCATTGTAGGTAGCATATGCCACTATGTAAATGAAATAACTGCAGAGGGTTTTGATCATCAAGTTACCATTTGCGAAACCCTGAGAGTTCTTAAGTGTCCACTGTGGTTATTTGGAAGGCTACAGGAGCAATGGGAAAGCTCTGAATTTGCATTCTGTGAAGCCACAGTGCCTTTCCAAGAATGTGTCAGACAAAGGACTGCTCTGGAGATCTGTCAGAGATCACATCTTTCTGACATGTAAAGGCTGGTGAAGTAAACTAAATTTTCTTTGACACATTGTATTAATACAAAATAAAAGTTGTATACTACAAATGTATACCTGCAACACAGAGAGGAAAACACTGAAAAGTTTACATGATGCTCTTACTCATCCCCTATAATGAATTCTTCAGTAGGTATCACTTTTACATAAATATTCCAAGGAGTTTTGGTATATTGTATCTTCTCAACCTGTTGTCTTTTGGAGAATGTAAGTGTATCTGCACACATATAGATATTCTGCATGCATATAGATACTCTTAAGTATGCTCCTTTGGAATGGTGTTATCACTGGCATATGTGGAAATTTAAATGCATATATTTCCCATTCTATGAATAGCACACTTTAGAATGACAGTGTACCCAGTTCTGTTTAACTGCAGTAATAACATTACTTTCTCTTGCTTTAAAAACAACTTTTCTGTGTTTCTCTGTTTCAAGTATTGTGGCTGTTTGTTGGTGTTGGTTTGCTAGGATTGGGTCTACGTTATAAAACTTACCAGAAGAAGTTGGGCCAAGGGGTGAGTAGTGTGTTTGTGAACAGTGGTAACTTTCAAATACACATTAAATGGATGTGTGTCATCATAGGTGTATTGATTGGTGCTGAAGAAGTCTTTGTACCAGAATCCAAGTATTCAACAAAACTAATGCAGAAATCAAGATGCAAAAAGACTAATTTGTAAATTCATGTTGAACATAGGAAATGTCTGGGTCTTTGGAGATTTATAGTGCTGCTATGAAGGAAAAAAATATTCTTAAAACCAGATAAATGCTTGCCTCATATATTCAGTTTAAATGTTACTGTCATAAATGAGTTTTTTGAATTGACTCGACTGGACAATGCTGTTAGCAGCCTGATCTTATATCAGTGAAATTTGAACAGATAACTTCCTGAGGTTCCTTCCAGCTGAAGTAATTCTATGCTTCTATATTTATATGCATAACTCTGAATTGAACCTCTCTGAAAAGTTGGTTGACTTAGATTAGATTTAGACTAGTTGTGGAAATTGGATAAAAATCAGAAGATTCCAGTTTTCTGTCTGGCAAAAAAAATAGGTATTGCAATAATAGTAACAATTAAGATGCTTAATGCTCTGGAAGTGTAGCATTTAGATTACTTACAAGTTGTCCAAGTGTGTTACTTGCCTATTTAATAATTTTAATTCAAAATTACAGCTGTTTTGATCAGATATACATTAACATGTTTCATGCTATGATTTAATTGATTAGTAATATAAATTGAATTTTTGATGCAGTTGGTTACAGTTATGAATTCGACTTTTTTTCTTTTGGTGGCAGTTTGGAAATAGTCCTTTGAAACTTGCTCTTGACATGTATTCCTGTTGGTAATTTTTCTGTTAGAGAAATCACTGGTGACAAATGCAGGAAAAGATGCAGAAAAGGTGATGAGAGCTAAGTAGAAATTGTGTGTGTGCTTGTGTATGCGCCCACATGCACGTGCATACTCAAACATGCACACAGACATATACAGTTGGCTTTATTTTTAGAACTCATCCAGGTTTGTAGCACCTTATAATGTGGAAAAAAGGAGGTAGTTCATCTTAGAAAGATGAAAAAAATTGTAGTCTTTTTCATGTTCATTTATTTACTGTTACTTGTACAGATTCATTTTAACTATGATGACTTTTCTCCTCTTGTTAATAGCAGATTTTTCTCAAAAATACCTGAAGCTTTGTAATCCTGACAAGTTTATTAGGAAAATACATTGGTTAAAACATCTCTTCTTGCTTGTCTTTTATGGCACCATGTATCTGATGATGTTGACTGCAAAGGTATAATACATAAAAGTAAAATTGTATTTTTTTTCCATTTATTTTTTTGAGGTTCCAAAAAGAGACTTCTCTGCTATGATCTGGCCTTTTAGATTTGCGTATGACAATGAAGGATGGTCTAATTTGGAAGGATCAGCTAATTTGCTTGATCAGACAGGTAATTTTTTTTGCTTTCCACTTCATTTATATTTGAGAGGGTTCATCTGAAGAGACAGAAGCAAGAACACCTGCTGGGTGACCGAGTCCATTCTTACATTAACACAAGAACCTGTGTCTAGTGGCTTTCTCCTGAATTTGTGAGCTGTTCCAATACAATCACTTCTGTTAAAAATCCATTTGCAGAGGTGATAATTTTTTTATTGTCTTTTAAAGAGGTTTCTGGTTGGAGGAAGCACTTTGTTTATTATTTTGATTTTTTTCTTGTATTGCTGATGAGTTATTTGTCTATAGAGAAATTCTTTGCATAAATGAAATAAGTATCCTTTTAGATCAAATTTAATGTTTTATAACTTCACTGTATTTTTTTTAGATGTGAAGCATTATATAATTCCTAAAGGGTCTGAAATTAAAATGCCCTAAACAAGGCATACAGAGGAGAAACAGACAAGTCTGTTTCCGTCACTGAGCCAGAGCAATGTATAAAAGAAAAATAGTGATTGTAGCTTGGTTGAGTTGTTGTGATTCTACTGTAAAGAAGGCTGTGTAACCTGTTGCTCATGGACAGGATTTTGGTTGGAAAATTAGCTATAGGAAATGAAGAATTTGGACCAAAGATTAGTGCTGCTGCAGGGTGCATTGAAAGGAATTTACCAGTGGTGCTTGTAGGTGTTACTTGTTTTCTGCGATACCCATAAAATAGGGAAGACTGGAAGCTGCTGCTTAGAGGCTTAAAGGAGATTAGGAAGCATCCATGCTGCCATTCCAGCATTTGTTGTTCTTTCCTCCTATGGCGTGAATGCACCACAGGGTTTTCCTGGGCAGCTCAGGCTTGACAGACCCAAGCAGTGGGAGGGCACTGACACAGGCGCTGCAGTGCAAACCTTGATTTTGTGGCAGAGATGCCCAGGAGTTAGTGAAGAGGGAACAGGCCGATTTGTGCATCATTCACTCCCGTTGTTCCATGATCAAAGGTTCAGAGGGCTGAGCTATGTAGGCTGTCTAGTGATATGAGAAAACAGCTGGGACATTTGATGAATTGAAATTTGGAGCTTTCTTGTATATGTGTGATTCCATAGCTCACATCTGGGTATTTATTTAATCTTTGCATATTTATTTATGAACTGTAATGACTGCATTTATTTCTGGAACCTATAGTTTAAATTCATGAATATTAGAAAAAGTGATTACCTAGTTATGTCCACTTTGAGCATTTCTTTGTGGTAATGAAGTATCACTTCTAGAAGAAGCAATTGGTAAGTCAAAAAGGCAGCAAATTCCAAAATATAAATAAATAAATCTTAATTCCTGGTTGCTGGAAACAGTATTCTGGAGTTTTATGTTACATGTATATTGTTATATAACATAACCACATTAACATTTCCAGGAAATGCATTCATGCATTCAGAGTTAAGCTGTGGATTCTTAAATGATTTATTTGCTAAAGAAGAGTAGCTGATTTTGAGAGCCACAGATAAAAAAATGGCTAAGTTCTTCAGCATATAGGTTATCTTTAAAGGTGTGGTGGTTAGCATTCCTTGGGTTCATCTTCTCTGTGTTGGAATAGTGAAGATGCAACATGTCATGGCTTTTGTGGCTGGAACTTCTGTCTGCCATGAAGGGAACCAACATCAACCCCTGTCAATGGTTTCAGTCATTGTTTCTATGGCCAGCATGTATGCTAATGATATAGAAGCAAAAATCTGGGAATCTACTTTAAAGTACTCTGAGCTACCATTTTCCCTGCTAACATTGTTTTCGTAGTGCTAAATAAGACATTTCAAAAGCAAAAAATCTTATGCGGCAAGAATGGTGCCGGATGGAGGGGTCTTAATTCCTTACAGAAGGGCTGCTGATGAAGTGGTGACTCTGCCTTCTAGAGTAGGAGAGCACTCCAAGGCAGGCATCATCACAGCAAGAAGGGAGCACTTGTTGCAGCTGCAGCCATACTGACCTGCTGCTCAGGCTGAGCCTGGATGGTTCAGCCAGCCTGTGGCCAGCTTGCAGATGCCCACTTTCCTTCAGGTATGGGCAGGTTGTTCTTAGCTGCCAGTTCCTTGAGGGACCGCATAGCTCTTCCGTATCCTGCAGCTAAAATGTAGGGGAAGCTGCCATGTTCCCCTGACAAAACCACACCTTGGCATGTAAACAGTGAGGGACCACAGTGCCCTGAGAAAGTGAGGTGACTGCAGATGGTCAACAATTCACTAGAGCTGGGAATCCTGTTACCATGCCTAGGGGCTGATGCTAGGTTGCTATGGGCTGATTAATTGTTCCAGCAACAGCAGCCTGCTCATTCTTGCACAGGACCCTTTGGAGCAGAGTACGATTTGGTAGATGAAGGTAAGTGCAGATGTGCTGTGTAGCTTTTGTTCATCCAGTTGAAAGCAGTAGACTCTCTATTGTGCTATTAATCTGTGTATGCACATTATGTCTAATGCTTTTGAAAGGGTCTGCACTAGGTATGTGCAGGCCAGGTATACTGTGGAGTCTCCTATGTGTCTGGTTATGCACCAGGGAGGAGCTATGGCAACCAAACACTATGTATCTCTTCATCAGAGGCTGTGTAGCGTGCAGTGACCAAAAGTTTGGGCATGACTTTGCCAGTGTTAGGGTTTGCCCTGATTGACTTCTGAAGGACTTGTGTCCTACCCTCTGTAATCAAAAGGGAAATGATGACATTGTGTAGTAATTTATAAATCACATTTATAGGTCACAGTTACAAATTTGGAAATATTTTCTTTTTTCTTCCCATTTTAGATGCGGATTTTATCACTATTATAGAGAGTGATGCCTCTAAACCATTCATTGGGAACAACGATCCAACAATGTGGCTAGGAGAAAGACTAGGATTTTATACAGATTTTGGTCCAAGCACAAGAGATCACACTTGGGGGTGAGTCATCTTTACATGCACAGTGACGGTAAATAACTGTAAATACACAACCCAATGCTAACTCTACTAGAACATGGGCAAAGAATAATTGGAATAATAATCACCGTAATCACTTGTTGGAGCTTGTCTTTAAGAACATGGTTTGATTCCTTAGCATTACAATGCAATGCAGATGAAGTTTTCTCATTAAAAATGGTCAGGTTTTCGTGCCTGCCCCATAAGCTACTTTGGCTTTGGTGATGCAGAGAATAGCATCCTGCCACTTAGTGTACAGATTCGGAAGTTTGGCATTCTAAGTACTATATCTGATTCCCTTTTCTCATTATTTTGTTTTGGGCTATGAGAACTTTAGATTTCAGACTTAAAAATGTGTTAGCAGTTGGAAAATGTAACTGTACCTGGAGTTATTAGAAATTTTGAATTCATTGAATCCGGTTTGGGCTGTAGAGTGAGAAACAGGCATAGAAAGATGCATGTCTATTTGACCAGATTTTTTGTGTCAGATTTTACTCTGATGCTTGACCAACTACCAGTTGCATATCTTTTAATATCTTTGCCTTCTGGAAAATAGTGGCTTATGATGTGGCTTTTTTTCAGGGGGATATGCAGATCTTTGTGGCAGATGGAAATTCCTGGTGATGTTGCAATGGCTATCTAATTTTTTCCATATGTGAGAGGAATTTAGTAACTTTCCTCTTCCAGAGCCTGTGTGTTTAAGTGTTGCAGAATGGGGCAGAAAACTCATTCTCTGAAATTTTCTTCATGAAATATTTTGAAAAACCTGATGCAAAATGGTTTTAAGGTTGATTCCGAACAGAAGCTGAAAGAATGAGAAATCTCCTGCTTTAAAGATATATTTCTACCTGCTTCTACTTCTAATAAAATACATTTTAATTACTGGTAGTATAAAATTCTGTTTTGTCTGAGGATGCAGATTTTGAAAGGCTCAGTGTAAGAATTCATATATATGGAATGGTATTTCTTAGTGTAAGAATGAATTTGATAACACATTTTTAGACATGTCCTTAAGTAATGTTTTAGAGGAAAACCTTCTAAATTCAGAAAAATCCACTATAGATGGTTTGTGTTCTGGTCTGATGGTTTGAGTTCAGTGACCATTAGTCTTCTGCTCACGTTTATCTGCTTAGTTCACACTTGTGATGCTTGTGAGCTACAAAATGTAACTGTTTCCCTCTTCTCGTGTAGGATTATGGCACTATCAAGGTATCCAATTGTAAAATCCACCCATCACCTCCTTCCATCTCCAGAGGGAGAGATTGCACCTGCCATCTCCATGACAGTCAACTTCACAGGGAAACTGGTTGACTTTGTTGTTGCCCACTTCGGAAATGAAGAGTGTGTATTTTATTTATTGTTACTATGCCGTGCAAGGTCTTGTAACCTAATTGTAATTTGTGAACTGGGATTTCTTTTGTAACCTTTAAAACCTGCTGCTGTAATACTGGTTCTAACAGAGCACATTGGAAGAAATACTGTGATATAGCTACTGGTTTAAAATTTTGAAGCATTTTTAAAAAAGGATAAATGTGTCACACAAAACTCAGCTGAGCCTAATATCTGAGTTACTAATAAGCTAATAAATACCTAATATCTGAGTTACTATAAAAATATAGTTCTGCAAAACTACAACAAGTGATAGCGCTACAGATACATGTCAGTGCAGGATAGCATCCTTCTGACTTTCTGTGTGTGGAATAGATCTATTATATTCCACAATGAGTGCAGATAGTTACAGATAGATAGCATTAATGGACAATTGATATTTATTAAAATAAAAAGTAACAATTCTGAAACCTCCAAGAAAGGACAGTGTTGAAACAGCAACAAAAATATCCATTCAGTGTCCTTTTGACTATATGAAACTGAAAAGATGAAATCTGATCTCTGGATTCTGAAAGGAGGAATTATACCAGTAACTCAAATACATGATGAAAAAGATTAAGGTATATATTTCAGTTCTTTAAAAGAATATCTTGATTACTTGTGTGTAATGAGTATTAATAAGGGATAGTTTTGTGATGCTCCATGTAGCTGTATTTTCTGTTTTATTTGCTGCAATATCTGGTATGTTTGCGGTTATGTAGTAAGATTTGGAATTTTTTCTATATATTTGTTGTAATTAATGGAGAGGCAAATTTATGGGTTGAGTGCAGAATACAATATACAAAGAACCTGCTCAGAAAGCAACAGGAATTCTCATTATCCCACACTGAGCTTGCCCATTTCCTTCCCCTGTGTAGAAGCTGTGCTCCAAGCATGCAAATTGTTTATAGATTTCCCTTTTACTAAACACACATAGTTGTCAGAAACCACTCTCAATTTTAACTCTAGAAAGGAATTTCATTCCATTCCTGACACAGATGATTAGACTTGCCTCTCTGAGAAACTGTCAAAGTAGAAGAAAATAGCACTGTGTTCCCCCTCACGGAGAGATGAGATAAAGATGGAGGACAAAATAGGAAGAGACACATGGGAAATGAGTGCAAATGAGATTGTGTTTTGAGGTGAATGAATTTGTAATTAAATCACACACCACTGCTTGTTTTTTATCTTTTTTCATCTGCTCCTTAGGATGACATAAACTGTAGAATACTGGATAACTAGGGATTTTTTTTTTGAAGACTGTTTTTAAAATATGGGAATGTCTGTGTCATTTAAACAAATCCGTCTTCTGGAGACGTGCAGTTCTGGAAAGGGCAGCTAGCTGAGCAGGCAACTTCACATATACCTAGGTCAGGTTTCTGTTTAAAGGGTTGGTTTTTTTTGTCTCCAGTCTGTGTTCTTTCTCTCTAATGCATTTGCTTCAGTCAGAAGCAGTGTTATTTAGAAAGCATAGCAGCATTTAAATTCTTGTCTTCTTTTGGGATTACAGATTCTAAAATCAACTCCCTGTCTCAATGGTATTTAGCCCTGTCTACCAGAATATGGAAGAGAACGTGCTTTACACAACTGTTTAAAGTTACTAACATGAAGAACCATAGAAAGAGAACTGCCTTTACATTATGTTATGACAAATCCAAGGACAGGGAATGGGATCCAATGCAGTATTTTACTAGGCTCTGCTTATGCTATCGCTTTTGGTCATGTTGGAACTGTTGTGTAAATCTTGTTAAAGAAACGCAGAATACCTGCCAAATGTCATTAAGTAGTGTTAATGGGATGATGTAGCTCTTAGGTTATATTTCATAAATTTTGACCCAGACATTAAGACTATATTTACCATGATCTGTCCATCATAAAAATTTTGTTAGCATGTGAGCTCTTTGTTATGCACCGTGCTGTGCTAGCACAATTAAATTTCAAGTGCAGGCAGAGACAAAGCCTCAGATAACCAAAGCACGCACATTCACATTTCCTAGTGATGAGATCACTATTAAAAACAAAACAGTAATAGAAAAAGTTGTTCCTATAATGGTTAGAAAGAGAACCCTAATTACATCTACCATGACGATGTGGCTTTTATCATAGTGATCATTTTGAATCAGTGAGCTTTCTGTAAACTTTCATACTCTCTAATACTGAGCAATAAAAATGGTACCAGATTCGTTTGTGGTTTACTATGTTATAGCACAAAGATTCTGAGCTAAAATGTATATGTGGTAAAGTCTTTTCCATTTCTTTCAGAGAGGACTTGGACAGAAAACTCCAGGCTATAGCTGTTTCAAACCTATTGAAGACTAGCTCTAAGCAAGTTGTATTTCTAGGGTACATCACTTCAGCTCCTGGATCCAGAGATTATACTGAATTAATCGAAAATGGAAATGTCAAGGTAACTTAAAAAGTACTGCTTCTTTTAGCAGTTAGAGATAATATATATTTGAAACATTCAGCTTAATATTTCAAATTGGTAACTTAGAAACGGACATATAAGAAAATACATGCCCATTTTCAAATACAATCTTCAGCTACCTCATGACATGTTATAGAGAAGGTGGAGCTGCATAGTGAAAGAACAAGAGACAATGGACAGTAGTTGCCACAAGGGAAATGTCAGTTAGATAGTGGAAGAAAAAAAATAAATAATCACAGTTAGGGTTGTCAAGCATTAGAATAGGGGCCCAGAGAAGTTGTGAAATCCTTATCCTTGGCGATATTCAGAAGTTGACTGCATAAGGCCCTGAGCAACCTGCTCAAAGTTACTTTGAGCATAGGGTTGGGAGTGGGTGACCTCCAGATATCCCTTCCATCCTCTAATTCTGTGATTCTTTTGTTTTAAAACTGAGTTCTGCAGTTGGGTTTTCTGTCAGATGTCAAAAAGTTGTCTGATTTGTCTGGGTCTAGCAGTGTTGTTTTGTTGTTTTTTTTTTTTTTTCTTTCTACCTTATTACAGTGGTTTAGGCAAAATGTTCTTGTGCAGCAGGTTTACACATGGGTTCTGTTACTGATTTAAAGCCTACGTGTAAGGAAAACTTGCCTTATTTGTTTGACTTTTTTTTTTTCCCCTTTCACTCATAGGATATTGACAGTACAGATCATGACAGATGGTGTAGCTATATTATGTATCGCGGAGTAATAAGGTATGTTAAAGTGGATCGTTTATTCATTGGTTTTAAATATCTTTATGACAATCAGTTTTACGCCCTTCTATAGGTAATTGTAGAAGAGTCTTATCTCTCTAAACAATTATGTATGGACAGTTAGGTATACCATGAAGTAGTATGAAACATTGATCTCGGGATGAATTGATGTATTTCTGAATATAATTTACAAAGAGAGTATTACAGGTTTCATTCTTCTGTGTCAGAAGTCTTCAGATCTAACCTGCCTTGGTAACATAAAACTACTTTTTTCCAAAGCTCTGCAGCTTCATTCTGAAATGCAAAGACTAAGCCTTAATTTGTATGTGACACAGAAGATATAAATTTTGAACTATGATTGTAGGGTTTGTTGAAGCAAAATGTTGATCTAATCTAGCCA
The DNA here is from genome assembly GCA_035590195.1 of Aviceda cuculoides. Lineage (NCBI taxonomy): Eukaryota > Metazoa > Chordata > Aves > Accipitriformes > Accipitridae > Aviceda > Aviceda cuculoides. The sequence goes on along the minus strand of JAVJGG010000054.1, from coordinate 18,541,764 downwards.
GGCTTTATGCTGGATTAAGTGGAAATTTTAACTGTGTAAGCCCATACTGAAGTACTTTCCTTTGCTGGGACCTATGGAGTCCATATCTTTTAATACCAAGTTGCTTGTAAATCATTCTCTTGATGTATGTACCAGAATGGAATTCAGCTTATATATAATATATATATAATTATATATATATATAAAATAAAATGCAATTCTGCAGTGTTCACAGGAGTAAAACCAGTAAACTAGGTAGCTGTCTTAAATAACAGTATTGAGTAAAAAAAAAAGGGGGGGGGGGCA
>JAVJGG010000054.1:18469064-18508039 GCA_035590195.1 Aviceda cuculoides | reverse complement strand
GTGTTAGGTGGAGCTCTAACAAATTCCAGTACATTTGAAGCATGCTCAGAGCAGGAGTAGATATCCAGCTTTGAAGAGTGCAGTAAATTGAAGGGAATTACCCTGATCTTGTTCTTTTTGCTGGCAGCGACCACATACTCTTAGGATGACTTGCCTAGCCACTCCATAATAGCTGGATGGAATTTTCCTGCTTTTGCTTTCCCACCAAATCAGTTACAAATGGAGGAAAATAATCTGAAAAAGATATGGATGATAGTGTATTTAAAGAAACAGGAAAGGCCTAGACACTCAGGTTTTTTTAATTAGTTTGTTTACATCTACCTGTAGCATTTCCAATTATAAACTACATTGTCTCATCTTTATTGCAGGGATATTACAGTTCCCTAGCTCATAAGACGATTTCAAACATAAGTTTAAAAATGGATGTTATGAGTCAGCTATTAGGTCATGATGGAGATGCGAGCATTTCTGAGAAAATAACTTCATTTACATGTGGTTAAGTAGTTGATAATCACCTTTATAAAATTTAGGCAGGTTAATCTCATGTTGCTTTTTCCCTGCCCTGTCCCACATTCTTTCCTCTCTCTAGTTAAAATGGCTGTTAGAAAGAGATAATAAAAAAGAAAAAGCTAAATGCTCCTTAAGGGGATATTGGTTATAATATAAAGAAACATTTTTTGAAGGCCACTGTCGCTATCCTGACACTGACAGTGTCATGTTAAACTAATAAAAACTATGATTTTTTAAGTGAAGATTTTTCTGTGTCATTGTACCTGCATGTGGTCTCATGTCAGAGACAAATATATACTCTTTGCCCATAGGTATTTTTTTTTCCTTGCTGTTCCTGATGGGCAGCATGTCAGGGTTCAGAAATGAAAGGGTAATTCTAAATGCAAAGGCTCAGAGTTTGCTGTTGTCCAGTAATGATAGGTAGAGTAGACACTCTGGGGAAAAAGTTCTGCACGCACCTTTGTAGCACTGGCGATGAAGAAAACACCCTTTAGCAATCCTGTTCCAGTGTCATTGTTCTCTGATAGTGGTACAAATTCTGGTACAAAAAGTACCAGGTATACTCATTGGCCCTTCCTTTACGGAATGTGTCTGTGGGGTTTTTACTTTTTTGTTTGTTTTTTTTTTTTTCTCCTCTAGGCTCTGAGCAGTATGTTCTTTCACTTCTGGCATATGACTGAAACTCTGCAGGTTCTTCTTATGGACCATCAAAGCACAAGCAAATTGCCAAACTATGACATGATCAGCTTAATGGTTGTGTGTCTGTTCGAAGGTACTGATGCTGGTCATCTTGAGGAAGCTGTGAGCCGTTGAGGACTTGCTGTTTGAAACTCGAATCTGTTCAGTAGATGCTTGGTGCTCCCAAAGTATTCGGATATCTACCCTGTGCACTCCAGCAGTTTGTATTTGTCTGTGTAGCAAGAGACACTGTCCTTAGCACAAAGACAAAGCACATCATCTTGCAGTATGTACAGAGAAATTACAAAGATATGAGAATTATTCTAAGATGCAAAATGGATGCTAGATGTCTCTGGCAGTTTGTGTTTTTCTCCTCTGCACCTATGGTTCTTGAGACAATCAAATCTCTATTAATGGTAATTCAGATGACACAGTCTTTGGAATCACCTTTACCCTGTGCTGCCAGGTTGGGCTTACTGTGATAATTGAACCAAGTTGTTCTAGGCTGTAATATCAGATACCTGTCTACTTGCTTGCTTGTATCTCCCTCTCATCTCGCTTCACCAAGGACATCAGGGATTAGGAGTCTCTTGCTAATAGAAGTAGCTGGTTTGGCTAGACTATGGGGAGAAACTCATTTGGGGTTTGGAGTAAGTAGGGGGAGAACAGGCTGCTTCTTTATGCATGAGAAATCGCTAATACTGGGTCTGCATTGGTGTTACTTGTTTCTGTCATACTCCTTTTCAAGTGATCTTTGTCTTGCAGAATATGTGATCTGCTATTAGTTCCTTTAGGTCGAGAGAAAGGCATCTGAGATTCATCCAACCATTTTTGTTGCATGGTTTTGTGCTTCTGGCTGTGCATGGTCTGTTTTCATTGCAAATGCGATATGATGTCACCTGCAGTTTTAATGAACATCTGGCTAACTAGCTTGTAGCAGTGACTGGGATAGCTCAAGACTGTATCCTTTCTGATTTTTTCTGAATTTGTGAAGTAATTTCTCGTACTGGCAGAGGTTGGAAAATCTGTTATCGGTTCTGGTTTCTCAAAAATCAAACTCCAATGGTCAGATACTGAGCTTTTTGAACAATGATAAGTTTGAGGCCAGAGCGTTTTGCTTGGAGTTACTTGGCCTTATATTGGGTACATGGACTTACTAATGAGTATTTTTGTTCCCTGCAGTTCCTAAACAATGACCTTAGCCTTAAGCACAAGTGACTTTCAGTCCCTTATCAGTCCTATGAAAACTGAAAACTTGCTATGTGTAGATGCAGTGAATGTATAAAAAGGGCAGGTGTTTTTCTATTCTCGTTCACCATTCCTCTTACATATACACTGTCATTGGTGTCTTGGTTCAGGCTACAGTATTTAGCTCTGCCACTTGTAGATGCAGGAATCCTGTTTCTGAAATACCTGGATGACCTAGAGCCCTGTCAATAGATTTGTTTTGTGAGGGTTCCTTCCCAAATCCACTGCTCACATACTGACAGTTCATGTGGTATTGAGTTACATGAACAAGCAGGGCAAGGCACTTGGTTATCATCCCTTCTTAAGAAAAGACATTGATTCTTGTGATGAAATGTCTGTCTTTGGGAACCACATTAGCTTTGCGTGTCCTAGGTCCCAGCAGTGCTCTTCCAGACTTCTCGAATAAATAGAATAGAATAAAAGATGTTGGCTAGCTCCTGCTACAATCAGTTTTCCACTTGGTATTCCAGTTAGTGTTTGTCACGTTTGTTTGCTACAAAAAAGGGGATACTGAATAATTAGACTTTTGCCAAAGTGGCAGAATGCCACCTTTCTTTGACTCAAGACGGTTTTTTTTGATTCCTCTGAATTCAGAATAGCCTAAAAAATACTGGATAAGTCTTTCATAATGACAGTTCATTCTGCAAGTATGAGAATGTTAAGTTACCAGACCTGTTTTTTAAAAAAAATAAAATTGTTCCAACTCCAACTTATACCTTCTAGCTTGGTTGTTTACTTAGTGGGCAGTGCTGTCAGCCTGTTCCTTTGCAACTGCAGTAAAGCTTATATAAAGTAGGTAATTCAAATTGAAAAAAGCGTTTTCAAAATGAAAATTAAAAAAAAGACCCCTACAAATTGTAGGTATTTGAGTATGTTTGAGACATGTATGGCTGGCGTTTTTCTGCAGTGTTTCACTTTGCTGCAGGTCAGTGTGTTTCAGTACAATGTTAATTTTTCTCTCCACTTTGAAATTTCTTAAGAGACTTGTTTATATTTGTTGTCCAATTAGCAATTTATCATTTTGCTCTGACTAGTATTACTTTTCTAATGGTTAGTTGCTTTAAAGGAACTATGACAATAAATAAAATGAAGTAGTTCTTTGAATTACTGACAGAACGATCTGTGTGCTGTTAACTTCTAGCTACAGTTTCTCATACCTGATAGCCAAGCTAGGTGGAGAATAGTAGGATCAGTGTACTCTAAGCTCATAAGTATAGACATCTTTTACATGTCTTTCTAGAAGAACAAAATAGTGATGAAATCAACTCCAAATTAATTTTATCAAGTTGTTTCAGAAGTCTCCTTGAACCAATTAGCCACTTTGTTGTCCTCCCCCAGCAGGGTTTGACACTGTAAGAGGAAGGGCTGCGTGCTTGGAACACGTACAGAGCCGTTCTTGGCTACGTCCTCTAGTCTCAGCCATTCGTTGCTCAGCTCTTTTCATCCTTTACGAGTCCAAGCTACTGCAGAGTGCTGGAAATGGATCAGAGAATGCATATGCAGCAGTGAACAACTACTTGAACTGCCGAGTGTCTTTCCTCTAACGGGCACAAATGGTATTGTCTCTGTCTCAGAAAAGTGTAAACAGGGTGGAATAACTCATCAACTTCTGCTGTGCCTTCTGTGCTTTAGGTGTTTCACATACTAAATTGAGGAGCCTGATGCTTCAGTATTGTTTCCTGAATGTAGTTAAAATTCCTTGTGCTTCTTGCTGAAGGAGAGCATTACCTTGCTGGTCATCTCTGGGGAGAAGGGCCACTATGGATCTGGCTTTTCAGATAACAGTTTACCCCGTTCCTTGAGTTATTGTCAGTGAGGACCTGTAACCTGTTCTCTGTGGTTCTTTTGTGTTACCAGCTGGCTTCAGAATAATGTAAGTGTGAGTCATGTCTGTTTTGGCCTTTATGCCTTTTATAGGATTTTTTGAGGAGGCAAAAGGAGTATGTGCAGTTCTCCTTAGTTAATAATTCAAAGTGCACGATGTATGTGTGCGCCTACAGGTAGGACCTGTGTTGTCTGTGACATGGAATTACTCTAGGTTTAGACCCGCAGCCAAGTTGCAGCCCATCAGTTGATTGTGCTAACTGATAGTGTGCACAAGTCTTATTTGAATTTACACAAAGCAGTTTGAGGTTGAATTTGAACTATTCTGTATTTGTTGTAAGGAAAGTTTATGTACGTGGATAACAATTATGAGTCATTTGAAATGTGACAGACTGAGCAAACACAGTATTTAGGTTCAGTGATTCTTACTCTGTTAAACAGTGTCCCAAATGACTGGATATGAGAACAGAATGTTGGGTAAACTGGTTCATGAAAGGAAAAATGTTGCCGGTTACAGTGGCTGTTGACTAAAAGGTTACTTTTTAAAAAAATGATGAATTAATTACTGTTTCTCTTTCTTTTTTTTAAGTATGTATAGAAAATATGATTCAACTAGAATAAAAGCAGAGGAAGAAGTCTTTTCAAGTAAGAGATGCTTAGAATGGTTCTATGAATATGCAGGTAAGGGTGAAATGCAAATTTCCTCCTAATTTAATCTACATTGGAATATAAAAATTGCATTAACTGAGCTTTTCCAAGACTGAATATAGAGGCTTTTTTTTGTAAAAGTCTTAAAGAAGCTTTTCTTATGTTCTGTGTAGCATGAAGTTCAAGAGTTCAGGGGGCAATTTTGTCTTTGTCTCTAATCTATAAAAAAAATACAGAAGATATGGAACTTAAAATATTTTGGAACATGTATACTCACCATTCAAATCTATAGTTAAAGCTGTACTTCTGTCCAAAATTTTGTTACTTCTCTGGCTTTAGAAGTTGTGTCATCTGCCATGTTATTGCTGAATAGTACAGAATTATGCTTCAGGAGCAGTGTGTCTTTAATTTAAAAAAAAAAAAAAAGATGGGGGAGGTGGTGACATTAGTTTTGTTCCTGGTGAATCTGGTGCTTATGGTTATGGTTTCAAGGAAAAAAGTTAATAAATTCAAGTATTCCATGCTAGTCTTGGTTTCATGCAGTTTTCCATCACAAGGTGTAGGGAAGGTAGACTGAATTATTTATTCTTGCCCTTGTGTATGAGAACTTTCTTCAGCCTTTAGCTTCTAGGACTGTTAATTATGATCTGCAGTCACAAAAGATGATCCTTTAATAATGAAGTTGGTGGTTGTATTCATTTTTTTCACGTGGTTTTCTGAAGGAGAGAACTTGAAGTATGGAGAAAAATGATCTCATGACTATAAAGACCAAAAGGAAATGGAAGAGGTGATTGACAAAGAAAATAAGGTCATCTTCCAGTTTTCTGATGCTGTCTTGGATAATGTTGCTCACAGCTTGTTCTGTTTTCTCTACTTCTTACACATAATGAAGAGTGACTTAACTGGATGTAATATTTTTTTTTTCTTCTATATAAAATCATATAAACTAAATTAAATACTTCGAGATCTCACTTGTCTGTGGCAGTCTGTGAAAGAAGATTCAGACAAATTCAAGCCAAATGTAACCTGTTAGATTTTCTGTCTTTCTGACCAGCTTGATTTAATTTTTTACTCTAGCAACAGAGATAACTCATTTTTGTCAAGACTGTCATGGAAAGAAGGGGTGAAAGGAAGGCTGTACATGAAAGAACTTTTGGGTTTTCATTGGATGCATACACCAAGATAAAACAGAAAAGCAGAGAGTATGATTCTGTTTACAGTATTGAGTAACATTCTAAAAAATGAATTTTCAAAGAATAATCTCTTTTGTGTTCTTGCTTCATAAGTCTTCTCCTTTATATATGCAGTTGACACTGCATTTGTTTTTTTCCCCTAGTGTGTCTTTACATTACAGAATCAGTCTTTTTAAAGACTGTGTACACTCAAAGAACTGTGAGAGGATGTCATGAGAAGATGGGAAAAGATATAATTAAACCTTGTTATTTCTAGAATAGTAGGTCACCTAATAATAAAACATAGATTGATCTTTCCTTTATAAAGCCTCTTTTCTTGCACATGTGATCTTTATATTGGATGAAAGTAGGCATTTCAGCTTCTATTTTTTTTTTCCCAAATGAGCCCTTTTAAACATGAGTAAAATAATTCTTACAAAATAGTCCAAAGACTTAAAATGTACTTAAAAAAATAGAATTGCTCAGTACAATTTTTAATGCCTATATAAATTTTCAGTAGAGTATTGTGTATATATATAACATATATATATACATATATACATAACATATATAACATAACATTGAATATCTTGATTTAACAGCATGTTTTAGCAGTAGTGCATTTTAATAGCATCTATATTTTGAATCTTTTTTCCTTTTAAGTTGGCAAAGAAATAGCTGTAATTTATGTCTTCCTTCCCCCTTGCAGTTGCTAAAATTCAGATAATATGTGGCTGTGGTATAGCAACATGAATAAACAGGAGCACGAGATTTTTATTTTAGGGTCTTTTTTCTAGGTAACATTATATAAAGATAGTATTTGACACAATAAGGAATGACATTCTGGGAATGATAATGTATTGTGTCCTGTATAGCAATGCATCACATTATTATGTGATATGATCTTACAATAACAGTAGAGATTCAAACCAAGAAATGAGTTTCACTAACCATCATCCACTCATTTAACTGTGGTAAATTACGTAGATGTTCTCCTCATCTTGAGTGCATTCTTAAAGGTCTTACTAATTTACTCTTCCAAGATTATCTTAGTAAGTGGGTAGAATAAAGGATATTCTCAGGAATGAAAAGTTGTTTTACAATTTTTCTGTCTCTGTTTCCAAAGGTGAGATAAAGATTTAAGTGTATCCAAGTCTGATAGTAAGTGTGGAAATATTTATTGCATGTTAAAACAAACAAACAAAAACCTATATGGAAGTTCAGATTGTACTGCGTGATTGCACTTCTCTTGTGCTGTAAAGGTCAGACTGTTTTAATTTTCAGAGGTAAGTAAAATGCATTTTTTTTGCAGGCACTGATGACATTGTAGGGCCAGAAGGTATGGAGAAATTTTGTGAAGACATTGGAGTTGAACCAGAAAATGTAAGTTCAAAGTCCATTCAAAAGATCCCTAATCTGTTATGATGTACATGAGCCAGTCTTGTATCTCTTATTTTTCCATCAAGAATTAAAAAATTCTTGGGAGTTTTTAAAAAATAAAGAAATAGGAACAAGGGAGGTTTATATACATATTTGGAAACAACTTGCCTTTGTTTTAAACCCCAAACTGTCAACCTGTAAAAACTCCATTTTGTCTTTGCCCACTCCTTCTTTTTCCACTTTCTTAACCCCCCAAAAAAGAAAGAGATTTAAAAAGGAGAAAAAAAAAAAAGCTGATGGTTGTCTTTTCTGAAACAGTGAGACAACACTGGAGATTTAATGTAGTAACTACAAAACTACAAAGTAACCATTTCTTTGGGTTTTCTAGGAAAGAAAGAGATTTCAAATATTGTGAGCAGTATTAGCACTCCCATTATGTCATTTCAAAACACAACTAAGGACAAAATATAATTAAATGTATGTATTTTATATGTACGTATATGTAGAAGTAAATAAAAGCTAAAAAGGAATAGTTGTGCCTTTTACAAGCTTTTTCCTAGTGTCTAATTTCTGCACTTTAAATGTATATGCAAGTCCCATCTTTTGTGATTCATAAAGCATCATCTCTGACTAAGTAAAATGAGAGTTGTGGTTTTGAAAGTTTTACTGGAAATATAAGATGTAATTTGCTAATTTTGGCATTTATTATATTATAATAAACCCTTGAAATGTATACAGACATCTGGGTATATAAGTAGGTAATGCGATTTGCATTAAAAACCATATAGAGCTGCAGTAACATTAGCTGGTTAATGGCTGATTTGCAAGTTTAAATGACTTGATTATATTTTTCTTCTAGTCTTCAGGGTCAGTTGTCCTGCAGGTTTTTCCGTCTATATATCAGAAGTGATTTCTTAAGTTCCTGAATAAGATAGTAATCTCATGGTATCACTTTATCTAAATTCTTCATTGCTTCAGTCTTCTGTGTGAGATGTGGAAAGGAATCTATTTCCTTTTGGGCAATACTGAAGTATTTATGTATCAGCCTCTGTTCTGATGTGTGTTAATGTTAGCTCACCTAGCTTTACTTAACATCCACTTGAATTATACTGCATGTTCAGACCTGCAAAATTAGGTAGGCTGACTGTACCCTGGAGTAGCTGGATTCAGCTGGGACCATTATTAGCTTTAGAATAATTGGATTTCACAGAGCTCATGGATTGTAACTGTTGCTCAGCTAGATGAGAGTTTAACAAAAGTCAAATGTAACTTGTTGTCAAATTGGTACTTAAATTTTGGAGTTCTTTTGGGAAACCTCTTCTGTAGCTTTTGTACCCACTTATCTTCCTCGTTGCACTGCTCACTAGATGACTCTGCATGCTCCCTTGAAGTAAGGTGGCTACTGGTAACTTGGGTGGATGTTCACTCTGTATCTTCACACTGTTATCTTCTCTTTGTTTGGATTATGTACAGGTTTGTCCCTTTCAGGGTTTTTAACTTTTCAAATAGTGTAGCAAAGATCTGAACATACCATTTCTAAGAGTAAAGCATTTGTAGCCTACTAAACAGTAGTTGTTTGAAAAGTGTGTGTATCTTTTTGTTAATTCTTTTCAGTCTTTTTTTTTTTTCCCCCCTCTTTAAAACAGGTAGTTATGCTTGTACTAGCATGGAAGTTGGATGCACAAAACATGGGCTACTTTACATTACAAGAATGGTTGAAAGGAATGACATCGCTACAGTAAGTGCTTTGAAAAACCTCTTAAGTTTGTTATAGTAAACCCAGTTTTTTAGAAAAAACACACTTTGATTTTTTGACTTAAAACACCTAAAGCAGAGAGCTCTATTGTGAGGTAGAAACCATACATTTTTGGTCCTATTTATGGTGTTATGACCACTTAGAGACAACTTGAAACCAGACAGCTGCATGTTTAAATACAGTTGGATTAAAATGTCTGCAGTCTCAAGAAAACAGAAATATCATGAGGTTCAACATTGTTTCTGTCCCCAAGGACATCTATCTTTGTCACTGGATTGGATCTATCTATTAGATATTGGTATGTTGTTAGAGCATGTGTAGTTTAAAATGCTAAATAATACAAACCTTTTCTGTGGCTGCGTTGCCATGTTCTTTCTAAAAGTTGCTTTCTTCAGTTGAGAGCTTGCCTTCATGGCATAACTAACATAAATGTAGTTGACTGATCACATGTTTCAGAGAGAGTTGGAGAAAGACCTGTGTTTTTCATTTATCTTCCAGAACAGAATCACTGAAACTGTGTAGGAAGTTACATAGTTTCAGCAAAACTATAGAAGTATTGTTTCACTCTGGTGGTTTGCTGGTTGTTTGTCATGTGTAGACAAGCTCTTGGTTTAATCTGTTGGAAAGTGCATTTTCTACAAAGCTAAACAAATTTTTATCAGAGTACCAGTGTAAGACTTTACTACTTTAGCTAAATCCATTACACACTGTGGGTTTAATCAAGGCATTTTATGCAGACAAACTCATAAACATGCCTATGTAGAGAGTGATGTATTTTGAACAGGTTGATGGGAATATGTGTTAAAGATACTTTTCTAAAACATCAGACATCTGTGTAAGAATGCAGACTCTAAGTTGACTTTGTGCTTTTCTTGTAGATGTGATACTACAGAAAAATTGAGAAATTCTCTGGATTACTTGAGATCTTTATTAAATGAGCCTACCAATTTTAAACTTATTTATAGATATGCATTTGACTTTGCACGGGTAAGTACTGTGGAAGACCAGCATCTGAAATTAAAACTTTACTTTCATAAGTAATAATTGAAAGACTGTCTACTGCTAAGTATGTTTCTCTTAAAATACCGCTCAGGATTGCTTCTAACAAATGGAACTGTTCGTGTTCTAAAAAAGTATATGCAAAATGCCAGAACTGGAAAAGAAGAGTAATAGGATGCTTGATGTTCAGTTGTTTAGTGTTTTGATGTGTTTTGTTACATCTCTGCTTCAAGCTATTTTGTGACTTCACGGAAATAATTTAGGCCCTATTCTGTTGCATATTGGAGCTTTGCCACTTACTGCCACTGGCTTTATAATTACCCTGGTTTTTCTTATTACCATTTGAATTTTGTGAGCATAAACATACTTAAAACAGGAAGGTACTTCAGGCATTTCTGCAGGTGGTAAAAATAACTAACATGGTAAAAGCTGGACATGATATAATATAAATACTGGTTCAGAAGACTGTTGGAAAGTCATTAATGATGTTCTCAGTATTTATTAAACAATATCCTCCTACCAGTTTTCCTACTGTAAAATATGTATTGATAAAATTGTACCTGGTATTGGAACCCGTAATATGCATAAGACTATTCCTACTTAAAGGGCAAAATAAAAGAACTTTAATTTTCTGAATTAACATTTTGACATGGAATTTGGACACCCATCTTCCTAATGTGATGGAATGTACATAAGATTTAACATAAAAATGATCACAGGCAAAACTGAAGTTCAGATTTCAATGCAGGAGAACCAAAAGCACCACAAAAATTTGCAGCAAAAAATGTAACATGAGAAAAATAATAAGAAGAAATTGAACTGATAGCAATTCTGATAGTTAAGTCTGTTATAAGTAACTCAGATTTGTGGTATATTAGTGCTTTCTCCATGTCAGTGTGCAGAGATTCATGGTACCTCACTTTTAACCAAGGAAACCTACAGCTGAATAGGACAGAATGGATGGTATTAATATGAGAGGAAAAAAAGCCATATCCACATCTTAATTCCTCCTTTGCTGTGTGAAGACTTATTCTGCCAGTTTTGCTCAGCGTAAAATGCAAAGGCTAGAAATAACTAACATTGCCAAAGGAGTTCAAGATTCTATTCCAAATATTTCATCATTTAAAAAACGTTTTAGTAGTAGCAGATCTGCACCAGCCGATGGCCTGTCAAAAGTGAGTGCAGAAACTTAAAAGAGCATAGTGGGTGGAATTTTTTCAAGAGGTACCAAATTGATGTGACAAACAGTGGCCTTGAAAAAGAACTTAAACATTGAGACACAAATGTTGTGATGTAATTTGTGACAAAAAAACCCAGATTGTAAACTGCAAGTCAACGGCATATCAACAAAGGAATTGTCAAAACAATGTTATATTAATAGAATTATTGAACTTTTAATACTACAGAGCCAGGGGAAGTCTGTAGGAGAATGGCATCTGGTAAGAATAGAAATGAATGCTGACAAAGGCTGATACGTTTATCTAGATGTGGCAGATGAATCTGTACATAATTTTTATCAGAATAATTGAAGTGATGGATAGAAGAAAGCTGCTGGGAGCAGTTTTGGGTTTTGATTCAGAAGATTGTGTAATTTCCATCCTAAGGATAATCATTTCAGGGAAATGCTCCATGGCAAAAAAACCCACTTGTCTAAATTTCTGAAGTTTTAAGAGAGAATTTTTGAAAGCATCTGCTGTAATTTGGTATTTAGAGTTAGTTTGTCAATACAAATAAGCATCATTGAGGTTTTATGTGGCATGCACGATTTAAGTCAGCATGGATTTGAGGAAATAATTTAAAACACCATATGTTGGTATTAAGCACAAATACATTCCTCGCTCCCTGTTTCCCATTGTCATTGCCAAGTTTGAGAACATACAGATGCATGTATTTCATGGCTTAAATGGGTCTTTTATCTGAAATATTGGGAAAGAAAAAAATCTCAGACTGTCTATGATCAATGTAAAACAAATACTGAAATTTATCAGAGTTTGTCAATATATTCTTTCCACTGTATCCAAGAAAGAGAATGTAAGTATCTGGAATGCATGTTAAGAATGAAATTGGAGCATCTGTCATGGCAGATGTGCCATTAGGCAGTTGGAGGTGGGTATAAAGGGCTGAACAATTTGTTCTGAACAGTAGTCTGAGAGGGAGAGTGTAGAAACTTAACAATGTAAGGCATGTAAAACCAGCATGGCCGAAGGAAAGGCAACAGAGCCTGATTTCATTAACACTTGAGTGTGTGGGAAGAATTCAGAGTATAAACAGTATGGAAAATAAAATGTTTTCTCACAGCAGTATGATTTCTGCTTGAAGGTGTTTGTGACAGAAGTGTAAATGGGCTTTGGAAAGAGGATTAGTTTTTGGAACTATTTGATGTTGGAAAATAATGAAAGAATTGTATCATATTAATACAAAAACACCTTTGCAGGTTTGTTTTTCAGCTTTATTACTGATCGGAAAGCTTTCTTCATCCTGGAATTTACTTTTTCCCCTCTAGATCAGGCATGAGTGAAGTCCCTCTGCTATTTAGTGACCAGAAAGTAAAACAGCTTCTGGTGTTTTCAGAGTTGCTGGCCTCCCTACTTTCCTTCCAAAACAAATCTGCATTAAATTCTGTCTACACAGTTTTAGAATTGAGGTGTATTTTTTGTGAAATGGGTTTCAAGAAGAGAGGATGACCTTGTGGCTAAGGCATTCAGTCTGAGAATGGGGATCTCGCTCTACCACATCCTTCCTACGTGATAGAAGACAATTCAGTTATGTTTTGAGCTTGGTTTTTTTAATGAAGATGTGTATTTTGTAATACATAAAACTGCACTTGTACAGGTGAGACATAAGGCTCAGTTCCTTTTGTCTTGGGTAGCTGTCTTGCACTGTTCTATTAGGCACTCCCTGTATCCTGAATATCCCTATATCCCTGGTTTTTCTTAATTTAGACTTTGCAGTCTGCAATCATGAGTATATATAGAGAGATCAAGGTCTACAGTAGCTAATGTGGAACTTTATTTTTTTTATGATTTCATTAATTTCTGAATTTCTAGCTTAATGTTATAACCAAGGCATAAAAAAAAGGGTGGGGTTTTACATTCCATCTCTCACCAAAATTTGTTTAATTTCAAGGCAACAAATGTAGATGGATAAACTACTTTAAATAACAAAGTGGAATCTTACATGTACACACGTTACTTTTGAGATGTGCAGAAGCTGTGTTATCAAATATATTAACTTTCCCGCTGATTAGATGCAATGAGTCTGCTGGTTACAGATAATGCTTGTTTTTCTTGGCAGAAACAAAAAAATCATGCCCTAAGCCTTAATATACTACTGCTATGTTGAACTGAAACTGGGACAGTTAACTGAGAGAGGTCTCCGTGTACTAGTATATTATGTTCTCTCTGCTCATCTGATAATTAATTTAATCTGAATTTCATGTAATCAGTAGAATAAGAGAGCAAAGAACCTCCTTGGCTCACTCTTGCGTAGTCAGTGTTACTTGATAGCTACTTAACTACCTAATGACAGCTCATACAGTTGTAGTAATAGTGCAGGAAATATGTGCAGCGATACTATTTTAAGAGACATATGGCTATGCAGAGGCATATGTGCAAACATGGGTATGGGTTTAATGGCAGTTGCTTTCTAGAAAGGTCTGAAGTCACAAACAGGAGCATATGCCTCATCTGCAATAGCGGGGACAGTTTTTTGGGAAAGTCAATAGAAAGCAGCATCTCTGTATAGAAAGCCATTAGCTATGAGGAAGGAAATTTTACTAGAAAGTTGTGTTTTCTTACACTGTCAGATACTGCTATTTATTATTTATTTGTTAATTTATTTTATGTATAGGTGAGCTGTAGTACAGGTGGTCGGGGAGGTGAAAAATCCTGAAATCATGTTCTTTTTTCCTTTTTGACCAATTCCTTTTTATGCAGGAAAAGGACCAGCGCAGCCTAGATATCAATACTGCCAAGTGTATGTTGGGCCTTCTTTTAGGAAAAACATGGTCCCTTTTTCCAGTATTTCACCAGTTTCTAGAGGTATGAAGTTTGAAACAGAATTACATTTTTTTTGATCTGTCTTTTCTGATACTTCAACTAGAGGTAGAATAAACAGCTAAGATTTTTTTCTTTTGATTTAGAATATACTAACCCCCAAAGTAGCACTTGTAACTGGTTATTTTACCTTTCTTCCTTTTCCCCAAATCCCCCTCCTGTTAAGGTTTGTGTAGTGCAGGACACAGTATAGAATGTCTTTGATTTGCTTTTGGACTTTCATTTTATTGCTGTATGTTCGTCCACTAAAATATGTCTCAATCAGAAACATGAATCATTCAACACAAGATTGACTATGTAATGGTTTCTTTAATCCTGTTTAGTTTTAGTTGGCATGCAGATTAAAATAATAATTCATCACAAGGTTTAAATTTTCTGTAAGAAAATCTGAATTTCAGGGAGTTGAAAATATATTTTAGTAACTTCTGCTTCTTGCCTTAAACAGCAATCAAAATACAAAGTTATCAATAAGGACCAATGGTGTAACGTTCTTGAATTCAGCAGAACAATTAACCTTGACCTCAGTAACTATGATGAAGATGGAGCCTGTAAGTACTACCATACGTTGGTGCTCTAAAAAAATTTATTTCTCTGAGCTTAATCATTCAGTGTCTTTTTACAAAATTTTGTAAAATACAGTTATTTGATCTCTCTACAGGGCCAGTGTTGTTGGATGAGTTTGTGGAATGGTATAAAGGAAAACAGATGACATAGAAGTTTAACTATGCACAGCCACTCAAGAGTCACTGTTACCACAGTTATGTCAACCATTAGCCATAAACTGCTATTTGTATCAAAGTGCATGCTGCTTTTCTTGCACTGCATCCCTTTTCCAGGGAACTTTTGATGTTTGCTATTTAACAAGCTAGCTATGCTTGCTGTGTAGCATTGTTCTCTTTGAAGGCTGCTTTGCATTTTGTATTTACACTACGAATTGGTGAACTTGCCAGCGTCTTCACTGTGATTATGTGTATATTGCTGTCTAAATTTTGTATATGTGTATAAAAAAAAAAGCTTCACCTAGGGATTATTTCTGCAGAAATGTATTGTAAAAATAATTTTGTGGCATATTTCTAGTCATCACTTACATGTTTGAAACTTTAGTTATTTTGTTTTTCTTTTGGTCTCAAACGTAGCATTTGAGAAAATGAAATGAACAGACTGCTTAGACATAGTTATGTGAAGAACTATTGTCAATTTTAATGTTAGTATTTGAGATGCCAATTTCTGAGGGGAGAAGACATGCTGTGACTTTCTTCACCAGAGTTCGCCAAACCTGACCTATTGCTTAATAAGAATGAAACATTGGTGTCTTAAAAAAAAAAAAAATATATATATATACATATAAATATTAAACACTGTAATAGTTGTACATGCCACAGATGATTTCCATTTGAAGAAAAAAGTACTGACTTTTTAATGTTAAAACTGCAGTAGTCATTATAGGTACAAATGAACAAATTAAAGTATCTTTTAAAAATGGGTTTTAGACTTTCGTAAATTGCCTTTGGCATACTCTTAATTTTTGGTGTACCAAGAGTGTTTGGTCTATGTTGTGATCTAGTGAAATTGAAAGTTCTAGCTAAAATTAGTTGTTTGGGGAGCAAAGTCTGCTCACCCCTGGCACATAGATAATTCAGGTTTGGGCTTTTTTTTGTTTGTAACACTAGTCTTTCCCAGGGTCTCTAACTTTGTGTTTCTAAGTAATTAAAAATATGATAGCGAATAGTCAAAACATTACTTTTATTTTCATGCTGGGGATTGGAATTTCCTAGCAGAATGTCTGTTGCAGGCAATGGGCATGTTAAACACCAGCATTAAATGACACTACTTTTTAGTAAGGACCACTGCCTATTTTACTCATTTCTTTATATGTGTAGAACAGTTCTAGTGATTATTTTGGTGAAAATGAGTGAATGGAATGACGTTTAAGTTCTGTAATTTTGTCACGTTGTCTTTGCCTTACCCTTCTTTATTAAGTAGTGTTAGTGTTGAGTTTTATAAATAGGTCCTTGAAGTATCTGGTGCTATTAAACTTTGATCCCTAAGGATTTATTAAAATGTTCCATATTGATTCACGGAGCATTTAACAAAAAAGGGCCAGTGGATGTTTTGGAACGATGAATAACAGTACTTTTCTGTAGAAATATTTTACAAGGTATTGGCAGTTTTGATATTTCTCTAGAATGCAATCCAGGGGAAGCGGGGGGAGAGTGTTTTAGGTTGAATGTGAAATTTTCAGCTGTATTGAAGGTCCTATTCCGCCATCACTGAAGTCAGGAACAACTGTCATTAATTTGACTGCTTTCAGGATTAAGCCTAGTTTAGCAAAAGCACATTAATTTGCTGTCCTGGACCAGGAGGTTGTAATTGTGGTGCTACAGGCGGTCAGTTGCGTTCAAATCTGTTCGTTGTTGTTGTTGGTTTTTGTTTGTCAAACTCAGCTGCCAAAGACAAAAATTGTTTGTGTGTTTGTGTATATTTGTATATACATAAATATACAATAGGTATGCATATACAAAACCTAGAATTTCATGATGCTAAGAAGAAAATACTACCTTTCCCCTTGAAATAGTCATGTTTGGATTTCCATGACACTAAATAGCTCTCTTTGAAGTTAATAGTGGTAAAACATATGTAGTCATTGCTTTCTCATGTACTAATACGCATAAACTTAATTCCATGTTTGATGCCAGTTTGCACAAGAATTAATTCAGTGGAGTGTGGTACTTAATGTTTACAATAAGCCTCTTACTAAAACACATATGTTTTATTAAGACTTCTGATGTAAATGTGTATATTACCATAATATAACCATAAGGAGATATCAGTGGAGCTGCTGGTTTAGTTCTTAAAAGAATGAATTTAGAAGCAATATAACTTGTAACATTAGGCTAAATTGTGGTTGCTAAGATATAAGTGAAATACTGTAATTGTTCTTAAACGTTAAGCTAGATACTGACTCTAGAAAAATATTTAGCACAAATTGGCATGAATCCTGCAACAAATACAAGGCTTGCATAAAAGGTTTTGTATGTCACAAATAATTTGGCTTCCAATAATGGAAGCAAGAGCCAAAGATACTTTTAATCTGTTACTGTTATAGGTATAACTTTCATATGACAAGGTCAACAGAAATCTGTTCAGCTCAACCAGGTGCTCTTTTTCCAAGTTTTGCTAACGATTAGCAGAACACAAAATTTAATTAAAAGCAAAGAAAATGGAGGAAAAGAAACCTCAGAAAGTACTCGTGCTGTATAAGTAAACAAACTCTTCATTTTTTTTTCTTTGGGTAAAAGTAATGGGGAGTGATGGAAAGGAAGAATGTGTTTGGAAATGAATCAGATAGATGCTGCAGATTTTTTTTCTTCCACTTGCAAGCAGGATGAATCTGTAGTCTTCAGCTGGTTTATAAACATGCATCTTCATAAAATAAACCACAAATTCAATTACAGCTAGTAGACAGCTTTACTCACATTTATAGAGAACAAATGGACTGAAATGGACCCGTATGGCTTGATAAGCTTCCCTGTGCTATCCATCCTTCTTTTTTTGCTATGTATGCTGATAAGCAGAAGATCCTAACATTGCCAGCTCTTGTATTTTGGATAAATTCCCTCTCATTTTTAAATAATTGTGGAAACATAACTAAGCTATTCGGTTTACCTTATATTTAGTACAAGTTTGGTACTTGCTTTTTTGTTTGTTATGCAATCGTATAGTTGATGTGGGCTTTTTTTTTTTTCCTTTTGAAAAGCAATACACAGAATACGCTGACTTCTTGGACAAGACACTGAGAGGTCATTCTGGCAGAAGTGTCACGAGTCTTATGCTAATGTTTTTGATGTACTATTACTGTCCTTATAGCAGAAACTTGATGATCTAAATGCAGTTCATGCTTGGTATTTGGGAGATGTAGAGTGGAAAGCCAGTTAGTGAAAGGAAAACAGCATCCAGAGACTACAGCAGTGGACACTGTAAGTTGATAGATGACAAACATTCGGAGCTCTTTGGACTCGATGATCTTAAAGGTCTTTTCCAACCTGAATGATTCTATGAATATTAGTAACCAAAACATTCCACAAATTAAATTTCATTCTACAGCAAAATAATATTAAGTTTTTAAAATATTAATGTAATTCTGTGTAACTGCTGTTTTGTTACTTTTTATCTTTTTCAAGGAAAGCAAGCTGAAGAGGATGGAATTTATTGGAATCCTTTATGTGCTTGAGTTTTCAGTTAAAACCTGTTTAAGGTTGTCTTTAAGCTACAATAAATATTTGGGCTACCTTTGTGTAGCCTTTTCTACCATTGTAGAGGACTGGAGGCTTCTCCCGTTTTACCACAAATACATGCATTTTATTTCATCACAAATATGCTCACACATTCAGAATTAGTTACAGCTCATTGCTACTTGGTTAATGTTCCCAGGATACTTTTTTGAAGGGCAAGAAGTGGACTTCAGTTGTGTTAAGCTTTTCCCAGATTTCTGTTGACCCTCGGTCACAAGTCTAACAAATTGTTTAATACTCTTGGAATTCATACAGACAGCTTTAAAGGTTAGCTTGTGCCCTGGTTTTAATTATGACTGCTAAAATACCTCTTTCTAGGCCTTATATTTTGTCCTTTCATATTGCTGTAAAAGTGTATAGAATCCATCCACAAACTAAATAGTTTGTTGTGTGTAATTGAGACCAAAACTCAGCTTGATACTTCCCTCCCCGCCCTGTGTGTGTGTGTGTGTACATATGGTGTCACAAAATAGTACCTACTGATGCTGCTGTTGCAGGAACAGCAGTTAACCTGTAACTGTGAATGCTTTATGCCTTAGTTATTTGGATATTACATAAATACGGTGTGCTAAACTCCTGTGACTCATGACCTGACAAAAATACTGTTATGCCACCTAACATGAGCTCATCCAGTTGATTTTTAGGTCTTTTGCTGGTGTTGATGTAAAATGACATCCCACAAATAAACAGTACTTGTGTTGGTTTCAGCAGTTGACTTCAGATTTTTCTGTGGTTCGTACTTTAGAAATTCTCATATCTGAACATGCATCACGTCAGCTGGCAACCTTTACCATTTAGTAGCAGAGAACTTGTACGTACAATCTTGCCATCCTTATTTCTAATAGTAAGGCAAATCAGTATTTAAAACTTTGTTGGAAAACTGTATGTTTCAAATGGAATGTGTGGGTGTAAAACAGTATCATAATACAAAAGCTTTCAACAAAAACAGTCAATTTGAGTAGGAGCGTCTCTTAAGACAGAATTTTACAAGAAGCATGATCATTAACCACTCATCCCGACACAGGCTTTTGGCACATGAGGTCCTCATAGAAAAGCTGTTGATATATGGGCTGGATGAACAGACAGTGAGGTGGACTGAAAACTGGCTGAATGGTAGGACCCAGAAGGTGGTGGTCAGTAGTGCAAAGTCTAGTTGGAGGCCAGTGGCTAGTGCTGTACCCCAGGGGTCAATGCTGGGTCCAGTCCTGTTCAACATCTTCATTAACGACCTGGATGATGGGACAGAGTGTACCGTCAGGAAGTTTGCTGACAACACCAAACTGGCAGGAGTGGCTGGTCGTGCTGCCATCCAGAGGGACCTCATCAGGCTGAAAGGGAGAAGGGGGCTGACAAGAACCTCATGAACTTCAACCAGGAGAAGTGCAAAGTCCTGCACCTGGGAAGGAACAACCCCAAGCACCATTATATGCTGGGGGCCACCCAGCTGGAAAGCAGCTTGGCAGAAAAGGGACTGGGGTTCCTGGTAGACACTGAGTTGAAGTTGAGCCAGCAGTGTGCCCTTGCCCCAAAGAAGGCAAATGGTATCCCGGTCTGTGTTAGAAAAGGTATTGCCAGCAGGTTGATGATCCTTCCCCTCTGCTCAGCACTGGTGAGGTCACACCTGGAATACTGCATCCTCTTCTGGGCTCCCCCGTACCAGAGACACCCCAACATACTGGAGAGAGTCCAGCAAAGGGCCACGAAGTTGATGAAAGGACTGGAGCTTCTCTTCTATGAGGAAAGGCTGAGAGAGCTGGGACTGTTTAGCCTGGAGAAGAGGAGGTGCTGGGGGGATCTTACTAATATATATAAATATCTGAAGGGAGGGTGTAAAGAAGATAGAGCCAGACTTCTCAGCAGTGCCCAGTGGCAGGACCAGAGGCAGCGGGCACAGACTGAAACACAGGAGGTTCCCTCTGAACATCAGGAAACACTCCTTTGCTGTGAGGGCAACCAAGCACTGGCACAGGTTGCCCAGCGAGGTTGTGGAGACTCCATCCTTGGAGATACTCAAAAGCCATCTGGAGACAGTCCTGGGAACTGGCTCTAGGTGGCCCAGCTTGAGCAGGGGGGTTGGACTAGATGACCTCCAGAGGTCCCTTCCAACCTCAGCCATTCTGTGATTTCTAAAAGCATGTGCTAAAGAAAATTCTCTTAAGTTACTCAAATGTAATGCTGGAAGAGAAGACCAGTCTAGTGGTATTTAAATGGGGCAATATTTTGGTCTGAGGATCTGTTCATGACCTTAAACACTTGTGTTTCTCTTACTTTTTAGAAGAATTTTTCAATCGTTTGACCTGTAATGAGCTTTCACATTCATCCTTTTAAAGAAAAAGTGATAGTATTTAAGCAGAGCAGTAGAAAAGCTGCTAGCAATAAGACATGAAAATTACAGCCTAAATGTTCATAATACATTCATAAATTTAGTTTTTAAAGGGGCCGTTAGTTAATTTTACTACTTTGTATTGCTTGTGAAGTTACAAATCTGTCTTTGAATGGGAAACGGACTTGAAAGCTGGCAAAGAGAATAAAGAACACGTAAGAGGTTTCACAAGAAATTTTTTTTTAGTATTTTGCACTACTTGAGCTACCAGTGCTAAGGCTCTTGACTTAAAGTAATATTTTAAGTTGAATGTATTTGCATTACAATTAGAATATTGTAATGTAGACCCCATTCTAAAGAAGCAGTTCTTCATTATGTTCATGTTGAGGCTGGGATTGCTTTCACCAGTTCTCCGAATGTAGCCTGCTGCTTGTATTTATCAGAGGGGGTGAGTCACAGTCTTCTGTACCATGAAAACTTTAATATTACTATCCAAATAATTTCTGATGTTAATTATACGTAGGTTAAATGTGAATGTCTTTTCTTTATATTTAAGGGTTATTTTCCAGCTCAGTTCTCAGCATACTCTGAAAAGATTGAAATGCTTTGTACTTTGATCAAAGTATCATAAATATGTGTTTGAAAATGAGAGCTTTGTTTCATTCTGATCACTGTATCTGAAGTTCTCAATCTACTCTTAAGACTTAAGTATTTTTTCCTATACTGATTCACTGTATGAGGGATACTATGTCCTGTCAACCCTGGAGCTCAGCACGCTCTTGCCCTGTGAGAAGGGTGTGCACAGACTTGCCAACATCCTCTTGGCTGCCTCCCGATGCTTCATTTACAAATTCATACAGCATACGCTCAGCCACCTTTTTTTTTATTGAGCCTATTCTGTGACTTGGTCTGTTTACCCACTATCAACTGTGATAGTAACGTAAGTCTTACCTGAACATGAGTTTTGCTAACTGAAGTTACTGATGAAGCTAAAGAAGTTTCAACATCCCTAGAGCGGTTGCAGTTACGCCTCTCTGCAACTGTAACTTCTGTGTAGGGGCGAGGCGGGGGAAAGGTGGTGTTTCGTACTAGCACAGGTATTCTGGAAAATTCTCAGTGACAAAACCAGCTAAACTAGTGAGGTTTTCGGTGCGAACAAGATACAGTGGATTGATATCAGCTGAAATGTAAAAAAAAGTGAGTGGATAAAAAGTTGGAGGCGGTGAGTGGGGGGACTGTGTAGCTATTGTATACAGAAGGGCATGGAGAAATAGGATGGATGGAGAGGAGCAGAGTGTGAAGAGTACTGCTTGGAAGCCACAGAAAATATAAAAGGGTTTGTATTAACTTTAAGAGCAATTGCTAATGAAGTGAAGGACTAATATGAAGGAGAAGCTGAGTATTTGGTTTGAATGAACAAGTGGTAGTAAGTGTCTGGAGTGATCAGTAGCAAAAGAAAGGTGCAAGATTAGGCAGAAATCTGAAGGTGAGGTTGAGGCAGAACATCAGTATTCTGACAGTAGAATGAAATACTTTTTCACATGTTAAAAATCCCTTAATGAAGGACCAAATTTATTTTCTCTGATGAAAACAGCAGATAATCTTTTTCTGTAACTTCATGGCATAAAGGGAGGCTTAGAAAACTTGCAGCTTCTCACAAGTAGTGTACTGTCTGTGTTGCCACCGCAGCATTCCCATGGTCAGAAAAAAGATGAGGAAATGATTTTCCAATATATATTTTGAGAGTCTGCTGAACTGTAGCAGAACCAAATGACAAAATATTGCTATGTATGAGACCTCAATAGAGCGAGCCACTCCAATATTTTGGTTTTCCCCATGATCCACAAAATTGGCTTGCTTATGTAGTTAGTTTTCTTAACTTGTTAGCAGCTGGTACAGCCAAGAGGTGACAGACCTTGGAGAGTCTGTCAACGCAGTGAAGACTCATGCATACCATAAAGAACAAGTCTGAACTCTTTTATGTGTTCCATTTTTGAAGTCACTTTGGCCACAAGTGACTTCTGTGTATAATGGGCTTTACTGAAAGCTGATTATGGGTGCAAAGAAAAGCACTGGTGGTGAGGAAATACTGTTCTGTTTTCTGCTCCTAGTGGCTATGTAGCTGTTCTTGTGAGGAATCGTGCTCAAATTACCCAGTTCTTTACTTCTAGACAGCCTCTAAAAACACAGTTGTTTTTTTATGTTGCACGCTGTTCTCTGAGAACAGCAGCCTTAAATTCACTAGAAGCCAGGGCATTACGCATCGAGGCTATGTGGAGATTAGGAGAGAAAAATTGCAGTAGAACAGGGTATAACGTTTACAGACATTTATATAATCAAGGAATGAGTTGTATTGGGAAACATACTTAATTTTAGAGTTCCTGTATTTTTAACTTTTCTGGGAATCCTGTGATTTTTGCCAGCTGGAGTGTTTTGTCATTCAGTTCTTGTCTACTTGGACAGTATGAACAATTCTGGACAGCTGAATGTGTAAAACTTTTTCCTCTGTTTGAAAAACAGAAAACAAAATCGGACCCTTTAAGTCATGAGCAATTCAATGGCAAATTATCAGTTTCTTCAGAAGATTATTTCATCCTTCGTTCCTGAGTGAACTCCTACTGAAGGAATGAACCCAGTACCTGCTCTTAAAAAACACTTCTTAGTTATCAGTTTAGATACTGCTGAGTACTGAAGCAAAAAGAACAGAAACCTTCCAAGAACTAATTGGAAAGCAAGAAGATCTGTGTGAATAACAGCAGATTCATTGCTTGTAATTGAATTGCAGATGTTACTGAGTGCAGTTGTTTGCAAATACTGTGGTGACCTAAATCAAATCCGTGCAATACCTACCTGAAACTGTCATATAATCTATTTTGAGTTACGTTAGGGATTTTGAGAAAATCAGCCAGAAAACACCCCAAACAAACCAATAAGAGATCTAACCATAGGTAGCTTGGCTCAGTAAATATGTAACTGATAATCGTGATGCTAGATGTGTAAAAACAGTGACTTAAAAGGAACTCGAGGCTCTAAAGAAAATATTTCTCAAAAGATCAAATAATACCAGTACTGGTCTCCTTCAGTTGCTTTTACTTGCCTCTGAAGTTTTTTGCAATACTTTTTTTTCCTGTTCCAAGTACGTGAAGCTAACAAAAGTTATTAGCTTCTTTCAGCATCTCTTTGTTCTTTCCTCGCTTTCTCTTTCAAGATAGTTTCAAAGATGTACTGTGCCACAGAATTGCTCCTCATCTGATAGAACTGAAATATGTTCCTTCTGTTCAGAGTTCTTAGTGAAATAATTGTGTCTTCGTAACAGAGTTCCCAGAGTTGCTGGCCAGCCTTCTGTATTTTCTGGGAACCCTAGCCTGTTCCCTTCTGTGATGACATTCCCCTTCAAGGACTACATCAATGATAGATACTATGTGTGTTAAAAGGGCCTTGGGCCATATTCAGAGAAAATTTTATCTTACATTTGTTATCTTTTGGCTTAGAAAAAGTTACTGTATGTCAAACTATTGATATTCTAATACAGCAGTTTTCAGCTGCACTTGATTTGCCCCTCTCAGTAACACTCTGAAGTGGGTGTAGGATCCTTTTTTGTAGAGAATTATAGCTTTGTAATAATAGGTTGTCTTTTTTTAATTACCTTGTCCATGACATCACACCTGCAAACTACAGGTGATGTCCCATCAGCAGCTAGATCTCCATGACTTTTTGGTGAGGTTTGAATTCTATTCTGTTTCTTTGAGAAAGAATGGTTTCATTACTCTCTCTGTCTTGCCAAGTTAAAAAGTAATTTTTTTAAATGTAATTGCATACTGCTTAGACTTTACCTATCTTCGCAAAACTGTGGGAATTCAAAGACACTTAATCCACAGATTTGGTTCAAAAAGCAGAAGACAGTAGTATGTACTATTGTACTGTATAGGGTGAGTCCCACAGGAAAACACAGTAATAATGTAATGATAATTTCAGTGTTACATTTATTTTCGACAAAGAGAAACAAAACAGTGTGTATCGGAGGCAAATTCTAGGGGAAACTAGTATCTTAGTACCAACAATAATAAGAAAGTAAATATGTATTATTACTATTACTGAGCAAAAGCTATATTATCAGTTTATAACTACTAAGTAGTTTACTCATTTGAGTATCCTAGAGTTGTTTTTTGTAAAATCTATTCTTGTTTTTTTCCAAATACCCTTCTAAACAGAAATCCATGGCTTCTGGCTCGAATTGCCCTTCGGAATTACAGTGGTTTTAAACTGGATGGATCCAGGCTTTATACATCTCATTGTTAAGTCTAGTTCAATAACTTGGATTTCTGAAGTTAAAGGCAGATAGATAGTTGTACTGGGGGGGGGGCGTGGAATGGGGATGACCAAACCAAAAACAACCCATGGTATTTAACAGTTATCAAAAGCTATACGCTTCATTTTCAGACACAATCATTTTTGCACCTACTCTACGACATAAACACTGTGGGAGCTTAGTATTACACATTTGTGTCTCAACTATTGGAAGTTTGTTCTCGTGCTTTGCAAAACATTAGCAAATCCATCAAATGCTCTTTTCTTCTTAACAAAAAACTGGCCCTGTCCTAAATTGGTCTGACGTTTTTGACTGAGTTTTTCACTTGAATTTTGGAGGTTGACAGCTGTTGCAGAATTGTTCTCCAGTCCTGTCAAAGCAGTGTCATCCTCCGTCTTGCTGGAATCGGTGCTTTCGGAGATTGTATTTCCTCTAGTCTTTTGTGGGAAAGAACACGAACTGTATCTTGTGCTTTCATTGAAGTACTGTGGGACTGAGAAGGAATATGCATCCTCGTTGCTCTGATCCAGTTGGAAATCATCTTCTGTGTTGAAGACTGATTGTGTATTCCCAGAAGAGTGAAGATGCAGCAAATCTGCTGTAAAATTGCAAGACTGCGTTTCTTTGGGCAGACTACAGTTGCTGGTATCCTGTAATTCTGTGTATCCATCACAGTTTTTCTCATTAAAACCTCTTCGCATTTTATTTGCACAAGCCTTAGTTGTGTTCACCTGCTTCCCCTGTGGTAGCAAGTCTTCTTTCTCTGTAATAACCATAAAATGTTTTTCAGCTGTGTGTTCAGGCAGAGATTGAAGAGGTGATTCTTTGCTGGAATGCAGTAGTGATGTGTTTTTAACAATTTCATTCAAACCAATATCAATGGGAGCAAAAAGAAAATAATTGTCTTCAGATGTACTCGTGTTTCTTCTTAATGTAATGTCCCCTTCACTGTGATTCTTTTCAGAGGATTTCCTATGTATGTGCTCGTCTGTACTTCCCTCTGGTGCATTTTCTTTTTGTTCAGTGGGACTGAAGCTGAGGGAATGCTGTGGTTCAATGGGAAGCTGATACAGCTGCAATTCAGCCTCTTCAAGAGTGTTCTCTTTATCTGTGTCATATGTGGGAGAATGTTTTAACGAAACTAACGTATTACTAAAATCTCCACTTTGATTGTGGAGAGAATCAGAAATAGGATTTTGTACTGTTGACTCTGCATTAGTAAAATCATGAAACGTATCAGGAACTTCTTGACTTGAAGAACTAATTGTGTCTGAATCTGACATGCTTACGTGGCCGCTACGTTTATCAGCGTAAGGTGATGCAGTTTCAGGCGTGATGGTATTTGATCCATAATTAATAGTGGTTTCAAAATACACATTGTTCTTGTCTTCATTTTTCGTAATATGCTGAAGTTCAGCAGCAATGTTTGGAGACTCTGGCAGTGTTGAGAACTTCTCAGTTCCACTGTTCGTATTGGCTTCCTCTAGTGACGACTGACAGACTGGCAGGTTGTCACTAACACCGGGTTGTTCCAGTTCAAAGTCTGCTAAAGAACTACAGTCACTCATTGTGAATGGAGTCCCTTCATCTGAAGAACTATCGCCAAATATATCTGCTGAAGAATCTTTTTCATTTGTACATTCCATTTTACAGTTGTACTCTGTAAGAGGAGAGTTTTCTATTGTTTGATAGACACTTAAATTCTCAATATTTGTATCTTTCTTGCAGCTGCTGGGTAAAATAAAATCTCGCACATCCCTGGTTATATTTGTGTTGCTGCTTAGACCAAGTTGTTCATCACAGCTTTGCCTTCCAGGCATGAATTTTGTAGTGCTCGTGGGTTCATTATGTGAAACGATACCTTTTCTTCCTGGAGAATCTGGCGTAGCCTTTGTGATTCCAGACTGCAGCAGACCAGAGTTGTTGCTCACCTTGCTGTTCCTAGAATCTTCTGCAACCGTATGTGTTTGTATTGTGGAAAATGGAAAGCCAGTTTCTCCTGTGAAGGATAAATCTGAATCTGAAGAGTCAGTGTGATTTGAGTAAGAGTCGGCATTCAGTCTCCTGGATTCGGGAGGGAACCTGCTCTTCTCTGAGTCTTCATTATTTGCATATTTTGAATCTTTCCATAATGAAATGTCACTACTCATTAATTTTCTTGGTGTTACTTCATTGCTGTTCTTGTAATCTATCCTTACAGAAAATAGTTCATTATCATCAATTGCTATATTTTCATCATTGCTGATGCTAGTTTTGATGTCCGAAACCACTGTTTCTTTCTTCACGCTGATCTCATTATTGTTTTGTTTCTGGTACTCTTCTTCAGTATTTGGTGCATGTACACTGCTACCAATGATACTTTCATGCAAAGTAGAAGTTTCTGTAGGAAAAATGCATGCGTTTCTTGAAGAATTCTCATCACAAATGAACAAATTATGCTGTGTATTTGTTGGTTTGCTTGCAGAGCGCTCTCTGCTCAAGGTTTCATCTGAAAAAGCTTGATTACAATACGTACGTTCTGAACCTGAATTTTTGTTCCCACGCATGAGTCTCCACAGGCTCACAAGGTAGGGTCTAGCAAAAGCGCCCAGACAAAAAGCACAAATAAATGTAATAAGCACCGAGAGGCAGACAGCCAATGCAAGGTCTTGCTCTGTTCTTCCTTGTCTGAAAACAGCGTTAGTGTCCCGGGCTTTTCTAACCAAAAACGTTGGAACCCTTTCTTTCACCTGTATGTTGTAGATGAGATGCTTCTTGTTTGTTGCATTAAAAATACACAAATATAACCCTTCAGCAGTTTTCTCAGCATTATATATCACTAAATTATTCATTTTATCCAGTGTCATATGAGGAAGACTGTTATCTTTTGAAATTCTGCCTTTAGGTGTCCACCAAGAAGAGACTCCGTTACCTGAAATAAAAGAAAATAAAAACTAAATCTCTCTTAAAAGTATAAGATACTTGGTTTGCAGGGTCAAGTTATTTCTATAAGAAGATACTCTGACCTAGCTTTGATAATTTTGACTATTTATTATCTCTTTATTTCTCTTTATCTATCCATAGTTATTTTACATGGTACCAGGTATCTGTTAAAGCGTCATATATTTCCCTCCCACATTTGAAACACAGTATGTATGGGGTCTTAATAGCAGACTTGACAAGAAAAATGGCATGGGTGAGGGATGAGGTCACTGAAATTACCTAAGCATGTTCTGGGTCGTACTGAAAACACCTGCTGATCTCCCTCGCGGAAGATCCATACTCACAGCCAGCCGTTCTCCAGCATGGCCATGGTCACTGCGTGCAGCTATGAGATAAAACTTCAGTAGTTCACTGTCAGTGTTTCTACCACTGTGATTTTCCTGTGGTTACTGCTTTGACTGCAGCAAAAAGTTTTGAAAACCAAGGCTATTTGTATCT
The DNA here is from genome assembly GCA_035590195.1 of Aviceda cuculoides. NCBI lineage: Eukaryota > Metazoa > Chordata > Aves > Accipitriformes > Accipitridae > Aviceda > Aviceda cuculoides. The sequence goes on along the minus strand of JAVJGG010000054.1, from coordinate 18,479,425 downwards.
ACTGAGCAATTGTTCCAAACTTCAGCTCATGTAGGCCATGGCTGGTTGTTGGCTTTTGGAATGCGTTTCAAGGTTGTATGTACACCTTTGCCTTTGGATCTGCTTGAGTTCCCTGTTGAGTTTTGGCGCAATCCAGTGTATTGATTTTTAATCCCATGATCAGAGTTTCTGTGACTTTCCTGGTTAATAGACAAAGCAGGTGGCATTTCTGATAGACCCTACGTATTTTCATTTGGGGATAAGGTGTTGCAAGGAGAAACCCTTACCACCTCAAAGTGCTATTAGTCCATTAGAATGAAACCGTTTTGCCTTATGGCACGTGACAAATACACCTTCTACTCTAAGTTTGGTCTTAGTTTTCCTTCTCCATGGAAAGTCTGAGCTCTGTAGATTTTGTCACTTGTACCTTAAGTGTTCTGTATTAATTGTAAATGCTGAATTCATTTCCTAAGTGAACTGTGTGCTACAGTAGCTGTACTTTTTTGGAAGAAATATAAATCCTTTCCCTTGCAAATAAACTTTCATTTAATTTTGCTATAATTGAATACTAGAAAAACTTTGTATCCTTCTCCATTTTCTATGTGCCCCAGACGTGCCACCCCACTATTTGGTCCTTTCTTTGCATTCCAAAATTAACTGGTAAATTTGCAATGTACAACTTATTGAAATTTATTTGTGTATAATTTGGCATCGCTTACTAGTTTAATGTGAGGAAGGAGATAAAGACTTTTCTGATGAAACGTGACTTTTCAAATATTCTAACCGATATACTTTCTAATGAAATAATTTGCATGTCAAATTGTTGTTAGTTATTTTTAAACAGCATCTTTAGAAATCCACTTTTTAAACCAGATTTCTTTGATCATTCTGCGTGCATTTAGATTTTAGCAGCATATGGATGGAGTCCCTGTTTTACGTACCCCCTGTGTTGTCTAAGTTGCAGTTTAGCACCGATGTCTTCCCTGTTGGGATTACAGCCCTCTTGAGCAAAACACTGTCGCTGCAGTTTAAGTGGAAGCTTGAAAGATGGAGCAGAGGTTTCTGTGAGTTGTTGGCAGGTTTATTGTATGAAATACTCAATTTTTTCCTCGTGGAGTCAAAAAGAAAATGAAATAAATGTTTGAAAGCATTTAGTCGGCAGTTAAATGTCCAGGCATTATTTGACAAATCCACTTCAAGTTGAAAGAAGTTCAGACTGAGTAATATCTGTGGTAGGGGGGTTGTCAGAGCATTTTCACGGAGATCCACAACCTATTTGGAAAGAATTCAGGATTAATTTGATAAGCCTTACAACGGAATCTTAATTGCAATATCAACAATAACATTTATTTTAGTATACAAGCACTTTTGCAGTTACGGGAACAATACATCTGGTTAGGATTTCAAGAATATTGTTCTAAACCTTTTAATTTAAATGAAAAGTTTAAATTGTGGTATATTTAGAATTCTCCTGTTGTAGACTACCTCTGTGTGAAAGGGAAGCCGCAGGGTTCTCGCCATGGAAGGGATGGGGGTAGAAAAGGATGTGTGTGTGTAGAAGCCAGTTATGGATTGGTTTCTGGCATAGATAAATGGTGAATTTATGGTTATATTTTGTATATTTACAAGTGTGTGTGTTTTCCTATATATGAAAAGCAAATACATATTTTATAAAAATAATGATTATTTTCACCATTTGCCTTAGTTTTTATAGTTGTATACTAATATAAAAAAGACCAATATAATGCTGAATAGTTGATAATTAATATCTTTAAGGTGATTAACACAAAACATTGAAACAGCTGTAATATTGCTTTACAACCTGTAATTTGTTGAGATCCCTGAAGGCGTCTGGGTGAATTTTAGTTATCTTGTTGTTTTGCAAGTTGATGTCCTTCAGCTGTGAACAGTTTTGAAAATCATTCAGATCAATCTGTTGTATGCCATTGGATGACATATGGACAGTTTGTAAAGACTGCAGCAGGCCTAGTCCTAGGAAGAACAAAACTATTTTACATTTCATGTTCTTGTTTTCCCAATTGCATCAAGTGGCTTTTTAAAATTCTTTGCAACAGAATTCCTTCTATTCCCATCTATTGCAACGAGTGGCTGCAGGCTTTAAGTTACTATGCCTTTCCTATTCAGTGGTTGTCCTATTAAAAAAGTTGTGTAGCATCAACAGCAGGCACGTTAATACATTCACAATCAATGCACATTTTAAAAATTCACATCTCCATAAAAGCAGTAACATTCCTTCGTGCTATCAAATTTATTCCGACTGTAATCTCTGTACTTTGAGCATGCTTCTCTGGAGAACTGGAGGTAGGAAAGGAGGAATGTGAAAAGGGTGGAATATACTCAGTTTGTAAAATCCAAATATGTTAATTGTAAATAAAAGATGGAGAGGTGATACAGTATCTCCTATTCATTGTCACCTGCAAGTTCACGGGAGTTTTTCCTATGTGGAATTACTTGAACCATATTCGTAGGATGTAAACCTGACTGAAAACAAAAACGTGTTGCTAATGCCTGTCTGCCTGTGAATTATCAAGTGTGACAGTATATTTTTCAGCATATCCTAGTCACGACAGCATCTGTCTTGCCTAAGTAGCCCTTCTGAATGCTGGAGATAGATACCTCATTTTTCTTAGGGGCTGTGCAGGCAGCCCCCAAAGCTCCAGCCTGCAAGTTGAAGGGGAAAGCGGGCGCTTGAACACAGCATCACCACAGTTTGTAACACCTGAATCCAACTCTACAGTGATTTTTGATCATGCAGCATTACTGAGAAGCTACTAGTTCTCCTTGAAAATTTTCCCCTTGGTGTCATCTGGTTTACCGGAAATCTCGTAGTCCAGTTTGCTGTTCTGTTTGCTGAGTAACTGATCTTTGGGTTTATTGTGAAAAGCAGAGGGAATGATTTATCCCTGCTGTAAAACTAGAGGTAGCTGACAGGAAAGGCATTCAGGAGTTCCAGCAGTTCAGAAATTCTTCCTTGCACCTGCATGAAGAATTGTAGTTTGGATGCTTCCCTGAAGCTAAATTTGTGCCAAAAATACACACTGGTATGGGGGCAGTGGGCGGCAGCCCGACACCTGGGGTGGTGGTTGTGAGAAGGGCTTCTCTGTGGCTCCGCTTTAGAAATTCAGTTTGTGTTTTCTTACCAGAGCTTAAAAACTAGAATGTTAGTGAAGTATTTTGGAGGAGGAAAATAAAGTTCTGAACATGTATTTAAATGAACATAGGATTTAAGTATAACTTGAAGCATGGCGGTACGATGCATAGCAGTTTAACATCTAAAAATTGAGTCTCTTGACAGGAAAGGGTTGATCTGTCTGACCCACTGAGGCATCCTATAATGTGTAGTTGTATTTATCTATCAAAACAAATCAAATCTGCATCAATGTGTGCGTGTGTATATATACACACACACTCTCTATATGGGAACCTTACAGATCCTATAAAATAATTAAGCGAAATGGTTTCCTGCATGCCAGAGAATTATTAGTATCAAAAAATGAGAAAAATAAAACTTCAAGGAACCTGTGTAGGTGCAAAATTGTTCCCTTTGTCTGACTTTGTAAGGTAAGTAAGGTTTTGGTTTGCCCACCCCGAATTTTCAAAATCTAGACCTGATGAATCTGATGATGTTATCAGAGATTAATTAAATTCAGCAAACAATATATAGGATAGCGTTGCTCATACTGCAGCTTCTGCTTCATTTAAACACTGTTTGGACAATCTGAATCATCTGTTTATGAGGACAGAGGCCATCATAAAAGGCTACGATGCCTAGCATAGTTCAGTGCCTAGGAAATACTTTCTAAAAGTCTATCGAAACTTTACAGCCCTCTCTTCTTACTGGAAGGTGTCACTTTGGTTGGCTCTCGGATGGCATAGAGCAAAATTGTTTTGACTGAACAAAATATATTTTCCTGTCTCTGTGAAATAGTGAAATTAGAGCAAGTTTTATTTAAGAGTATTGACTTTCTTCTGAAGAGTAGTATGAAATTCATTATCCATAAATTTCTTGTTGTTAAGGTTAATGACTGGGTTGTGCAGGCTGGTGTTTTTCTGAAGATCCTTACTTCCCTTTCTATACAAGGAAAAATGCTGCTTGGGCTCTCAGGGGATAAATTTGGTTATATTTGACTGACATTAAGGCATTACAATTGCAAAGACTGTATAAAAAAACCCAACCTAATTTGAAACAACCCATTTGCTTCAGGCTCTATTTGCACGCAGGTGGAACTTTCCCTCACCTTAAGTATAACTAAATGAGATAGTCGCATTCTGAATTCAGTAAGATGTACTGAATCATACCCAAACCCAACTTACCCCTTGGGAGTGAGGTCCTTAAAGATTTTGAAAGCTTACCTCTTGGAACTGTATCAAGATTATTTCTTTCAACTGACAATACTTTCAAAGCAGGCAGGAGGTGATCTACTTTTCCATACTTTTTAGACCCAGGTGCAGGCGTAGGTATGTCCAGTGTGAGGGTGTGGATGGCATTACCATTGAGGTTTAGAGTTTCTAATACCAGTAAACTTCTACAAGTAGTTAAGGAGAGTTCAGAAATCAGGTTGTTACTAAGATTCAGGTGTTTCAGCATCCATTTTTCATTTCTTCCATCAGTGCACAGAAGAGTTTTAATACTATTGTAACTAAAATCAGCCGTTATTGCTGTTTGTGATATATCTTCTGGAATAGTAGATATTCCGGTAAAAGAACAATTCAGTAAGAACTCCCCATCCCACTGGCAGTCTGAATGGTGATGTGTATGAAGAAGAACCCGCTGTGACTTGGTTTCCACTGATCCAGGAAGATTAAAGTAAAGGACCACAGCTATGACACTCAAATGAAGGTTATCCATAGTATCTATATGTAAAATGTAAACTTACGGTAAGTTGAGCATAACAAGAGTTACATAGAAAGCGGAAATACTTTGACATTAAAAAAGGATCAACACTAAACAAATACCCAAAGCATTACCAGTGTTCTGCCTTAAACATTCAGTTTTGGAGTCTTAGGTATTTTTCAAAAAGAACATTCATAAACTGTTAACCTTCCCCCTCCCTCCACCTCTCCCAAAAAACAATCCAAACCTTTTCTTTCTTTTCCAGCCCTTCGGTCAAGAAATACAGCTTCTCAGGAACTTGTGAACTAGTAACAGTGGGTGGAGACTTTTGAACTCTGCTTCAGGTATCACACACAATTACCACTGAGCAAAGTCCACCAGATACAATCCATGACGAACAGATGTGGAATGATTTCCATATTTACAGTTAATAGAATACTAGTTTCCCTATCAGTAACACAACAATATGTTTTTAATGAAAAACTATGTTCTTACAAATAACACTTCTGAACCACAGCTGCATCTTATAATTTATTGTTTCATTTCAAAACAAAGATTAGAAATTCAATTGTCTTTCACCTATTGAAACAACCACCACCTTTACATATACTGAGAACTCCTCACATGTAAGTTGTTTCAATGTACCCAGTATGGTATTTTACACAGAGACATGTAGGATGTACCTTAAACACACAAAATCTTAAATGCATCTGTGGGATTGAAATAAATAATGTGCCACACAATGTTTTAAATTCGCATAGAAAAATGTACCTTAGGCAGTTAGAAGATAAGCAACAAAAAAATGCACAACACAAGGCATGTTTGGTGACAACATTTCTCAAACTGTGTAGTGAAGGCAACAAAATATATTAACAATACATAAATAGTGGCTAAGAAATTGATCATTTATTTCATTTGGTATTTGTATGATCGGTTTTGCTATGTTTTGACAAAAAAATCCAGACTTCAAAACCAATTCTCCAGACCATGATTTAAGAGTACCTTTGTGACAAATCTTTCAGCTACGTTGCATACAGTATTTTAAAAAGAATTCTTGATAATTACAAGAATCCAATACTAACACATAGGCATGTCAGTATTAACCAGAGAAGAGCTTTAACATGCTCTTTGTGTGTAATCTACTTGACCGAGGCAGTATCTATTACTTTCAAGATCTATTTCAGCTTTGAAGACACTGCTGCTCATATGTTTATACATGCATATATATATTTATACATATAAAAATAAAGTGACAAACTTCCATTTGCATGAGAGTGAAAATTCTAAAAATTTTATAGTTTACTTCGTCCTCTTAATGGAAAGAGATACTAATTGAGGCAGTACTTAGCAGCAAAGATGTGTGCATGTTTTCAGCAAAATGTGTGTTGAAGTGGTTAATAAATATTAACTCTAGTAAACCTATGAAGTTCACGAAGGCAGTATGCAAAATGTTAGTACTTTCCCATAATCTTTAATGTGAGCAATTCAGTGGCTTTTACTACGTTTTACTCTGTTTATTCTGTTGTTGTTAGAACAGCTCTGCTGCTGTCTGCCCCTCAAAACCCCAACAACAACTGAGCATCAAAATCTGGCTTTGCCTTTGAGCAATGATGGAAACGTGACCCCTCTGACCTCCTGTGTGGCATAATGCCTGACCTAAGAATCCCCCTCTAGAAATCACTTCCACCCATACACATCCTGCATGAGGACTTACTGACTTCTGGAAAATGCAGGAATTGGGACCTTGGATACAAAGTTCTTGTTGCTGCAGGAGCTGATTTGTATTTTGTGGAATTCTATGTACTTTGAGAGCTATCAAAAAAGGGTAGATAGTTTATCTTCCCATCACACATGACCAATTCTGAAGTTAATGCGTAACATTTGCATAACATTTAGAATGAGGAGTGTGTGCCTATCTAGAAAAACTTGTCAAAAAGCTACTTGCAAAGTCATCTTCGTGGCCTCCGTTATTAAGGTTACTTGATGCTACTGCAAAACAAAACTATTTTAAACTGAAGAAATACATGGGGTGGGGAGAGGAGGAATCTTATAATGAGCCGGTCTATTTTTAGTACAGAACACCTTACCTCTGCAAAAGCAGTTACAAGGCTAGAATAGTTTCTGTAAGGCCCCAGTTCACCATAGACAGAGTTTCACTGTTTTCAAATTCAGATACTCACATGTATTTACTCTGCTCTCATAGGATCCAATACCATCACATTTAGAATTATAGACCTGCAGTTTAACTTCAGGATTTAATTCTGAGGTTCAGTGCATCAGTACTGATATTTATGGGGAAAAAGGGATCTGATCTCTGATGCTGCTGCAAGTCATGCTTTAGATTATTACCTGTTGAATAATGGATTCATGCACTGTTGACATTAAAGCACCCAGGAAAACATTTTTTTGTGGGTAGTGAGCAAGTTATAAGTACATCTTTAAAAATGTACTTCTGATATAAACACATTTTATAAATACTTCACATAAATTAAACAACCGTAGAATGCCTAAACTGCACAGATAGAATGGGAGCTCAAGCAACACTTCAATAAATGCAAGACTATTTCAAAATTGAAGTTACATTTCCACACTTGATATTACTTCGCAAATATTATTTATGCTAGCATAGTTTTTTCTTAACTACATGAGACTGTATGGCAGAAATAATGCAATATTTTAAAATGAATCTGCCATTACCCCTCTTGTAGTACACATATGGTAAACCACATAATTTTAGGGGAAATCATTATATCAACCTTTGGCAAGAAATGAAGAGAAGACAAAAATCTGCCATTTCAGCCATCCTAGGCAAATCCACTTCCAAGAACAAATCGACATTCCTGTTGAAGTAATTCAGATCACAGTTGTGTTCTCAGCCACCCTCAAGGTCTTTGGATGTAGGACAAAAACCTCCTCTAAAAGCAACTGAAGGCAGTCAAAATTTTTGCTAAGATCACGTTCTTTAAATATATTCTACTGATCCCAATTCAGGAACGTACTTCAGTATGCATGTAGACTGAAAGTTTACTAAATCAGTGCCACTATTACAGCTAACAGGATGATGACATAATACTGCTGAACGTAACAGCCTTCGCTTAAAAATATTATGTAATAAATGTTAGTATAAACTGCTGTAAAAACAGAAATCCTTGAAGGCATGCAATTACTTCATACAAATATATGTAAACACAAAAGAGAACTCTCCTGCTAGTGGTTTGTGTTTTAGTGCGTGGCTCCACATGGATTGACAGAAGTCTGACAACCCATGTTATAACCTGTCACCTGAACCTTGAACAGTGTCCCATCCGCACACATACAGAGCTTGAAGCGCAGCCAGTTGCCGTTATTGAACTGCTCCCCATAAGAAGAACTTGGCAGTCGCGATGGGCTGACCATCACAGTTCCATTCAGGATAATGCTGTTTTCCTATTAAGAGGGAGAAAAAAAAGTACAACTTCTGATTTAAACAAGGCAGGTTGTTTTTGAAAAGGACAAACTGGTTTAACGAATATATGACATCTTTAGGATGGCTGTAGAAATCAACAGAATAAAAAAAGTACATATAACAAGGTTTCATTTTTTAATTAAATTTGTGAGTAATGCCCATGAATTTCTCAATTATAGTCAGCAACGTACTTTGCTGTTCCAGTGGCAGGTTGATTTGAGAGAGACAGCAGTAGTGTGGCTTTTCACTTTACAGGCCTATTAACAAATGCACTAAATCTAAAAATACAGACGTGAAATGGGAATCAGTGTTCGAATTCATACATGAAATTCATTCACACATGAAATAAAAGTGCATGTATCTCTTTTTTTTTTAATCCTCCTTTAACCTTTTCCATCACTCCGTATACTCTGCAATCCTAAAAATCTCCAAAAATCTTAAATGAATGCTGGCAAGTCTTACTGTGGCAGCACAGAAGGTAGTGCTCCTAACTGTATGCTCTGCTCCTTTGTCGAAGGTTGCTGACCCCAGTAAAGCCTCCAGAAAAGATTAATTCCCTTTGGTATTTGTTTCAGGGCAGAGGCCAATAGCTTAGCTTTAATTGCATCCTGGGTTTTTAGCATCTAAAAAGTAGTAAATCATTGTTACCTGAAAACTACTGAACCACTAATTAACAGCAAAGTAATATGCCACCTTTTAAAATCCTACTAAATATACTGACTGCAACTAAACTGTTATGCATGGCTACTTTATATAAAATTTGAAACCATATAAAGCTACACCAGTTTATTATCAGTCTGAATTTGAAACTAAGCTGTTCAAAAAATGTTGTTTTGAAATACTTACTGCTTTAAGTTCCATGTTACCCCCCATTCGAAACTCAATGGTCTTGCCTGTGATGAAAACACCTTCATTTCCACGGACAATAGCACGGCCATCGACCTTTATGTTTAGATCACTGGTCGCATTGCTGGTAATCTAACAACATAAACAAAAAGAGTGCATTACAGATCAATGAAGATGTGTCACTCGGGTTTGTCTGAGTAACTTTAATTACCTTAAAATATTGCTACACAATGTAGTAAAAAACTTCATGTACTTTTTGCCCTTCTGCCATTATGCCTATGAAGCTTCTGCCCATTTTTTATTTTCCACATTCACATTTAAAACCAAGGATTACTTAATTTTGGAAGGTATGTAAAATAGCTTATTTTTGCAATAAAAATAACAATTCATATGACAATTTTATGGGATACACAGTGAATGCTTGTAACAAATACAGGCTTCCTGTTAGGACTGATTGTGTAAACTTACTCCTCTGTTTTCATTTAATCTGTTCCTCCTATATATTTATAGGTTTGGATTTTTTTTTTTTACTGGAACATACCATTTAATTGTTAGCCTTGCAGAGGAAACGCGAAGAAGAGCAAAACAAATTCTCTTTGTCCTTTACAGGATTGCTCAATGCTTCCTTCCTAAGGCACACTCAACCCTCTATAAAACTACTGATACTACTCTACTAATGTTATACAAAAGAACAATGCACTGTACTCTATCTGTAAAGCCTGTGTTATGACTAATGATATCCAAGAAAGAAATTTTAGTCTGACATTAAGATCAACATTTTAAATGTACACACCCGACATTTAGTTTTTTTAGTTTTCTGATAAATAAAGCATATTTAATGTAGAAACGAAACTAAGAACTTGTTTAACCTAGAAGCCATGAGCTGACACAACTCCTACAGTGTTGTGATTTTTCTCTACACTTCTACTCAGACTTCTGAAATTCTGATTGTATTAACATTTATCTCCAATAGAAACAAAATGATACATGAAGTTCTGGTAATTATTTTTGTAAGATCTTACTAGAAACTGAGAAGCTTTTCATAGAAATTTTATTTCTGAAACAGCTGTCCCTGCACAAAATGGATAAATGCTTAGCTGTCGTGGTTTAACCCCAGCCAGCAACTAAGCACCACGCAGCCGCTCACTCACTTCCTCCCCCCCCAGTGGGATGGGGGAGAAAATTGGGAAAAGAAGTAAAACTCATGGGTTGAGATAAGAACAGTTTAATAGAACA
>JAVJGG010000054.1:18425553-18456988 GCA_035590195.1 Aviceda cuculoides | reverse complement strand
GCCCCCCCCCCCCCCCCCCCCCCCGAAAAGAAGATAAGAGGACAAAAAAATCTTGTGATCTCGCAGTATACATTAAATATTAAAAGTGACAAGGTGGGACAGAGAAGGACCCCACAAAGTTTGGAAGAAGAGAGAGGTTTTTTGTTCTTCGTATTTCAAATAGTTTGCCAGAATTAGGTAATCTAGCAAAATAATTCCAGCCTGGAAGGTTTAATAAGCAAAGGAGTTGTTCTGTGTTGTTATTTCTAACTATAGAGAAGGGTTGTGGGAGATTGGTGGATCTTATTAATGTACATACCTGAAGGGAGGGTGTAAAGAAGACAGAGCCAGGATTTTTCCAGTGGTGCCCAGTGACAGGACCAGAGTCAGTAGGCACAGACTGAAACATAGGACGTTCCCTCTGAACATCAGGAAACCCTTTTTTACTGTGAGGGTGACTGAGCAGTGGCACAGGTTGCCCAGGGAGGTTGTGAAGTTTCCATCCTTGGAAATATTCAAAAGCTGTTTGGACATGGTCCTGGGCAAATGGCTCTAAATGGCTCTGCTTGAGCAGGGGGAGTTGGACCAGAAGACCTCCAGAGGTCCCTCCCAAACTCAACTATTCAGGTATTTATAAAGATTGTTTTAGGGGTGAGGCATTTCATCCTATGCTCCTGTGTGGATAGAAAGAGAGTATTTGATGAGCTGGAGAAAAGTGTTGGATGGTCAAGGTGAGAAGGACAGGGAAAGTTATGTGCTAATACAGATTGGAGTGAGCGTGTGGCAGTTTGCAGTACAAGAAAGTAATTTTGGACTAGCTCCTGTGAGAAGTGGCAAATCAGTGGTAAAGATTTTGTACAGTTTTGCGGGTTGCATTTCTCTGTGCAGTCAGGTCAGAGAGGTGTTTGCTGTGGTTTGCAAAGGTAGAAGTCTGGAAGATGGAGGGTTGGGAGGAGGTAATTCAACTGGCAATGAAATCATGCATGAAAGTTCCAGAACTGATCCTTTCAAGGTGGTGCAGTATGGAGTTGTGATTGTGTAGTTATTGGCAGATGGGACAGGTGCAGGAGAAAGAGAATTCATGTGCCAAGATAGCCCATCTATGGACAGTGAAGTCACTCGGAATGCTGTAAGTTGTTGAAATAGATGGAGAAACTGGAACTGAGTCTTAATGAAAATAATGGATTATAGCAAAATAATTCTGTTATTGCATAGTCAGATATGACTTTTTATAAGCTATTTGTGTGCTGATAGTCTGCACAAAGCCCACTGTGATTTTTTTCATATGTTAAATTGATATGGACTTGGTCTGCTTAAACAGTCAGTTTGTCATATTAAATTCTCTGGAAGAATCTCTGCCTTTACCATGAAGGTTATTTTATTAATTTTTCTTGCAGTCTGGCAAAAACCCAGTTGGCTCTTGAAGACACAAAGACCAAATCAGCCACTACTCTTTTGGCAGCAGAAGATGAAATTGTTCAGCTAAAAGCAGCGTAAGAAAAATTGAATCTTGGGGTATTTGTGGCAGAAGTCAGCATGCAGAGACACAGTCTGTCATTTACCTGAGTGGGTTCTGTTTATTCTGTGCTGTCCTATGCTATAGGAAAAAAATAGGTCTAGCTCCTTAACATCCTGTAGCTTTGTTTCTTGGTGTGATATAGAGAGAATTAACATAAGATCCATGTGAGAACTCTTATGGCTGAACTTCTATCCTTCTTTCTTTAGGATAGAAGAAGGATTACTTTGAAACTAGCAGCTTGATAGTATTTGAATCTTGTAGATGAAGTTAAATAGGAGAGAACCATATTCTGAATATAGCCGGAAACCATTGTTTGCAATTTGCTATGATGCTCTTGGAAGCAGCCTGTGTGTTAAATAAGATATACTTCAGTCACTCTATTTTAAGATAAAGTTCTTTATATGGCTTTTTCTTTTAGATCATTTTTGCCAAATCCTTTTGCCTGTCTGCACAGAGGTAATGGCTCTTGGTAATGTTGACATCTCTGGTTTAAAAATGTATTTTGAATTTCTAAGTGTGTTGGTCACATCTGGGCAGTTAATCTGGATCAGTAAGGGTGCAGCTGAGGGACCTACCCTTCCATTTCAATATAGGGGTCCTTAAAACTAATTTTTTTTTATGGCTTGACCTATAGGCAGTTCTAGAACCAGTAATAATTCTTCACTCTTATGAAATGTAGCCCACGTCTTTTTTGGGTGGTGGGGTTTTGGTGGTTTTTTTGTTGTTGTTTTTTGTTGAGTTTTTGTTTTTGTTTTGGGTTTTTTTGTGTGTATGTGTTATATGATTGGAGAAGAACACAAAGGTAGTTGAAATTAATTCCAACAGCATGTGAATTCTTGTGATAACTGACATTTCAACAACAGAAACATAGTCATACTTGTTAAATAAATGCTTGCAGCCTTTCAGTTAAATAACATTGCTGCTCTTAAAAATGGAGGAAACTTGACTTTGCTGCTTACACTATAGGAAAGGATATAACTGTCCATGAGTTTATCTTTCCTTTTAGGGCAACTTAGAGGATGAGCTACTCGTGATGAAGATAAGCAAACAAAAAAACCTTAGGCTGTTAGAGTTTCTACTTCCAATATCAAGTTGAATATTACTTGTTGAAATCTGGATATTTATCATTGCTTCTAAAATAATGTTAATTGTCAGATTTTATCCATGGACTTTCATAGCAAGTGTTCATCACTTTGGATTTTAATTTTTTGGATGGCTACATGGAGTATAAAATCATATTCCCATAAGATGGGCTCTTTTGATTTGTTGGGTGAAGAGTAGCTCGTATAACTCCTTGATTCTTAGGTATAACCTGACTGCTGTCTTCCTGATTAAAACTATTAGTAGGGAATAAAGGATCTCACAATTCCCATGTGTGGGTCTTAATGCAGACTGGACAGAAATTCATGTTGTATTGGTGTAACCGATAACCATGTAACGGTTACGTGGGAAGACACACACCATCACTCCAAATGTCCCCCCCTTCCTTCTTCTTCCCCCATCTTTATACGCTGAGCATGACGTCCTATGATCTGGAATATCCCTTTGGTCAGTTGGGGTCAGCTGTCCCAGCTGTGTCCCTTCCCAACTTCTTGTGCCCCCCCAGCCTCCTCGCTGGTGGGGTGGTGGGAGAAGCAGAAAAGGCCTGGGCTCTGTGTGAGCACTGCTCAGCAGTAACGAAAACATCCCTGTGTTATCAACTCTGTTTTCAGCACAAATCCAAAACATAGCCCCATACTAGCTACTGTGAAGAGAATTAACTCTATCCCAGCCAAAACCAGCACATGTCGCCATTTTTACTACTGACAGAAGAATAAAATTCCTGTCTTCCTATGAATTCAAGAATTCTGCAATCTCGACGTACTTATAGTTCATGTTAGCTCTCAGTTTAATTGGCACTCTATATTTGCATCTTCTACCTGGGTGATCAATTTTTTATTGAAGCAAAGGTGATATTTTTCATGTTCTGTGAGTCATCTTTTCAAAATTTGAACCCTTTTAGTTGGGTGAAATCAGAATTGCCTAGTCTTCACCTGTCTGACAAAACCAGAATCCTCCTAAAAGCAGAGAAAGTGAGGTCAGGACTGATCTGTGACACTTAGGGCAGGATTTTTTTTTACACAAGGAACAATCTGTCAGGAGTGTTCATTGCACCTTTGTCTGTAAACTTGTTTTTTTGAGAGTTTTGGAACAGCTGATCTCCTTCCTTTTGTCTATAGTCTGTCTGTCTCACATACTTAAAGCATCTTTTGCAAGACATCTTGGTCTCCTGGGCTGTTAGAACAAATGTGGTCTAGACTCAATATAATTAAATTCTATAGCCAGTATAAGCTTTTGTTATATCAAGATATTAATTATACCAGGATTTAGCTATTTGCTGCCGACTTCTGAAGGAAAATAAAATTTTTTTGAATTAATAACAATCAACATGTAAAAGCAATTGAAAGTTCTTCAGGGGAAGACAAAAAATGAAGTGTACTAAACCCTATTTTTATATACAGACTGAACAAAATCCTGTTAGTACTGTTATAAATGGAAGCTTACTACTAGCATGCTTAGACTCGTGCCAAGGTCTAATCAAACTTAATATAGCCAGATGACTCACTTGGACGTAAATGAGGTCAAGAGGACTTTTCTTTCTTGATCTCCTGTACGGAGGACCTGTTATATAGATTGTCAGGAAGAAATTTTGACAAACAGGGTTGTAATTAATAACAGCCAATATGGTAGCTTGAATCAGTTACCTCAAGACCTTGTAGTGTTGCTGTTGCAGAGGGCTCTTAAAAATAGGTTAAATGGGCATCTGGCCAAAAATTACACAGGTGCAGTTGTTCTTGCCCTGAATTTCAAGGCAATCTGACTGAATGAGTCGGGCTTGGCCCAAGGACTGGGGAACTGTGAAGGAGTTTATCGTTAATGAATTGTTTGAAACTGGAGGGTAGCAGTGGGCTTATTTATCCAAACAGCATTAAGTAGATACTTGACACAAATTCTCAAGGCTATTGTATTTTCTCCTGAGAAACTGGTTGAAGATGCCTGTTTTATTTTTAAATGGTTAGATGATGCAGTGTAAAACACTAGTTATAGCCTTAAAATAAAAGTGGGTTATAAAATCTGTTCTGATTTTTCTAAGAACTATATTTTGCCTTGTTGGTTCCCATTGTATTTTTTGTAGCATCTACATCTCTTTAACCTTAACAGAAAGATGGTAATACTCTCTTCATTTCAGATTAATATTTAGCAGTATGAGTGAATGAACTGCTAAATGAGTGTATTCACTCATTAGACTGAACAATAAAACAGGGGAAACTCTGAATACTGCATAGATTTAATTAGCATGGAAAAGATTAGTGTTAAGGCTTACAAAAGTCAGCTTTGGCAATTCATAAATATGTCTGTCTTAAAGTTGGTTTTTTCCTTTTGGTATTTAGTTTTTCTTACAAAGAAAGAAACATTCATTTTCAGTAGTGGCTTCTCTTATGTTTGTGAGTTGCTATATGACTTGTGACGAACAATGAAAGGTGCAGGTATTTCTGCTGGTTTCAGTCTGTCATGTGCTCTCCTGTATTGTTTTGGGGGGTTTTTGTGTGTGTGTGTGTGGTTTTTTTTCCCCTCTCCTGATAAAGGCAGGCCTATAATCAAGCATCTGTTTGTATTTGTAATCATCTCCTGTCTTGATGAAAAGATGGAAGCTTTGTGGATCTCACAGCAGTGAGATAAAGACCATCAAAAACTGCTTTAAAACCTTCTGAAAAATGCCCATGTGAATAGGGGTAAATAACAAAAAAGAAAATAATACAGACGTTAAATGATTACTTTTTATTTATCCTTTCTGTTGGATAGTTACTAACACTGCATTGTCTGTCTGCATTGTCTACCGTGTCAATTTAAGGAAAGCCTGACTAGTGTGTTGTATATTATATAGGGTTTTTTTTTCACCTTTTATTTTCGTGGTACACAATGATTTTCCACCATTCCTAACTCTAGAACTTGTCTTCCCAAATCTGCTTTCCTTTCCCAGTTGTTCTTTATATTAGAAATTTTTTAGCCCTCTTTTACTGCTACTCTGCTAGAAGTCCTTGCTGGAGGAGCTGACTAAAGATGTCCATGGGATTGTAGTAGTATCTGCAGCTTTTCCTACCTAGGTCAGAAGGACAGGCTTTCCTCTTAGCAGGTGTGCTGGCCTTATTACCTGTGGTCCTCTCAGTCAGCCTGCTCCTTAAAAAGTCAGGATGGGAAGCTTGTCAATTGATAGGTGTTACAGATTTCATTGATTCAGATCCTCAAAAATCTCACAAGGGTCCTTCAGTAAAGAAAAGGAGGACAGACTGAATGCCTCCAAAATAAATAGAAAGCATCTTTTTTTTTCTTCTTTTTTTTCTTTTTTTTTTTTTTCTTTTGGAAAGAGGAAAACAGTAATACCTGTGTTTGGTGGGAAAGCAGAGATGTTGGGATACTTCCTAACATTAAGTAAGAGTAAAGGACAGAAGATAAACTTGCTTAACTGGTTGTCTGACAATGTTTAAGAAACACTGCTTCTCTTGGGGAGAGCAGGAGAGGAATCATTAGCTTTTTATATGACTTGAATAACATCATTGGTGATATCCTTTGACTGACTAATATATTCCAGGAAAGAAGAAAACCCAAGGACCTGGTGTAAGAAAATACCTAGAGTCTTGAACTGTAGGAGAGAAAACTGAGCTGATTTAGTTAACATCTTAAATATGAGAAAGAAACCAGTTTCATTCTTAGACCTTATCATCTGAGCTAGTGCAAGGACACTAAATGTTAACCAGTGATCTCTCCTGTAACATAAAGTGTAGTGTATCCAGTCTCCTGCCGCAGTACACTTTTACATTTTGAAGTGTAGTTAAGAGTATGCTTTGGAGTATGCTTTTTTTTAAACTCTTGATTTCTCTGTATTTCAGCATAAGGAGCTTGCTCAATATTTCTCTTCTTTTTCTGTTCTTTTTGTTTGATGATGATTAATTGTTAGATGGTTTGCATTGGTAGAAGGACATCTTGTGACTGACTTTTTTCTGTGTGGTTAAGTCTGAAGACTTCCTGTGCCCAAGAGAAGGACGCCCTGAGGAAGTTAGATCGTCTGAATGACTATGAGCAGCAGATTCAAATACTGCGGGATGAGATTTCTATCCTGGATGCCCAGAAGTCTGTTCTCCAGAGCAGGTAGAGGCACTATTCAGAGAGGTCACTGAATCAGAGAAATTGTTCATGTTTCGTAGCATGAATTCCCTCCTCATTTGAAATTGAAGTATAAAGAAAAACTAAGTTTTTGTACTTTGTTATGAAGGAATATAAACTCTTTAATTGTTTTCTCCTACTGCCCAAATGTTTTAATTTCAGGCAGCTGTGTTAAGTTTCTGGCAAAACAGCAAAGACAGCAGCTTTACAAGATACATTGAGAGCAACTTTACAGGGTAAAGAGATGGTTAGGTTTTTTGTTTGTAAGTCCTCTTTGAATACTGCATCATTATAGGGCAGAATTTGTTATATTCTCACTTGTTTGACTTTACAACTCTTCAGTGGCACTGAAAGAGGAACAAATCTCCAAAGCATTACTAGTTAAAAGTGTGTTTCTCCAGAACAAAGTGCTTGGTTGTACACATTTTAGGAATTACTTTAATTTTATTGTTCAGGCTCTAGCCCATAAAATGTATTGACACAAATGCCTTCATATTAGACTAACCAGCTGCAGGTTTACTTCTTTATGTTGGCTCAAAATCTCACCTTACCCTGGTAATAATTAAATTGACACAAAACTCTGTGCACTAGGCAAAAGCATCTGAGGATGGTGAAGCGACCTCATGCTTCTTCACATGTCTGTCATAGGTTTGTACGGAGCCGCTCTCCTTCCCCAAGGCACAGTGAGAGCAAGTCATCTAGTCCACTTCCCCCAAGGAGCTGCTCACCTGGCCGAGCCAGGCGTGCAAATGCTTCACGTCGTGCCTGCCTGGTAGCTCGCTTTGGTGACATTTATGCTCAAGAACGCTTGGATGCAGAGACCCTTCTGAGGACATACATCAGTGACATGGAGATGGTGCAGAGGATAATATACATTGCAGCTGTGGTAAGAAAAAAATAGTATTTCTTGTTTTGCAGAAAGGCCAGAAGTGTTTTATAAAATATTATGGCTGGATTGGATTAAATTGTGTGTAAATCAGCATTTCTGTGAAGTATGGAGAAGAAAACTCTACTTTTTTCCCTTTTGATTTTCCTTTCTTTCCCTCACATTTTTACATTGAACTCTTAGTTTAGTTTCCTTTTCTGACTGTCCTGTCCCAACATTAGAACAGAGTCAGTGATCTACAGCACAGATGTTAGAAGGGGTGCATAAGAAGACTGAATAGCTCTGAAAGGTAGATGATTCCTGCACTAAACAACACTGCCTCATTTAGATTAATTCTTTTGGGAATACTATATTTTAGAAAGCTAAAAATATCTCCAAATCATGCTTTCCTCTTGCCTGTAGCTATGTGCTTCTCTAGTTTTATTGGAACACTTGAAATTACCTAGATACCTCATATTTACTATGAGCTCAGTCAGAAGAAATTTTTTTTTGTTTTTCTGTCCTTAATCTTCTTTTCTATAAAATTGATGTAGTACATACCTGCATCAGAGAAGCAGTGTGTCTCTTAATGTGTGTGATCCCAAGCACACTTAACTTACTGAAGTATTTTTTCCCACAGCTGTCATTCACTTTACACTCTCCAATTCAACCTTTCTTCCCAACAGACAAGAGGTGTTACTGTCTGACATGTTAAACTGTGGCACATAAAATCTATTATTGAATTCTGCTCTTGATATCTTTGAATGTGATTCCATTGATTGTGGGTGTGTGATAGAATCCTACATAAAAATAGAAAGCTAGGTGGGAAGCTTTTCATTCCCATCTTCTGCAAATAAATCACACTTGATTTAATCAGAGAAGTCTTCCCAGTTGAGTACTATTTTTAACTTTCACTTTTACAGCAGTGTTTTATATTCCTCCTTACAATGATGATACTGGCTTAAGTTCATCCTGTTCGATAATTGATAAAAAATTAATCTAATTCTTCTGGATTTAACTATCTGTTCTTTGTGTTTACAGGAGTCTTTTCATGCAGCAAAGATGGCCTACAGGCAGTTCAAAATACGTGTAAGAGAGACTCTGTCTCTAGGTCACTCGGGGCCTGAGTCACTTGAAGACACTGTCCTGGATTATATAGTTCGCCATGAGGATCTGTATGACGTTCAAGCCAGTGTCAATGTAAGCCAAGGGCAGTGGGGAAGTGATGTGTTATCTATTTCAGTAGCTAATAAATTTGGAATGTGTAAACTAGAAATGCACTGTAACCTGAAGAAGGAAAAAAGTTTATTGTATGGATGTTATGTCTTGCAGCAATTTATTTTCCAAAATAATATTGTGGTATGGCCCAGTAATCACTTGTTTTATTTGCCTGTGACTAGAATGTCTCTATCTGCCTGAATAATATTTTTGGCAACATACAGTGTAACTCTCTTAATCAAATAAATGTAAGCTAAATTTCGTATTTTTCTTAAATTCTGTGCTCTACTGAAAAACTACACCTCCTTCCTAAGATTGATGTCAATGATGTAGTTCATACTTTATTTCTAAAATAACAGTGCATTCTTTCTGAAGTTAATATTTTCTGGAATAGCCTAAGACAATATTGCTGGGAGCTTCTTATAATGATTTTTAAATGTAGAAAGCTGAGAGGCATATTTAGGAGGGATTTCCATACTTGCCCCTGAATAAAAGTGTTAGTGAGCTCAAGTTACTCAATTGCTTTTATTTTCAGGAAGTAATTCGCTCCATGAACATCAACCCAAAGATTTCATTTCCACCAGAAATTGATTTCATTGTGATCAGCACTTTGATTCGAGAGTTGTGCCGTGTGGCTTTTTCAATGCAGACACTCATTCCTCCTCTTGATGTTGCCTTTGGTACTGATGGAGAACTTTTCAGTGAGACCAAGTAAGAACTTGTTATAGAACTTCTTACTACTAAAAAAATCCATCAGGTTGTATAGTCTACTTCTTTCCTAACTAATATAAAGTCTTAAGATTGATGCTAAACGTTAATATGGGGCAAATATTCCTGATCTGTAGTGAATTGGGTATGTCTTTAAGGTTTATGATGGTGTATAAATGCCATGATGTAGACCAGTGTTAACAGCTTTTTTTAATGAACAGAGCAATTTTCTGGATAAACTTCAGTCTCTAGAGCATATTTAATTTATCCATTAAGAGGAAAATTATCATCAGCTTTCCTTTCCCTATTTAGTCTCTGTCTGCCTCCAGTGTTTATAAAATGTGTGCATCTTTGTTCCTCCTTTCTGGTCCATTTTGTAAAAGTCATGTTTACTGAGATCTGGTAGTTGGTGTCTGATACCAGGATCATCAGTATGTGTGCTATGACCTCCAGGCTGCGGCTGCTGTATGACTTATGGATCCTGATACACTCCCATCTCTTCTGGTTTAGAACCCAGCAAAAAGAAAAGTGCCTTTTAAAAATGGGAATTTAAAAATGCACACCATAACATAGTTTTTCTTTTTTCCATAGGGTCAGGCCTGGCTGCTTTGTTAGCTGGCAGAGAACTGTAGGGTACTTCCATGCCTTCAAGAAAACTAATGGGATTGATAGCTCCAAAAAAATTGCTCTCAAAAGCAAGAAAAGCCGCACCAATAAGGAGGTTTCTAATAATAATTTAAAATAGAATGGAACCCAGATGGCAAAGAGTTTGAGAAGCCAGGGAGATAAATAGAGAAGATAAAAGTAGCTCTTCAACAGGAGAGTGCAAAGTCATACATGAGTACTTAATGATCCTGGCCAAATACTGGGCAGTTAGCTATTTGACACCCAAAGCTATTGGCTGTATTAAGAAGGCAGCAATGCTATGGTATAGTCTTGGATGCCTTCTCCACCTACTTCATGTGTGTGGCCTTCAAAAACCAGGTCTAATGTGTTTATACATGCTACTGCAGAAGACATATATATACACATTTATCCATCTATCTAGTTAAATATGTGGCATATATATTTACTTGTATAGCATATATATGTGGTACGCAGAGGTGGAGCAAAATTTGTAGAAAGGGCTGGCCAAACCTCATTGTACCCTATACCTTTCTCCATGCAGACTCCATGCCTCTGTTTACAGCATTGTTTTATATAAATTGCTATTGTATATACATTAATAATGTATAGATGAATATTGTTTTTTATTTCAGTTATTTAGGATTTGTTTTGAATTTGAATCCACAGGACCAGACATGTATTATTCAGCTAATATTGCAGACTTAGGGAGGTAATATATATTTGGTATGTTAACACAGGCCTTCAAAATAATTTTTCTTAGCCAAAAAGTCACTGTTTCATTATCAGTATCTGAGGATGTTGCTAATAAAATTGCTTCTTATGTCTCATAAGATACTAGGATGTAACTTTATAGCTGAGATGGAGTATTTCTGTAATATCCTTTACAGGGGTCTTGTTTTAGCAAGATATTTCAGGAAGATGGGATAGCTATGCCTGCCAAAATGCTGCTCAGGATATTTAATCTGTTGGTGGACTCAAGGACCCTGGCTTGTGTGGGGCTTATGCAAGAATATGGTCTTAGCGGCCTTCTGAAGTGTGAGATGGCTTTACTGGAGTGTCTCTCAGTATAAGTAGACAGTATATTCTGCTAAGTCTGTCTTACAGATGTATTTCTTTTACAGGTTCACTTAAAGAATACTTACTTTTGTGACGCAGAAGTGTTGTCAAGAAAGATGTTTATGAGCTGTAGCTAGTATTCTGCTTTTTATCATGATGTCTTGAAGGATCATATTTATCTTTTGGCACTTATAGGCAGACATTTCTTGTACTCTGTATTTCAACAGATACCATCGTAGTTTCGACTCGGATTTCACAGCTGCCTTGGTGGCCTATCATGTATGGCCTGCTCTGATGGAAAATGATGTTGTAATTGTGAAGGGAGAGGCAGTCACGAAAAGAGGAGCTCTGGTATGTACTTTTGTTAAGGAGTATGTTAAGGGAAGTAATTAGATTTGAACACTTTTAAAATTTAAAAAGATAAATTCTTGATTGTTCCCTATATGGCTGGAGTTATGTATATCAAATATCAGTTAGGTTTTAGTGTCTCATCCTGTTTTTAGGATTAATAGTTCCATTTGCCTTAACGTATTCATTATGCAGATGTATGATTGTTGGCAGAGTCTGTTCTAAGGAGAAAGTTTACTGTGTTTACTCTCTGTCCTCAAGTCATGTCTCCGGCATGGCAAGTTTGCTTGCCGAGTCTGACTTTATTAAATGCCCTCTCCCAAAAGAGGTTTGTCAAACTCTTCTCTTGTAGTGGTCTCGCGGAAGTAGAAGCAGAAGCAGAAGCCGCAGCCGTAGCACCAGTCCTCTTCTATCTCATCATGTAAGCCCCAGCTGAATGCTTGTAGTATAAACAGCATTGAGTAGTTTAAACTCAGAATGTAAGCAACCTTTTAAAATTCTGATGTGGGAGTAAATGCCTTTGCTGGGTCTGGAATGAGGTGAAGCTGAACTAACAGATAGTTATTGCCTCGTATAATTATCAGTGGAGATAACTGTATGAGAAGTGGATCATAGTTAAATTCTCAGAAGTGTCAACTGTGGATCTCAGAATGCTTTCCCCATACTCCCCCTTGCTTCAGTACCCTTCTGAATAACTAATTGCATCATCTGGAAGTGTTTTAGTCATCTTGCAGTACATACACAGCACATGGTCCCTGCCTTCTGGAATTAGTAATCTAAATTTACCCTCTAATGCCTCAAAGGAGCAGAAAATCAGTGTAGGGTAGGCAGGAGGTGGTACTAATAAGATATGTGAAACCTTAGCAGAGTTCTGCATATGGTGTAGTTACACATTTTAAATTATTTCTGTAAAATCATGTATATTTTTCTAATTTTCAGCCTATCTTATTAAATTTACGTAGGTGCCCTCAACTTAAAATATGAATATTGAAAAAGTGAGGGGCTTTGGGTAAGATTCACTTTTTTGTGTGTGTGCAGGAAGTGAAGGAAAAATTAGAAAGTTATTGAATTTGACTTTGTAGCAGTGGAGCTGCACTGATAGACACGTGCAAATTTTCTGAATGTTGATAGGTCCCCAGGTGCCTTTCTTGGGTACAGTTCTTTAGCACACCTGAGTTTCCTTTTCTGTTTGTCTTGCAGTTGTCTCGAAGCCGCAGTCCTTCACCACTGAGGAGCGGAAGCCCAAGTAAGTGGGCATATTAGTTCATAATGACTCATGGTTTTCGTATTAAGCCCTTGAACAACTGAGCAAAGAGACAAAATAACATGCTGAAGGTCTTTGACTCTAAAATACTTGTCCAAGTCTTATTTTTAAAGTGGGTAGCCCCTTCCTTTTTTGTGTGTGGAAAAACGCTGAAATTTCTGACTTGGAGGAGAGCTTGTTTTTCACTCTATTCAGACAACTGTCATGAGTTCTGCCTGCTAGTTGCCTTTGTTGTGGCTAGTTCTATAGTAAGTAAAACTTCTTCTCTTCCCTACACAAGAAACAGTTTGCTGCATGCCTGCTGGCTCCATGCCTTTCAAAATCCAAAGAGATAGCTAAGTGGAGATGGTGAAGTGAGGGATTTCAAACAGTATGAATGTGTGCCTATCTTGAAGACAAGTGAATTTAGAGGCTTAGAAGAAAATAGTTGTACTGAAATGTGTCTTTTTCTTCAACAGGGTGTTAACTGGACATGTTCCTGTGATTCAGTACATCCGGATCCAACAATTTCACTGGTGCCTTTTCTCTTAAGAATACCTCAAATCTTGCAATAATGTGAATGGCAATTGTCACTCCAAATGCAGTTTGTGTTCAGTGGGGTTTTTAGAATTATAGAAGGCTTATTTATAACTTTAGAAACTACTTCAACCCTTCTGATTTAAAAAAAAAAAAAAAAAGTGCATGCAATACAGAATCATACTCATTTGGCAAAAGTTGCAGAGCACTGAGGAACCCATGCTGTAATCCTACAGAGAGAGATAGAAGTATTGCATCTAGAATGTTTTTCAGAGATACTAAACGATGCAGTTTATCTTGATAGGATATTTAATATAACCTAAATGGTGAATGTTGCAGAATGTTGAGGTTAGCTGTTACTCGAAAACAATTTCATTAATTGGTGCTTATTTACAATTTTAGAAAATAGCAGTAACCTTAGGATGTGCCAGTCTCACACAGCATCCTTTTAAATACGTCCTTGCGGTAAACTGAATTTTCTAACTACAATGCAAAGGTTGCAAGATCATAAACTACTAGTACTCCAGCAATCCCCAGGACTTTATTGACAGCTACTTATGATAGCATGGGTGTGTGCTTTAGCAAGGTAGTAATAGTCCTTGTTAAATTAATTGTTACTTAGAAAATATCATAAAAAATTGTAGTTTAGAACTTAAGGTATTTCAAAAGTGTGCCACTATTTGTAGGCTTGAAATATTTGCTTGAGGTGGCCTATGCGGTATCACTTTTAATGGGCTTTCATACCAGACTGATAGATTAGTAATTCTTGTGAACACTGTGAAAAAAACCTGTCCACCTGTCCAGTTATCTCTTACTGTGGGCATTCATTACATTTTATGTGTAAAAATCAGCGACCTGAAGAGATCTTATTCTGGCACTTTAAATAGTGTGTTCCCCTTGTAAATGTGTATTTTAATATCAGCATTTTTGGTTTTGAGAGAACTGATACTGTTATTCTCTCAGAACCTCATCTGCAGGGCCAGCCTTGAATACAAGCCACACAAGTGACTGCTTGGGGCCTTGTGCTTTTACATAGAAACATAGGATTTGTCATAATGGAGCTGATGTGTAACTCACCATCTCCACTGTCTCATTCCGGTCAATACCTGATGCTTCAAAGGTATGTGGAGCTTTCCCCAAATTCATCTCTACAATTTTGGAATATAAACAATCAGGAGGAAAAATTCTTTTCTGCTTCCTCTTTTAATCAGCCTATGTCCTGGAACTTGACGTTTCATTAATACTACTCTAATAACATGAGCAAAAGTATTTTTATTAGTTCTGAAACTATTTAGTCCTTAAAATTAAGTTACAGGAGCAGATTTTGTGATCCCTTTCCAGGGATCTTATGCAGATTTACACAACCATGCTCTTTCTCTCTACTTCTTGTGTGGCTTAAGACTTTGGCACAAGGCTCTTTGGCACAGGATCAGATTTCAGCAGACTTTAGCGCTGGTCCGCATGAGCCATGGATCAGCTGTGACTCGTTCTACAGATGTATTTTCATTGGAATTTGGCCAGTTAGTAACCAATGAGAACAAAATGAGGTCCTGTACACAGAGAGTCATTCACAGAGCCATTCTGAATGAACTGAGGGAACACAAAGGTGCATGCACATATGTGGTGTACTTTCTTGTATCTAAGAAAGTCACAAGAGAAAATACAAAGCAATATATTTCCTCTTCTAAGAGCCTGATTGTTGGTCACAGCTATGGATCTGAGCTTGACGTAACCTGCATATTTCTGCACTGATCTTATGACTAAAACCACCCCAGTTCTGGAAAAACTGAGCACCTCTGACTTGTGTGGCAACAGAAGACAATTAGATATCTTGAATATGGTTTTGAGCAGAAAAATGGATTTCTCAAAAAATTGTAATTACTTAAGGGCTAAGGAGATGTAGGTTTTTTAGAAACTAGGTGTTGCATTTTTGTCTTCTGCATGTACTTACCAAACCATGTCTGTGTTATGATTTTGAGTTGAAGTAAGTTTCCGTACTAGCTGTGAGAAAACTAAGACTACATCAAGGAAGTATGTTTTTCTTGACAAGCGTGAGAGGCAGGGTAGTTCCAGACTTGCACGCACCTGTGGTACCACTAGGAACTAGTATTCTCAAAGAGCTAAAATTGCCATGAAAGACAAATTCACAGTGCTTAGTGGACCATCTCATCTTACTCCCCCAGCAGGTACCTAGAGAACTAGTTAGTCTCGAAGTGAAAGAGAAAACTAATGAAATGACAGCCAATGACTTGTTTTGGTGGTGAGAAAGCAGCTCTAGGATATCTTTTTTTGCATAATATTTCAGAACAGAGCAAACCGTTTTCAGCAAAATAGGAAGTCAGTCCACAGCACGGTAATGCTTAATTAGTTAAACAAACCTTACTCTACTCAGTTGTACTCTGCAGCCCATAGTCTTTTTATGGGAATATACTGTTTTGTACTGGTTGCCTGTGCAGGTTATTTATAGCCAATTAAATCTATAGATCGGTTAGAAGATTGCTTTTGGTGTCAAGGTAGACACTAACAGCTCCTGTGCTTCTTTTTGTCTACATGACAACAGTGCAGAGAATGCATACCAATAAAGATTATATGGAATTAACCAGCAAATGCAGAATAACTTATAAAAAGGGACTTCTGTAATTGCTTGTAAGACTCTATGAAAGAACGGATCATGAATGTGAAATTGATGATATTTTAATAAGAGTTTTAAAAATCTTAAGTAAGATTTTTTAAATTTTCTTTTTTTTTTTTTTTTGCTAAATCACAAGCCTGGATAATGCCACGCTTGTAATTACAGCAAAGTAGAAACAGTAAGGGTGAATTCTAATAGGTGACAAATAAAAAAAAGCCAGTAAGGCTTCTATTGCAAGGTAGTTTTAGAACAGTATGAGCATGATCAAAGTGTTAATACCAGGAAAAGAAGGCTAGATTTTGAGCTAATTTAAACTCTTTGCAGATGGACTGATGGAAGTGAGGCTGCGCAGAATGTAAAAAAGCACCACCTTTAGGCCAAGGTGTTCATGTAGAACAGCACACGTTTGTGAGGGATTTAGAGATTGATGGAGAATTTCTCCTGCATATCAGCTCTTTGAAAGCTGATTATGTCTGTCTCAATTCAAAGGCTGTCCCACAGTCAGTCTGAACGTGTGGATGTTTTATCATCTATTTCTGGGAGAATACAATGTCATCAAAGTATCTTCAGTCTTCCTTCTTCAATGTTTGCAGCTCAATAACATAGAGACTCATGCAGAGCTAGCAGATACTGAGGGTAAATGGCTCAGCTAAATTTTCTACTGCACAATGAAGATTTAAATTCAGAGCTTATCTTAGATAGATTCTCCCAGCATCCTGACAGGAGAAAGAAAGTTGGTAGCAGGAGGCTGGTGGAGCCCTCCCATCTAATCTTGCTGGCAGTGAGCTGTGGTGCCGATTCAGTCCTGTAGGAGGCTCGAGATGAGTGGTAAGTTAAAGCAAAAATACTCTACAGCCTGAAGAAAGTAAATGTGAAGGCCAAAAAATTATCAAAATGCGCCCTGGAAAACATATGGCTGTACATCCTCCAGGATTTGAGTCTTTTAATTTTACTTTTATGTTGCATGTATGTACTGCAAAAGTTTGTCATCCTGTAAAAGTGCCATCAGAATTAAATACTGTCTTTCAGCTTTATGTAACCTTTGACAGCCATTTTTGATTGGTGTTAGTTACGCAGTGATTTTCTTACTGTAGCATTAAATAGTCTAGCTGTGTATTAAATAAATGAAAATCTGTTCATTATGGCTTGCAGCTACATTAGCATGTGTTCAGACTGTTTTAAGTTTCAAGACTACCGTATTTCTTTTAGTCATGCAGCGTACGAAGCAATTATACTAAAGAAATGTACTTTCACTTTATGCAGGTTTTGGATAGTTTAAAACAACACATTTAAGCAAATCTGTCACAGGCTCTTGCTGATATACAGGTGTGTTGTTTATGTGGAAGCCGTACCTTTCACTCTGTAGACAGAGTGCAAACCGAGGACTTGGTGTCATTTTACTATTAGCAGACAAAGGCGTGAACACAAATGAAGTGGGTGGTGTATTTATACTTTCTTATGGCTTTGAGAAGGGAACACTTCTGCCTTGCAAAAACACAGTTCTCAAAGTAATGTTACCTGCTTGAAAGTAAAATGTCAGCATGAAGATGCTGTCTGCCACTGTTAGTACTGCTTCCTGTGAAACTGTTTTTTCCTAAAGGGCTTTGGCCTGCGATCAAAGGTGTTTGTTTTAAAAGAAAAAAAAATTATAAAGAGAGATCGTTTTAGGCTAATTCCTTCTCCTCACAGTAGCTGGCATTTAGCCTTTTACGTTAGAGGAATATAATCTATCACAAGCAGATATGACACTTACCTTTGTAAACTGCATTCAGGACTTTCAGTGAAAACCTGTCTCTGTGTTGATGATACATGCATCCCCAAAACAGCATGGACAAGACAAACATTCATTATTTGGAAGCATCATCCTCTATTCACAGAAACCATTTTGCCCTATGAACTTTTTTCCAGTTTGCACTTTCTATGGCTCATTTTAGTTAATAAAATGTAAATGGTTTTTTAAAGAAGTGACAAGTATTTTTGAAGTTTTGTCTATTTTCTGGTAAAGTGATTCTCAGGCACTTCATTAATGGAAAAAATAAGGCAAAATGTTGCAGTTTAGAAAAATCACACAAAGTTTATTATATAAAATGACTATACTATTTTTTTTAATACTAGAATATGCAGTTATCATGTTAAACAGCTTACAACAAAGATTTATCAGAATCTCTTGTAACCCATGTAAAATTTAGAAAATCTGAAGGGCTATTTTATCAATTTTTTTCTCTGTTTCGTAGGGCTAAGCTTTATGACTGCTTTCAGGGCAACTCGTTCATATTATAATACTGCATTTAGTGCATGTTGTATAGACAGATTTCCTTTTCCCAAACCTTTATGCATGCTTTATGGTTTTATGTGTCAATCAGAAATGCATTGTTTTATTCTTTAAAAGCACTTTACATGCTGCAAGTGAGTGAATGATTTCTATTCAGGCTGAGGTGAGTTGCTTACATGAGGGCATGTGAAGTATTAGCTGGTTCAGTGCAAAGTCCTTCCCAAGGCAGAGTGTTGCTGCCTTCAACCTTATTGTGAACATCACACCTTTGCTCAGAAAAGGAAACTCTATTATTTCTACATGTTGCTGTAATTTGGGCAGGAATCTACCCAAGTAAAACCAGACACAGGTAGAGCTGTGCCGGTCCTTTAATATAGAAATATAATTAGTATTTTCATTTCCAGTCAGTGTATGGTGTATTGCTCAACCTGAAGAGCTTGTGGTTTAACTGAAGTACTGTCTTCAAATTCTTCAGCTATTAAATCAATGAAATGCATATGAAATTTTGAATTTAACCATTTTCAGTTGATTAATACCTGTTAGTACCATATATTTTTTTAACCCAGACTGGAATTTCAGCAATGACTAACTGGAATCTAAATAACATGTCAATTTCAATTAGTTTGAATAAACAGCGTGTTTTAAACTGGTACCTCAAAACTGTATTGTAAATTGGTTATTTAGAGAATTAATAAAATACCAAGTCTAAGCTCTTTGTATCTTACATTAACAGTACCTGACCTGCTCTGAATTTAGCTTAAACCAAATTAAACCAGATCTCAATTGCTGCTATTGCAAATGGACGTCGGATGCCAAATGTCAAGGTGACATCTGTTCTCTGTAAGCTTGTGGTCTTTTTTGTTGATACTGCTGTAACTATACTGGCACAATTTATCGAGAGTTGTGATAGATTGTCCATCACAGGAATTTTAAACTTGCGAGTGTGTGTTTGTTGTATACTATATGTATAACAGTCCAGGGAAACAGTCTAGAGCCTCATACAGGAAGACAAAATAGGTAGGTGTGACAGTTTCTTCTCATTTTATAATACTGGTATTATAAAAATAAATAGTAATTTTATAATACTGGCAAAAGTGTACATATGATAAAGGAAGGTAATATTTTACAGTTTTTCCTGCTGCTTGCCTTCATTGGTAATGCTGAACCAACAGCATCAGGGAAGACCAGCCTGAGATTCATTCTTGAGCATGTCTTGAACCACTGAGTGCAGGCTGCAGAAGGAAACTTGCTGTAAATACAGGATCTTATTTAATTCCTGTTTCTGGCAACTATCTGATGGTACCAGAACTCACCACCTTTATCAGGGATCTAGAAAAAAAAAAAATACTGTGCTGGGATTTACTTTAATTTGCTTACAAAGAAGTAGATTGACCAGGGAGCCTGGATGGGTTTACAGCCTGCTGTAATTTTGGTGGGAGAGTCCTTAAAGCCTCTGAGGAGTCACAGCAGGCCAGCATGGCAGCAGGAGGAGAAGCCTTGCAGAAAAGGCTGGAGTCTGATCAGGTAGCCGGTTTCTGTTTAACACCTGCTTTGTGGAAAAGGAAGCGGATCTTCACCAAGGAGCCCCTGCACATGGAGCTCACTGGAAGAAAGGGCCTTGCTCTCACACACTTCTTCCACTGCTCATGGAAGAAACAGATGAAACCTTGTTGTTTTTCCTCTGTAAGATGGATGACATTTTAAGTGTAAAAAGGTTTCCAGTGCTCTCTGGCGTGTGAAGTGCTGTTTGTGTTTTGGCTCTGCAGAGACTGAAGGAAAAAGCCGTTAAGAAGGTAAAAAGAGGCCCAAAAGCAGATAAATGGCCCACAAATATCTATAGGAGAAGCAGGGTTGAGATGTGACTGACAACTGTGTGTGTGCGTAGCGGGCGTGCAGCAGCCCCAAGGGCTCCTGGCCCGGCCAGGCTGGCCTTGCTGGGTGAGGCAGAGACCAGGAGGTCCGGCGGGACCCTCCTGGGAGGACGCAGGACAGGACCTGGGCTCTCCTGGGCCAAACCCAAGCAGGGCCCCGGAGCCATGGTTTGTAGGAAGAGCACCTCGGAGCAGGGCAAAAACCTTACAAAACCTTACCACGGCGCCCAGAAAGAGGCTACTGGGCGTTTTAGATGAAAGTTTACCTGTTAACCCGAGGGAGCCAACTTAAAAAAAAAGAAAAATCTACATCTATTTTTCTTGAGGAGATGTGAAGAAAGGCTCCAAGCACCTTTGCCTGCCATAAGGCATGAAGCACAGTATTTCCCACGAGATGGCACTATTGCCTTATGCACAGAAAAAAGCAGGTTTGGTTGTGGTTTTTTTTTAGCTTCCACTGCAGTTTTAAAAGCTGATTGCCAAAGTGAGGTTTGCAAATAAAAATACGAATGTTACAGATCCAGCAGTATCAACAGCTGTCAACTGGAGAATCAGCTTGACGATTGATCTGTTAAAGGTTGCTGCCTGATAAGGATGTGAAAAATCCTGACATACGGGTGATGAGACAGATCACTATCAATCCATTATTGGAGAAACTGGTTTGGATTTATTTTTTTGGGGAGTGAATTTTTCAAAATTAATGTGGCTCTCTAAAGCGAATGGTATTTACCTGGTCGTATTCTGACTGATCTCCTCAAAGAACTTTAAAAAAAACCCCAAACCTCAAACTGAAAATCACTTTGAAAATTAACTACTTTTAACTTTTGTCCTTTTTTTTTACTATTTCTAGTTCTTATCTATTTCAAGAAAATGTCAGCTTGCAAAACTGTTACATTTTGAGTGATTGTTCAGTTGTGATGGCTGGCTGGCAAGTTGCTCCACTATTCCCTTTGTCTATGACTGAAAGAGGTGTTTTCCTAATAAATTCTGCAAAGTGTCTGAATCAGAAACATACTCCCTGCCTTTAGCTGCACATTCTGTTGATTTTCTAATCAAAGATGGGGTCAGTCGCATCTCCTGAACCATCAGGGTACAGCTGGAAGGAGCCCTGCTGTCACATCAACTGCTTTGGATAATCATGTTCTTAATCTTATCAATTGCTGTTTTAAAAACAAGTTTGTTTTGCACCATGCTCTATCTCATTATAAAGTTGCTCCAGATTTCACTTCTCCAATGCTTGGAAATTTTATTCTGATTCCCAGACCAAATTTATTCACTTCTAGGCTATATCTCTTTGTTCTTCTGCCAGTATCATTCTTTATCTTCAGAAGTCCTTGTTCCCTCCTTTGGTATTTGCCCTGCTGATGAGAGCAATCATCTCTTTTCTTGGTTTTTGTTTCTCTAGGCTAAAAAAGCTAAATCTTTCCATCTCCTCTGAAGAGAGAGGCTCTTAATTCCCTTGATTATCCTGTTTGGGTGGCCCTGGGTATATTTCTGTTTCAATCCATCTTTCTTGAGCACAGATGGCTAGAAATGGTGTGCAGTGTTCAGGATAAGGCCTTACAAGAGCTTAGTGTCATTCATTTATCAATTTCATTGTACCATTGTAGCATCTCTGTGGGAAGTGGCTCAATATCTGTCATCAATTAATAAGCTTTATTATCCTCAGTTGTTTTAAACTGATGATTCTTTTTCCCCTAGAACATCAGTTCATCCACACACTTTTTTATGGGCTCTTGATTTTTCATCTGTAAATGCCTTTCATATGGGTGGCACAGTTATTTTAGAAATTCTGAACTTTGGACATCCATTTACATGCATACCGTGACAGTAGTGTCTGTGAATGCCATAGTGCATCATGATGTGTTCCTGTCTTACTAAAAACTACCGCAGGGTGATGCCTTGCGTTAAGTCGCCTGAGCAGTGTTTAACAACCAACCTTACAGAGTTTTAGTAGCAATAAAAGAAATTGCCAGGAACTTGATGTTACAAAGGAAAGTATCTTATTTAGCTCTGTTTATACCCACTTTGCCAAGGGAAGGAATAAATGCTAAGAGTGTCACCGTAAACTTGTTGAAATACAGGGTACAATTAAATGGACAGAAGCTCTCTGTCAGTATTAACAGAACGAAATACTAGAAATTCCTCATGAAAAGAATGTAATTTGTGTACCTGATGGTTTGCAGCAAGAGCTTAAAATAAAATCAAAATGTTTTATAAGTCATTTATAACTCCTTACATTTGATTGATCAATGACGTGGCTCTTATTTCTGAGAAATGCTTTTTTTTCTCAGTTATATTTGTCCATCATCCATCTCTTAAATTTGCCGAGGGCCATCATAGCCATCTCCACAATACATGTATGTCACTTGTCACAGACAAAAGACCCCTGTGAATGTATTTTCTGTGATTCTTCTGGATTTGTGCTGTTTCTCTGTAAGTCCTGGGCCATCCAGATCTTTGAAGTCTGTTCTCTTGGTTGGATGGGACTTTCCCCAGGCTAGGGATGATCTGGTGTCATCACTTCATGTCTGAACTATGCAACCAGTAACAGCTAAGCAGGCAAAACGTATGGGGTTCTGTCACTGAAATATCCTGTTAATGTAGCTGAGTCTCTGTGCACCCACAGGATGTGGTCATTGTCCCCATGGTTCTTCCTCCACATTTCATCTACCGTACAGCTCCTTGCCTCTTGCGAACTAAAATCTTCAGGGCAGGGGTGGTTTTTTATGTCTGCTTGTGCAGCAGGGCCGGGTTTTGCAGGCGATGTGTCTGCACAGCAGATGCAGCCTTACCGTTATCGCTGCTCGGTGCAATGTGCTCCCCTGGTCCTGTGAGGTGGCTGTGGACCCATCTTACCTTCCCGTTGCACGGCATCAATCGCTGTCCATGCCTGAGCATTGTGCAGTTCGAACAGCTCTGTCATCTAGTATAAATAAAAACAACCCAGGCAGTTGGATGAGTGCTTACATGCACAAATTCCTATGAGCAATAAAGGCAGAGAGGGAGGATTAGAGGCAGTATGATCAAAAGGCAGATTGCCTCTACAAAGAGAGCCTCCCTAAGTCACCCCTGAAACTTAAGTGGGCCTTGAAGTGTTCCTGCAGGTAATCTTACACTTTTCTCATATTTTTGAACGGGCTTAATGGTAGCCTTCGCATATCTCCCTGAAGCACGGAGTGCATGCAGGGAACAAAGCTGCTTGGGAGATTCAGCTGAGCCAAGGACAGGAGGTTTTTCACAAGGCAAGCTCTTCCCCCCAGCTGCTATCTAGAAGACTTCTCAGAACCTGAATAGATGAGCTGTTCTTGTAATTATTTTTTCTTTTTGACCCGGCCTTGTAATAATATCAGATAAATGAAGACTTCAACGAATGGTGAAAGTTGCCTAAGAGAAATTGCTTTTGGCAACTGTTCCTTCTAATTAAAACGAAAGTCTGAAAAGCCTCAGTCTTTGGGAACAATTAATAATATGCTAGCACTAGATAAGACACAGATAATTCTTTGTGCCTATTAACTGTTTCCTACAATTAGCACATGTGTGTTCAGCCAAATGCAGCCTGACCCTGGTGTGGTAGGAAGGAGAGGTTCTGATTAAAATGAGGGCAGCACCTGTCGCTTGCCCTACTGAACAGGTCAGTGCTTTCCCACCTTCCTGCTAGCAATGGTAAGAATAATTAATAGAAACTTTCAATACTGAAAGACTCCCAAACTGTCCCCAGGACCCTGCAGTGGGCATCAAGGGACTTTGTTCTGGTTGCTTAGATGCAGCAGCTACAACATCTCTATAAGCATTTGGGTGGATGGCCAGACAGCAATAAAGAGAAAGGAAAGAGAAATTCTCTCCCCCCGGGGTCCAAGGTACCAATTTCCCCTCTGGGGGCTTAAATGCTGATCCAGAGTGGTCAAAGACACAGGTGTGCAGGGCCTTTAGATCTACTTATTTCTCAGCCTATTAAATAATTAGCAATCATGATGCCAAAGTCCTGAGGAAGTCCGTCCTTTCTGTCCCCTGAAGCGGCAGGTTCAACCCCAGGATGCTCCTGGGCCAGCAGTGTGGGGAAGGGGCACGCTTAACCCTCAGAGAGCTGGCAGCTGGCGGAGGTCCTGGGGGTGGCTCTGCACCCTGGCGTTTGGCCCAGGTACCTCAGAGCTGTGCCTGTCCTCTGTCCCAGCTTGGGAGGCCAAAAGCATGTTGAGAAAGTGCCGAGCAGGAGCAGCAGATGAGACCCACGTGTGCACATACGTGCAGGCAGCAGGTGAAGCCCCCCAGGAAAAACCACGCAGCCGGAGGCTTCGGGAAGCACTGCTGGATTTACGGCAGCCCAGCAGTAGGGAATGTGCCCCCAAAACCTGAGAGACACGGCTGCGGGGGGCAGGCGCGCAGGCAGGCGCCTCGAGGAAGGCTCTGGAGGACAGCCGTGGATCCGCACACGGGGAGGGGACGCGCCGGAGCCTGTGGGACCCAGATGAGGCAGAGGCAGGCAAAGAGGGGAAGTTTTGAGCCTATTATCTTCATATGGAGAATGCGTGAGCCAGGGGTGGGGGAGAGCTGAGGATGCATATGTGCATGCATGAAAGGGAGAGAGGCAAGGAGCAGCCAGCCTGCTCGTCTCAGAAAGAGCAGAGGCAGGGGGTTCAGGCAATGCCTCCTAAGTAAAACCAACTGTAAGTAACATTTCAGACAGCACGGAGTGAGAGTTGAAGATGACAGATCGATGTCATCATCCAGGCTGGGGGTGCAGACCTCACCCCCTACAGCTAAAGCATGGATATATAAACCAGTGAGTACTTAAGAAAATAAAAGCACAGTACAAGCTAAAGGGGATGGTTGGCATATCCATTCCAAACAGGGCAAAACGCTACTGCACATAGGGGCATCTCTGTGGAGGACAGGGACCATGCTCTGGGGATTGCAGGCCATGAGAAGACCTGAGCTAGCCCTGAAGGAGCTCAGGTGCCATGAGACGTCTTGCCTTGCCGTCTGGGTTGCAGCCCAGGAAGATTTCCTCAACCAAGGCTCAGAGATATGCAGAAAAATTGCAGTCAAGCAAGCCATGTATAGGAAAGTGTTCCCAGAACTTGCTTTAGCCACTGTGACAATCTAATGGTTTCAGAAATGACCACAGAGTAGCTACGCTGCTTGTCCACTGCTGGGCTTTGGTTCAAGGGAGGGCTTTATTCTGGCTGTACTGTAACTCGGGGTGCCTGCAGAAACCTGTTTTTCCTCTGCTTTTTGTGCAGGAATGAGGGTCTGGGCCCAAGGCTGCTCTCTGACTAGGCTCATTCCCAGAATAACTCCTCTCCCAGCCTCCTGTGCCCCCCAAGAAAAAAAATTCTTAATCAAATATATAAACACTGGCAGCTTTCAGGTTTGTGTTTCTTTCTAAGCCTAATTTAAATGAAGGGCAGACATTTTATGGGCTTTTCCAAGTGAACCTACAGGGGCTTATTTGCTCGAGTCTGACTTTCTGACAGCTCTCTACAAGCCTAATCAAAACCAGACTTACTCTCATATGCAGCAGAGTAATATATATTCACGCAGCTACAAAGAACCAGGCTAAATGTAGTAAGTAATAAACCACTACTATGGCAGCAATCATTCAATCATGCGCATTTACCGCACTTGGATTTTGGAACAAGGGATGCATTTGTTTTGTTCCCATTGTACGAGGAAAGTTGTGGTGGCAAGGAGCCGAGTAAACATCTAGAAAATGCCCCACATGTGTGACTTGGAGTTTGTAGCTACAACGCGGAGGATGCCTCTTTGCTCCTTTACCCACAGGTGGGAATGCTGCATTGATGTCTCTCGAGGTGAGGTACAGCCAGGTCCCTGAGGGAAAGCTGCCCAGGGGAAAGGCAGTCCCTTGGAGCTGGACAGTACAAACTCTAGGATCAAGCTGGATTTAAGGGAGATTTGTCTTTATCGTCTTTGCAGTTTGGCATTCTTCAATACACAGACCATATTTCTGAAATGTTCCCAAGACTTCCCTTATTTAGATGAATTCTGGATGGCATAGTTAGGGTAGGTAACACTATGGAGACATTAAATACTTAAAATGTCTTCACAGAGAGTTAAACACTGACCTCTAAAAGAAGACTTTTTTCTATTTCTAATTACCCCATAGTGTTCCCATCACATAAAATTACCTCTCTCTGTACAAGGATGTGTTCGTGTTCAGTTCCTGACATCTGGAAGAAATTTCTCCTTATCTGGCATGTGCATTTTCAAGTGAAATGTGAAAAGAGGTGCTGAACTGATAAAGCAGGGATGTACCTTTGGGCTGGACCAGATGGTGAGGTGCTGTGAAGGAGAAGGCATTCTGCCCAAAACAAGGAGGAAGGGCAAGGAAGTCTGTAGGACTGGGCCAATCTGGCGGAATGGTAAAATCCTGTGCCCATCTGGGAGTCGTCGGGCTGTTGAGCCTTCCTTCACCTTCTAACAAAGACGCTAAGTTTGCCTGAAGCTGGAGAGACTTCAAGCAGCTGTGAGTTTTGCTGCCTAATTTAGATTCCAGTGTTTCCAGTTTCTCTGTTAAACTGTTGCGTGACTGAAAATCTTACCTGTTAGAAGACAGCCAGCACTGGCCACAGCATGTATAGTATGGTCCACCTGGTTTCCTTAAACCATTTGCCTTTCAATAAAGATCAGCTATTCCATGCTGAAGCCACAATTTAGTACTTGCTGTATTGCCTTAGTGATTTTAGGGTTGATGTTAACTGCTTTTGCCTAAAACCTCCACATTATTTGCAACTGCCTGTTGCAATTTGTCTAGAGGAGAGATTTCAACTGATGGGCTGAGATTCCTTCAACCATTGTGCTTGTCTAAAGGGTCACTTTTGACACAGGGCTTTGAGATCCCTTCTCTGCTTTCTCCTAGTGATTTGGAAGGACATGTCTGATCCTAGAGAAAAGTTGTCTTGTCTGATTGTTTCAAAACCAGCCTGGGCTCCAGCAGATCAATCTGTTCTTATTTCTTGTCCAATAAATGCGCGCCTGTTCATTACTGTTGTGCAGAACACATCAAATTGGTCTGTTGGGATTTGGTGGTATTTGAAGTCCATCTGGCACAGGATGCAGCAGAACGTCGTCTGTGGAGAGCAGTAACAGACGTGGAGTTGCACCATCTCCTACATGGTCTTGTTCAATCACCATAGAATGTTTTGGGTGGGTGCAAAACTGATAACAAATTCATTTTTGTTTGTTGGTTTTCTAGTGGCTTGCAATGAGTGGAGGGTGAAGATGAACTTCATCTGTATAGATTAGACTGGGATTTTTTTTCCTGGACACTCTTTCAGACACTCTTTTCAGATCTGCAATTTTGATTCAGGGTCTGTTTAATTGAGATTTTTTTTTGGGGGGGGGGGGGGTATTTTTTCGTTTTATTCTTTTTGTTTGTGCTTTTTACTTTGTACAAAGCCAGCACACAGACAAATGCCATTAACTGCATGGGCCAGATACTTTGTTTGAAGTCATTATTTTTCACTGCTCTCTGCAGAGCATTATCACTGATTTTTTTTTAGTATGTTATAGTGATTTGATATGTTTTCCAGGTTTGGTGTCCCTCAGCGCAATGTATTAGAGAAGGGTGGATGACTATAGATAAAATATTATCTTGTTTTAAAAGTATGGAAGTGTCTTTTATTTTTGTTTTTAGGAGTGATATCCAGTTTTGGCATAAGAACACCCATGCAGTATAAATCAAATTCTTTTAGATACTTAGACTTTTCATTATTTTTTAAAAATGTGGATGTGTTGACATTTTATGAAACCACCTTTAAAGTCTTTTTGGATGGACCACTTATACTGTATCTCTTTTGAGGTTTTCATTTTAGTCTTTCAGCCTGTCCAATTTTATAGGTGTCATGGTGACTCTCAGAAACAGGAATTTCTGTTTCTTTTTGCTGCTGTTATAAACAGACAAAGTGATAGTAGTAGCTGACTGAAAAACATCAGAACTTGGTAGGTTTTTTTTTTACCTCTCTGTGGAAGATGAAATAATTGGAACCCTCTGGATGGCTTTTTGGCAAGACTACTTTTCACTCTGGACAGTGAAAAAGACTCAGACAAAAGCAGTAATATTACTCTGTTATTGCATAAACTTTTAGGGTGTTTAATGGCAGCTGTGGCACTGGATTGGAATAAAATGCAAACTCCTTTCTAAGAAATAATTATTAAAATTGTAGTGTTCAGTTAGGCATGAATTTGATCAACATTTGAAGGGTGTCACCAGGGACTGATCTGCAGCCTGGCTTCTGGTACCTTCCCGTCACTTGAGAGGCTGGGGCAGTACAGACAGCAGAAGACATTTTTACAGCTGTACACTGAATTTTGTATCATGCAGGTTCATGGAGTGCAAAAAGCCTTGTTTAACAAAAGAAAAGCCATTTTCCAGGAATGTTGAAAGAGTGGCATTCAATATATCAAGGTTTCAGTTGCAAAAAGTTAGCTGGGTAGGATATCCAGAAAAATGGGTGCACAGGTGAATGTTCCACTTGATGTGCACCTGGCTACACAGAGGACCCCACTGATTCGTGCCCTTCCATTCTATGAGAGAAAAGAAAAAGGTGCATAGTAGGTATTTTCGTACAGAAAATCAACGAGTCATTTTTTAAATAGCTGTTTTTCAATGAAAAACAATTTTGCCTTTGCACTTGTATTAATGATGAGTATTCAGGCTCTGTGTACACTTAATGAAGTGGCTTTTTTGGAAACCGAATGCCTTGTCTAATGGCGGCACAGCAGAACATACAGTGGTGAGATTAAATTAGATTACATTAAAAAAGCAGATCTGTGTCATTTGGAGAGAGCAGGTTCATTAGTGAAGGAGGGAGGCATAATAGTTCACAAGATCAAATTGATAAAACCAGCAACCTCCTGGACTGGATTTAGCCATTCCCTTACCCAGTTACTTCTCAGGGGAAACACTGGTGCCGCAGAAGAGTGCAGCCACACGAAGGAAGTGTGAGTGAGTTTGCCCCTTGCCAGCAATAGCAATCATTTCTTTGTCTCATTTGAAAGCAGTTTTGAGATCCTGTCTGGGTAGTTTTTTCCTTCTTGTGTAAATAGTCTTCTCTTTTCCCATGGTACAAAACCTGAGTCAGAATATCAAAATCCAAACTCAGTTTTCTTGCAGACAATGCTGGCAGACTTTACCAGCGCCTCTGATTATTTGTGGTGAGGTAAATACTGCTTGGGTGCTATGCATCACACACAAATCACAGCCTGGTGATGACCTAATAGGTGAACTGTCTAACTCTGCCTTTCTTAAAGGCTTGGTTAGTGAACAGCAACAGTAAGAAGGTTTTTTTTCTGGACACAGAGCATCAAGGTATGCGTTTTTTGGACTCTTTATTTAGACATACCCCAGACATGCTCCTTGCTGCTTGGCAGTCACTGCATTCCTCAGATAACTCTGTGATAATGATAATATTAGCAAAATTGTAGTTACTGGTGGGGCACAGCAGCTTTCAAGTACATGACAATTTCCTCCTTGAAAAGAAAGAGATTCAGGCTTGTTTTTTCTTTATTGTCTTACTAGGAGGATTGTCTGTCTTACACGTCTTTAAAAGAAGGAAAACAGAAGGTGATACACACGCAGACTGTATTTTTGCTACCTCTCTCTGATTGCCAGCAGATAACAGCAAGATGTAGGTTTCACTACTGCTATGCTATTTTTTTCTAAAACCTGGATACTATGCCAAAGTTTTCTTTTTCTTTCTTTTTTGTAAAGTAAGGTATATGTAGGGGAAAACTGAAGTTTTCTGCTGAGTTATTTCTTGCCAAGCTTTTTCAGCTGCAGGATATAATGAAGGCCAAACTCCTTGGAACTTATTAGGACTGTCAGTATAATCAAGGGGAATTGCATGGTGATAAAGTTACAAATCTATGCCATAGTGCCCATATGTAATGGGTGCCTGTAGACATATATAAGTTTATTATGCCAGGGCACTATGGCATAGCTCCATATTTTTCTTCAAATGCAATTTTTCTTGATTGCTGTGTACGTGTGTACGTACATATACACACAGGAGAGAGAGGAAAATAAATATCTCCTCCCCTTATGTTGCCTAATTCTTTGAAGACAGCATCTACTCACAATGACATGATCATTGACAAGCAGATGTTCCAAAGCTGGGTTTAACTGTAGCATAAATCGAGATTTCAACAATTCCTTTATATTTCGATATGGCACTTTCAAAACACCATATATTTTGAACTTAGGAAACACAGAAATATAAATGCTTTCATTTTATCTCATACTTT
Organism: Aviceda cuculoides; assembly: GCA_035590195.1. NCBI lineage: Eukaryota > Metazoa > Chordata > Aves > Accipitriformes > Accipitridae > Aviceda > Aviceda cuculoides. The sequence continues at coordinate 18,426,645 of JAVJGG010000054.1, read as the reverse complement.
AGCCCCAAATAGTGTTTTTTTTAAATGAGCTCTCTCTACCTTGGCTGGTATGTGCAATGCACCAGTGTCCTTACAGTAGTTCCCATCAGGATTTGTAAGGAGGTTTTTGTTTACCAGAAGTTCTTAGGAGGAAGACATGGCTTTCACTCAAATAAAAAATGTAACAACACTCACAGCCAAACCAGCTTTTATGAAAATAGTTTTAAAGGTCCTGCTTACAGCAAAACGTGTCAGGAAATGTGTGTTTGAGTCGGAAAGTGCAACCCATGTTGTTTTGTCTGACACCACAGGAGGGGAGAGAGGGGGACAAGGCTAAATGTAAAGGGGTTGCAGGAGGATGTTGCCTGCATTACATCATCTTCCCTTTCCCAATGGGAATCTTTCTGTGGCGATGGTGCAAGCAGCAGGTTTCAGGCTGTGAAAGGGGACAGGACCCTGACTGTGGCTTTTTGCCACCGAGCTGGGCTCTGAGCCTTGCCCGGCATCAGCCAGCTAAGTCCTGGCTCCCTGTCTTCCTTGGCGTGCCTGCTGTGTGCTTTGAGGGAAAACTCCTGCCCACTGCTCGCCTGGTGCTGGGGTGACACGCGGGGATGGGCACATGGACAGGCAGAGGACAGCTAAGGGACAAGCATGTCCAGTGCTCCCATGAACCTGTGTTTCAGCCCAGGAGATCTCTGGGCTGCTCCACAGAGCTTAGCTGGGAATTGCATTATCCTGCATAATTCCCAACAGGCTTCAACGAGATCCAGATGGGGAGCAGCTCCTACTGTGGCACAGCCTGCCAGCCAAGGGCTCTGCTCTGGCCCAAGGAGACCATGTGTTGTACGAGATCTTGGACTCCACTGTAGAAATGAAATAGGGTCAAAAGACTGCCCTTTTTTTAACTTGAGGTGTGGAGCGCTCTTGGGTTTCGAGGTTTGACTCAGAATGTAACCCCTGGCAAGACAGGTGGTGTAATTATAAAGCTGCTAGGGTTTTCCAGAATTACAAAGCTATATAGGACACTGTGTACCATTGTTTTGGGTTTGTGTGGTGGGGTTTTGGTAGTGGGGGAGGGGCTGCAGGGGTGGCTCCTGTGAGAAGCTGCTAGAA
>JAVJGG010000054.1:18374026-18425206 GCA_035590195.1 Aviceda cuculoides | reverse complement strand
TGGGAAAGCCTGTGCTGGAGCAGGCTGTGCCTGAAGGACTGCAGCCCGTGGGAAGGGAGCCATGTCGAGCAGTTCGTGAAGGACTGTCTCCTGTGAGAGGGACCCCACGCTGGAGCAGGGGACGAGTGAGGAGTCCTGCCCCGAGGAGGAAGGAGCAGCAGAGACAACGTGTGATGAACTGACCCCAACCCCCATTCCCTGTCCCCCTGCCCTGCTGGTGGGGAGAAGGTAGAGAAAACTGGGAGTAAAGTTAAGCTTGGGAAGAAGGGAGGGGTGGGGGGAAGGTGTTCTAAGGTTTGGTTTTACTTCTCATTATCCTTGTTTTAATTTGATTTGTAGTAAATTGAATTGATTTTGGTTTTTTTCCCCAAGCTGAGCCTGTCTTTTGCCCATGACCATAACTGGTGAGTGATCCTTTCCAGTCCTTTTCTTGACCCATGAACTTTTCTTTGTATTTCCTCCTCCTCATCCCACCGGGGCCAGCAGGAGAGGAGTGAGCGAGCAGCTGCATGGTGCTTTGTTACCGGCTGGGCTTAAACCAGGACAACTGTATAGCTACACAGTACACATGGTAGGATTCAGCTGGGTGAGCTCCAAAGCAACATTTTGTCTCTTATTGATAATTATTTGACATAGACAGATGAAGGAAACGCCCCCCCCCCCAAACCCTGGTTAGCTTTTCAAGCTGGGAGATAATTTGTCCATAGTTAAACAGAAGATATTTATAGTGGCATTAGCTGGTTGTACAAAATACTTCAGAAGTTTGTTTAGAAGTGATTGAAATCAGCTGTTACTGAACTGAAAAACCAGTCACACAAGCTAATTCTACAACCCTTGGTCTGTCTGTTGTCTGTTAATGTAGTGCTTTCTTCCAGCATTACCAATTCAGGGCAGTAACATCAATCTCCTGCCTTTCATTGGTGGGTATTAATAATTCAAGGATTAAAGTCATCATTGAAGAGGGGCAATTTCAGTGGGTTTTAATGAGAAACTGCTCCAGCTCTTGTATTAAAATATATTTAAAATATTGCCATGTTTGAGAAGCCAAGCACTCAAGCATCAGGAAAACCAGTGTAGCTAGCCCCCAGCCAAAGCCCCCTTTTCCAGCCTAGCCAAAAGTGTAAACCTAGCCAAAAGTGAGTGATACGGGAGTTAACAGAGAGCCTTTCCCTGGCAGAGTCCTGCAGGTCAAAATCTGCTACTGCAGTAGGCTGCAATTAAGGAAATGATTGGGTCAGACTGAACCAGGCTGTTCTGCCCCCATCCAGCCCTGCTGGCTGCTCCATACAAGCTCTGATAGCTTTTGTTCTGACAGCCCTTCTTCTACCCCTTAGCAAGTTGTGGGTCCAAGTACAATGGAGTGTTTTGTACAAGCTGAATGAGTAGAGCAAAAAAATGTCATTAGGATAATGAACTGAACCTGTCTTATGTGAAAAGGAGCTTTCCATACGATGCACTTCCCACTGAAGGCAGCTATGCTCCACTGGTGCCCTTCCTCTAGGGCATTTCTGGAGCATATTGCTAAACAGAAGCATTGCTTTGACTCCTATAAAATACAAAAACAGATCACTGATTTCAGGGAATTAATCACTAGGTTGATAAGCAATCAAGTTGGCGATATTTCGGGGTTTTTGTTTGTTTGTTTGTTTTTCTTCTTACATATAAGTAATTACCGTTACTTAAATAGCATGCTTAATTTGCCAATATTTAAATACCCTAGGGTAACCCTTCTTACAACGTCCTCATTTATGCGGTACCAGTGACACCTCCGCAGCTCTGCAACCCTGTTTAATACCTAAGCAGCTCAGAGCTGTGCTCTTCCTTGGCATATTCCCTGGTGGGAACATCACAGCCTTGACCTCTAATGGAGGTGTCCTATGCTTTGATGACTCCCAGTGGTGGCTGGACTCCTGGGCACATACTTCCTTGATGAATAGTGTGCAAAATGCTTTCATAACAAGAAATACCAAAGATGCCTTTAAAATATTTTGATGCAAGGCGCCTGAACATGGGGTAAAAGGAAAACCTCTCCATATTTAATCTCAAAGTCAGAAGTTTATTGCTGATGTTTACACAGATGCCATAGAGCTGGAGCCACTGCACATCTGGGGAGTAGGCGGCTAAATCTCCCTTACAGTTTTTTACTGGAAACAGAGTCAGAGGAGGTTGCCTGAACAGCATGAATAAATCAACATGTTGTCCACAGGAAGCAAGGAGATAGCTGGAATGAAGCATAAATAATGTAATACTAACATGGAGAGATTATTTCGTATGTTTTTTTCAGAGGACCGTAGTGAACAGTTTGCTGGAAAATTTCTTAGAGAGCTGCTCTAAGTGCACAGTTATGAATGGTCTTTTCACCTCCATGCAAAAGGCTGGATTAGCAGGATTCCACATGGCCGCAGACAGAGAGGCAACGGAAGATGCGTGAGACAGAAGACAACATGGAAAGATCTTTTGACATGTTTTGTCCTATCTTTGGTTAGGGGAGTGAAAGAACAAAGACTTTTTGGTTTCAACAACATGAAAAAAATTTTTTTGTCTTTTCCATAAAACTTTTCAGATTATAAGAATGAAGAGGTATGCCATTTTTCAGTCATCTGCTTTTCCCCATAAAAAAAATTCCCATGTTTTATTTTTGACAAGACTAGAATTGCTAAAACTTGCTTAGTCAGAACACTTAAAAACCTATTCCTTCCCAGCATTTTTCTTCTCTGAGCAAAAGCTCTCTCCCCCCTCTACTTGCTCGCACTTGGGTATTGAAGGAGAGGTACCAGCCCAAGGGCAGTGTTATCAGGAAGGCTGTGCTGACAATGAAAAACTCAACTATTGTTAACAGAACAGGCGGTCTGATGTAGCCAGAAGTGCTACTGAGGGGGTGTCTCAGCAGTCACAGTCATGGCTGGCTGCAGTTTTGCCTTGTGCTCACACTGGTACCTACTTCATGGTGGAGTTACACTGCTCACAACCTTCAAGTCTGCAAAACATCTTCTGGAAGCACTGACTTTCCAGGTACATCAGGAAGACTCATAGAAGCCCAGGAAGATGACAACTGGAGAGCACAAGCTCCTGTTGTTTCCTGAGAAACTTCAGCAGGTCCCGGGAAATCAAACCAGTCAAGTGATCAGATCTTGGTCCCTGCTGAGCCAGAAGAGATCCTGGTGTTACCACTTTGCAAATCCATTGCAAGCCAGCTGCACAGAGATGCTAGTCAGGCAGTTAAATCACTGAGAAATGCTATTGCAGGAAGTTACAACTCAGATTTGGATTCCAATGACTTCCCTTTGGATTATGGGCATATTGTTAGGCTTCTGAGGCAAAATAATTAAGGCAAAAAGAAATTGTGAATTTTATGAATCACTAAGTTGTACAAGCCTATTAAAATGCAAAACATAAGCACAGACCAAGAGAGAATGCATGAAAGACCCTGGGACACGTACAGCATCAATTCATGAGAACTTCATCAGCTGTCAGAGTCTCTATTTCCCAATTTCTCAAGCAATTTCTGTGTTTCAGGCTTTTTTTCTGAAGTAACCCATGCTTGCAAGAAAACACCCAAGGAGCAATTGCCAGGAGCAATTTCTAGTTCTACAAACAGTGTCAAGGGAAGGAGGCACCATTTCTTCTCAAGCCCACCTACTCTTTTGAGAAAACTATTGGTTCCTTTCCTCCTACAAAAGCACCTTCAGCTGTCTGGCTGCTTCTGCTCATGCCAAAGCCTTTATGTGACTCTAAAATCAGAGTGCTCCAGCTTTTCCAAACAGGTTGCAATTTGTCCCTTAGTACTCCTGAAGACAAAGAACCATAGCAGGGGAAGAGACTCTGCACTGAATGTAAGACTGCCCCAGAAAAGCTGTGTCAAGGGTAATTTATGCTCAGATGCTTCTCATGGGTGGCATAATTGTTCATCTGTGGGGTCTTAGGTTTTATTGTACCAGTCAACCATTCTTTCATGTTTTTTTTTTGTTCTTGTGTCATAATGCTGCCCGCAAACAATATGCAGTAGCATCTGTGTCCAATATTAGAAGTTTTGAGATACAAGAAAACCAAGACAGGAGGGGTCATGGGGGATTTTTAAAATTCCAGAAAAGTTTCATTACATTCAGGTGACTAGAGAAATGGTCTCCCATTTTCACTAAGTGTGTGAAGTTTTTCCAGGATCCTGTAAAAGCCCCAAATGAACTTTTTGTCATGGCAGAGCAATACAAAGCTCTGCACCCCAAATGAACTTTTTGTCATGGCAGAGCAATACAAAGCTCTGCACATCTGTAAAGCTGGAAATTTGGCCGGTTCTGCACAGTCTTATTTTGCTTTTGTTGGTGGAAATTCCCTCCTTGGTGATTATGCTTCTCCGAATGTTGTTTTTTTCAAGCAAGCAACAAGTTAGAATTTAGATGCAACAAAGATGGTTAGAGAGGTCTGTCAGCTATTCCAAGGTGATCTCTGTGACCTACAAGCTGCTGCGACCACAACCTTTTCTATTGACTCAGACCCTGTGCTATATGCTTTCCCCTATATTCTGGGTCCATTTGTCATTACTTGCCTTTAAAATCCATCATGGAAAAAACAAGTGGGTCCACTACAGCACCCAGGGTAGCATCTGTATGTGGTACACAACATGATTCCTTCACAGTGACTTTGCTTACTTCTCTGTGTCCAGCCCTAGATGATCTCCGATGTTTGTTCTTTGGCAACTGATGGCCAAAGTCTCTTGGAACAATTTTTAATGGCTTGTAAGATGACTTCATCCTTTGCAATTACCAAATGATGAGGCGGTTGTTTACTGATCCTCTACCCGCTGCATCAGTCTTTGCTGGACTGGTGCTCTATGGTTGATAATATCTGAGATAAGGACAATTCCTAAACAAAAAGTATCATCAAGTTATGTTGAAGGCATTCATTTAAGATCCACCCCATGCTATACTGAGCCAAACTGAATCCAGGGATCTTCTACCTTGGAATATTCTTTCTTCTTTTTTTCTTTAGTTTTTTTTAGAGTTGACATCTTCAAGATGGAAACAGCTTTCTGTTCATCTTCCCCGCAATTTATGTGGGCTGGATAATAAACTAAGAGAAATAAGCCTCTTAGCAAACAGTCTCCTTAAACTAGCAGATGTTTTCCTTATTTGAGATGACACAATCTGATCTCTACTTCCTGGATCTCTGTAGGTTACAAAAAGGTTGTGAAATTCCTGCCATAGCAAAGTTCTCTGGTGGGTCTAGTTCATTACCCAGGTGGTGACTTTTGACAGGGGTCATTAACTTTATTTTTTTAGTGGATCTAATGCCTCTTAGCTCCATAATCTCATCAGCAGCTCACCTCTGGCATATGTGCAGAGAAGCCCAGCAGACAGGCAGGCTGGGGTAGAGTTTGTAATGAAGACAGAAGCAGGGAGACCAGGAGAGACATGAGCTCAGGGGTAGAGCAAGGAGGTGATGAGCATTGAGCCTGAAGGCTAGGGTGTTAGACTAAGGCTAAACAAAGCCTCAGTCGGTGGGGCCAGGAAAGTCTGATGCACAAGGCATTTGGGTTGAGGCACAAAGAGGGAATATCAGAGCAAAGAGACAGGGTCTGGGCAGACAGAAAGCTCTCAGGAAGGTTCATTTAGCCATTGCTGACTGTGAGATGTTGTTTTGCAGAGGATTTCTCTTTGTATTGAAGGTAGAGGAATGGCTGCTCGAGGAATCAGTCACTCTGGCAAGACTCATGTTAGCAACTTCCATATTGACATAAAAGCTCCTGGCCTCTTCTGTTTCTTAGAAAGTCTGTTCCTCAATAGTTAGGTTTTTGGTCATGCCAGTGATTTGTCTTGCTCCTTGAGTATGGAAAGGTACAATGCCTACCTGCCTTATTGCTTTCTCTGGTGAAACCCCCTTATTTTTAAAGAGCTTACAAAGCTTATTGGCTTGAACACAAGAGCATTCCAACAACAGATGACTATTTCTTTTCTTACAGTCCCAAATCATGTTTTCTAGCACCTACCCCAGAAAACTCTCTGGTGGCTTTACCCCAGGGTCACACACCAGTGACTCTGTGACTGTGCCTGCATTATGACTGCTCCCTTTCTCTCTCTGTGCTTCTTTTGCTGATGTGACATCCCAGTAATGCCGAGCCCCTACGTCCACATTTCAAATTTTGGAGTAGCCTCTCCTGTGTCCTTACATGGGCAGGAGGACACTTGATGAGGCTTCAGGTGACCTCTATTAACTACTTGGTTCCAGAAAATGGAACAGTGCTTTCTGTCTTAATGACAAGAGGCTATAACTGCCTTCAACTTCATGATAAGACACTGTTGTGATATGAAGATACATGAACATGGAGCTGCTCAGCAGCATCTATCCATCTGCATCACTGAGGTTTTTTATGATTATGTGAGCATCCTCAGTTACGTGTTTGGGGAAGAGCTGAAGAACACAACAGCCACACCTGACGGAACCAAGGCCAGTCTGGTCTCCCTCTATAACTGTGCTCCAAGCAGTTGCCTAAGGAAAGAGAGCGTGGAACAGGAATTAATCTTCTCCTGTACACTCTCACACCTTCTGGGATCTGCTGTCCCAGGTGAGACAAGGCTTTGGGGAATCAGACCCTTCAGGCCCAAGGAAGTAAAAATCCAGGGAATCTCCTGCCAGCCCTGGTATTTCTATATTACTGATTTCTCAACCATGGTATGAGCTGGCATCCTACAGGCTGTTCAGTGACCCTGAATTCATGTCATTACTGAGTTAAAGTCAGACTCTGAATTGTGTTCTAGGTTAACAACTGTATTTGTGGTTTGGTATGGTTTATATGAGTTAGTGACCATAATCCTGATGATGAATTTTTTTTTGGTGGTTTCTACGCTCGTGTTGACAGTACCGCTCTTTCCCAAGAAATGAACAATAACTATACTTTATATTAATTTGCTTTGAGGTATTAGGCCACAGCTAATAATTCTGCCCTCCTTAGGCTTTTGTTTTCTTTAGAAAACAATTTAAAGATTTCTTGGTACTCTTGTTCTGGTTTTGGCCAGACTCCAGCAAAACAAAGTCTAGAAGTCACACTCTAATTAAAACAGTCCTTACTGAGAGCTATCAAGCTATGAAGCATATCTGTGTTTTCAACTCTGAACTTCCTTCCTGAGGACATTATATGTTTTAATGAAAAAGAACATGATTTCTTCAGCAGTTTTTTTTCTCTTCATGAACCACAAAGATAAGGTCTGTCGCATATGTTGTGTATCAGAGAAGCACTCAAACGGTTAAAAGAAAACCAGAACATTTCAGTCAGCCTGCTTCATTTTGATGATTTCTTTATTTCTTTAGCAAACGGGGGAAAATAACTGACATTAGCTGCAGGCCCTGCCAAAACAGACATTTGTTTTCCATTAGCTGCACATATCCCTTCTTAAGGGCTTACTACGAACTGAGGCACAGCTCTGGGCATAGATCTGGTTTATGTAAGGCATTTTTGATAAGGATAAGTAAACTTCACACTCAGAAGTTTACTGTCTCTTCCTCTAATTCTATATGGATTATCTCTCTGCTTAACACCCAAGGGTCCTGAGCCTGTCCCACCCGGGAAGAGGTGTCCCAGAATAGGAGGGAGTGATGGAGTTAGGTGGCACTGGGTCTTCAGCGGTCCTACAACAATCAAATTTAAGAAAAATATGCTATTTTAAAATTTGGTGTCATTCTCTAGGCTTAAAAGGTGCTCTGTCTGGGCTCAGGTGGGTGCTGTAGAGAAAGGCATAATTCCTCAACTGATCTGCTTAGCAACCTACAGCAAGTAGAAGAAGAAAAATGTTCCAGACATTTTTTATTTTTAGCTGAAGTGAGAACTGGAAGCAATCCTTTGGTCAGTCTCTTATCAGCAACCTAGTGCGTGCGTAAGTAGTAACTTCTTTTGAAATCAGGTTTTCACATGTTCCAGGTGCAAGAAGCTGCTCATGGTCACAGGGATGCCAGAGGGCTTCAAAAGTAGTTATTATTTATACTTTTAGATTGAAAAACCTTTGTAAATAAAACTCACCACAGACTTCAGTGGCTACATTTTCTATGGTGCTGAGCAACACAAGTGCCGTGAGAGGTCACTGCCTCTGAAAAATCAGGTCATTGATTCTTTGGATAGCACAAAACACAATATAGACAGCAAGAAGAGAAAGTGAAATGCAGTGCTCATCACTACCACAACATCTGAATGAAAGTGAATTGCTGGAAAGCTGAAGCTCAGAAATACCTCATCATCTCCCATGCTGTATCCTGTTCCCCATCATGAAGAGCTGGAGGAAACAGATACAGTTTCTAGCCTCTTCTGAGGTCAGTGGACTTGGATGCCCTTCGACCAAAGAAGGACGGAGCCTTGCGTAACCAAGAAATCCATGCAAGCTGTGCCCTGCCAGCAGATGCCTCCTGAGAAAGCCCATGGGAGGCTCCTGCTGCTGGCTGGAAGGAGGGCAGAGGAAAGCGAACAGGCAGTGAGGTAGAGCAGTTCAAGGAAGACAATGTGCTTGGCAGGGCATCTGGCTTTATCACATCCCCCAGCTGGTGCTTAGTAGCTGAGGTCGGCTCTACCAGCCATGCCTGGCAGGGTGAGTGGAGGAATGTGTGCTGTTTCTGTCTGTGGGGTCTCTACAGAGGTTTTGGTCTTGGGTTGGAAGGGTGAACATCTGAAAATAAGGCGTGAGACTGTGGCTGAAGGGAGACAGGGCATCGTTACAGAAGTATACTATGCAGAAAAACTTGGAGGAGATAGTCGTGGCCAGAAATGCCCTGCTCACTTCAGGAGAGGCTCTGCTGTGAGAAGACACATTGGCTTGTGGGCAGCCCTCGGGAGTCCCTATTCACAGAGTATGAAGAAAATGCATTGATTGAAACAGGTGTTACTTATTTTCCAGTCTTGCAGAAAAGACACCAGGAAGACATAAATGACCTCTGTGATGAAAGAAGAGATGAAATGGGAAAAATTTTACCCAGAAAAGATAAAACTTCAGCAAGCTTTAGCTCATGTTTCATTTTGGCTGGTATAGTATGATATGGGCAATGCTGCCCAGATGGGGTTCTTTGTTTAAAATTTTGATGAGGCTGATATTTGACATGCTCATGCTGCATGTGGTATAGAGAATGGGGTAAGGTAATGAAATCATTGGGTTATAACAGCAGCTCCCAAAGCAAGGGAGATTCCGCCTCAGATGGTATTTTGATGACTCCTCATTGTTTGTTGGACTGTTTTTAATTGATTATTTTAAATGATCATCACTGTGCAAACAAATAAGAAAATCCTTCCCTCACCAATCTTACAACCTGGAATTAAATGGGACTATAGTATTTTTCTAACTGGAATTCTATCCTTTTTTTTTTTTTTTCTGTCTTTCTCTACCATGATGTCCACTACACTCATCAGAAAAGATTCAGGCTGTGAGATCAATCATGAGTCATATCTGAAGCATGTAACTAAAATATAACAACTAAAATATGACAATTGTTCTTCTGTAGGATGGCTGAGATTGAGAGGAGGAGTTACTCCTGTTTATATTTGGTTTTGGTTAAATGACTGGAAAAAAATAAGATATAGATCTCATCTCATGAGTGGCCTTGAACATCTACATGGGCCCCACTTACTCTGACACGCATCAAGGGCCTGTCTGCTGTGACCTGTGATGTTTCTCTGATTTGGCTTCTGTGGTAAGGGACTTCTCAATCTCCTGTTCCCAGAACTAGAGTTGCCCTGTATGTGCTGGAGTGATCTCTAGTGTCTCAGTGCAGGGAATAGATTCTGGCAGCACACAACCAAACTAACATTTGCAGGGAATCTAGTCCCATCAAAAATTGTGGAGGACATGTAAGCAAATTGCAGTTCTCATGACTATGGAGAAGGAAGATATTTCAGAGACAAACTTGGACAAGTATAATTTGGCATAAATGCCTTGGATATACCTAGCCGTTCAAAGGCAGTTGAAAAGATGTTTGCTAAACAATGGCAAATGCTTCTTTGGGGATCCAAATAGGAACAAATCCCCTTTCTTTTAATGAAACGGAGTGTTTAAAGGAATATTCTGTTTTCTGTAGTGTTTGGTTAAGCTGTAGTCAGCTATATAATTATTGCCAAAATAGGCAATAGATACAAATTCTCTAGCATCTGAGTACTTTTAGCTTAAGGAATTTTATTTCATCTTTCAGCGGGATTTTTTTGGCAAGTTACATTTTCTCTCTATATTCAGTAGCAAAGACTTTCTGCTTTCCAGGGCAGTAACTCACATAAGATGGTCCAAATGAGATCATGAAGTTTTTAATCTATGTCTTTTATTTTTTTCTTTTCTAGGCACATATGTTCCCTTTCCTAAAACATGTTCCTTCTGAATAACTTACGCCAGCTCATCTTCTGGCCAAAATGAAGGGAGCGAAGCTTATTTCAAGACTTTCACTGGGGTTTTTTTAAGCTTAAACCTTGCATTGAGGCTGCAGAAAAATGTGTATTGTATCATTTAAATGTATGTGGAGACTTCATTTTTACAAACTTGGGCTTAAATCAAGTGTTATTTTAACTCAGCCAGTGCTCAGTTGCGTCTGTTTGCTCATGAGGTGCAGTTTCACCAGTGCCCTAGCACTTCATCCTGAGAGCACCAGAGCAGGTATCTTAGAGGCCATGTCTGGTGTTTGCTCTTTAAGCCACCTTCATGGGCATGTCCCAGGCTGTCACTGCTGTGTGTGAGGATGGGGCCATGGCCAGCTCATCAGCCCTGTCCTGTACCCCTGCCACCATGGCTGGCATGACACATGGCAAGGATTTTGTGGGTGATGTGCTCCTAGAGACTGATGCTGCCAGAGGGAGACATGGCACAATGATTGGTTTGTCTGAGTCTATGCTGGGGTCTCCTAAACCTGAAGAAGAGGTGCAACATTTTTAGAGGGTCCCACTGGAGCACAGTCCTGCCCTTTGGCCACCCAAGCGGGATGGAGGCTATCCCAGGGCACGCTACTAGGATCAGGTCTTGTTCCCAAGCTCATACTAACCTCTTTTCCCAACATGAACCCTTTTGCTTAAAGACACAGCACTTGTAATCTGTGCACGGGGCTCAGGCTGCATACAGAAACTACCTGTGCCTGCCTGTAAGCCTATCTTGATGCTATCAGGTCAGAGTGGTTGGTCTCTGTTGGACAACAAAGCTATCTCTCTTCTCTGCTTTCCCTGTGGAGGAGGGCAGTAATCTGCCTGTTCCCTCCTGCACGTGCCTGGGGAATGGGGCAGAGGAGCAGATACCCAGGACCTCCCTCCTGCAGCAGAACAAAGTCAAGACACCCTTGGGGTGTCTGCAGAACAGTGTGCCTGGCACGGGGTCAGCGTACCCAGCAGCTTGTGGGTGCAGTGGAGTTGCTAGCTACCGAGCACTATGCGGCCTCCTGATGGTCCCTCTTTATCCCCACAGCTCTGCCAAGCAGCCATCTGGGCACGATGGGCATCTTGCTGCCTGATTTCACCGGCTCCCAGGGGGTCCTGAGATAGATTTACCTTTAGCAGATGAGTGAGGGAATATCTATGATGTTATCAGCCTCTGTTGAGGGCTATTTCCACCCCAAGGAAATCCCTTGGCAATGGTGGATCTGGGTAGTGAGGAAGCTGCTGGATGTGAAGGCTGAGAGGGGATCCTTACAGTGATTTATTTTTCCTTTGCTTTTGCCTTTGTGGGGTAGGCTGTCACAGGCACAATTATGCACGTTGTGGTGACGGAGACTTTCGAGGAGTTATGCAGTGAGCCCTGGGGGACTGGTGCTCATTTCTGTGAGCTGTAAATTCTGCAAAGCACCTTTGGGCTGAGGCACTGTGGAGTCATTTTTTGGTCCTCACTGCCTTTAAAGGCCAGATCACCACATAGCCTGTCCTCTGGGTTATCTGCCTCAGACTCGTCTCATAGGGACATCCTCAAAGCCTGACAGAATCAGAGGGATTCCAGATGGCCCCACCAGCGTGGGAGAGGTCTGTCTAAATGGGTGAACCCCTGGGATGGGATGGGGCCGTACCCCATTTCTCTTGGCCCGCAGAGAAAGTGCAGCTTGCTGTGAGCTTATCTGCCCAGCTGTATAGACATCACTGTACTGTTTAAATTTGCACCTAATCTGAGCCTGCTCCAGCGTTGCTCTAAGGACTCTGCGCCTTGCATCCCAGCTCCAGCACCTGGTCCTGGCTCCAGCACGCGGGCCCAACTGTTCACCATGAGCCCCGGCCCCAGTGAGGGCTGGTCCATGTCCTTTGCTCATTTGCTTCCCAGTCTCTGAGGCACACAGTCTCTGCAGTGCCAGGAAGAGGGGGCTGACTGGGCTTGTGTCTTGTCTTGTCAGCAGTCTTTAGGCAAGGCCCCCATGGCTGCTTTCATTTGGCAACATAAAAAGGGGTTTGCAGCTGCCACCAGTTAGGTATTTCTGTATTTTAAAACATGTATCTGTCCTCTAAGCACAGAGTGCCCTGTGCTTAGATATGTTATACCCTTACCGCCTACAGACCACAGGTGTTCGACTCATCCACATTCAGCCACTATGTGGGCAGTAGATCCACGTGTCCAAGGGCCACCGGGTAGCTTGTGTGGGAAGCAGGCAGCCTCTGAGAGGCTGGGGAATGACCTGGGAGGAGACAATGGGATCTGGGATCTGGTTTGGGAATCAGAAGAGCTGGGAGCTGGCCCCTAACCCTTTGGCTGCAGACCCCCTTCTCTATTCTCTCACTTAGTTGCACCTGCAAGGATTTTGGGCAGGCTGTGCAGGCATGTGCATGTCCTTCCTGGCACAGCACTGTTGCTGGGAAGCCTGACTCCGAGAGCTGTCTTTGCCTCCCTGGAAAGGGTGCATGAGCACATGCTTTCTGAGCAGGGTGTTGAAAGGATGGACAGGTGCCAGCACAATGGGACTTCTCCTGTCTTTGTCACCAAGAAGTGGGACACACAGGAGGGAGTGACTGCTGTGTCTGAAGATGGTTTTGGTAAGCAGCAGCCCAATGGGACAATGGCCAAGGGAATGGGGAGAAAGAGGCAGCTAAGGGAAATTGATGGAGAAAGAGGAGACATTTGGCAAGAAACAAAAAGAGAATTCAAGAATCTTAAGGCCAGAGGCAGATGGACTGGTGCAAAAAGTCCTGGAGGCCAGAGAACTCTGCTAAACTATATGCAGATGGTGTTGTACATGGTCCATTCCTCAGAGAAGCAGCATCTCTTGGGACCGTGGCCGCAGGCAGTATCAGGTGTGGTGGAGGCCAACCAAACTGTCTTTTTGTAGCTGTTTGGGTGGGCAGAGCTCCCTGCTTGCTGCACACAGTGAAACGTGGAGTGATTCTTTTGTCATCCTCCTTGTAAGCCTTGCCCCAACCTCTGTTGCAGTGCCACCTGGGACTAAGGGGCTGAAGGTGCACTTGATGGACACCCTGCAGAAACCTAGGTTGCTGCCTTCTCAAAGGCTGGGACTGTTGGAAAGGAGTGACTGAGAAACCATCATCAGAAAGTGAACACCGTCCCCAGTTGCATGGGTAGGGTCCCTTCTACCATGGATATCTCTGTCACTGAACAGAGAGAAGGAGACGCCTGCATGTCCGAGTCACCTGTCACCCATGCATATGGTCTGTGTGTGTGAAATGCGGTATGTTAATCATCTCCAGTGTCAGATGAAGGTACAGAGTACAGGGAATTGTTATTCTTGAAACAAGTGTGGGTCTGCACTGGGATTTGTGCTAGGAATTCGTGTTACAGCCAAACAAGGTCCCCTCTGCAAGGAAATAAACTGGGAAATTCCTGGGATATTCCTGTTAAGCTGAGGTGGGACAAAAAATGGGAGTGCTTGCAGGAATCAATGAAGATCCAAAGGAAGGAAATGGCATGTGAAACATTTGAAGCTTTGCAAAAGTAGTTAAGGTTAGTACTGAAGCTGAGGCCCTCATGGAATTGAAGAAGCTTTGCATTTTGGAGGTCCCCAGAAAGAACAGATAAAATACTTCCAGGCAAAATAAAAACTTTTATTTTTGTGAGGAAACAGTTGGATAGATGGGAAGTGCAGTTGCCACATGTCTGGCCTACAATAGCAAGATGAAGTGATGAGGTGATCAGCAGCCTGACTGCCATGGACAGGAAGCTTTTATGCAAAATATGATCAAGTTGGCTCTGGCCAACTTGGAGCTTGTCAGCCAATGTGAGCAAAGACTGAAAGAGCTAAAATGTCAGCTCCACACCTAAAGAGTCAAAGACCAAAGTAGAAATCCTCTGTGTGGACATGGAATTCAGCCAGTTAAAGGACTTAGGTAAGACATGAAACTTTTATAAGTTTCCTACTCTATTTATAGCCTTCCATGCTGCAGAGGAAAGAATTCAGATGGTTGCAGCTCATAACTTCTTAACAGGGTTATTTAACTTCAGTGCTAGAGCTGAAATAAACGTGTAGGAGGATGGAGATTTTCTGAGCAATGAATGTGACTCGTAGAAGGAGCCTACAGGAGATCATGGCTCTGCAGAGATGACTTCAACTCTCCAGAGACAGAAATTTCCAGAACCAAACCAGGCTTTTGAGCTCACCGCTCCAGGAGAGGCTGCCTGGGGGGATCTCCCAACGTTGAAAGGCAGAGAAAAGTCTCAGGGACTCAAGGTGACTCCTTGTTCAGTCTGATTTCAGAAAAGTCAGCATGAACTTTTGTGTGCTTTCTGAAACAACATATTTATGCAGGAAATTACCAAATTCTGAGTCTTCATTCCAGTTAGGAAGGAAAACTTAAAAGATTTTTTGAATTTCTGACAAACTGGAAATCTCATTCCTCATGCTACAAGACTGCCCTTAAAGTACAAACCAAACTCTTGTTTTGTCCTTTAAAATTAATGGCGGCAACAGAACTGGGATTTTTCCTGTTTCGTGTTCCAGACATGGGTGATTTTGCTTGGTGTGCCATAGTTACTATGGTAGTCCTTTACCTACAGCGGTGAGCATCACAGTCGTCCATTATTCGCCTGTCACCGCTGAGGTAATCTTGTGAACTGCCATTCCTCCACAGGTGTACTAATACTTGCATCTTACGACATTGTTTTATCATTGATGGTTTTTAAAACATTTTTTCTGAAATGATGGAAAAGAAATATAATAACAAGTGACAGCTGCTGTATTTCTCAGACGAAGTCCCTACACCCAGGTTTCAACACCTGAGAGAACTGATGACTGAAGGATACACCTCACCTCCAAATGTCGCCTGTTATCAACTAGCCCGTTTCACCTGAATTTTTTCTAGCAGTGAGCAACATTGCAAGGATGGGGATTTTGATCCAGCAAACAGCTGAGCACCTTGGGAACTCACTCAGCCCACAGCCATGCACCAGAAAGATCTAATTAACATAGCAATGAGGCTATAAAGGCAGCTGCCAGCTGGGGTACAAAGGAAGAGGATAGTTTGGGTGAGGTTATGTATGTTGGTGTGGTGTTTGCATCTTCTGGAGGAAAAGGGTGTTCTGGATTGAGAAGCTATGAGATAAGGTATGCAAGGGGGCATGGACAACATGAAGATTGCCTTGCTAGGGGTAAGTATTGTGCTTAAACCCATTTCTAAGAGAGAAAAGGAGTGATTAGTCTGTGGTAGAGAGTAGCTGAGTGTCCTGGGAGGTGAGGACTTGATAGCACCATGTGTGGGACAGGAGGCTAATCCCAGATCTGGTCATGGATATATCTCTGGAGTTCTGAGAGCTCCAGATATTATTTCCTGTGCTGTTGGAAGCACTTGGAGAAAAACTAAAGAGAGGAATTACTAAGGGTGTTGCTGGTGCGTAGAGTGTGAAGAAGCATTAGGGACACTGTGTTATTCATCTCTCCAGTGCTTATGGTGGTGGCAGCAATCAGGAGGCAAAGTGGTATTGTCACCCTGTCTTGTTCAGCCTAGTGATAATAAAGAATCGATAGTGGCTTTCTCCATTGTGCTGCAACTGAAATAGCACTTTTGAGGAAAAAAATGAGTGAATGATCTATTAGTCTTTAGGAATCACTGCAACTGTTAATTAAGGTGGGGGAAAGTGGAAGGAAGTTGGTTTTGCCTCATAGACTCAATGTACAGCTAAAACAAAGCACCAAGACAATCCATGTGTTGTGCTTGCCTTAGCATCCAGTAGGTCCTTACACTGGCAGCTGAGCTCGCTGTTAAAATGTGAGACCAAAAGGCAAACAGCTACGCTTGGGGGTGAATGTGAAGAGAAACTCAGAAGCATTATGTAATACAGAGGATTGCCTACATCCAAGAACTGTAATTGATTGCAAAGCCAGGAACAGCAATACAAAATAAGAACATGTGCTGAATGATATGAATACAGCAGGCTTATGAATTCCTGATAACACCTGTGCAGCAATTGGTCAGGAGTTGCTGAATTACAGCTGGAGGACTGTGTATATTTTTACCATGTCTAACTAACAGTGGCAGTGAGACCTCTTGCTAAGCTGTGGCACCATTCCCAGGGCAACAGTCTAGATGGGGACTTGTGATTTGTTTTGTTTTGTGTTTTTCTTCAAACCTCCTGAGCTTTTTGCTGTCTAGTCAGGTTCTAGGACTTCTTCCTTGTTTCCTGTTTCACCCTTGGACTACTACCATCTCCATTTCCTGCATCCTTTCATTATTTCTTTCTTCATTCTGTGCTCCTACTGAAATCCTGCTAATATTTGCATAAGTGACCTTAAAATTAAAAGAATACAATAATTTCTCTTATTTTCAGTCTTGGATGACAACTGAGTACTGAGAAATAGCTTTTGAATTGTGTTTAAGTTCTTGTTATATGGTGCTTGTGGTTGCAGATGCAGGGTTGCATCAGGGTTTTGCAATAGTCTTTAGCTGCCTGGTAAAGGTTACCCACACCTGGAGAGTCACCACCCTGGATGTTCTTGTTAGGCTTTTCTTGTTTGATACTCTCCTATTTTGGCAGTTCTATGCAGCTGGCATCCATTTTACACAGAATAGAAGAGACAGAGGGAAGAAGGTATGCTCCCTGCTCTACCAAACTTCCTAAAATGTTGGGTAAAGACAGCCTGAAAGGGTAAGTGTGCAAGTTAAGAAGTGTTGGAAACTGCAGGAGGCGTTGTCGCTGCCTACACGGATCCTTGCTTGGAGGAACCCTCCGACACCAGACAGAGATCTGTTGGTAGAGAGCAACACCTCCCCTTTGCTGGCAGTAGCTTCTGTGGTTGGAAATTGAGGAAATGAGGGAGAAGATGAACTAGCAGTGCTGGGGTACAGGATCCTATGCAAGTGAGCTCTTCTGAAGCAACCCAAGCATCTCTTCCCAATTAACCAGAAGTGAACTAGAGCATGCAAGTTTGGATTGGATTTAGGCGGCATCCAAATTATACTTAATATGAATTAAGTGTGCTTGTATACTAAAAGCCATTTGGAATTGCTTAAGGATAGTTGGCAAAATACCTGTCTTGGTGAGATGTCTGTCTTGGCACATTTCAGTCTAAATACCATTAAGCTCCTATGCTTCATCAATGAGAAACTTCAGGATGACAGTGCATTGTATCTCTATGCCTGTTTGTACTGTGAATTTCTGCAGGCAGGGGGAATACATAATCATTTAATGACCAGCAGTTTCTCTTGGCCCTGAGAGCAGGTAGCTCAACCAGGTGTTTCATCTGTACAGACTGTACTGTTTCCTCTGTTAACCTCTGGAAGAACTCTGTGTGTAGCTTTGGCCTAGAAACAGACAAAAATCATACCAAGGGCATCTTTGGTATGTGTTATAATATTCTGCTATCCTAAAGTACACATTTTGGGTAGCATACCTCAATGTTCTGAACCAAATGAACATGCTCACATATAAAAATTCTCTGGAGTAATTTAATAATAAAAGTGGAAGATAAGGACTCTATTTCAGTCATGAATTTTTTCCAAATTACTTTTCCACTCCATACTGCTACATACTGTGTAATAGAATTGCAAGTTGTTTAGTTTGTCCTTACTGTTTTGTTGGGTGTGTGGTGGGTTTTTTTGTTGCTGGTTGTTTGTGGTGGGTTTTTTTGTTTGTTTGAGGGGTTCCCCCCCCAATAAACTGTATCAAGGGCAGGAAAGGAACTGTTTTAGGACCAACCTCATGAGGGCCTTATAGGCCCTTAAGTAATGTAATAAATGATGTATGTAGACATGCTGGGACAGATTTGTCCTCTTGCTATGGCAGAATCAGTACTGGAGTATTGTGTAGATTTCTTGCTATGGTGGGATGAGACTTCTCTGACTCTTCATGCTCTCAAACAAGGCAAAATGTCCTGATAGTGCCCTGTTCACTTAGGGTCTGTGAGCCCTGAGATCATGAACAGGATAGTCTGACTTGCTCATGGGACCTGGGGGTACTTCTGCACTATATGCAGTGTCTGTTACAAGTCAAAATGGAAATATGGAGCCAGCTGACAAAATCTGTTCCTCAGGAGGCTGTCCTGGAACCTCGTGCATAGCCGTCTGGCTCTGCGCTTGGTTGTATGAAAAGGGATATACAGGCCCTTGGCAAAGGCTTAGCCCTTAAAGAAAATTTAAGATCGGTGAAAAGTAACTAGTTATTTTTATGAAACTGAGTGTGCATACCTAATTTGTTTTTGAAATGACAAAAAAGCAGAAAACTCTAGGATCCCACTGAAGCTTCTGTTGTAATAATAATTATTCTTCTGTTTTCCTTTCCTATTTTTGGCACAGATCATATGGATTTCCATAGCATCTGGCATGCAGTTTTCAGTGAAATAAGAACTATAAAGGGCCTTATTTCCCTTAGGAACTCACATGCTAATTAAACCTGTAGTACTACAGCTGATCTGAGCCAGATGAAATCAAAGCTTTGAGTCCATACACCTTAACTTTGAACGCTTCAATTCTCAGGGACTGAATCAATTTGAAGGCTTCAGAAACCAGGTGTAGCCCCTTGGAAGCTATAAAAGGTGAAGAAAAAAATATGATTTACACCTGCTGAACAAGCCATAAACTGAATTGTAGTTTGCCATCTGTCAACCATTTTTGAAGCTGGCTTCAAAGCACTGTATGGTACATTCACTCCCCTCCTTGCTCCTTTTTAAGAGTGGTGTGTTACAAGTTTATCCTCCTTACTATTGTCAATAGCAATACTATGTTCTGATCATCATGCTCTTTAGGATGTATTGCACCTTTAAGTTCTCATTCTTCTTAGTTACATACAACTGGCAGCAGAAATATTTCTGGATGCTGCTAGGCAAGGGATTATGGTTTATCTAGTAGCACTTAGCAACCTTCTTTAAGTGGGTTCATAATTTCTCACAAGCCTGAGGCTTGAGTTTTGAACTGTAACTCTAGCAGGTAAAGTCTGTATAACCCTTTGGAGAAATAAAGCCTCTATAAGTGAAGTTTGATTAGCAACTGTTCCATAGTCACCTCTAACCACACCTGGACACCATTTGATCCTGGATAGCAGACGTGCTTCTTGCGTTGTGCCACAGCTGTAATCCAGTACTGGTGCAGAATGACCAGCTGAATTGATATCCAGATTCTTCTCATCAGGATGACAAGAATCAAATGCTTTGGATGAGTTGCTTAGGGCAGGGTTGTCCAAGCAAACTGTGGTGTTTTGTTGAGCTGAAAAAGCCTAAATGCTTCTCTGTTGAGATACCATAAGTCTTGCTGCTGCTTTTCCAGTGTGTAGGTAAGAAAGGTTCATGTGATGTTCTCTGAGCTTGTGGGTAACTTTGGAAAGCCTTAAGAGGAATAATGTTTGGAACACATGCACGGTGTATTTTCTGAATATCGTCCCTTTTGGAAGTACAAGATAGGCAGAAATGTTAAGCTGCCATAGTTTGGAATAATGGAGCTGTATTTTAATTTGATATTAAAAGGTAACAGGAAGAAAAAGTAAACAGAGGTCTTAAGGAATAAGAAGTGTAGTTTACTCTGTGTGTAACAAAATGCACTGAAATGTGGTCCTGTTTAGGGACATCTGCAGAAGTCTGACTTCAGCACAAGCTGCACATAAACCAGGCTGGAAATAGACCCTCAGTCATCTCAATCATTTTCTGTATGGAAGTGCACCACAGCTCTGCACTTTTGAATTGCTTTTAAGAAATGGTTAGAGTAGGGGTTTGAAAATTAACTCCTCCATCCTCTGTCCTGCTCCTTATTTGCATGAAGCTGAGTTCTTTCACTTCTGTGCATTTATTTTCCTATCTGTAAAATTGCTATCTGTAAAATTGTAATAATGAATACCTGTACCTTCTACATTGTACATATGTTCTGATGTATAGAAAATCATTGTATTCCCAAGGCCTGAGCTAATGATACTGAAAGTCCATATTGGTCAATGTCTCATCCCTGGATCTAGCCAGTACAAATGATCTACAGGAAGGTGTATGAAATGCTGGTGTGCATTATTAAATCCCATTTTGGTCTTTAGATTTAGCTTAAATCTTGAAATGGAGAATGTAAAAGTTACAGACATTAAATATTTTACACTAAATATGTAACTAAAGGAAGTTCTGGCTATACATATAAATACCCAGCTTCTTGAATCTTGCTGATTGCTTGGCCACAAGTTCAGCAGCTGACTTATGCAATGTATGAACAAAGTTCTTTTTCTTTTTTTTTAAAAAAAACCCAGCGAACTTCCATCCTTTAACTTGACTGAAATGCCATCTTGTGCTTTTATTCACATAGGTTCTTTTGCAACCCTCAGTTAAGTGATCTAAAAGTGTACAAGAACACTTTTGATGCTATATCCAAGGCAATATGCTAGACTCCATGTTGCAAACCTGCAAAGATATTATTCTTGGGGTGGCCCTTTTCTGGGGATATGGAGCGAAGAGGATAGGAGGGTTTGAGACGTACCTAGTGCCAAAACTTGTCTTGGGGGTATACAGCTGGACTATATACTGGATCTGCTTTAATACTGATCTGTAACTACTTCGCTGCTTCTGCTTCCTAAGGGTCAATCATACTTTGAAATGACAGGAAATATCTCATGGGGCTTTGCTGGCAAGCAAAGCTTAATCTTGTGTTTTTTCTCTTTAATCTTAGCATACGCTGGCAGAGAGAAGGGGTGGCCATAATCTGTCAAAGTCTTGACAAGGCTGTCTCCCTGTCTGTACAGCCAATGACATTCAGATGGGATGTCAAACTGCATGCAGGTCCCATGGAGATTTTGTGACTAATGATGTTAATAAGCATGCCATGCAAATTTAATCTGAAACAGCTTTCTTGACTACTCATTACTGCTTAATAGTGCTGAAGTCATTATATTCTATGAAATAATTGATCTTCTGACAGTATGGTTTTTGTTGCATCTTCCCATGTTAGATTCTGGGATTATTCCTGGCTTTGCAAAAGGCATGGTAATATTTCTTAAGCTGTAAGCATCTGTAAGTGAGCTCTGGTTCCCTGGGGACTGGTTCTCTTCAAGCTGTCTGCCTGGGTTTCCCTCTCTTGGAAATGGAAGATGTCTGCTTAGTCCCTTTCCTTTCCCACCTTCCTTGTGGCTTCTGGCTAGGGCATGGCTCTGATATCTGTGAAGAGCTGCTGGATCTCATCATAGGATATGGCCTTTGTAAGCAAATGAGGAACACTTTCATTTTGAGTATTTGGAAAGGTAAATTGTAGTGTGATTAACATAACGGAAAAGTTAATTCTGACACAGAGTTCTCTTAGACTCCTGCAAACATCTTGTATAAATCTCATCAAAAGCTGGAATTATGGATCTTGGTTCACTTTCCTGGGGTAAAGCAGAATCATAGTATTCTTTCGCTTAGTCACAAGAGTCAAAACAAAGCACTCCAAACAGGGTGTGGTAAGAAGAAAACAAAGTTATTAACTTGTCAATGTCTTGGTTGATCAATTGCTGCAAAGAGGAGAAACTAAACTGATGAACCACACAGATACATTATGCAATGTTATGAAACAGATGTTGAGGGACTGATTAAATGCACATATCTGTTGTACTTAGAAATTATTTCTGGAAGTTCCCAACCCTAGTCATGGCATATGGCAGCTTAAGCATCATGTGTCTGAGATCTAAATATAGCAAGCCAGAATCTCTGCTGCTGGATCAGTATCCAGAGATGAAAAATGACAAAGGACCCGCTGTGCATTAGGATACTCCCTTCTGCCTGCTCCTTCTATCCAGTGCCTTGTGGATTACTTATTTAATGAAATTTAATCATTAATTACTTGGTTGTTTGAAAGCCTGTTTATATTGATGATTACAGCTGCCTGTTTATTTAGCAGACCCATAAACTTATCTTGGCTTCAGATGTAGCTTGTTAAGTTTTAACATGTGGCTGCCCTGCATGAGGAGTCACTAACACTCTTGTCTGTGAAATAGCACCATCGATCAAGGACTGTGCAGTTTTGTTCTGCAGGAGGAAAAGTTCCCTGGAGTGAGCTAACTGTTTTCCAACAGACACCCCACTCCCAGTAAGATGCAGATGCACAGCTCCTGCTGGGAACCCCACTGGTTCAGGTGTACTTTCATGATAGACCCCAGCATCCCTAATATGAGGCACTCCAGGAGCAGCAGGTTGAGACAGACTAAAACTGATTTTTAGCTGTCTATGGTCTTCTAAGATGTAACTTTTGCCCCTAAGTAAGGGTAGGGAGAAGCCATTCAGCTGTGAGTTCAATGGCTTTGCAATAACAGCATTGAGGGGTCATTCCTGAATCGGATCATAGGCTTCTTCCTACTAGAAAGGTGACAAATAGGGGACCTTAGTACCCCCATTTAATGTGAACTATACAGAAGGAATTTTATTTAACACTTTCTCTGGAGTAACATATTTCTGACTAAATAAAAAGTAGTTTTGCATGGTGTCTCTGGGTAAAGGATGGATCGTCTAGGCTCCCTCATGGCTTAGAGGGTTATGGACAAACTCCCCACATAGCTGAAGCACTACAGGCCAGCTGGTAGCTCTCTAAGACAAGATGTTGAGAGGTACTTATGACTGTATACAACATGCTATGGTTAATATGGAATGAAGGAAAAAAAAAAAATCCCTTGCCACTCTGAATATGTGGTCTCTTGTGGTATAAAACTAAAGAGGTATTGCACTCTTGCTTCTCACTTCTGAAGGCAATGAATATTTGAACAGCTTTGGTTTCCACTTTGGCCAAAGGAGTGGAATCACTTCCTATTAAAGTAGCACTAGGTGCAGCTGGATGTCTGCCTGAAGCAGGAGAATTTCCACTAAAGTGTATCCTCTGTTTTGAATCTACAGTCACTGGAATTCTTGCATAAATGGTTATTTTTCAGAAGAAAGGCTACATAAAAAACCTTATTCTTATACAAGCAATAATACTGAGTATTCTAACTGGATAATTAATAGGTGGTTTTCTTGTTTTTTTGGTTTGTTTGTTGGTTTTCTTTTTTTAGATCTTCTAGACAGGCAAAGGCTGAGCCATAATAAATTCAAGAACAAAAGAAAGAAATAATCTTGGGAAGGAGTAAACCCTTGCAATGATACAAGCTAGGTATTGACTGGCTGGGGAGCAAGCTGAGCATGAGCAGTAGTGTGCCCTGGCAGCAGAGAAGGGCAACAGCATCCTGGTCTACATTAACAGGAGCGTAGTCTGATCCAGGAAAGTGGTTATCCCCCCTGTTCAGCACTTGTTTGATCAAATCTGGATACTGCATCTAGGTTTGTTTTTTCCCTCCACCTCCCCCAGCCAATACAGAAAAGATGTTAATAAGCTGGAACAAGTCCAGGGGAGAGCCACCAAGCTGGTCACGCAGGAGCAGCTGCCCTGTGAGAAGTGGCTGATGGACTAGGGCTTGTTTAGCCAGGAGGATAGAGTTTCGGAGGGAGCCAACTGCAGCCCCACAGTACCTGTGGGGAGGTTATCTGACTGGATATAAGGAAGTCCATGAGGACAGTTAAAGGACTGGAGCAGGCAGGCTCCATCCTTGGGGGTTTTGAAGACCTGACTGGATCAAGCCCTGAGCAGTCTGGTCTGATCTCACAGCTGGCTCTGCTTGAGGAGGAGCCTGGACTAGAGGCCTCCTGTGGTCCCTTCCAACTAGGGCTATGCCATGATCATATGGTCAACCTGTTTTTTCTGCTGACATCAGTAATACCTCAATTGCATCTGGTTACTTTGCCAGACCTTTAAATGGTGGACCTAAGTCCTTAAGATGTGGTATATGCCCATGCTTGGTTTGATGGCAGTGCTGTGTCAGGTGACAAATATGAAGCCCAGCTAGCCAGCCCCTAAGAAGAAATTGGTACTCTTGCAGTTAAAGAGTTCTGAGAATCTTCTTACAGACTATAGATATATCTAAAAAAAAAAAAAATTAAAAAATCCCCCTAAATTGGAGGCAAGTAAGCTGCAGTGAATGGGGAGCAGCTAGGGTATACCCCTGGCAGAAAGGATCACATCTTTTCCCTTTGATGTGAAAAGCTCTATGTGATCAAAGTCATACCACTTAAATGGTTTAAATGTGCAAGAAAAATCAAATAAAACCTTAACTTAGAGAAGAAAAAGCTTCAGTTCTCTGAAAGGCAAAAGCTGCTGTTAAATTAGCTGCAATGACAGCAATCCTGTTGTTTGTCATGAGTTATGTTGTAATACAGTCAAGGAAGAAGATAACCTCAGTGCAGTGTCAAGTTTATTTTATCAATATGGCTTAGCGTGTCTTTCATATCTGACATATGACTGCTTTATTTGACTACCTTGCAGCAAGGTTTTCTGGAAAGAGAAAGGGCCAGGAGTTAAGACTGGTTGTTTAGGCTGTAATGCTTATAGTCCCAGCAGATGCTGATGCGTTCATGGATCTATGTAACCAGTATTTACTATTGTGGACTCCATAGGTGCATCATACACATCGTTACCCTTACTTCAAAAAAACATGAATAAGAAACCATCATAAAGCAGTGATGATTCTGGCTCTGGGCATTTTGTGAATTTGATGAACGTACTTAGAGATTGTATGCAATCTATCTTCCCAAATGGTCATGTAGCAAAATGTTTGGAAACAAGATATATAAAAGAAGCTGATGTCCTGGTGGCAACTCAGCTTCTGAATTTACCTGGCTTTTTTCTCTTAGAAAGTAACATAACATAGTAAACCTTCAGCAGCTTTTGAGTATGCCTATTTTTTTCATGTCTCTGGTGGGGCTTGTTTTGACCTCAGTTCAGTGTAATTAACTTGAATTCTTGTGCTTCACCTGAAAGTATTAGTTTCTGTGCTGTCTATGCTGACTTGAATTTTAGTTTTTATAGGTTTCTTGTTCTTGCTTGTAACTTAAACCAAAGGCATCTTTGTAGCCCAGTACATCTGCGAGGGCTCTTGCTGCTTGCGTGACATTCATATGGGCTTTTAGGCTGTCATCAAATAAACTGTGGATGCTTTCCCAAGTTTTATAAATGCTTTTTTTTGCTTGATTGTACTAACATCAGTACTACGGACATATAAAATCTCATTCTCATTCACTGTGTTTCCTTGCCAGAGGCAAGAAAAAGTTGCTTGCAGAACAATTGCCTGTGTCTCATGTACGAAGTATCCTTCTCTGGTTTTCTTCTGTGTATCCCAGGTTTGTCTTTGCAAGTTGTTTTTCCTTCATGTTGTTTAAAAACACACATGATCCCAACTTCCAGCCAATTCATATACATATTTCACATCATGTACATATTTCACATGCTTTCCTTAAGTTACCTGACACCTTATCCATGTTTGGGATATGGCTGTGAACAAGTTCCTGACTTTTACCAATCTAATGCTCTTGATCCAGGCAGGGTAGGTTCCCCTAAATTTCATTCAGTCTCCTGCATATTTTCTATCAAATGCTGCTCTACCACTAACTAGTTTGTCTTCAGTAATAGCAATTGCATGTGTAGTGACCTTGCATGTTTTGGACAAGTAACAGGATCTGTCAACATGTCCTTGTTTACAGTTCCTGATGCTGTCAGTGGGTTGAGATCACTTTTGGAATATTCCTGAGTATTTCCAGCCCAGTGCTTACAGACTGGCTGCTGTGGCGGTCATTGTCCATGGCAGTTGATACTGTGTTCTTTTCACCTGATGCTGTTGTGACTTAGTAATTTTCACATCACCATCGGAAACACAGCTAGCTGTTGAATATATCTTTTTCACTCTCCCTCTGTCTGGGGTCAGGAATCTGATTTTTCTACTCTTTCTTCATCTTTGATTTATTTCTTCTCCACTACTCTGACTTTCGAACTTCACTTACCTGCAGGAAGCTCTTCTCCTCTGCCATTGTGCTCAAGATTCAAGGGTTAAAAGTATAGAGGCAACATGAGGCATTCAGATTGTATTTCTTCCTCTCCATGTACTTTCTCAAGGCCTTCCTTCACATGCTTATATGTAGTCCAGATCACTAGCTAGTCAGACACTTAGAAAAGTGGTAGGGGAGTCCAAGAGATTCCAAGGCTTTGGCAGGCACGGGTGAGTCTGCCCTGGGATTGCTCATTCAAATTTCAAGCATTGCCTGCTCCTGCTTACCAGTGCTGCTAGCGGGCACTTGAAGTTGTCTAAGGGGCTGAGCAAAGGCCATGCAGTGCCTGACAGGGAAATACCTGCATACAGCTGTCTTGCTGTTCCTCCCTCAAAAGCCCTTAAACACACAGGGAGCTGCTGCCCTGCAGAGCAGCTAGTGCAGGGAGAGGGTCAGTCCCCCCTCTGTGCTCTTGTGAAGAGCAGATCCTTAGGTATCCTTCAGGTCAAGGACAGGAGACAGTAGCTTTTTTGTTTGAATATATATTTCTTCCCCAAGAAATAAGAAATGGCCCTTGGCCTTGAGGAATTTGCAGTTCCTACTGTAAAGGAGTTATTCAAAACAGTGCTGGAAAACTCAGAGCTTGGGGCAAACTACAGGCCAATAAACAGGACTGAGTAATATGGTAACACTGAAAGGAAAGGACCGGTGCGTTACAACTATGGACTTTGTTTCACCCTTCTCTCTGCTCTTCCCTCCTGCCTGCAGACTACTCGGTGCCAGTGAGGTTGCAATAACAATAAAAAGGATACTGTTTATTTCAAACCTAGCTTAGAGCAATAAACAAGGAAATGGATGGAATCTGATCTGCCTGGCTTTGGTCCTTAGCATTTGCACTACTTCATCAGCTTTAGTCGTTAGGACTGAAGGGGGGGACAGGAACAGGAACCAGACACCCCCCTCTCAGCTGGTGGGGAAGCCCTTATGCAGACACGTCGTGTCTCCCAGCACGGATCTACAGAGGTACCTGCCTCCTGCTCCCCTGGCAGCATGTGGGCTTGAGGTCCTCCTGAGGGTGCCTTGGCTCTTCAGATGAAGAGATCTGGCTCTCGGTTCACAATGTGGGGAACTGTAAAACATTGCACATGTCTGTCCTGACAGGAGCCAGTCCATGTGATGGTGAGGCTATTGCTCGCCTCTGGTGTATTGGTTCTCCGGTCAGAGCACAGGTTTCCTGCTTCGGCTGACCCTGAAGTGAAACAAATCTGTCTCCCATCCTAGCCGGGTGCCCTGATCACCAAGACATGGTGAAGTGCAGCTCAGGTGTCTGTCTGCAAGGAGTTTTAGGCAGAAGATGAATGTCTCTTTCTCCAGGTCAGACAGCTAATGGATTTAGTCGCCTCCACAATTGTGCAGTGATGTTTAGACAGACCAGACTGTCATTTAGAATGTCAACAAAGGTAACTAAAATCCATCCTGTCATAATTTATTCAGGTATCCTGAATCCTTCACCATAAGCTTAAAATGGTGGGTTACTTTTGGCAGCAATTCATCTAGCTTTTAATTTTGTCAGCTATATTTTAAGTCTGATGTTGTTAAGTTGCTACTGCTTCCTCTGGATTGGTGAATTTAATTTATAGGCAGCCTCAAAGCTTCACTGCAAAGACAAGGAATGAATCCTGTGCTTAAACAAAGAGCAAATAGTAACTAGTAACAGACTGCATTCAGTGTTGAAGTTCTGACCAAATGCTATGTATAAGAACTGAGATGTATCCTGTATAATTGACCTTAATTTGAAACTTTACTAGCTTCATCATTAGCAAGGAAAGTTAAACACATATTCTTAAGCTCTAAAGCTATTCTCGCCAGTGAAAAATGTGGTTATCCTGCCAGGAGAAGTATGATAAACTACATAACTCCTCTGCCTCCCATGTCCCTGCTGTGACTAGACCATTAATGATAACTACCTAATTCTACCAAAGGGGATTTACTTGTTAGCAAACAATCCTGTGTATACGGTCAAGGCCAGAAGTTTAAAATACAAATGCAGGGCTAATTTATCTAGTTCTCTTTCTGTCTGTCCCAAAACCCTCTAATTCCAGGCAGCAAAAGTTTGCATGAATAGAAACCAAATAAGAACCTTGGCATTTGTCCTACTGCAAGAAAAATGTAGAGACTACACCTTTGATGCTTGTTCTAGTTCACCACAATTATTTTTCCTAGGAGTTCTTTTGTGTCAAGAGAGAACTACACATGCTTAGAACTGAAGCCTATTTTAATAAATCTTCAGGTATTAGTGTATCATTCCTTTAAGTCCTCAAGTACAGAATTGGCTGGCTTGGAGCTACCTGGTCCTCTTCCATCTCCCTGCTCAGTACAGCTGAGGGTCTGGCCCTGTTTATTCCGCTTCTTGTTTCCATGCTATTCTGAGTATGCAGAGGAGCTCTTCACTGTGTGGGTTTTTTCCATTTACAGTTGAATCTAGCTGCATTTGTATTGTGTCAGAGCTGCAAGCATGCTTTACTCTTGTAATGTATTCAGAGCACTCGCATCACCCTGGATCTTTCAGTGACAGCCGCTACCTCTTGCCCTGTTACTTATCACTTGCTGAGTTCCTTCAGTAAACATAATAAAAGGCATCAGTCAGTCCCACAGCTTTCTACGGTCCTATGCACTGGAGCTTTAGCAGTGGCCCAAAGGGCAGTAAGCTACTCGTTTCCAAAATGGCCTGCTGGCCGGTCCCCAAGTAGTGTGCACCAGGGACAGTGACAGCCCGAGATAGAGATTTAAGATTAAGAGATTGAGAGAGACTCTTTCTGGGTCTGAACTCAGACAGGACCAGGAGCTCCTGGTAGCAAGCTGTCGCTGATGAGACCATACATGTAAGACTCCATAGATGTTTCTGTCCAAGTTAAGGACCTAAAACTGTCTTTGACAGGCTCACACATTGTTCTTTTGGGCTGTGGCATGGATCATTGTACAGCCCTAGGGTTTCTCTCAACAACAGGTATTCAGGTACATATTTGATCATAAACTTCTCTGCTGAGATCTTTAACTGAGACTTACTGATTTCCCTCTGACAAATAATTCTCTGAAATTAGAAACCAGAAAGATTTCTAACAATATCATCTCCCCACCATTAGAAAACCTAAATGGCTGGGCTGTTTCTTCATGGTTAAAAACATTTATATGAGTTCTCCCAGCCACACTTACTGATTGAATTGCTAAGACAGATGCCTGCTCAGCAGTTTGCCAAGTAAGATACAACCTGCATGTAACATGCAAATTTTTCATTTTGTTAGATTTCTAATCGCTTCCATATCTTCCTCTGAACTTTCTGCACAGATTCACTCTGTGCCCAGTAGAATCTCGTGGCTGGGTTGCTGCAGGAGCCTGTGACAGTCTGCAGAACCGAAATATTAAGGCATAGCTTCCAATATAAGTTGTAATTTGTGGTAACTTACTTCTGGCTTAACTAGTAGGATCTGTGGTGCCAAGCTTCCTTTTTAATGATGTGAACAATGCAGACTTTTAGGTAATTTGAAGCAAATTAATTGATTATTAAAATAAACCTCTTCAAATGGAAGAAGCCTGTGGGGCAAAAACCTGCTTAGAGTCTGTTTGTACTCTCTTCAAATTGCCACCAGATGACAGTGTTCCATCAGATTTCAAAATTGTGACTTCAGTTTTTGTTGTCACTGAGAGTCTGTGCTGCTGCATTTTATTCCTCACTATGCTGTCAATCATTTGGTAGCAGACATCTCAGTTAAGATTTTTTTTGAATTTCCACTATAACACCCTTCTATCCCACCTCAGTTTATTTTAAAAGAATGATCAACCTAAGAATATTTTAAAAGCAAACTTGATCAAAACTGATTGCCTTGAAGCTCCACAGATGTGAAAAAGGAATACTCTTTCTGCTCAGCCAAAAACTAACTCAGGATAGGACTCCAGGGTAATCTGAATGCGTTCCTGTATAAAACGTTTCTCAAGTCTAGAGTCTTAACGCTACATTTCTAAGCCTGAGATCTATAATCTAGATTAGTTCATTGAAAAGGCATGATTTTATGGTGCTGTTTCATCCAGAAATTCAACATAACTGTCCAAATAATTATAGCATTATAGATACTATTGGTATCAATCTTGACAGCAGGCTGTCTTGAAGATGACTGTCAGAGAAAGAATGATGCCTCTAGATGCTTCTTGAAGTTATTGAGAAATCCAGCAGGAGATGCCCAAATGACTTGCAGATGCAAGTGCTGGTTCCTGCACTACAGAAGAAGAGATTTCAGCCTTCTGAATGGTATTAACACAAATATTTTTACACACACTAGTGTTACTTGAAATTATCAGTCAACAAACAGAATATTTGTACCAAGTTGGGAAGCACTGTAGATGCTGCTGGTTTTGTCTTGGGGCAGGAGCACGAATTAGACCAGAATTATTGTCTGTCACCCATGTGCTTGTGGTTAATGAAGTATCAAAGGTGGTCCATGTAAACACTGCCATGAATTGAATGCTTCAGTCACAGTCAGCCATTACAGAGATGCAGATTTAAGAGCTGTGTTAAAATATTTGTATTAACTGCATTTGTAATCTTATTTATAGGAATGCAAACATGACTCTGTAAAATACTCTTTAGTGTTAATTACACAATTATCTCTCCTGATAGATATTAAGCAATAACACATTCCAGTCAGTTCATCAATCGATTAAATCAATTAATCAATTTATGTTCCCCCAAACCAAAAGGTCAATCAATTCCCTTAAAAAATTGAGCAATGTCTTAGATGACCTCTAGAATTTTCTTCCATCTTTATTTTTATTTGTCATTATGACAATTGACTGAACAACAAACAAGTATGAATTAAAACATTAACAGCAAGAATTAGTGGAAAGCCAAGATGCTAGGAATTCAAGTTAACCACACACATGAGTATTTCTACTAGCCTGAAGATGAAACATCATTGCTATGATTTTTACTCTCTGTAGAGCACACATGCTCTTATTTTTTTGACCACCAGTCTAAAATAACATACTGAAAACCTATAGTAAGCCCATTATGAAATGGCTAAAAATCGAGTCATAAATTGTAGCACAAACCCTTAGCACTGTAAGTGTTGCTTACCTTTCCAAAGGGGTGGATTATTGGCTTTAATTTTTTTATGTCCTTTCCATACTGACCTATCAGCTGATGTCTACTGAAATCTACAGAGACAGGCTTGATATATCTGGGTAACTATGGAATGAAATACTCAATTGCCTTGGCATCTTCCTTTCTTTTTAGAGACCTAATTTATAGAAGGTTCCTGTTTCAGCTGAAAAGGCAATGAATATTTTTGAATGTTTTTCAGAGAATCAAATAGCTTGAAGTCAATCATAAATGAGCCAAAAAAGGCTAACATGAAGCTGTGTGTAAAGCATATTTTTATTAACAGAGCTTTCTACCCCTTAGAGTACAAAACATCTAATGATGCCTGCAATATCAATTCACAGTGTCAAGGAAAAGGGGTCGGAATAGCATTTGGGCATACATTTACTTCTTATAATCCCATCTTTAACAACCACCTAAACTAAAAATAACTCAGTCCAGTAAATGAGTCATGAACACTAGAGGAAATGGATGACTTTTCCACAGTGAAAGTAAGCTCTCCAGTGAGGGCATTTCTACTTTTCTCCAAGCATCTTTTCTCCTTTATTTTACCTACAGCAAATTCTCCAATGACAAACTTACTTACAGATGGTTGAAGCTTTCCAGGGGCAAACCAGTCTGAAGCACTAAAGACAAACTCTCTGAGAATAGATGGCTATATTATATCAGGAGGTCTGGGAGGAACACTTTATCTCAGCTGGCCGGAGCTGTCTACCTAGAATTCAGCTCTCAGCGGTGTGCACATGGTAGCAGTGGACATGGTCTCTTGTTACCTTTTGCATTGGTTTTAATGCAAGGTAAACTGTTTTAAACCGCTGCAAAAAAAGACTTGGCGGTCATCTCAGCAGCCCTCTGCACCCTTATCTTCCAACCTTTCTCCCTCATAGGCTTTTGTATTCTGTTGTAAGAAGCTATCACTATGCAATCGTAAAAATTCATTGTTTGGCTGTTTTAGTTCTCTATACCTATTGGGGCTGCTGTTTGCGTGTCCTACATTTTTATCTAACCTAATTCTGCTGTCCTTTTTACCTTCTTTAAGCCCTTTTTGCTCTCCAAAATGTGACACCAAGTTGGTCCTCGCTGTTACAAACAGCTTTAATTTGGTACAAGAAAAGACTGATCAGACAGCATCAGTATCCACCTCCAGAAACTTCAGTAACAAAATCGGTTTTAGACCCAAGCCAACTAATTCTGAACCATAAAAGTGAAAAAATCCTTATCCTTGGGCAAAGAAAGCAAACAAAACAGAGATTTCCATTGTTATAGCAAGTCACTTGTTCCTACCTGCCTCTCTCTGCTTTGAGCTGCCACCACCATTTGCTGAGATGGAAAGGGTGAGCAGCTTTCTCTGGCTCTCCCAGAGAGACTTACCAGCTTGATGAGAGCTGACCTCAGGCAGCAGGAGATCTTACAGTTAAAGGGCTACAATAATTTATATTGGGATTTCCAAAATGAACTCTCCAGGCAGACAAAAGACAGTTGAAGGCACTAATTCATGTGTGATTGGGTATAATTAAAACATCTTCCTTGCTTTCCAGTCTGTTTCTCTTCGTGGCCAGTGTTTATGCCATACCTCAGCCAAAGGACCTTAAATATCCTTTGCCATGCTTGAACTAATTTTGGTAGGTGTGTGTCCCTCTAGGCACAAAAACCTCTTCAGTTTCCTATTTATCTATAGTTCTCACCATTTAGAAATCAGGATTGAAATTAAAACCTTTATAGGATGACTGGTGACTGTTATCCTGCTGCTGCATGAAGTCAGTCCCCTGGAATATAGCCAGCCAATATTTTTGGCAGTTTTCCTGGAGCAGCAAGAGGACTTGCTGACCCTGACATCTGGTGCACCTTATGAAATCCAAGCAATTAATCGTGATCCAAGGTAGAATCTCTCTAGACTGGCTAAGAACGTCTGTTTAGCAGAAACCTTGTGGTATTCATTAAGACCCTTCCAGATAATTTCCAGCAGGTAATTCTCCTAGCCTTGAACAGCATTAGGTAATATGTTATCCAGAGCCATTCTAACATTCATCTGTGTTTTTTGGAAGGTAAACCAGGGATTATTTACCACGGGATATGACTGACTGAAAACAAGACTCAGGATAGAAAACAATCTTTGTGCTATTGTCCGAGATGCCCTTAAGGTTAAAAGTCTTGAGGAACGGGGTGGATCTTAGTAGGGTTGCCCTGCTGAAAAATGGCTCTTGCCCCTCACTGTTAGCCAGTCGCACTGGGTATATGGTCACCAGTCTGCTGGGAATGGGCCACAGACATCTTTTTAGCAAAGTTATTTCTTAAACTCTGGTGATAGCAGGTTTTGTTCTTACTACAGTTAAGCAAAGAAAAGCAAGTGCAAATTTTATGTCCCTGAGTGTGAATCTGCTTCTCTCCTCTAATGGAGGAAAGGGAACAAGCTGTTCAGGTAGATGTACCATGCTCCAACAAACCACTTATTTTGAATGGACATGGCATGGTTTGGGTCACTCTCTGCTTTTTGTTTGCACTGACAGTTGCATGGAAGGGGCAGAGACAAATGTTTGAAATGCCTAGAGGCTCCTGTTTCCATACAGTGAGAATCATGACCTGGTTTCACTGGCAGGGACTTGCTAATACCCACCGTGATGCTTCCTTCGATATCCTGCAAGGCAGGTATCTTTCCCTCCCACACATCATGGTATTTAGTAATGTATGATTTTCTGTATCCTGATAAAAATGTTGTTAGTTCTAATGTAACTGCAACATTGAGATATGTGTCTTTGTCATCCTGATCTACCACATTGCCTATAAATAAACAGGAACCCACAGGGGAAATTTAGCCCCAGTGTAAGCAGATACAACCCAGGTGAAGTTAAAGTTTATCTTATTTACACCACAACTGAATTATACTACACCAGGGGCAGACCCACTGCAAATGGTCTCATGTTGCAAGATGAGGTTGAAACTTATAAATGTGTAATATTTTAATTACTTTACACTGGGATTGGGGTTAAATTTTTGTTGCTTGGCCAGTGTTTACAGGAATTACTAAAAGGCATAACTTGTTGACTTTATATCTGACCATATAAGACACCTGAGTCCTAACTCCCGGATGGCAGCTCCCTAATGCCCAGATGATGTAAATACAAACTTTTAAATAATACCTGGGTACTTAAAAAGTAGGATCAGGACTAAGTGGAATTAATCATTCCACAGTTTGTGCTTCAACTAACTGTCAATACCCAACAAATAAGCAAATTGCTCTGGTCAGGTTTGGAGATCTTGCAGTGCAGGTGCTTGCTTAACCCAATTGCTACGCTGGGAATCATGACATCTCAGTTAATGTGTGCAAAAGCAACTCATCATGCAAAGAAAATTCCCAGTTTGTAATAAAGCATGGATTTTCCAGCATCTGAGGTTAAATTGTTCTCAGTAGGATACTAAAGGAAAAAAAAGTGCTTGGAAAAAGTGTTTAAATTTCCTGTCCATTTCAAATAGGTGTCATTTCACAGTCCCAGAGTTAATGGAAGGCATATTTCTTGGCACTGTGGTTTTAGCAGTCAGGTGGGCTTTTAACTTTAATTCTCTTGCAGAGAGTGAGCTGATCCTTTAGGGAAGGGCCATGCATAAAAGCCTGAACACATTCACATCCCATTCAGCAGAACAAGAGCTAAGGGTACCCAAAACTCAGAAGAACCTTGCCCTGTACTCTTGGATACATAGTTTAGAACAAAACAGTGTCCTTTTTCATCCACGCCCTCTTTGTATGGATGAAAATGTTTAACATTTCTCTCCTATTATCATTTCCAGGCTGAAGTGTTCATTTGTGAATTTGTTTACAAGTGACCTAGTTGGATGTAATACTAGTACAGTCATAGAAGACCACAGAAGTAGTCCATACTGTTTTGAAAGTGGGAAGAAGATAGTTCTCATTTTCCTGTTTGTATGTAAGGTACTTCAGTCACAGCTTGGTGTGTAAATTGCTTGCTGTCAAGAATTAGGATAGCCACACTGACTGGAGAAGAGTTTTATAATTGTCCATGAGGATGTTCAAGCCCAAGTGGATAACTGTGGTTCACACTGAAAGGAAGTGGAACTAGAGGGGCTGCAGGTTTGGCAGCTAATGCTTTTTTTTGTTTTGAAGAAAACCTCTGATTTTGAAAATGTCTCTTCAACACCAGGGACTTCAGGGGAGTGACTCCTGCCTTGCACTGGTACAAAGCAGAACAGAATCAGGCCCTGTATGAAAAACAAAACAGGATGTTCCCTCCAGTATAACTGCAGGACTCATTATGTGTTCTGTAGTTAAGTGGTGTTGCAGATATTCATGTGATACAGATAATACATCTTTGTCAAGGTGACAGGTCTCTTTTGGAAGGAAAATTTCTTCTCCTACACACTATGAAGTACCGTATGTTCTTCATTCAATGTGCACAACACTGCCTGAATTCTTAAGTTTTCTAATTCCCTCCGCACCATCTGTACATCTTGTTGGAGGATGCTGATGAGAACTCTCCTGTGCCTTGCATGTGCCAAATTGGTGCCTTTAAATCATCACTTCTTTACAAAGAAGGTGATTCTTGGTGCTCTGTCCTATTGCAAGCCTCACATCAGCGTTGCTTCTCTGAAAAACCTGTCTAAATACTGTTGGGAGTCTGTCAGGCACTCCAGAGTTGCGTACGGGTGGAAAGTTTTCTCATATTATAAAAGAATTACAATGCAAACAGAATATTGTCTAGGGAAAAAAACCAATCTAATATGCATTTGTGATGTATTTGTGTGTTAAGACAAAGAAAAATAAAACTAATGTTAGTTATGTGCAAAACTATGTGCCAGCATCAGAAATGGGAGAAACTAAGGAGATTGTTTAAAGGATAACCTTTATTTATACCTCTGTCTTGTAAATATTTTCCCTTAACAATTCTGTTGACTATGGGGGACTGCTTATGAGTAAGAAAACCAGAAGCTATCTTTAATTTTGTCTAAAAATACTTAGTTGTGCGTAGTAACTGCTGAGTAATAGAAGAGCAAATTACTTCTCTGTTTTGTTTTGTAAAGGAAGCTCAACAGTGTGAAGCTGGTAGAAAAGGGCAGGGAGAGAGGAATGGCAGAAAGACAGAGGTCCATCCCTGCCAAGGTCATCAAGGAGTATGGGACAGAGGCACATGGAGACACGAGTGTATGTGAAGCTGGGCTATAGTTTCTTATAGTTAGCTCAGGGAATTCAAAGTCACCATTCATCTTACTACTTGGCAGTCTTGTACATAATGAAGGCCATCTTTCTGGGAGTGTTCAGTCTCACAGTCACTTTTGTCTTTCAATCTTTCCTTATTCACAGTGCTTTTTTCTGACAGAAGAGATAACTTTTGGCTATATCTGTTTCTGTAGGAGAACTACAGCTTCAGTCTGATTTTTTTAAAAATCCATAGAATATAAAGCATTTTACAGAGCAGGTCAATACTGAGGCAGAAGCACAAGCATGTGGATGAGATGGCTGTGCAGCTGTTAGTACCTCGTGCGACCAGAGGCAGGCAGGCAATGTGCAGGAACGCAGGTGGCTGAGCCTCCTGGCATGTTACAAGCAGATGAGTGATATTCGGGGAAGAAAAGTGCTCATGCATGAAGAAGCTAGCCTAAAATACATCTACATTGCCATTTTAGCCTCAGAGTATGCAAACTTCATCTCTCTGGGGAGTAGGAATGGGAAGGCGTGCACTGGGGGAGCATTTCTTGTGCTGCAGCCACTGGCGGCTGTCCTGTCCATGCAGGTGGGCTGCTAGAGCTTCTCTGAGGTGGTCCCCCGCCTTGAACTGGGGGTTGTACAGATATCATATCCTCAGCACCAGCTATGTTGCTTTACAGACCTCCTCCCGTAGTGCAACATTACTTACTCATGTATGCATAGTCCCAGTGAAGTCACTGGGTCTCAACCATGAGAGATGTGTGGAATACAGGATGTTAAGTCTTAAAGATGAAGAATTTCTTTGTGGTCATTTCCACATTCCCCATGCAACTTTTGTTGATAGAATAAATTAATCCAAGAACTTCAAGTGGGCTGCATTTCAATAGTTCATTTTTTAAAACGTCTGGGCATTTACTGAGCTTTAAGAACCCAAGGAATAATTAACTATACTATTTTAAAGTGACCAGATGCTGCCTTAAGATGTGCTTCCAGGAGAAAGGAAAATCCCCTCAACTTCTTTGCAACACTTACACTTTATTTGGAGGCCTAGAACTCACACAGAGCCAGTTCTGGGAAGGATTTGTGTCTTCCTCTTAACCATCCAGCAGCAGCTGAGGAAAAGTTCTCCAGAGCAATAGCACAGCTTTTTAAGTGAGATGCTTGCAGTGACTTGCTGCAGCTGCTCTTAAGGCAAGGGAGGAAGCCTGCAAGCTATCTTAGAGGTTGCATTTGGAAAGAAAGCATTCATAAAGCCTGTAGAATGACCCCTTGCATCTTCTGGATTTGGTGCTGTGCCCCGTGGGTCTTCGGTACATATTGCAGCAGATACGTTCCTCAGGGGGGAACCTGGGGGCTGGCGAGGGTTGTCCTATACAATTTGCTTTTTTGAAGGCCTTATCCTGCCAAAAATTCCTAAGAGGAAGTAACTTGATTCTAAACATGCTGTTAGTTATGAAGTAAAAAACCCCACAGTTGCATGCCACTAGATGTCAGAAAAACTACATGGTTCAGCTGGAGAGGAAGATCTAGCTGAGAGGTTTTATTCACTGTTTATGCACTTGCATAAGACTTTGGACAGGGCCCAAGGAAAACAATTAGACATTTGAGTTTATTTTTGTTTGCATGAAATAGTAAATATGCTGTTGGGTCAGACTCTCCTCTCATTTCCCCCAAGGGAAAACGGAAATAAACTTTTTTTCAAGAGTTATGCCACCCTGGAAAACAGCAATTGCTTTTAGTCTCATCAGCAGATCCTTCTCATCTAGAGTGCTGTGGTTTTGTATTCTTTGGATAAAGCTGATCTCTAAGTTTTAGGCAACTAGTTGAATTTTTGTGGAAGGTGAGTGGGTTGGTTCTGCTTCAGCAGAAATGAAAGCTGTTCAGTAAACATCAGATACAGTGTTTTTCTATATAGGAACATTCTCAATTCTTAGTTCACTAGGATAAAATTGGTGCAGATTGGAAGTCTTTATTATGAAGAATAATGCCTAAAACCTCCTACAGAATAACAATGAAGTATATGCAGATTCACCTAAAATTGTTTCCCAATCTCCACATCACAGTTCAGCCTTAAGAGGAGAATTTATCCTTTGTGGCTACTGTTCTGCTGCTTCACTGGTGCAGCTGCAGAGTTTGGTTTGTATAGCTGGCTGCAATTCAATACATAAATGAGTTGTCAAAATCATGTTTACGTGTTGTATATAACATGAATAGGCAGGTCACTGTTTTGCGCATAAATGCATATGTATCTGAAAACTTTACAGGCTAAAATCCCCTCTGGAAACAGAACAAAAGTTCACGCTCAGTGTATTGATTTTATATGCTAATGTGTGCACCTCTCTGGGAGAAAAGCACATTCCAAAGGAAAAAAGTATATGGCTTGTCAAACATGAAGATTTCTGAAGCAGTTCCATATTTCTAAACTCTTGATTCTTACTAGGGACATGTGCAGTATTCAATATTTAAGGATCAGACTGTGACCTTTGACAGGAACATTGCCAGGAAAACTAGAGGGATATTAGGCCAGAAAGAAAGAGTCTGAGGCATAAGAGTATAGAGACACTCAATTTACTCAGTGTCTTGAATTTCTATCTAAATGATTGTGCTTCCTTGTTGTTTATGAATTGCTGCATGTATGTCCCAGTAGCAATATTAAAAAGTGGAACATGAGTGGAATGCAGGCTGTTTTTAAAAAGCAGGTATATATTTCCACTCTGAATTGATAATTGCTAATAAAAATAACATTAACACATGAAAGTCAAATGTAAATATTCTTTGAATAATTTTAAGGTCCTAAGCAGTTTCAAATATTAAATCATGGGCATCAGATATTCAGAGAACGATTGATACAAAATTGTTTTTGAAAGGTTTTAATAATTTGCTTTCTATTTCTGAACTTTTGAAAAGAGTACTCTTCACCATGAGGTTTAGAGATTTAAATTTTGTTACAAAACCTGAGATTCTTAGATGCTGCCTAACTCCAGAGTTAGGGAAATCTTTAAATCTGGTAGACTTGTGACATAATTATGAGGCAGCAGCAGTACATATTAGGGGCCCTTATCCTTCAGTTGGAGGGTGCCATTTTGAGGTAGCCCTATAAAAGAGCTGATGTAGCATCATAAACTGCCTTCCCATTCAGAAATAGAATAGCTGGTGCTGAGAAGTGTGAAGGCAGAGGAGGCTGTCTGGCACCTTCCCCGCCACGGCTGCTGATGTACATCTCTGACACCTCTGCAGGGACCCTTCTCTCCCCCGGGAGCCCGGAGACAGCTATTGACTGGCTGTAATTTAGCACAGGAGAATAAATAGCACCTCAAAAGCATGGCCTGCGACTGGC
The DNA here is from genome assembly GCA_035590195.1 of Aviceda cuculoides. Classification (NCBI taxonomy): domain Eukaryota; kingdom Metazoa; phylum Chordata; class Aves; order Accipitriformes; family Accipitridae; genus Aviceda; species Aviceda cuculoides. Next base: position 18,385,432 of record JAVJGG010000054.1, on the reverse strand, counting down.
GATTCTCACTAATTCTGAATTTCAGGTAATCACAGACTAAATCTGAACTGCGTTGAAACCTTCTTGGAGTTAATTCCCCAGTGGGTCCTCGCTGGGATTTCTTTTCACCAGTGAAGAGCTGAGGTCAGGGCACAGCCAACCTCAGGGTAGTCTCATGTTTAATCCCTCCCCTGAAACCTCTGTGTGTGTGGCACTGTGTGGTATTTACACTGAAATACTGACTCATACAGTGACATTTGTAGTTGCTTTTTAGGGCAGAAGTTGTCTTTAAGCTTCTGTCCCTCATTCTGAAGTTTTTTTTCTCGTGTACTCTGCTACCTTGTGACTCATGCACAAAAAGAGCTGGGATACACCATCTTTTCCTTTTCCACAGTGCACAGCTTTTGAATAGCTAGAAGTGGCTGCCAAATAGTTACCTCTTCTACTGCATAGAGGTGAAAGACATTATTAACCTGTGCATCACACCCAATGAAACTGGAGTCACCTGATCTAAGTGTCACTCTAAGTTACATCTTTAAAATAAAACCCAGTTCTGGTCAGATGAATAAAAGGAATTTATTCAGCTGTAGATGGATACATTACTAAGCCTAGGGACTCCTAGAGAAAGCCCTCAAGTTGTGAGCAAGTTTTGGGTGGAATGAGATTTTTCAGTACAGAATGTTTGCTGTCTGATTAGCAATTCTAAGTCATAATAATACAATACAGAAACTGCAGTCTTCTGACTCCTGTGATCTCCAGATAGGCTCAGTCTTTTTCCGCCTGAAGTTGCTGTAGGAAAAGAAAACTTGCTATTGATTTACAGTGACTGCTTGATTCATTCATTGCTTCTTTTTTATGTCTTGCCTACATTATTACTTTTTAAATATTTTAATAAAAATGTCATTGTAGCCCCTCTTTTACATTTTCCTGGAAGACTTCTTCCCACTGTTGTTTATATTTTTTAATGAGAAACCTGCACTAGCCTTGCAGCAATATATTTAGAAATCCAGTTTTACACAGGGGCATTTGGGGAGGGAATTTGCAATCAAATTTTATGCATCTAGTCGGGGTGCTCAGAAATGCACCCTGGAGACGCATCTCACTTTCCATTTGCACATTCACACCTTATGCATTTTGAGTTTTGCCCAGTTTAGATACCTAAAACCTGCAATGTGAATGCCTCCTTTTCAGAACCACAAATGTAGTATATGGCAAAGATATAGGGAGATGTTCTATGTGGCTTAAATAAGAAAGCTTCAAAACCTGGAGGTTTTTTGCTTTATACATAAAAAAAAAAATCAATTCAAGCTTAACCTGTGTAACTGTAGCTTCCGTGACAGGGTGGAACTGCTTCTATTCCTACAAGCCCTGATTTGCCTCTGAAGATTTTTGCTATTTAATCATGGTGTGGGAAACAAAGATTTTTCTTCTTTTGTGCCACAATACCCATTAAATCCTAACCAGCAGCAGTGTTCTGGGTAGGGTATAAACTGTTGCATTTGGACTTCCTTTGCAGTAAACCAGATGTTTCTTCTTGGGAGTTTTTAATCTGTGAGGACAGTGCTCTGAACCTTTTATTACGATCTAGATCCAGTTGGCAGATGATTATGTGAGGTCTCATTGTGAAAACCATCTTGTAGAAGTTAAATGACACATTTCTAGTGTGTGGGTGTGTGCATACTTGTATAAAGACACACGTATATGTGCATTTTTTTAATTTGTACATAAAATCTCTTGTTTCTCTTGGTTAGCTCTTAATTGTGCAAAACTGAGCTGACTAAACCAGAAATGAATTGTTTCATGTATTACTATCCATAAGAAAATTTTAGAAGCTAGAGGAAACTTTTGGGTGACATTTTTCCTTGTTAAGAAGGTCTATTGACGATATCTAGGAAGAACGCATTCCAGCTCTTGAGTTGCAAATTGGATTCTTGCCATGATTTTTTATCTTAAGGACAGCATGGATGAAGAACAGTAAAAATGTATTTTGAGTCTTTAAGTTGCCTGAATGGAATCTGAATGTATTGAATAAGCACAACTATAGTTAAAAGATATTAGTATAAGAGGGTGATCTCTTTCAAGATGAGGACACGTTTTTACATATTGTGCATCTTTTTCCAAACCAACTCTAAGACCTCGAAGTCCTGTAGACAGAAGGTAACCACAACAATTTGTAATTTTCAGGAAAGTGTTGCTGGCATAACAAGCATGCCTAAACCTAAAACTAGAAATGGTTGTCAATCTCCTCCATCATGTTTAGTAAGAATCTAAGACTCAGTAGTTGCAAGACTACTGATGAATCCTATGAAGCCACTTTTATGAGAGCCCGCTTCTTGAGGACTGTCCCCTAAAACTTTCTGCACCATAATGTGTGCTCATGGTGGTGGTGCTTCTGTGGGAACAAATAAATTCTTAACTATACTCATAATATATGTCATACTACATGACGTACTTCCCAGAGACCATGTACATGTCTTGTTTAGCGCTAAACTTACTCTTCTGTATCTTCAGATATAGTAGATGTACAATAGCCAGTGACTGAATACAGACTCCTTATTGTTGTTAGTCTTGCTAAGTGTAAGTATGAAAAATGGAGAAATAGTGCAAAGCCCTGAGATCCATGCCCCAGCTTCCTGTGAAGATGCTAATTAAAGGGATGTCAGATTTAAAAAAAAGCATGCAAAATCAGTTCAGGAAAATAACGCTGCCAGTAGCTGTTCCTGTGTTGAAATTCTAGACAGTCCCTGGAGATAGTGGTGAAAAAAAATTATGCCGTGATTGCAAAAAGAACAGTAACTGACTAAAACCAGAAGTCTGCCTTGAATATGAATGTCACTTTCTTTCACCAGCTTATTTTGTACCTGAGTCAAAATTCTAAATTTCACCTTTATGTCTCTGCCTATAGAAGAGCACCTCTCATTAATCTATCTTGGCAGGTATATAAAATTTATCCACATGATATTGTTCAACATTTAAAATTTGATTATTTCTTGTAATATTTGTACTTGTTGTAAATTTCATTATGCAGAACATGCACTGAACAATGTACTTACAGGATTTAATTATATCGGCTATTATTAAATTGTGGAATGGGAAAGGCATACATAAAGATTTCCTGAACGCCACCAAGGAGACCAGTGATGACAAAGCTGCAAATTTTGCCCCTGCAATGTCTTTGCATTATGTTGGTATCTAATGGGGTTAATAATTCCTGATAATGTTCAAAATATTCTTTCCTCAGACCTTACAATGCTACAGCTGCAGGGAGGAGTAGGAAAACCTTTTGTGAATGAAGGAAACCCAAGAGAAGTGAAGGCATTACATACACTCATGCATTCTGCATATGCTAAGGGGACTCTGTATAAATATCCTAGTTGTGACCTGAATCCCTATCTAGACAGTAAATCAGCCACTACTTCTAAGAGGAAAAAAATAAATATATCTCCTGTGGCTGAAGATGAAACAGAGAAGACAAAGATGTAGGCTGGGGAATAGGAACACATCAAAGAACTGACCGGGTCTATCACATTCCCTGAAGGAGCTGCACGACATGATTTCTTGGATACCCCTATGTGAACGTGACTTCACGGGTGCTCTCAGACACTATGGCTGGAACTAGCTTTCTTAGGCAACTCTTCTAGCCTGCCAGGAGAATGAATGAAAAGTTTCCTGCCACCATAGGCAGACAAGGTTTGCTGCCTTCCTGCCATACTTCTATAGATGCTATGCATGTTTATTTGTAAACCTTGGTGTATGTTTCTTCTTGGCAGCTGCTTCTGATGATTGTCAGATGCATTCAGGTTTAGTTTATGTGGCTATTGCAGTGCACTGAGATTAGGAATGAAACTGCCTGTCTAAACAGAAAGGTAAACACAACTCCCCCAGCTGGTTTGGAAGACACTTCTTGCTAACGGGCTGGAACACCTCTTCACCACTTGCTAGAGATGAGTGTCCAACAGCATTCATTCCCTCTGCTCAGCATGAAACAAACTGCATGCTGAAGTTAATTGCAGGTTGAAATTTACTTTATGCTAAAATACTGAAACAAAAACCAGTGGGGGTTATCTACCCCAAAAAAAAAAAAAAAAAAAGAAAAACTTGGGGAAAAAAGAGACATTTATAAAGTATGTACATGAACCCAAAAAAGAGAAACACAGATGAAAATGAAGGTACAAAGCAAGGTAGATGCAAGTGGGAATTCAGCAGATTGCTAACTTGTAAAAAGCACAGTAATCATCTGCAATGCAAAGCAAAACACCATAATAAAGAACAAATGATTATAAATACTGTGTTTCTTCCCCTCTTTGCCAGGATAAGTAAACATGAACAAATGTGCCCACTTGTTCCCTCCATATGTTTTCACAAGTGCATTTTTGTTTGATATGGAAGAGATGCTTTTCCATGATGTGATCTGATTTTTATACTGCTGTATGTTACTTTAATCTAAAATCTGATTATTTCTGGGAAAAGAAAGATGAAAATACCCAGCTATGTCATTTGTGGAAACAGGCAGGACAGTGTTGTTGGGTTCTATTACTCCTGTAAAGGATTTTGCTAACTCTTTGAGGTCCATTCCTTCCTTCTGCCACCCCTTGGAACTGTTCTGATCTTTATTCATCCTTTTAAATGGTGGAAGTGGTCTTTTGGCTCACATGAAAGCTTGTTCTATGTAGATCACATGTTTCTGCCAGGCCTGTTTAGCTCATTGTAATAATAAACCACAAACGGGTTCCAAGAAAAGTGCCTCTGCATTTCAATTTGTTTTCATTTAGCATAACTTCAGAGATCAGAATGTAAGATGAAACACAAATCTGCTTTTGTTGGCCTGTACCCTTGGTGTATTATGACAAGTGAATTATTGCAGGCTTTGCGGGAATACGTTATAGGGTATATTATGGCCCTGAGAGTCTGTAGAGATCTGGAGGAAGAAAGAGATTTAGCTATTTAGTCTACGAGTCGTGTCGGGACGCGCCGCTTGTGGCAAAGAGTCTTCTACGGGGAAGCGCAGGGACCTCAGTGACATACAAGCTCCTTCCTGGCCTCATGCTGCTGACTTGAAATATTAGGATCATGGTAATGAAACCTGTCAGCCAAGTCCTGGTGTCACTGGCGTCTGCTGCTCTGCTGTGGGTGACGGTGGCCTCCCAAACCAGCGTCTGCTGAACGCACGCATCCTGGTTGATGTGGCTGATGGTGGCTTGGGAGAGGGAACCTGCCTGTGTGAGTCCCTGCTCGCACGTGCAGGGGACCCTGCGATTTTGGGTGCAGGTATAGCAGGAGAGGTACAGTTACCCAACACTGTAACACCAATTATTTTGTTGCAATTTTAGGTAGGCTGGCAGCCCTGTTATCCAGGCTGCTCATTATTTCCCACAGTAAAACTCTGGTTTTCATTTTCCACAACTTTTCTGAAACTTCATTTAGGTGAATTTTCCATGCCTTGGGCAAGTTTTTATTTCTGAAAGTATCAGTCAAAGTAGTTCTGCTGTTTATAAGAACAAGGCGAAGGGTAAACAATGCATTGGTTTCCAAGGCTAAAAAAGGTTAGGTGACCTTTTCTTTGGGAAGTTCAAGTGCCTTGGAGCTTTGGAGTTGGGGCTTTTGGTTTGGCACAAGAGCTGCCTTTATGTCAGGGATGTGCTTTTTGGTCCATTAGGGAAAATCCACTCATGCTTTGCCAAGTTATAAACAGTTGAAAAATTGCAATTTATTCATACTCAGAAGAAACTGTTATAATTTAGCAATGAAAATCTCTCTGGTGTGTCGGAGCCTCCACAGCTTCCTGTGCTGGACAGACTTGGCATCGTGTGCTCCAGGCTCAGGCTACAGGGATGGTGCTGGAAGGACTTTGTGATGGCCATTTCCCACTTCTTGGTCTGTAGCATGGTCAGAGCTGATGCACACCTATCTTTCCTGTGACTCCTCTGTCCTTTGCACCCAGATAGGCTGGAAGGGGAACAACAGTGTAGACAGAGAGACTGTGAAATCAGGTGGGGAGGCTGACCTGCCAGGGTGTAGGGCGAGAAAGGGGCTAGCTGGACATGGAGATTAGGATGAAATACTGGGGAAATAAGGATACTGAGGAGGTACTGGGTTTGAAGCCAAGTGCTAGGATGTGTATCTGTGGGAAATGTCTATTGTTACTACCATTCAGATATATTTCTTCAGCAAAGCAAATTGTACTTATTTCTGCTCTTTCCAGAAGTACCTTCATGTTGCTGTTTGATGTCAGGTTAAAAAGCAATATCTAGGTATTGGTATTAATGTTGTTGTTGTTTATTAGTTTTATTCAAATACTACTGGTGTTCTGTAAGTATTCATAAAGGTACAGTAACTAAGTTATTTTTATTGCTTCTTCTGTCACTGACATACATGTGACTTGTATGACAGACATAACAGTCTCCTTGTTTTGGCCCCTTTGGCACAGTAGGAGATTAAGTTCATACATGGCTTACTTAGCTTATAATTAACCATTGATAGTTATCATATTTACTGTTGCAAGAGCATCACCAAAGAGCAAGTTTAATACACAGAGTGTGCAGGATCTGTATGTATATGGTTTTCACAGGCACACGTTGCAGGTGTGGGAGAATGGACAAGACACTGCGCATACTTTTGCAAATTCTTTTGTGAATTTATAGCAACACGGGCTCTTCTCCTGCCCCCACATTTACTCAGAACACCTGCACACTGGTGTGTTTATTTTGCGTAGGTGTTGCAAACTCAGACCCTCTGCTCAGTGTTGTGTTTCACAGGGCTGTGCTAGCAACCTGCTGGACCTTGGTCTTTGGAAGGACATCTCCCCTCCAGCCTCTTTTCTCTTTTCCCATCGTGCGCATTTTCTAGCTTTTAATGTCTGTTTCTCAGCCTCTTCTTGGCTACCAGTGGCCCACAGTGCCAGGTCCAGGCAATGCTCTGCTGGTTCGGTGAGGCTCCCCCCAGGACTAATTGGGGCCCTGTGGGGAGAGAAGCATTGACTGGCTGCTGGGGAGCAGGACCAGATCCGAGCGTGAAGTGCTGACATCGGCGGCACTGAGGGAAGCTGTCTGCGGGCAAACGGAGCCGGCACGTTGCTTAAAAGTCTATGGGGTCTTGTTTGGTCAAAACAGAGCCGCTGCCAAACTGCTAATTGTAGCTCTGTTTTTTCCCTCCTGCCTTCACAGGTTAAGAATGGAAATTCATCCCTTCGCAGAGCGCCCTGCTTCCATGTAGCTCTGGGGGGACTCTAATCCGCTACCACCTCCTGCAGTGTATGGCTAGCTGTCTGACAGTTTTCAGCATCACTTTTTAAGACATTTTTCTTTTTTTCAAATGCTTCCCTTGTCTTGGCCTGACATATGGTTTTGCTTTAAGAGCAAAATGGTTTTCCATAGGCAGCTGGTGAGGTCCCTGAACACATGTTCCTCCAAAACACAGAACCCTAGAAGACATCAATTCCCAACAGAAAGGTTACTTACGTGCAGCTGCAGAGCACTGCTTTAAAGTTTTGGAAAATAATAGTGTAGTCAGCTGACATCATTTAGTCACTTTTAGTTTCTTGTGCCTGATTGCCGAATGTCCTGAATAATGACAAATGAAGCTTCTTCGAAGATCATGTCTATATGCTTAAGTAATAACCAGAAAATAAATCATCATTTCTTTCAGAGCTAAAACCAGGGAAAATGGCCCCAGGATATAACCAGATTAGCTGGACAGCATTTAAAACAAAGGTAGTTACAAAATACATGTATTGTGGCCAAAAGTATTGTTTGAAAAGAGGGTTCTCCTTGCTTTCCAGTCTTAAATAAGGTGGGGAAAATGTTCTTTCTGAAAAGGAAACAAGGGAATTAAAGAGACAAAGGCCAGCTTAAGAAACAAAACCACATCCATTCACCCACAAGTTTTCTCATTTTTGAATGCCTGTGGAAGAACAGGCAGATTGTGAAGTCAGAAGAAAAGAATGTATTTCTTCCTGAGAATAGGCACTGCATTTGGGCAAGTTGATCCAATTCCTGTCTCTATAGAGAGAAACTTGCTCTTTCCTCCAGGAGCTCTGTCCCTGCCACTTGCGCCCTACCCTGCTGTAGGGTCCGTCAGCCCCGGCAGCAAGTGCTGCTCTTTGCCAGACACTGAGCTGAGCTTGAGCAGTAAAGGCGAGAGAGGCAGCACCGGCTCTGCTCTGGCATTTGGCATGGGGCATCTCAGGAGCACGCTGTGGGATCTTTTCTGTAAGGAAATGTCTGACCTGGCTATTTTAGAAATCTCTATTTTTGGTTCTTCCCCGACATTAAATAGAGCCATTCATGACAGTCTGCTCACATGCTGTGTCTTTCCTGTCCCAATTGTATTTTTAAGTGGCTGCTTGGGCCAGCCAGCACTGTTCCCTTTCAAGTGTAGGACTCTTGGTTTTCCTGTACAGTTTCTTGTGGTCTTTAATGTTTGCACTCACAGTATATGGCTGAGTCCCTAACTAGAGGCATTAAAAAAAAAGAAAGAAAAAAGAGAAGTGGTCCATGGATGGCAGTCCTGTCTGACAGAGCACCCCAAAGGGCAAGAGGTCATTCTAGGGGTGCCCACTCTTCCTGCCTGCAGGTTGGATGTACCTTGTAATAACTTAAATTTCCACACTAGTGAAACAGCTCAGGCAAATGGAATACAGCCACAGTGCCTCTGAGAAGGCTTCTTGACAGCATGATTTGCTCCTTTCCTTTCTCCTGCACTCTCGGGTGCAGGAGAGCACAGGAGGTACGTGGCTGTGCTTTTGCGGTGGGTCACGGTCGGTACTGCTGCAGCTGCGCTGGGCCATCAGGGAATCTTAGAATAGCCATGCACGGTTTCCTCACTTCTTTTCCTCTTTTCTGGGCTACCCTGGATGGAGAGCAGAAGTCATTCACAATTTAATGTGTATGAATTTCTGTCCCGCTCTCTCCAGGGTCTTCTCAGCTTGGCAAGTTACTATCTGAGCAACCACCAAGCTATGCCTACTTTTTTTTGTCATGGGTTTTTCCATCTACTTTTTTCATCAGATTGCTGTTGGTGAGAAGGCTGAGAGTAGCACTAGCTCAGATCAGAACTGTAGTGGGAAGATACTTACTTTCAGTCTGTGACTAAATTGTAACCTGGAGACCAATGCACCCAACAGTGAGAGCTCATAAATGCTGTCTGGTACCATTGGGATCGTACCTTATGCTTGGAGCTAGAGGCTTTGCTCAAGAGACTGTGCCCATTGATAGAAACAAGTGGTTAGGAGTCTCTATAAAAGTGTCATGTTGATTTGAATTTAAAAACAAGCTATGAGAAAACAGATTAGTATTTTTCTTAGCCTTCCACTACTGAGCTTCATTTCCTTTAAAGCACTCCTTTGAGACAAACTGAATGTTGTTTAGTTTTAGCTGAAGACAATTTAGCAGTATTAGTAAAGGCCTACTTGGTATTTTGGTATTAGCAATTTGGTATTAAACTGTACAGGGCCATTTTCCTTTTAGTGCCAAAGGTTCATGTATTTATCTTTATCCTGTCTACATGTTGGACAGTGATTTTTGCCATGATAAAATCTGCAGGATGATTTTTAGACAGGAGGTTGAAACTGCTTGCATCTGAAGTGCTAAAATGTGACAACCATTGCATGTATTTTTAAAACGGGCGTGAAGAATCACAGCTATCTGCTTTCAATAAAGAAAAACCAGGAAATTCACAATAAACCAATAAGACCATAAACCTTAAAATATGCACACGCAACAGGTGCTGATGTGTACAACAATATTAAAATGCAATAAAATGTCTCACTGTTGTCCAAAAAGAACTATAGCCAGGATACAGCATTTGGCTATGTTCTGCCCTTGACGTGAATTAGTTCAGATATCCAAAGCTAACATGTGTTAGACAAAGAGATGAAATTTCTTCAGGAAAGAGACTGGAAAGTGTGTTCTGGTTCAAATTGCTTTCTTTACTCTATTGAGAGGTCTCTATTGTTTTGGAGGCTTTTAGCTCTTTTTTCCTAATGGATGGTTCACCTGGAATGTGGATTTATCACCCTTTCATTCCCAAAATTTCTGTGACTATGAATAGCTCCCAGAGATGCTAGTGAGGTGAGGACTGTATGAATTTTGCCCACCGTACAAAGCAATGGAAGCAAACAGGCTTTGACTTCCCTGTCTGTGTGAGCTCTGTCCTTCTGCCCTGCTCCAGTTAGAGCTGGTCTGCCTTCCTAGCATCAGCTGAAACTGAGAGCAAAGCTCAGCACATTTTGTGGCCTCCTTTTTTGGGACAGAGCATGAGTGGTGTGAGAGCGGAAAGGAGGTCTGCTCAGTGATCATACAGCTGCCGAGAGCTGGGCTGGGAGGGGTGAAGTTCTGAATCCCTGCTTGGCACACTCTCTGAATTTAGTTTAGCATGTAGCTGAAAGGGATATATTAGATACAGACACTGAGTAACAGCCAAAGGTAGACTGGAAAAGGAAAACAGTACTGCAGTCTCTTCCTATCCAGGCTGATTAAATACCGCAGAAGCACTGTTAAAGTGTGATTGCAATCTTCAGACTGCCCTTGACACTTTACCTTCATGGCACCACTCGCTGAAAGAACAAGTTCTCTGCCCAAACCCTCATTTTCTAGGCTGACTGAAAATCTATGGCAATATCTTTGGTTTTAGAAATAACACTGGTGTCATCAGGTATTCTCTTGCAAATCTCCGATCTAGACTGCTCCATTTTTCAGATTTATCAGCTGGTTTCAGGGTTATGGTTTAGGTGAATAGTAACCTAGAATCAGATACATTTTTGGTGCAATGTGCAGCTTCACATAAAGGGTGGTGTGAGCAGTTGTAAAGCTTTTGTTTGTAGATTTACGTGTATTTACTGCATATTTACTTTTAGAAAACCTCATTTATGTTTTAGGCTGTGGGATCACCTAGATCCCCTAGACATAGAGTGGAAGCTATGGGTCCGATCCCTTTCTCTAGAACTTACTCTGCATTCGTAGGCTTGACTTCTGGGCTATACCAGCAGGAGATACCCTCACCTTAAGTATAACAAAATACCGTATAATAGTCAGCCTTTTATAGCTCCTTGGTCTTGGAGGAAGCAACAACCACTTTTGTGAACATTGTGTTTTCTCTTGATGGTGGCCAAGACGTTAAAAATTCCCTTTGTAATGAAGGGAAATTAATGGAACATACTTAAATAGATCCAATATTGTAGTAAATGGAAACCAAGAAAAGGAAACTGCTTCTAAAATCAGGTATACAAATCTTTACATTTACAATGTACACCCATTTCCATTATTTAAAAAAAACCCCAAAATTTTAGTGAAGTGATTAGAATCAAATGCAGTAGTGTCCTGGTTTCAGCTGGGATAGAGTTAATTGTCTTCCTAAGTAGCTGGTACAGTGCTGTGTTTTGAGTTCAGTATGCGAAGAATGTTGATAACACCCTGATGTTTTCAGTTGTTG
>JAVJGG010000054.1:18354596-18373926 GCA_035590195.1 Aviceda cuculoides | reverse complement strand
CGATCGGCGGGTGGTGAGCAATTGCACTGCGCATCATTTGTACATTCCAATCCTTTCATTATTACTGTTGTCATTTTGTTAGTGTTATCATTATCGTTATTAGTTTCTTATTTTCTGTTCTATTAAACTGTTCTTATCTCAACCCAAGAGTTTTACTTCTTTTCCTGATTTCCTCCCCCATCCCACGGGGCGGGTGGGGGGAGTGAGTGAGCGGCTGCATGGTGCTTAGTTGCTGGCTGGGGTTAAACCACGACAAGTAGGAATTGAGTAGCTGGGTCCAATTCCTTGAGGGATGTCCACAGTTTCAGGTATGCCCATGAGAACTAGGCTTTGTGTTAGAGGCACTTTTTATTATAGCTGAAACGGTCATAATTATTACTTAGATATTTTTCCAGTTTTAAATTGAAGTCTGTTGGGTTTGAAAGTATTTATAAAATTTAATGTGCATGTTCACCTGAAATGAAGATTAGGAGTTAGTGCAAGAGGTTATGCAAAGAGGTTAATGATGACAGAGGTGCTAATAGGCTGTTTCCTGCACACAATATCATATTCATGTAGTGGCCAAGGTCTAAGGTCTATTGAAGAGCTCCCATGTCAGTGGACCCTAACTCCTTATTTATAAGGTCTGAAGGGATTGCAGAGGAAAAAAAAGACTTTATCTTGATACAGAACATTTGCAGGGAATAAAAAGTAAGTTCAGAAGATGAGGGATGAGAGATTTTGCCTTTTCAAGATCCTTTTTTAACTGAAGGAGACTTCAGTCTGAATCACTGTCAGAAACTACTGAAAAAAAGGCTGGTTAAAAATACTGGGTTTAAAATTTAATTGTTTTTCCTTTCTTTTTCTGAATTACCTACTCATGATCACTTATATAATTTCAATATGGAGGTAGTGCAAAAGCATGCACACAATGTACGTGTCCCACATGCACATGAGACTCCTCCACCAAGTTTGTCTCCCTGTACCTGCATCCTTGGTTTCTCTTGACCCTGAGTGAAACAAGGCTTTCAGACCACTTTACACCGTATTGTTTCAGTGGCATGTGGCTAAAGCAGCTTATACAGATGCAGCTATAAAAGCTCTTATGCCTTCTCGGAGGTTTTGGTGGGACGCCGTGCTCGTCTGAGCACTAGTACTGTGATAAAACAGCATCTACAATGGAAACTTTTGCCAGAGTAATTATGCAAGGCAACAAGACCTCTCTGGTGCACACTGTAAATAAGACGTAACAAGGATTCTATATTATAAACAGATTGAGGACCACCGCAGACTTCCCCCCCACCCCCCAAGGATTTGTTCATTGTTTCTCTGTTACAATTGCCAAACCACTGGCTGTAAAACTTCCTTCAGTCCCTGCTTTATTTTCATGGTGGGTGCCACAGCCTTATCAACATGCGTCATGCACAATGGCAGTCACTGCTGCTTTTTTGCCTTTCTCTACTCTTCTGCTACTGAAATCCAGCAGTGTTACCCTCTGTACAGGAGTAGATCAGTGTGTTTTTTTCTGATCGGAAAAAACCAAGGATTTTTCATGAGCAAATCTGTGTGAGAAGAAAGGAAAGGGATGTGACACCTTATTAAAAAAGAGCTGAGGAAAAGAGTCTCAATTTCTATTATTCCATAAATACATCCTAAACTGTCTGTGTCAGCCTCTGTTGGCAGTGAAACATAACATCACTCATTGCATTGGACTCTGCTCCAAAGGCTGCAACAAATTTGTTTGCCTTTTCCTTTAAAATGTTAACGTAACCGATACTTTATTTTACAAGAGTTAGAATGGCATTGCAGAGGTTCTCTCTTTTGGAGCAACAAGCTTGGAAGCGCACCAGTGTGAAACAGCAGTCAATGCCTCTGCCGTGGGGAGGGTTTTGGCGAGAGGGTGTGATGCACATCTGGTCTGCAGCTCCTTTCTCTGGGAACGGCTCTAGTCACACTTTTTATACTTGGCCTGTGTTGACTTAGAAGCTCATTTGACATGCACATTTGTAGGGCAACACTGACGAAAAGGGCAGAGCATACTTTAAATTTCAAAGAAAATGAAGGGAGGTTTTTCTCCTGTTTTTTCAATACGTTGAGAAAGAATATGTACGTTGGCTGACCAATGTGAAATTTGTGCATCAGGAAAGATGATGCAGTACAAATCAGTGAAGGTAATAACAGAAGATCATACTCCTGGCTTTCCAAAATCGGCAAGGAGCAGTGGTACATTATCAGGAAACACATACATGATGTTCACATCTCATTCCATATTTTCTTCCTTTGTCTTCCTATCATTCCTGGGATGCTAGTTTTGACACCTGTGTGATTTTTTTTCCCACAAACATCTCCTGCTTTCTTTGCTGGTTTTGTTGCAAATTTCCTACACATATAGCTTTCACAAAATGAAGGTTGACTCCTTGGCATAGGGGAGCAGCCTTCCCGCGGTTACATACAAGAATGTCCTCACTTCAGTGCCAAAATGTTTAAAGCTCCTGGTCTGTTATGTTAGAGCTTGGGAAAAGTGTGTTCAGTTAACTAACACCAATGAGGCTGCAAAACTCTAATTTTATATATCAGCTTTATTTTATTGTCTATAATTTTTTTTGGCTGGGGAAGGGGGATTTTTTTTTTTTTTTAAATTAAATTACAAATTGGGTGAGTCAGTTTGGGAAACCTGGGTTGCACCAATCGCTGCTCTATTCCTCTCTGAAGGAAAACATGAAGAATCTTATCCAGAAATATCACATTATTTTTTGATCTGGAGACTCAGACAAAAATCTAGATGTTCCCATATACATAGTTCTTAAGAAGCTGAATTTAAAAGAAAATACTGGATTTTCACAGTCAGCTTGTCAGCCTTCATTCACCGCAGCAAGTCCTAAGTCCTATTCACCAAGTAATCTTTCTGACCTTGCTGAATGCTCACTCTGAGCAGAAGGTATTTGCTATAGAGCCACTGAATTACTGGCATTTGTTTTACAAAGTATATAAGAACTGCTGAGTCACATGTGGCATTATTTTAGATGACACCATCTTTTCATCCAGTTAACTTTGCCTGTCAGTGTGGTGTGGCATTGCAAGAATGACTGCATAGTGGAAATATGAGGACAATTTCTGACTTCTGACAGTTAGAATCTGACACTTTAAAGCTTCTTGGTTTCTCCTGAGAAATGATTTACCATGGTGGCCTGTCTTAGGCAAAAAAGAGGAAGGAATCTGCTAGATAAGTGCAGCTTTTTTTTGCTCCCTGTACTATTCTTGGGTCTTGCATTTCCAGTGGTCTCTATGGCGTGTTTCCTCATGAACGCTTATGCTGAATACTGACAGGATGAAAACTAACCCTGAGTTTTGTCTGCTGGTTGCATTTCTGGCAAAATTCCTCCCTCCACCCCATTTGGCTTGTTCAGCTTCCCATGTCACGTCCAGTCCTTTTTCCTCTCGTATACATGGAGCCTATTGTTGAAGCTTGCTTATTATTCATCTGGGTGTGTGTATGTGGTGTGTTTCCTTCTAAGTCCATCTCCACGATGGGATCTGTTTCACCTAAGTCTTTAAAAGCTAGATATTCAGTCTCCTCCCTCTAATCAGCAGTCATCCTTCCAAAACATCATTCTTCCCATCCTAGTACAGGAATGATGAACCAGGCTTTGCAGATAGCCACATGAATCCCATTTCACAGGCCTCTGCTCTAACTTTAGCTTTGAATATCATGTGGTGGCAACCAAAGCCCTTTGCCTGGTGTGGAACTCCCCTCGCCACCACTTTCTCCCTTGTGTCTCTGCTCCTCTTAGGTCCAGCTCTGGCTCCTGCTCATGTTGTCCATCAGGTTCAGTCTTGTTCTCTCATGGACTCTGGGACACCTCTTCCCCCACCTCCATTTTGGACCCTGTCTCTTCCTCTTGACCCAGCACTACCTTTGCTCTCACCCACATGTGATCCTAGTCCCTGCCCGAACTCAGGTTCATCCCATCTTCTGCATAGTCCCAAATCCTCACAAGGTGGCTTCTGTGCTGGGATGCCCATCCCTCTTTTGCTGCATGTTATTCCCAACATGTACTTCTTCCTGACAGGTGTGGTATCATTAATTACCATAAATGAGTAGTTTAGGCATATGCTGAATCTAAGTGAGTCTGATTTCTAATGGATTGGAGCTTCCTCATTGATGGTGATTTCAGTGGGATTATGCTGAGACTGTAGCAGGGATATGCATCGGTGCGTTCCTGTGGATCAAGACTTGATGAATACTGCAACACATTGGAAAAGCTTCAGTCTGGCTTTTTGGACACCAGAAAATCCATAAGGGTGAGAAACTTGAACTGGTTTCTCTGGTAATTTGTAAGAGTGATTCTCTAGCAATTTATAAAATGTAAATCCTGACTGGAGATGTTACTGAAGTTAGGCTGGTCGTAACCATCTTCCTTTTGTTGACATGCTCTGGGTAATGCATTTTTCTGTCTGCAAGAGGTCAGAGAGGGACTCCATCCCCTGGGTGGCTTCCACCTCTCACCGGCTACCAACAGCTTCATTCTTGTACTGGCTAATGGGGTCAAATCTATTGGGATGAGATTAGGTGAAAGGGTCACCTATTATAAACAAACGCACAAGCAAACAGAACAGGATTCCTTAGGAAACCAGGCTGAAAAAATAAGAATGACCTAGAATGGCAATGAAGTGACCTAGCTCCAGCACTTTGTTCTGTGTACACTATTTTCTGTGCTGCTTTCTTACTGTAAACTTCTTGAACAGAAACATCCACTTATAATTCCACAGAGCATAGCAGAGTCTTTGCATTCGTGAAACAAACAGAAATATAGAAAAGTTAATTACTGGTCATTTTCAAGTATGAGGATTTCTAGCTTAAATGAGGGACACAAAACATTTTAAGGTCAAAGCCAATATGAAATCATTTTTCCTGTAACACTTAAAACTGACTTAAAGTCATTATTGACAGTTTAGCATTACATTTGAGTTGGATGCCAGCTTCTAATTTGGTGGAAGTTTTCTGTGCTCCAGAAAACTTGGACTTTTGGGCAACTCACTTTCAAAATAACATTGGTGATTAATCAAACACACTTTGTCCACTTTCGTCTTCTGCCAGTTTTATCAAATCTTTACAGCTGATAAGTGCTGGGCTTGGTATCTTCAAAATGAAAATATTTAAAATGCTTGGTATAGTAGCAAAAATGTACAGCCATTTACCAGATATGGTGCGGTACTGAAACTTAGAAAGTGTAACTTTCAAAGTCTTTAATAATCTAAAAATATCTGCTTGATTAAAATGATTGATAGTGCTTGTCTTAGAAAGTGTATCATGTCTCACTCCCACCAAGTTCAAAACTTTACAGCCAGCTACCTCCCATCTGGAGAAGGCCTTGAACAATAGTAGAATAAATCATGGGGAAAACACAGCTTTTCTGGAGGATTTATGTGTTTTCTTTGGTTTAGGTACTTTTTCCTTGTGGTTCAGAAGTAAGAAGTAGTGGTGGGACCAGGACATACTCAACTGGGTGGCAGGATGGCACCCTGCAGACCGATTGGATTTCTCATTGAAAAGGTTGATTCTCCTTGTTTGAACTTGGTTCTTTGTGGGTGTCAAATGCATGATACCGCTGGCAGCAGGGTATCCTCCTGTAAAATATTTCTTACTGAGGTACATTGGGAAAGAGGGAAAACAGTTTCCTAATGACTGGTTTAAGCCAAATAAAACTTGTGAACAGCATGGCTCCTGCTGGAATGAAATTGCAAATTAATCATCAAATGGTCTTTTTAGGAATCTACTGAAATGAAAAGCCTTAAAAATTTTATGTCATCATAGTCATGATGTATACAAACATTCCAGAGGTTATTTCATATGATGGAGGGAAAACCAGTCAAACCCTGCTTGCTTTGCAAACCGTTTATATCACTGGGTTAGAATCTAATAGCAGAATAGGGAGAAACTGCCACATATCACAATTCATGTCTTAAAATTATACGTGGGGTATTTTGCCTTTGAGGAAAAAGGACAAAATTGTTTTCTTTCACTTATGAAGAGTTCTTTACTTCCAGTAAATCAGAAGGATAGTTTATACGGAATTGCGCTATGTTTCTGTCTCCTAATTCTGATATAAACAGGGAGTAGCTGCATTTATCTCAGGGTTGCACCAAGGTGAAAGAGAACAGCATAATATCGCTCTTCTGTTTGGTCATTATTGGACATACACCCATCTTTTTGTATTGATTTTGTAATACCTCTTCATACACAACTCTAGTGCTGGCCTAAATCTAAGGGTTTGAATCCTTCTTTCAGGCTTAAAGTATTGTCATGCTAATCTTAATTTACTACATCTATTCACCTGGGATTTAAGCCTTAGGTTACTTCAACTTTGTTATGATCATTTTAATTTTGAGAAAATCCATTGATAAAATCATTGTTGATTACACAATTGTAAATGAAAATGATGTCATGAAAAGTAATAATTTCAGATCAAATCCTGTAGCATTTAGACCTGCAAATGGTCCCCTTTTTTGCATGCTTTAACTTACCAAAACTAGTGATGTAAAGGTATGAATCTTGAATTAGAAAACTGCAAACCTTCTACGACGCGACTCTATTTGGTATTACCACAATGCATGAAACTACCTAACTAAAACTACCAGTAAAAAACCATACAACATATAAACTATAAACTCTATAAACTAGCACTACAGAAACATGCAAGTCTCCTGTTCATAACAACCCAAGGGAAAAGGTATATGGCAGTTCAGAGAGGTACATGGATGAAATTGTTGCTGAATTAGGCGATTAATACTCTTATCACTACCTTTTCCTGCCCATTGTATCTCTGCCTGTCAAATCTTGTCTTTGAATTCTGATCTGCAGGCGTGAAATGGATACTTCCTCTCACAGTAAATCCTTTTGTATTCAAACAAAACAGAGCCTGAATGGGGAGACATAATCAGGGCTCTTTCAAGAATAAAACCATTTGCCCTGCCATATTTCTGCTGGCTCAACAAATTTGCTGGCAGATGGAGGTGACTAATGATGTAAGCAGAACTTTTTTGCATGGGTGACCTCCAAATGTTTAGCTAAATGATGCCTAGTAGGAAAGGCAACAAGCATCAGATCCATTTTTAAAAAGGAGTGTTCTTTCATATTTAGTACTTTGCTCAGTATTTTTTGTTTTGCTTTATTTTAGTCTTTCTTTTTTTTGGTGCTTTTTTTTTTTTTTTTAAGACTAGGACCTAGACATCTCCCTTTAGGCAAAGTGTCTGCTTAATACAAATTCAGTGGCACGTATCCATCTCCTGTTATAGCTGCATGCAGTTACTCCATTTGAGAACAAAAGGGAGAGTGTTCTGATGAAATCGCTGTGGCTCGGTTTGGCTGAAAGATCCAGAATACATTAGAGAGACCATTAGGTTTTACTGATTGTACTAATCCTCCTTAATTATCCCCCTTGCATAAGACTGGTGTCTCCAAATTTGTGAATGTGACAGAACAAAATTAGGTTTCCCATGGTGATCAGACATCTCCACCCAGGACTCGAACCCACTAAGACGAGCTGAGCTCCATGATTTGTGCTGTTTGAACCCGTTTTGAAGCCCCTGCAGCCGCCTTATCCTGTATCTGATTCTGAGGCTTGAGCTGGCTCTGCTTTATAATTATTTTTGGAGTCTCTGGAAGCTTTTAGTCTCCTATCCAGAAACTTTATCCTTTCTGTCAGCAGAAGCTGAGCACTGTCCTCAGGGGTGTCCTGTTTTCTCCCATGAAGAAACCATCTTTTGGAGGTTCTCCTGGAGAACCCCATTCTCCTGAGACACTGCCCAGATCCTCTGGAAGAGCACGTGCTGTTCTTCAAAGGTGCTGTTGACTTGTCACTGTTCAAAGACCACCGCTCTGACATCAGTCCCAGGGTGTGCAGGACACTCTTCAGGGTTGGGGAGCCCACCCCACCCCCGCCACAGTGAATCTGCAGCACTGGTGGGACAGCGGGAGTGAGAGCACCCAAACTCCAGCCCCATGGCAGGGTTGTGGCTCATCATCTTCCGGTTGTGAGCAGTCACCCTGCTCTGTACCTTGACTGGTGTAATAACCCAGAAATGGTTAAGGATTTTTGGAATCAGAGAAATGAAGTGTTTCCAACCTGAGATGGGACCGTGTATTGTGGACTTGCTTTCCGTGGTGATTATCAGAACTGCAGTTAATTTCAGCAGGACTGAGGTCAATGGTGCACATGTACTTTATTTCTGCCCTGACTTCTTGAATGTAAGCACAATGTCTTTTATTGAGGCTCCATAGACAGTTCAAAACCATTGCTTTCCTTGGTTCTGACTTTCATTAGTTTCACGATTTTTGAGCTTTCCTTTTATGTGGCTTAAGATGACCCTAATCAGTTTGATGAACATGCTGAAAGCATTTATGCTGCAGTGAGTTTTGCTTTGTGGCTCCACTCTTGTGTGTCCTGAACTCACTTTTGTGGATTGCTAATGAGTAACTCAGTAACAGCTGCTCTGTGTGACTAGCCCAGTATTTGCAACACCTATGCATGCAATTGAAGCCAGCTATATATATATATATATATGCTTTGATATTCTTGAATATTGTGCACTCAGTATTTTCTTGATTAGATTAGGGAATATAAATCTATAGGTATATTTGTATTTTTATCCCATCTTTATGGGGAAATAAATCCTCCCTGCACAGACTGGTGATAGATTTTAAAAATATCCCTCTGTTCTTCAACCTCGCACCATTTATCAAGATGCCTGTCATCTCAAAGTCTCTGTCATTAGACATTTTATTCTCTGAATGTTAATTTATGATTTGGATGTTATTTGAGGGATAATTTGGCAGATTATTTTTAACTGTTTCTCTTCATATTTCATTTTGAGCTGGCATTCAAATCAGTCTAATTTTCTGTGACCAAATCCCACTGAAGTTTACCCAAATACTTCCTTCCCTCATGTGTCCTTGGCAAATAACTTGTGGTGACCCTTAATCACTGGCTAAATAGGCTTAGTCAAGTTAAAACAGCATTAGTTTTTCCAATATACTTTTCTTTCATCAAGCTGTCTCTCAACTTCTGCACTAAGTTCTGTCCTGAAATTATGGAAGAACTTTGTTCAGTTATACAAATTTGCATCTGTATCTAAAAAAAATGTAGAGACCTATATAAAAGCCTATTGAATTTGATGAGTATCTTTCCATTTCCATTGCATTTTTGATCCAGCTGTGACACACAGACAAGAATCTTTCAATCCATTTCCCCAAGTATTTGCATTTTGTCTCTAGGCTTATAAGCCTATACACTTCCTTAGGGAAATAAGGTCCTATCTGATGTATTCTTTGTTTGCAAAAAATAATTAAAATCCTTTGACTTGTTTATAGCACTGCCTCATGAACTGACCCTGTTGAGTGTCAGCTGGAAGTGAACTTCCCCCAAAACGAATCCCTGCAGTGATGACTTTGGAGAAATAAACATATGGCAACACAATGAGATTTCTGCGAATTTTACTTACCCAAGAATGCAAGTTCCTAATGAGTCAGAAACCTCCTTCCCAATTTATTTCTTTAGTTATTTGTGGTATTCCTAGAATGGCACTGGATGATAAACTGTTTAACTTTCTTGCTCAAAGCCAGATGAATGGACTTAAATTAGAGCAAAATCCAGCCTATTTGTAAGTGAACATAGTCCAGTCAGCAGACGTGTCACACACTGGCCTTTTAGTGAAGCCTCAGGCTGCTAGCTCATTAGCTCTGGCTGTGATTAGAGGGGAGTCCCATACTAATGCGGTCTCAGGAAAGATTTCTTATTGACAGGGTGGAGGGCAACACCGATGCACTTTCTGGGGAATGATGTAAATGGTGCTGTGCTCAGTGTGACTGATAAAACAGTCAGGGAAACAATATTTCTGAGCTACACCAGGAAATAAAATACCCTGTGCTGTTGGAATCAACATTTTGCTGCGGTACTAAAAGCAGTGGCTGCCTTCTCTACCTGGTATGACTGTGGCATTTTCTTCTTTTGTTTCAAGGAAAGTGGAAAAGCACCACTGGGAAAGCATGCCTAGTGTGCATGGTACTCTAATAATACTCTAATTTAATTTTTATATGAAATCTTCAGCTGGCTCCAATGATACTACTGGCCCCAGTCCAAATTTTTGCATAAAAATTAAATGCAGAGAGAACAATACAAGCTGCCGCTCTACCATTGCACAGCTTCAAGTATCCTGAAGGTTCTGAGAGAAGCAGGAATAATTCAGTGATGCACAGTAAGGCTGAGAGCACCCTGACAGCCCTGATGCGGCTGGGGAAGAGCTGCATGGCTGCAGCCACATAATGAAATTTAAGTGGCCATTTTGCTCTGGCTACTGCTTTGGGGTAGAGACATGGACCTAAATCTCTGCTGTGCCCCATGCTCTGGTTAATCCATGTTGGCTCATGCTTGTGTGAAATAAGTTAGTCTGAAGGTACAGAAATACATTGGGGCGTTTGTAATCTGTGTCTGCTCCTTGTTTGCAAATGCACATAAGGTGAGTGCAACAGGATTGTCCATTTGTGATGGCCTCCCATCTGGTGGGAGCTCCCTCACTAGAGCAGGAGGGGCAAGGGTCTTCTGCAGCCTCTAAACCCCAAATTGTAAATCAAACCACTTGCTTTTTCCTTAGAGGGAAGAGTGACTCAGCCAAGTCCTCAGCGGGAGAAAGATGGTGAGATCCATGTGCTTGCGGGGAAGTGGAGGGATCATTGATGCCAACAAGGCTTCCTGACCCAAACGGCATGTGTCCAGGCATGCTGGTGCCTCCAGCCACAGGCATCAGCTTTGGTGAGTGCCATGGGCCCCCAAATAATTGGCTTTGGTTCCGTATTGCTATGAGTCAGAGATATCTCACACGTACTCGATCTTGCAGAAAGGAGATGGCAAAGAGCAGCTCCTGTCATCTGCTATAGGTACAAAAGAGGATTTAAATGCATGAAGGTGAGAGAAACTGCTTTGTTGTTTCCTTCACTCCCCTCAGTACGTATCACTATAAACAACATGAGTGAGAGGTTTATGCTTAAAATACTCTTTCTTGTGAAAAATGGAATTCGTACACAACCAGTGATGTCTGGCAGCTGACAAACAAAAAAGCCCAGCCATTTCCAGAGCTGAGGCCAGATGAGCTCTGGACACAAGGGGAAAAAATAGTGAGCCAGAATATACGGCTGAATGAAATAAGGATAAAATTTGTCTGGTTTGGGCCTGAAGTAAAACATTTTAGGACCTGAGGGCCCAAACAACAAACACAGACATTCAAATATAAGTATGCATGAGGATTTAGAACTCCAGAGATAGACTAGAAGACATCCCTGACAACAAAAAAGAAAATCAATGCTTATTCAGTGGATACTGGTGAAACACAAGGAATGGTTCCTCAGCTTGTATTGTTTTTACCTCTTTCCAATTGCAGATTGTGGCTACAGGTCTACACGCCTTTACTCTATCACATATGCCCAATGTTCAGATGTGCTTGGTTCTTGTGGTTGCTACCCCAGTCACTGTATTGCCAGGAATTTTTACATTTCTTTTGCATGTTTTCCAGCTTGAGGAGCTTATACACATGTAAGATTTAAGAGAACTTTGTTTAAAATTTTAGATGTAATTTAAACTAATGTCTTGTACACTAAAAAGTCAGTGTATTTTTTGAGCTTCAGGTGTTTCCTGGGGGATGTAGTGAAGAGAAGAACATCACAACGTGAGATTGCACACAACTACTGTGAAGTCTTGTATCTGGACACAATCTCTATGTGATGGTAAGTGTATTTTAATTCTATTTTAGAATCAATCTTTCATAGCTGCTTCTTACTCTGAACACATGCCTGGCATTACAAATGAAATGTAATGCTGGAGTGATGCATAATAAACATGCTAATTGCCAAAGTGAGGATTCAATAACAGGGTTACAGAAATAGGGATAGAGCTGATGTAGATGTTGTGAGCAAAACCAGCAAAAATCTTCTTGTCACAGAATACCTTAAGTCCTGAACCATCTTCATTTGGAGCATTCACAGTATAATTGGAAATTAATAAAAATAAACCATCAAAATTAAATTACTAATTTCAGTGATTAAGCCATATAAACCATAATAATACAGTGAGTCTGTCTTAGAAAATGGTTACAACTTCCTGCAGTAGGAGCTGAATATTTGAGATCTTTGAACTGAGAGAAGGGGCTCTCATTGTTTTCCTGCTGACTCTAGGCCTCTGCTCCATGTTTGTGACAAAACTAAAGCTTTAAGGCAGGAGTCTCAAAATGTCTTACTGAAGGGTCAGTATTTCCCCTTCACAGCTGCAGGAAGTATGGTTGTGGAGGAGTTGAGTCACTTGGCCAGGATCTCAGAGGTCAAAAGCATTGCTAGGAATAGAAATGAGATCTTCTGGTTCTACTCATTTTTATGGATTTCTATGTTGCCACTTCAGAAGGGGTTTAGCAATGTTTTCACTGCTCTTATAGCAGTGGAACGTGCTGAAAAGGCAGCCAAGACAACCTTATTCCATAGCACCTCTTAGCTGTGATGCACCTGTGTTTAAGCCAGTATAAACTCAGAAGTAATAAAACCTAAATTTTGGGTGCTTGATCTAAGGCGTTTCAATACTTTTTTAAAATCGTTGTAAGCCTTGAAGTGTCTCAGCTTGTGCACCCAAAGGGATAACTGAAAAGAGGTGGGGAAATGATGCAGAATGAAGTTCTATTACCTGCAGGAAGAGATTTCGCTAGCCGAATTTCGTGACTGAGTTTTCACGTTCAGTGAATTGTGGCACTGGTGAGTAGTATAACAGGAGCTAATTGCAAGATACTGAGCTAACGAAGAACTGCTGAGGCAAGGAGTTGAAAACTGGTATATATCAGCCTTAAAGATTAAGGTTTACTAACATCAGTTTTTTGTGCTAATCAGAGTTAAGTAGTGGAATCTGCCACGTTTACACATGTGCGACAAGCTGTAGCTGAGCTGAAGACCCTAGAGCACTGTGCAAAAGAATAGTTGATATTTTTGCTTAAAAAAAAAAAAAAAAAAAGTCCAAACCTGAACCCTTTGGGAATCCAACATCTGTTTTGAAAAGGGGTTGAAGAGGTTACCCCCCACCCCTGTCGCCTACAAGTTGGGATAGGAGAGGAAAACAAAATGTTTTATTCATCTTACTTTCTTGATTTTTCAAGTTATAGTCTCCATCTGTTTCCATTAACTTTGTTTTCTAAAAAAACCCCACCAAACCCTCTATAGAGCTCTTTAGCTTTCTTAAAGTGGCTCTTTGTTGAAACCTGCATTGCATTTTTTTAACAATTCCAGAGTAGTCTTCTTTCCCCAAAACAAACATCTCTTAGCTAGCTTCTCCTCAGCCTGAAAGAAAAGAAACAAAAGCAAAATGAAAACAACAGGTTGGGGGCGAGGGGAGAGGAATGGTGTCTACAGCAAGAAATGTGGCCGTGCGGTGTCAGACCTTGTGTGTCTATCACAGGTGACAAAAGAAAGCCTGCCAGCAGGCAAACAGCAAGGGTGCCTTCCATGTTGCCTAAAAATCAACAACATTTTACAGAACGTCACCAGATAAAGACTGACTGTAGCACTCGGCATTTAGGGACTGCCGAGCTGGTATTTTAAGTGGCATTCATCACATACTCTGTATCCCACTTGCAGGGCAAGTTTTCCCAAGTATCTCCCTTCTCAGAAGTGCACTAACCCACAGGGACTGTAACACGTAGAAACTGGCTGCTTTCCTTCCTTGTCTCCTTTTGTATAGGAGCAGGGCCAGAAGCCCCTGCAAATGCCGGGGATCGATTAGCCGTCTTTGACGAGGCGGTTGAAATAGCTGTCACTGCTGTTCCTTCCTCTCTTTCTTTGCAGCTCAGGGAAGTGAGATTATTGGGTGTTTTTTCATAAGGTATCTGGAAGCAACTGTCTGAAGTAGAGAGGGATACTCTGTAGAGGTGTCTTATTGGTTTGCAAGTCCAGCTCATGTTTCGGGGCTGTGTGGCAGGAGGTAAAGCAGCAAATGATATTTGTGGGCAACTAATACCCCAGTGTTAAGGCCAAATTATTAATACCTTAGGGTGAGAATTTTAATGCAGTCTTTAACGCTTTATCT
Source organism: Aviceda cuculoides (assembly GCA_035590195.1). NCBI lineage: Eukaryota > Metazoa > Chordata > Aves > Accipitriformes > Accipitridae > Aviceda > Aviceda cuculoides. The sequence goes on along the minus strand of JAVJGG010000054.1, from coordinate 18,359,839 downwards.
TGGGGGTTTTTTTGTTTTGTTTTGTTTTTTTAATGCCTCATGTTAGCATAACTATCATTAGTGCAGGGCATTTAAATAGTTGGAGATATAATGCAAGGTTTTACACAACCAACTTTTGTTCATATTTGAGATAGACCTATTCTTGTCTCCTGAAACATTTCTTGGTTTTCAGTCACTTATAATTTTGTGAAACATTTACCATTCTAATGTTAAGGGTCCGCATTGGTCTGATTTCTCCCTGAAATTTTCTGGAACATTTAGATGTTGCTAAGAATGAAGCAATGGAACAAAAGATTCCTTTGTTATCTAAGGATTTTCTAAAGGAAAAGTGAGGAGTTTCAAATGAAACCCCACAACAGGAACTTGAGGGGAGAAACTATGACTGGCTGAGTGGCTGTAGATCTCCCAAGGGTACTATATCAATACAAGGAGAAATAGGACTGGCTGAGGGAAAAGAGGAGGATAAGGACCCAACAATGCTGAGAGAATGAAGAAGAGGCTGGTGGAGGAATGAGCCAGGCAGTCAAGGTGCATGTCCCAGCTCCCTGATAGTGGTCTCTGACACCTATCGCCGTTTTCTGTCATGCCATTAGCCAAACAGCAGAGATCTGTGCAGTGCATTTAAAGGCCCCATTTACCTCCTGGTAGCCATTGTGAATGGCAACATGATGTCACACAAAGGAATTTGTTCCTTTTTTTGAAAAACAAGCAAACTACATGCCAACTGAAGAAAATACATCAAGGCTGAAAACTTTGGTACTTCTCGTATTTATGCAGGTTCTCTGTCATGACAAGGTACAGTATGGAAAGTTCTGGGAACTGATCATGGTTATACAGTTAAAGACACTATAATACCTGCTCCCACTTCACTGGCCCCAGGAATAGGAAGCAGTGTAGAGAACAAGACAGAATTTGGTAAAGAGCATATGGCAAGGGAGTGATGTTCTACCCTGGAGAATTGGATACTATCCCTTTTTCTGTCACACAGCTCCCATGTGATGATAGCTGAGTCATTCGAGCCAATCTTTTCAGAAGCTGTCAATAATTTCACATTGCTTTTATTCTTGGTGCAGGACTTGTAGGCGTGCTGAACTTTCACAGCTGCAGCTGAAGTCAGTGGGAGCCATGCTCCAAACACAAAGTAGTATTCAAAAAATCTGATTTGGGAAATTTAAAATTGCGTCCAACATGGTTATGTTTGGCCTTAATCTTCCTGGGACCCACCAGCTTTCAGCGTGAAGGGATACTGCCAAGCCTCCTCACTTCGAAGTGATACTGTGCAGGAAGTTTTCTGTGAAGCTCTCCATTATGAGGGAGTTGTGTGCTCAAAGGAAACTCCATATGGAAATGAGGGATGCTGTCTTCAGAGCAGATTTTGAACAGCATGCAGGAAATAAGGCAAGCATAGGTCATGCTGAACTGCAAGAGGAAAACAAAAGGTGTAATAACCTGCTTATCTCATTAGCATGCCATCCTTTCTGTGCAGTGTGGGTACACTAAAGACATGTATGTATAAGTATATGTCTTGCCATCTACAAATTCCTCCAAATTCTCATCTCGTTAGCTGTATTCCACGGACGTTTAGTAGAGTAGAAGGTGTATAAATGAGGAAATAGACAATTCCCCCAGTTTAGTCAACTTCCAAATAGGAAGAGAGCACCATTTTCACTTTCATTGCAAAAAGTCAGACTGTCAGTATTATGGCAAGTGGGCTCAGACCTTTTTCAGGTCTGACAGTGCCAGCATTTCCTCAGGACACACTGACAAAAACAAGACAAGCACAAGATGAGAAAGAAGCCACTCAAAAATGTACCCACCAGTGCTCTGCCCTGCACTGTTGATTCCTGCCCTGTTACCTGACCATTTCATTAGCTTGTCTGAAACCTTCCTGAACGGGCTCTGCCAGTTTTACAGCAATAGGCACGTTAGAAACATAACTGACTGACTGCTGGGCTGTGTGCACTGTTTTAGGGGTAAATAGAGCAATACTATCACCTAGGTGACTGGGTATAAACTTATGTGAGCTGGGTAAATATCTAAATAAAAACCCTGGGTCATAAGAATTGTTCCAGCTAGGAAGAGAAATTGATGTTTTCTGAAATGAGGTTCCTCTGATGCAATCCCATTTAATTGCAAAGAAAGTACAAAGCCCTCTTTTTCTTCACACAGCAAGAATTGCAGAAGAGGCACGGCCTCCGTTTACAGCTCAAGTCTATTTTCCATTAAACACTTAGTATAAAAGCTCTTTTTCCCTTTTCTCTTAGCTTTTCTCGGAGGCACATTCCTGGCCCTTGTTATGTCTGTGTTGTTGGCTTTTTCCTTGCCACCATCTGTCTCTTCCTTTGATCTTTTTGTCTCTCTCTCATAGACACCCAACTGATCACAAAACAATAGCCAGTAAAACCCTTCCACCCATGTGTCTTGCAGGTGCCCTTGTTTTGGACAGTGACGTGTGCTGGTGGTTGGAAGGAAAGCTATGGTAGTTTCAGCTATCTGGTCCCATTATGAATTTAACTGTTTATTACAGCTGAGGATTATAAGGGCAATGTTCACCCTGATTCAGAGAGATTTCACCCCAAGTGCTAATGAAACTGTTGATGAGAAATCAGAGCGTTTCTTAGCACCATTGAGAAACATTAAAAGCATAGCACTTGAGGCTGTACCAGAGAACAAAGGTCCTTTCATCTTCTCGTTACAGTCTCTGTGCTTCATCTAGTTATAAACTTGATGCTCTTCCTCAAAGCTGTTGTGACTTCGAAGTTTGAAGAAATGTACTTCATGCGTTTAAGCATTACCATACTTCTTTTTCATTCATTGCAAAGTTGTATAAATTGCCCCAGTATGAGTGGTTTGAGGAAATAATATCTAGGTCTAATATGTTGCTTCTCATCAGCACTGCTTCTCATAGGTGGCTCCTGAAGTTTATCCAATGAATTATGTTATCATGGAAGTGCTGGTTAGAACTTCTTCTGGAGGTCTCCAGTCCAACCTCCTACTTGGAGCAGGATGATTGCTGAAGTTAAAACAGGTCAGCCACATGTTTGTCTACCGAGCCTTGAAAACTGTCAAGGGTAGAGAATCCTCAGCCTCCCTGGGCAGCCTTTTCCAGTGCTGCACTGCCCTCCTCCTGGAGAAGCTTCTCCTAAGTTCCTGCCTGGCACAGCAGGCATGTCTCTGTGACTACCCACCTTCCCAGGTGCCCTTGCGTAATAGGTATGAGGCTCTGCAAGTGGAACTGAACAATGACAAGGATGATGGTTCATCTAGCTTGCAAGTGTACTGAGGTTAAGTAGTTCTACGCCCTGTATCAAAAATGATTCCATAAAGAAAAAAAGATGGGTCATTGTCATAGGAGACTCTCTCTTGAGGGGAACAGAAGGCCCAATATGCAGACCAGACCCACTTCTTAGGGAAGTCTGCTGCCTCCCTGGGGCCCATGTTAAAGATGTGAAGAGAAACCTTCCTACCCTGGTACAGCCCTCAGATTACTATCCATTGTTGATTTTTCAGGTAGGCAGCGATGAAGTTACAACAAGAAGTGGAAGGGCAATCAAGAGAGACTTTGGGACCTTGGGACAACTGCTTAAGGGATCAAGTGCACAAATAGTGTTCTCCTCTATCCTTCCAGCTGCAGGGAATAATGAGGGAAGAAACAGGAAGAACCAGCAGTTCAATACCTGGCTCTGAGCCTGGTGTCACTGGCAGAGTTTTGGATTTTTTGATCATGGGTCAGTTTACATGACACCGGGCCTGCTGGCGACAGATGGGGGTACACCTGTCTCAAAGGGGGAAAAGCATCTTTGCACAGGAGCTAGCAGGGCTCACTGAAAGAGCTTTAAACTAGATTTGAAGGGGGAAAGGGATAAAACCAGGCTTGCTAGAGATAAGCCTGGGGGTGGCATGCCAACGTTTGAGAGAAGGTGTGTTGGCAAGGTCCTTTGGTTTACCATCTCAGTGGAGGTAGTGGATGGAGACCCATGCGACAGCAGAGACACAAGGGTTATTGATGTGTTAGAAACCATGGAAGTGGCTGAGAATGGTCATGTAGGAATTAGATCTTCTCCTCCGCAAAAGGTGGCGGGATCAATAGCCCAACTGAAGTGCATCTATACCAGTGCATGCAGCATGGGCAACAAGCAGGAGGATCCTGAAGCCATTGTGCAGCAGGAAAACTATGATACAGTTGCAATCATGGAAACATGGTGGGATGGCTGGCACAACTGGAGGGCTGCAATGAATGCCTATAAACTCTTCAAAAGGGACAGGCAAGGAAGGAGAGGTGGTGGTGTAGCCCTGTGTGTCAGGGAGTGTTTTGACTGTCTAGAGCTTGATGGTGGTGATGATAGGGTTGAGCGTTTATGGGTAAGAATCAGGGGGAAGGCCAAGAAGGCAAATATTATGGTGGCAGTCCCTTATAGACCACCCAACCAGGATGAAGAGGCAGATGAAATATTCTATAAGCAGCTGGGAGAAGTCTCACAATTGCTAGATCTTGTTCTTGTGGGGGACTTCAACTTATGAGACATCTGCTGGAAATAAAATACAGCAGAGAGCAAACAGTCCAAGAGGTTCCTAGAGTGTGTGGAAGATAACTTCTTGATACAGTTGGTGAGGGAGCCAACCAGGGAAGGTGTGCCGGTTTGTGAACAGAGAAAGACTTATGGGTGATGTGATGGTTGGAGGCCATCTTGGGCATAACGATCACAAAATAAGAGGTTTCGATTCTCGGAGAAGTAAGGAGGAGGGTCAGTAGAATGACTCCTTAGACTTCTGGAGGACAGACTTTGGCCTGTTTAGGAGCCTGGTTAACAGAGTCCCTTGGGAGGCAGTTCTGAAAGGCAAAGGAGTCCAGGATGGCTGGACATTCTTTAAGAAAGAAATCTTAAAGGCGCAGGAGCAGGTCATCCCCATGTGCTGAAAGACAAGCCAGCAGGGAGGAAGACCAGCCTGGCTGAACAGAGAGCTTTAGCTGAAATGCAGGGAAAAAAAAAGGAGAATTTATGACCTTTGGAATAAGGGGCAGACAACTCAGGATGTGACTACAAGAATGTCGTGAGGTTGTGCAGGGAGAAAATTAGAAGGGCCAAAGCCCAAATAGCACTTAATCTGGCTACTGCCATAAAAGACAATAAAAAAATGTTTCTATAAATACATTAACAACAAAAGGAGGGCTAAGGAGAATCTCCATCCTGTATTGGATGTGGGGGGAAACATAGTGACAAAGGATGAGGAAAAGGCTGAGG
>JAVJGG010000054.1:18310518-18352135 GCA_035590195.1 Aviceda cuculoides | reverse complement strand
TCCCCCATCCCACTGGGGGGGGGAGTGAGTGAGCGGCTGCGTGGTGCTTAGTTGCTGGCTGGGGTTAAACCACGACAAACACTTTAGTCACTGCACTATCTGTATTCATTCTAGTTGTGAATTAAGTGATGTGACTGTTGTGTATAAGTAATTTTTGCAAAGTTCATTGCTGGGGTAAGCAGGGAGTAACCTGCACATGGCACTGTCTTGTGAACTTTTAAAATATGGATACAAAATGGTGAGCTCACTCTAGCAATGGTCATGAGTGAAGACAAGTGAGGAACGAAGGGACATGTTGTCTAAAGCTCACTGCAGTCTTTTGTTGAAACATTCTCAAGTTTTAAAGTTTTCTATAGTAAAAAATTAGCAAAATGTGAGATCCTTTCAAAGAAAAGATATACAAAACCCATTCTGTTGCACTTGGACAAATTAGTAATCTGAAAGGAAAGTCTGTATTCTATGTACAAAAAGCATAGAGCAATCACTAAAATTAAGACTTCTTCACTTCCTCAAAAATAGAAAAGTCAGTCTGTTAGTAATCAGATTTTTCTTTGGACTAGCCTAGCATCCAATACTTTCATCTGAGTAGATTTAGCTGATTCTTTCTTTGTTTCAGTTTGAAAGTTTCAGCAGGCTTAGGTTTCTTATTTGAGACCAAAGCAATCCTGGCATTCATTTGCTTATATAAGAATCGCATCTTTGATTGGAAAGAGCAAAACAAAGAGGTGATGAAAGATTCAAAACATCTCTTTCAAATAAGACCTTTAATCCCACCAAGAGCTGATTCCTTATGTACAAACAGAGTGACAGACAGAGACAAGTCTGTACCCCAGTACCCTTCTACAAGCTCAGAGCTTAGGGGTGTGCTGGGTATTGGGCTTTTAGGTCAAACTCAGGATATTTTAGGGCATAATTGGTTCTACTATTTTTCCTGATTTAGCAAATTTAAGTTCTTCTGGAGTCCATGCTTTTCAAAAAGAACATTGTCAAACCGGTAGTTTTTTGGAAGAAAGTTGCAGGAATTATTCAATCTGGAAAATTTTCCATGTAGTGAGAGACTGAAGAAAAAGTTAACAGATCTCTATCTGGGTCTCAAAATACTTATGTAAGGAAATTATTTTTTCTGAGAATAGATGACTCAAGATTTATAAAAGCAGAAGGAGATTTCAGCTCTGGAATCCAAACCCAGACAAAATTATGCTGGAAATACAGTGCATGTTTTTAATAGCAACATTCATATGATGAATCCTTGTTACTGGGTGTCTAGAAATCAGGAATGAATGTCTTTCCAACCGTTGCACATTAGCAGCAGTGCATAGGGCCAGGTGCAGGGATTACTGGCAGAGATGTTGGGCTGAACCATGCAGAAAATCAAACTAATAACGTAGTTGCCAACAGCTTTTGCAGCCCAACTTTTCCTGCTGATGCCTTTTCTTGTCTTTCCCCTTGCTTCCCACTGCTTATGTTCTCTTCTGCCAGCTCCAGCTGCTGCCTGTTGTCCTCCTTGCATTGCTTCCTTGCCAACACCATCCTTCACTTCTGCTCTGGATTTGCCTCCTCAACTCCCACACTCCCAGTAACTTGGGCAATGCTATTGGCTTTTATTAGTTGGGTAGCTACTCAGTAATGCTCCTCAAGCTATCGTGCAAGATGTCCCACCAGAAAGGCACACACCTTGCTGGCAGGAACAGGCAGCCCAGAGGATCACAGATGAGAACTTCCCTGTCCCTCCTGAAGGCATGGAACAGTCCAAATGGCAGAATTTAAACTACATCAGCACTTCCTGTAATTATTTTCTACCATCAGTTTCAGATCGCGTCTGAACTACATGCAGAAAATATTCTTCTTTGGTTCCGAGTTAGATACAAACAGAAAGATTATGATCATGTGTGGATTTGGTAGATAGATAGCAATGGTATCTGTGGCTGAAGATCAAGAGAGGTGGTTTAGGGTTATTGCTATTTTTTCCAGCTGTCCGTTGCTGTTTAGAAAACTCCACAAAATTACCTTTCATAAATCTGTTTGTGGAAAAGAGGAGGAGTATCCAGGCACAGAAATACAACATGTTCTGACATATCTAGTGCAAAGTAAGGTTTTTTCCTCTTTTATTTTAAACAATGACATTGGAAACAAATGGATACATGAAAAGAAACAGTACCCTCTGTGAGGTTTCAGCTTTGATAAACCACGTTACAGAATCCAGGTCTTTCACCATATGGTGAGACCTGACACGTCTTCAACATTTCCACTGTCTTTTTGGATGCAATTCAAGAGTTAAGGACCTGGCAAAACAAATACATGACTGAAAATGTGTGTGTTATTAATGCGAGAGTGCTTTTGGAAAGCATGATTTTAGTATGCCTGCTCTAGCATTTTACTGGCTCTTTGCTGCTGTAAACAAATCTGAAAGGAGAGGAAGATTTAAAAGCTAACTAATGAGCATGAATGCTACAGAAAGGAAATGAAGACAAATAGCTATTGACCTTGCTCTCGCTTATTAGGCGGCAATTAATTTTTCAACTGATAAAATAGCTTCATCCTATCAGATCCCCATGGTGGAATTAGACAGTCAATTCCTGGGGGCCTGCGTTTCCCAATAACACCCAAAGGGCAAGGCTTTTCCAACCGTCCATGAGTCTCGTCTGGCTTTCTCCATCCTGGATTCCTCCACAGTGGCCTTAGGATCAGCCTTCCCCTTAATTGCCCATCCGGGCGACATTGAAGGATGTTGGCACTTTTGTTGGCTCTGCTTGATTTTGAAATAGAGAAAGTGGAAGGCTGGGTCTCAGAGCCAAGACTCTATGAAAAGTGGGTTTTCACCTCCAGAACAGCATTACAACTGATTTCCACTATGTAATGGAGGGCAATTATAACATCATGTATACGTTGTCTGAGTTGATTCTCCAGCTGTTGAAACAGTATCTTTTTACGTTAAATTAAACCGAACTGCAGCCAGCATCAACATCAAGCTCCAAAAATGTAATGGCTTAAATCTTTTAGGCCAGATGCTGATCTCTGAGTCACTGGTGTGAATGTAGAGAAATTCCAGTTTTATGCTTATGTATGTGAGATTGAGGAGCTGTTTTGGGACCAGTGATCTGCTTTCACAGGTGTGCCTTAATTTAAGGTGCTGCCAAACTAGCATCTCCCCATCACTCTAAAGCTGTTGAAGATTAAAAGTAAACACTATTGGTAAACAAAGGAACAAAAGGAAGGTGGGGGAAAAAAAGGTACATGCTTCATTTCTTTCTCAGTTAAATTCTAGTTAAGGAAAAACATTTCTGGGACATTTCCTTTTTATCAGTCACAGCAAAACTCAAACTAAGCCAGCAGAGAACAATTAAAAAATGGTGTTTCTTAAACAGAAAAAGATTCACACAGACTTTATAGTGGAAACTTAAAGAACTGTGTTTTGTTTGCTTTTTTTTTTTTTGTGATCATGTGTAAATCTTCAATTTTTACTAAAGACAACTGATACAAAGATTGTTCCATTGCGCTCCCTGTTATCTTAGCCTGGCTTTGCTATGAGAAATCCTTGGGGCACTTGGTGAGAGACTGATGTTTTGGTAGTTTTTTTTCAATGGCAGACACCCACCAATTGAGGGGAATGGAATTAAAATTCCTCAAACTGAAAAAAGTGTATATGTGAATGGGAAGAGCAGGGGGGCTGTTTCATGTGGTTATACCTCAAAAATAGCTGAAGGGAATTTTCCAACAATTTCCACATACTGTGCACAGTTCATCCCTGGACTGGGACCAAACGTGGAAAGGATCATTCCCCAAGGGAGAATCTGGTAGGCTTTTAAATAATATGTGAAAACAGAGAGCGATAATGGAAATCTGCCTGTAAACAGAACCCTTGCAGCCGATGTTGAATGAAATACTGCCTTAAGGAAGTATTTTTTTTCAGTACGTGATAGCATTTAAAGTGAAGTACCCAGGTAATGTTGTACCTCCCTCACGTCTTCTGCGTTTGTACCCATCCTGGAGGCCCCGCAGCCGTGGGCTTGGCACGTTTGCAGGCAGAGCTACGCCAACCCAGTTGTGAATCCCAGGTGTGTGCTGGGGACTGGGGAGACACATCTGAAGCATGTTACAGTACCATGAAAAAATAGTGTGTTACAGCCCTGGCTTGCATTCACCACCCAAACTGGTGTTTACTGGCCAAGAGTCTCACTCCTTTCTTGCTGTCCAATATCATGCTTGCGCATTGAATGTGGGGATGGCGATGCTCCTAGTGTTCATCACCTTTTGCAAGAGGCAGTTAGAGCTTCACTGCCAGTTTACCTAGGCATGGTGAAAGGAGTATAAATCCCATGGACAAAACAGTACTGGGGCAAGAAAAATAGAAGTACATTCATCTGTCCCCCACCTTAAAATAAACTGATCCACCTCAATTGTGGGGGAGAAAAAGGAAGAGTACCTTTCGGTGTTCCTTACAGAAGAAAATCTATCATTTTCCTACTAGGACGAGGTTTTCATCAGTACAGCCTACATAATACAATTATGTATTTATGCATCAGCTTTTCAATGTTCTGTCATTTCAGTAAAAACAAGCAAACAATGGGATCACTTAAGCCTTCGGTATTTGTATTTTAGCAACTCTTCCAAACAAGCTTCAGCATGTTGCAAGACAGCTTCATATTTTGTCTCAGTGATTTGCTTTACTTTTTAAATGGTGAGATTCTTATCTGTTTCGTAACATGAAAAAAAGAGGAACTCATCCTCCCTCCTCATTCCTTTCCACCCTAAAATCTTTTCTTATCTTCAGTTTAGCACCATGATATGAAATACATGAGACTTGATTCCACAAGCATGGTCTCACTGGTTTCAGCATGAATTATGCTTTGCAGGTTTGTATGTATAAATAGCAACACTAAAACCAAAATGACTTCTGGGCCAAAACCCCTTAGGCAACAAAATGAATATGGTGGTCATAAAGCAGTCCAGGATAACATGGTATTAGAAATTCAAACTCAAGTGCTCTTCCATATGCATTAAAATATTTACATGTTAAAATAAATGACCTGCTAACTCATCTATATTCTGTTTTATTACCCTTCTAGGAATGCCATACATAGATACCTTGGCTAACCTCATTCTTACTTTGTAGAGGTGCACATGCCAAGAAGAGCTGGCCAAGAGTAAATTCTGCAGAGCAACTTACCCTCATTCACAGGGAATACCTAGCCAGCTAGTGAGCCAAATGATTCATGCGCGAATGTGAATGACTCTGCCCAGGACTAGTGTTCTGTTTGCAATATTCTTTTGTAAATGCTCAGCTGTTGCATATTTTCATATAGGGTCCTTCTTGCCTGGGATAAACAAACACAATAGCAAGCTCCAGAAGAAAGAGGAAACCCAGACAGAAGAATTAGACCACACATAAATTAAACTCTAACAGTAAGTAACACGTCAAGGTAGTATTTATTCTTCAAATGTTTATTATTTATTTGTATTGTAGCAGTGCTTAAAGGCCAGGGCTACTTTTTGCTAACCATTATGCAGGCATAATAAAAAGCCTAAGCTCCAATGGCAGGCCTGTCTGCCTCTACATTTATATTTGCTGGTTTTATATCACTCATTTGACTTTGGAATATTAAAGCTTTAGAGGAAATCCCATCTACCTCCCTTCCTTTCAGACCTGAAATCCCAAGAGCTCCAATTCAAATCTTCTCCTGTGTATTTATTGCTTACTGAATGAGATACAGGAAAGGATTATAATTCAGGCTGCAAAATTCTACCTTCAAAAGCTAGGAAATGCCAGATTAAATATGTAATAGCAATTCAGGCCTCTTAGGTATTATATACATTATGATACAAGACATAGTTTTTCCTTTCCCCTGGTAACCTTGCCTCATTCAGTGCTGGCAAATAAATCAATGAGCCATGGCTCAATATTGTCTTTTTTTCAGGTGGCTGAATGTATGTTATATGCCTCCTTTGCTGCATGCCAGTCAAAGTCCTGGATGAAAACTGAACATTTATTTTCTTGGTTTTCTGTGGTGCTCTTTGTTGGTGTATTTGAGAGCTTCATGAACATTTCTAAGTTTTCTTCAGAAGATCCCTAGGGGTGATTCTGTTTTTACTTTACAGGCAAAAAATGATGTGGGGGCTGGAACACTACTCTTGCCAGATGGTGTCATGGGTGGTTGCTTACTTCAGAGGAGTAGAAGGATTGGGGAAACTGAGGTAGCTTTCCAGAGTCTGGAGGCAAGTGTGCTCTTAGAGCACAGTCTTCTTGCTGTTCCCTGAAGGTCCTTTACCTGTCTTATTGAATCCGAGCTCTTGACTATCCCATGTTCCTCTCTTTTCTTCCCCAGTCTTCCTTCCTCAGGCATTTCATCACAGTACAAGCACCTTTAGTTTTTGAATTTTCCTTTCTGAGCTCACAGCACAAGTGACAAATCATCCTCATCACGCAATCTCTCCCTCTCCCATTGTCATGGATGCACTTGACATCTGCAGGAAAAAAATATGACTAGGATTTTGACAGGAAAGCTCCAGCACCTCAAGAGTGCACCAGATTTCCTGTAGTGCTTTTAAAACCAAGGTCCGCACTGAAAGTGTATTTCATTGGCATCCAGCTAACAGTCCAGGAGAGGAATGGCCTTCTTGCAGATTTTCTTTCCTTCTTATAAAATTCCTACCATTTCTGAGGGATGTCTGAGAACAAGCTACCAAGGGATCTTTTTTACACTTCACTGTTGTTAAAAAAAAAAAAAAAAAAAAAAAAAAAAAAAAAAAAATTCCTTGCGCTAAACTGCTTTACACAATTTGCAGTGCCTATTCCAAGTTCGGGGAAAAAAACCCAACAGCTTCCTAGATTATTGCATAAGAATTGGAGATTTGTCATCTGTGCTTGAGAGTGGTTTAGGTATTTGGTAATCTGCGAGTGCTGCTGTAAGATTCACTTATTTCCCAATGCTATTTCCACAGTAAGAAGTACAGACTGGAGGTAGGATACGTGATAGAGGAACAACAGTGCGAAGTCTGTCAGGGAGAGTCTTCGATGCCTCCTGGGCATGCTGTAGCTCTAGTTACAGTCCAGCTCTAACTTCTTTTATCTAAAAAAACCTTAATGTAATCAAATTGCAGACTAAAATAATGTTGCGTTAGAGCTGCATTTGCGCCAAGACTTTCAGTGCTATCTGTATCTTCTGCAGGACAGGCTGGCTCAACAGTGCTCTGTAATACATGTAACAGAACACGCATCAAAATGAGCATTTAAAGAAACCTAAATCTTGTTGTGGAGTACCCCAACTCTTCATGCAAGTCCTTCTTATAGGAGCATGAAGAACAAGTGGCGTCTGAAGCAAAAGTGAGGGCGTGAACCACAGCAGGCTCTGGCTGTGGTTGCCCCGAGGTGGCCTCCTCTGCACCTCAGTGCCTGCTGGGTGCTGCTGAGCACCTTGGTGACATGGCTCCAGGCAGCGTCATGGGCTCGCCAGAGCAGCAGGAGAGCTCACACTGAGTCCATAGGTGTTCAACAGGTAGCCTCTGAGTCTACTTACGCATTTGGGAAGCAGTTGAGAAATATGCCCGAAGCCTCAGCTCTGCTCTGTTTTGTTGCTGTAGAAAGAGTGCATTTTTAGAAAGAGGGGGCTGACCCAAGAAATTCAGCACTCTGAGTTAATGCAATTGTCAGATTGTCTTTGATTACAGTTGCTAAAGGTGAAAGTAATATGACTCAAGTCATAAACTTCTTGGATTCAGTTACATTTGCTGTGCTAAAAATCTTTGAAACCATGATAGTTGTGACATAGGATTTTACACGAACAGCCAAGAGCCTGCAGGTCCCTTGGCTCCTGTGTGCTCTTCCTGCCCAGATCACCGCACAAGGCCAGGCCGACACATTGTGCTGCTTGCACATCACATCCAGCGTCCGACGTCCCACATGACCAAAGCATGAGTGAATTCCCACGCAGAAGAAACTTCAGAGTTGTTTCAGAGTGATCGGGTTTGCAAACCCTATAGCTGGCTTCTCCTGTCTGGGTGGCTGGACTTCAGCTGTTGGGTTTTTTCTCCAGGAGCAGATTTTTAGGCCTCGGAGTGGCCAGCCTTGCTATCTATGGCTCCTGGCCTCATGTGGCTCCTCCAGCTCGGCAGCTCCGCTGCTCGCAGTCCTCTCCGAGCCTCCCCAGCTTGTGACAGCAGAGGGCAGCAAGAGACAAAGGAGATCCTTTCATAAATTGGGTCAAGTTCCATTTTCTGATATTTGCTCTTTGGATACAGTGGCTGCAAAAACCACCCGTGGTTCCTCTGCCTGCTCTCAAGGTCGTGCTGCAGCTCTCATCGTCCCCACCAGGACGATGCTCTTTGCAGGGCCATAGTGAGAGGGAACACGGCCTTGCACGGAGCTGCCTCACCAAGCGGTTTAGAAAGGGAATCATGCTGATTTCGGAGACTCTGCCCAGTTACAAGAGTGCCATATGGCATTTTATCATGCTCGTGTTGAAAGGCTATAAAAATCTGAAATTAGCTATGGTTAGCTTTCACCACACAGCAAAATGTATCACTTACTTTAACTATGAATAAATAATTTCTTATATAATGATGAGAGCTGTTGGGTTGCATTCCTTCTCTACTCTGCAAATCTCTGAAGGGAGGTATATGTTTGGAAAATGTTTTGTAGTGAAGGACAAAGCAAAAGGGTCACTGCTACTATGTGATTTTTAACAAATGATGTTTTTTCTTCTACAGACTCATAGAAATGGACCTTTATTTTTGCTTAGCTAGTGGTTAGATAAACAAAATCCGAGGTAATGCAACTTTCCCTTCACTCTCCTGCCAGTATGTACCCTAAATGAGTCGTGTCGGGGCGGGTTGGAAACCCAATGGCTGGTATCCTCTCAGGTGACAGCACTAACAAAACTGGCAGCCACCTTTCCTGGAGGTGAGAGTAGCTGCCCACAAACATAGGGAGTGAAACTGCCTTCACCGTCTTCATGCCTACCCATAAAACCCCATGTTGGTAACAGGTAAACAATAACATCTATGACTTTAGGCATAAAGGTACACATTCAGCTCTGTGATCTGGCATGAGCGAGTGCAGGGAGGGTGGTCCCTCTGCTTACTTGCCCTTATAGCTACAGCAGCCATGTCCAGCTTGTACATTGTCTTCAGAAATGGTCTCATTATCTGAAAGGTGAGTGGCCTTAAGCTCTTCACATCATTAAGCTTGGCTGGTCAGATGAATTATTTCCATGCTGAACAGACAGTTGCAAAATTCAGCATAATCTTCATGTTAGAGAGACCTCTTACTCCAACAGAATAATCGTGGAGTTTTTCTCCTATATAAAAGAAAGGGCAGCTGGGCTTCTGGCCTTCTAATAGTCTCTGTTTCTCCACTGTAGGGACAGAGATGCTTAAAGAAACACAGCAAGTGGTTCAGATGGATTTGAGAGCTGTGCATGGGGGGTGATAGAGGAGGAAATAGAATATGAAAAACAACCTGAAGGGACCTTCACTTCTAACAAAAATATGTTTCAGAAGCAGAGAGCACTTTTGACCTGTTTGTGGTTTTAATTCCTTTTTAATATTATAAACTGAGAAGAGCACTGTTGTGTAAGCATGTAGCAGAGTAAAACTGGCTGTTCTAGTTTCACTGAAACTTGAGAAGTTCATCCTAGCTCGGATTCTCATTAATCAGTTACTACTAAACTTCTAAGTAATTACAAGTGTGCTATAGTACATGTTTTATATTTTACAGCTGCCATCAAGCAGTGTGCCCCTCCACCGAGCATGGGGTCAAACCCTGGCATTTCTTCCTGCTACCACCAGTTGGCAAACTGATAAGATAGTACTCGGCGTGACAGAGCACATTTTGATGGCATGCAGCAGATGAGACAGACCTCCAGTTTCATCTAGTGAAACTATTCTTATGTTGTTATGTAATGTACTCCTAATGCTTATTTATTTTTTGTTTAAACATCTTCAGTTTGGACCATCTTCCACTTTAATTCCCTATTTCAATGTTAAATGAAATTCTTTGATAAAATTAATTATATTCAGTGCTGCTATAACCCAAGAGCTGTCAAATGTAGAAGAGGGCCACTTTCTGTCTAAAAGGTCTTCTAATTTTTTTTTTTTTCAATTCAGTAGGAGTAGGATTTGGGCCTAAAATGCAGGGCAGGCTCTATGTTGAAGTCAAAGCAACCACAATCTTTTCATAAACAGGTTGCTATTGGAGACAGTGGTCACTTATATTCCACAGTAATGAGCACCGCACAAAAATCTCAGATGGACATATCTTAACTCCAAGAGACAAAGGTAATGAAATGCTGGGTGACAAACACCTCTATTTATTTTAGATCTATAGTCAGTACTGTTGATTGGACCAGATAAGTGCCTTCCCAACCTAACAGAGCTGCCACTAGCACTGGGGAGACAGCCATGCAGAGCAGCTCATTCTCCCTCTGTCGGAGCTTTTCTCAGAAATTTTTTACATAATAGTCTGCTAATAAATGCCATGTATGCTGATTTTTGTTTTAGTTCAGTATTACTCTCAATATTGAGAACTCTTCAAGTAGATTTTAGAAGCATTCTGTCTTCCAAGGGGGGAAAGAAACCCCAACTGTAGTGTTTATTGACCAAAACCTCACATCATGGGATCATGCTCCACTTTACATTATCCAGTGTAGCTGTGATTTTCCAAAGACTTTTGGAAATAAAATTTAATTATTAGAAGATAATTTCTAACATTAAAAGGTTCTAACATAAAACAGGTAATAGACTGAAAGTTTTATTCCTTCATCGTAGACAGTAGAAGGTGAATGCTTCTCGTAAATTGGGAAATAAATCTGTGGGTTAAATTACATATCTGGTGAACAACACACATGTCTAGATTCTAAGGATGAAAATTTCACTCCTTGTACCAGTCCTGTTACTGAACAGAAATCTGGCCCCAGATCAACTTTCACAGAATTTAATCCATTCTAATATTTTGTAGAAATCCATGAAAAATACTGCAGGATGTATTTTGCCAAACTGCCTTATTTCTCTGTTGATCTTTTCCTTAATTGTTTCCACCCATTTCCTTCCTGCAGTACTGCTGCATAGTGAAAGCCCCTACATGCTTGTTGGTGAGCTGGAAGAAGTGCAGTGCACCCTTGCCTTTAGGCATAGCACTGTAACATCATCCCATACAATTAACTGCTTACGAAATGCTTCTTTCACTGTTCATGGCACATATTATGGATTACTTGCTGAAATTTGTCTTCTCACCTAGGGCAGGAATCTGCTGCTTGGTAAATTTCCAGAACATGTCACCCAGGTGTCAAGATAGACTTACACTCCTTAACATGAAAAATCCTTTTCCCCACCTGGAATTTCACAGTGATTGATTTCCTACCAAGCACCTCACTCCAAAGTAAATTGAGGATGGGACTCGCCTCCTTCCCGTTTCAGGAACTAGAGGTGTTTTAATAGCCAAATCCTTGTGCTAAGCTAAGTTTCTCCCGAAAGGTTTGGGCTGAGACCACTGGGCACTGCACTGTGGAGGTGTGGCCGTGAGTTCTAGCTTTAATCCTTTGCTCACCCCTGCACTATGTGGGTTTGATCAAATAATTTGGGGCAACATTTTAAAGGATTCCCTCACTTTGACATTTCCCACAATTGACATTTACTTAGTAACCCCTTTCTTCTTCCCTCCCGCCTCCCTGTGCAGGGCTGTTTTCAGAAGAAATGGCCGGTGAATCTTGTAGGTATCGATCAACAGCTCTGAAAACCAGGTCATAATTCAATGTTAATCCCCCTCTTCTAAGCAAGGCTGAAAGCCTCTTTCCTTATGATAGCCTCGCTGGCCCAATCAGTGTTTTTTTTCCAAAGCTATAATCTGTCTCCTAGCAAGTTAAGTTGACTTCTACAATAAAACTGCCCCAGTGGTTTATTTTGGGTTTTTTTTGTTTTGGTTTTTTTTTCCTGCAATCAGTTAACATCACAAGAACAGACATTTCCAAACATTTGCGAGAGAAGCACATTCTCCTTATAACTATTTACCGAAGAAAAATGTCTCCTAGATTTATTTTGTTAATGGTGCCTAGATACAGCACTGTTGGGTACATTGGAAATTAACCTAAATAGAACTGTCCTGGAGAATTAATTTGGAAAATAACTGAATCCTACTAAAAAGCTTTAGAGATGAAGATGCAACTTTTGTCATCACAAACACTTCTTAATAGGCTCTGTTTCAAGTATAAAGCATTTCGCATTTGGGGTAACACCTTTATGCTACATTTCAGTCTGATTTTGTTTAAAAGCAACAAGAAAATGATCAAATAAAACTTTACAGTGGGAATTGTTCAATTATTTAATGCATTTATTTATGTTAGCAGGTAAAGGGAACTTGAAGCCTAAGAACACACATGCAGATGGCAAGGGAGGGGCAATTAGTATGGCAGTTTGGCATATAGGATAGGCATATAATACTTGCAAAGCATTCCCAGAACCTCGGTATTGTAAAATTTGGCATTGTTGTTTGACCCAGGTGCCTAACCAATAATGAGAGTCCTGTAAGACATTCCTCTTGGGATGAGAAGATGATGTGGGATCTAGACACCTTCTTTGATGCAGAACCTACAAACTGAGCATGGAACGGATCAAATAGGGGAATATTTCTTTACCCAGATAAGTTCCTGGTCTGTTCAACCAGTGATGGAAACTCACCTGGGCTGCTGTGTTTGGGGCCTGAACTGTGGACCTACCCTTTGCTATGCTACATTTTTTTGTCCCAGCAGACACCAATATCGACTTTTTCTTGGATCTTTCCAGCATTCTCCCTGGTCATTCCTGTGTGCCCACTTTCACGTACACACTTGTTTATGGTTTATAGCTTTTGCGACACAAGTGTTTCTAAAGCAGGTTTTTATTTCAACAGCCTGAGATCAGTAAGGATCTAGACAAAATAGTAGGTTACCTGCATGTCTGGCCCCATTTTTCTCAAAACATGAGATGGCTCTTTGGATTAAAGCTGTGTCCCTTAGCAATGGAAATCAGCTTCAGTAAAGGCCCTGCCTGGGTAATCTGGCAGCTAGTTACCATCTTACCATGGCACAATTTTTTTCCTTTCTATCCTCCCTCTTTGTCTTTTCCATGGGAACAGGAAATTATCAGAGTTTCTCGAGTCTCTGTTACTGACTTACTACTGGGTTGTGTAATTTTTCTTGGCATTTCTTGGGTGTTATAGAACAGCCTGGAGCTATTTCACAATCAGCATCATCTAAAAAAACCTGATTCTAGAAATACGTTGACATTCACAAATCAATCACAGCTAGCCCTTAATCCTAAAGCTCTCTATCAGCGTTTTTACAGGATGACATTTTGTGTCTGTCTCTGTCTGGTGTGTCTTTGTTGCCTTGGTTCTCTGGTATTTCTGACTCTTTTCATGGACACCTGAAACTCTTCAGAAGAAGAGCCATGAGTTTTCCTCTGGTGACCCATGCCTGCTTTGTGCTTTTTAGGGAATGCTAAAATGTGTCTGGTTTTGGCAAACTCCTATTGTTTCAGCTGCCTCGTTTTGAAGTGAAATTTCATGGCTCCTAGGAATTCTTGCAGTTATTATAATTATAGCAGTAGTCCCTCCTATAATGAGATCTCTTTCCTTATTTTCAAATCCCATCTACTCTCATATGAGCAGATTTGAATCAAGAGGCTGGGTGCTGAGGGTTACAAGCATTGCTTTGTATATTTTATAGTCAACAGTGCACTGTTCAGTGTTGAGGCAGTCATTTTTGGATATCCCCTCAACTGGACTGTTTAATTACTGCAGTGTGCCCTAAATTCCACTGATGCAAAACAGGACTGCAAGGTTTGCCATCTGTTGCTCTGTCAGCATCTCAAAGAAGCCAGAAACTAGAAAGAGAAAACTACTAGGAAAATGTACTTTTCCTGCATTAAAATATATGCAATTCATGTTGTATGTTGCAGTAAAAAGAAATTTTTGATTAATGTTTTGAGAAATCTAAAGATTAAGTATTAAATATTGAAATGTCCCTTTCTTCCTTCCCTCTCAAAATACATATTGCATTCTACCAAAAAGGCCGAAGAGCTGGGGATCAGTGCGCTCTTCAGGATGCAAGACCATTGTTTTGGGAAATAAAACACTGGGGCAATTCACAAAGCATTTAAGCGAAGCTCTTTGGCTCCTGCATGGCATTCCAGTGCAGGCAGTGAGCTGTGGGGAGCATACCAGGTAATTCATACCTCAAAAATTTCAAAAGCAAGGCAGAAAAAGCTATTTTTCTAAAGAGCAGAAGTTCTAATCCTAAAATAAAAGAAGGAAACTATGCAAACAGGATTTGCCTGTAAGAAAATCACATGCTTTGGGTGTGCTATAGGGTTTGTCCCATGGCCCATCTGCGTTACAAGGCTGTGTAATGCCCAGATTAGGGCATGCATTCATAGGCCTTTTCAAATACTCAAATGTCCTCGATGCTGTAACAATAAGACAAATGCACAGACATACCTCTCACACTGTTCCATGTCATTTAGGTGAAGCTAATCCTTTTACAGTCAAGATTGTAAATAGCTTCCCACCAAAAGCCTAATTTAGGTATCAACATTTCATTCCATGTTCATACAGACCCTGGTGCAATGAGATCCTAATCCATGACTGGGCTTTTTTAGCAATACTGCAATATGATTAACAGATCTTTCCTTTTGTGCTCAGAGTGGGGTGAGGACAAAGGAAAATGGCAGAATACAAGAAATAAAATGTCTATGGAGAAAGAAGAGGAATCCAGAGTGTGCCTACTCTTTGTGTTGTGGCGATTAGATTTTTACTGATGTCAGTGGTTTTTGAATTAAGAAGCTGGTGGTTGATATAAAAATGTACTCAGAGAGATGGAAATAATTATTTTAAAATCCTAGATGGCTATGCTGCAAGATGATTTCTCTTATAAGCCTCAGTGTTTATGCATTTTGGAATCTGTGAAAGAAAGTTCTCCTTTCAGATCTGAACTTTACAAGCTTGGCACTTGTGCTGATGAAGTCTTGAATTCAGATCTGTAGGTAGTCCTACTGCACTGAGTGGTTCCCCTTCTAAGTGTGGAGATATATTGCATCGGACCATGTAAAAATACCTATGTTTAGTAGACAGTGTTTCAAATGTACTAGAACTGTCTTAATCTGTCCTTTCCACATCCAGTGTCCCCTCTGCTGAAAATTCAAAAGTATGTATTTATTTGCTTTGCATCCTGGGTGTGCATATGGCTGACATTATTCTCTTTGTAGTTTTAAATTAAGAATCATGTTTTGCCTCCCCTATCTTTCTCCTATCTCAACTCACTTATACTCCAGGAACTTAATGATTCCATAGAATTAAGGTGAAGAAGAAAAAGTAGCTCAAGAGTTTATGACTCTCTTTATATAAGGAACTTCAAAATTTTCACCTGTTTGTTTTCATATTAGTCCAAAGACCTTAGACAGAAGCTTTTCAGACCATAAAGATTAAATTGCATGTCCCAGGGTGAAAGCAGATGAGATCTCTGATTCTTGTCAGTATAAGCTGAAGAAAATTCCTTTTTGATCCCAAATCTGACACAACTGGACTCAGAGCAGATACGTAAGATATACTGCAGGTTTTATGTGCCAGTGCTGCTTTATCACATCCCTTGGAGTGAGGGGAGAAAGTCTGACACACTGAGCCATGTTCATGGCATTTTTTTGTCCATGCTGTACCAAGCCCAGTGTGGTGGGATCCTGGTCCGGGTCTGGGCCTCCTTAACAGGCAGCTCAGTCATTGTGCACCACAAAAACGCCTTGCTGAGCCCCGCAGGAGGCCAGCAGACACCCTGAACCCTGAGCTCTGATTTTGACCGCTGTTTTAGTATAGCACTGGGAGTGCCAAGAACAGGGTAAGCGTGTTCAAGCTGGGTACAGGGAGGGGGTCTGTAACAGAGGGAGTCCTGGCCACGCAGAGGAGAGGCTATGGGTCAGTGCAGTGGCCCTCCAGGCCTCAACTCCATCCATGGGTGTTTCTCCTCAGAGCAGATTAGCCTCCTCCTCTGGAGCAGTGTCTCATCTTACGTTGAACCCTGCTAGGGTGAGATCCCACTGGATGTGCCCTTTGGAATCTAGGAAAGGCAGAGGGCTGGCCGATCTCTGATTGCTGGGGCTGCAGGACACTGGAGTCCTCCGTACCAGCATCTGTGGACCTGGCTGAATGCCCTGGGGCATCTCAAAATACTACTTGCTACCTGTGTTTGGGGACCTGATTTGCACACTTGGTAATAAGATCCCTGTTCCCCTTACAGGTTGTTTCAAAGTGTAAATAGTCTCATATATCTAAGTTCAACTCTCAAACCTTAAGTCTTTTCCAGCATAAGTAAACCTGTACTCTCTTTCTCACCAGACTATCATAAGTCTTTTATATGGTGTGTCATGTCTCTCTGAGAAGCTGGATAAGTTCAAAACATTTTTGCGACCTTCTTGTGCTCCCTCTTGTATTCCCACATCCTTCTCAATGTACAAGCACAGGGAAAGAACAAATTTCTCCATAGCAGCTTCACCGAGGCTGCATACAGGAGCAGGTTCCCTTTGCTACCTCTTTGTTATTTCTCTTTATATTTATTGAAGGGTTATGGCAGCCTTTAGTAGTAGTACTGACAGTTACTTTCAACAATACATGAGCCATGGCTGTTATCACGAGTCAGTCTCCCAGTCCAGGACTATCATCTGTGTCCTCGAGTCCTAGGTGCAGGTTGAATGGTGACCATCTGACATTGCAGATGGTCATTCAGATTACTCTGCCTCTGCACTCTGCTATTCTACCATTTTTATTTTGATCTACAGTGAATGATGCGCAAATATTTCATGTTTCTAAATGATTGATAAACTATTAGCGTTGGCTTAGGGACTGGTCCCTGTGGACCAGGCTGGAATGGCCTCAGTGACAGATACATCTCCATTAAGACATGATAAGATTCACCAATTAATTGGGCAGTTTTTAGTTATTTTAATATGTACTCTGTTATTTCTGCATAAAATACTTTTAAACAAAATATCACCTGCTCCTAAATCAAATGCCTTGCAGAAATCCAAATACACTATATCAATACACATGACCTTGTCAACTATGCCTGAGATTCCCTCGAAAAAAGGTAATATTCAGTGCCTTGATTTTCTGGTATACAGGACAGCATGAGTGCCATTTCATCAAGCATATGATGTGCAGCCTGAGGCACTCGTAGTTAATGGTGTGTGAAGCTAATGCACTTCTCTTAAAACTTTTCTTTTAACCCTGACTAAAGAGCAATATTAGTGCTTTGATGAATGACTGGAAGTAACTGGGTTTCTGAGTAGGCTGAAATTATCTTTGCATGTCATGATTTGCATTTTGGTAGGGCGATAGATGAAAACAGGCCACTCATTTACAAATTAATTTGGTTTTTAAATCAAAAAAGGCTAAGCTGAAAACACAACTGTGACATGTCGGGTCTGGCCAACTTTGCTCAGACATTGTCAATCATTTGTCAGAGACATTGTCAGAGACTCTGACCATAGTCAGAGAATATGTAGAGAATTATTCTTAATTGTACTTCATTTCTTGTATCTGATTTCTATTTTTATTGCTAGCTGTTCCCTAGCAAAGTGTCAGCTTGAACGCAACTGGGCTAATGTTGCGGTTCTTCAGGCGTAAATGCCAATACACTTTAATAAAGTGTACAGAAGGCTTCAATATAGATTAGTGAGCCAAATTCCACTTGTATAACGCTGTCTCCTGGAGACCTGCAGTCTGGACCATTACCCAATTGTCGATTAAAATTCCAGCGAGGCAGCGGGCTCTTATTCTTAGGACTGTGGCTGTAATTTTTATTGTGTGTCTTTTTGAAGAGGATCTTTGAAATTTGAATAAGCTTTATCCTAAGTAGATCTGAAGATTTTAGCCCAGAAGATACAAAACAGATGATGATATGTCTTAGTTTTTCTTATTCCATTACCATCTACTTTTATCCCAGACAGAATTTGCGTAGAGACAATGTAAGTGAACTAAAATAGGATCAAAGAAGAGTCAAATGGAAGGTAATCGAACTGGTGAGACTTCAAGCCTATTTATCAACTGTCTGCATTTTAAGCAGTTCTCTAGCACACTTTTTGTTTCTTTCTTATACCTATTTCTGTTGGGTGGCATTTAATCAGGCACAGAAAAACACTGGGGTGGGCTTGATCCCATTTGTCCTCATCACAGATTGAAGAAGCTCAGCTAAAAGAGCTATGGCTAAAAATTGATTCATGTCTCCCTCTGAAAAGAGTGACTCTTTAGATTTTGTGGTTCATAGAGTATCCTCCCTTCTGCTCATATTTCAAGGTCATAAAAACATAGAGCTGCTGTAAGGGGGAGGGTGGGGGGAGCGTTCGCTGCTGCTCCCTCGGAGGCAGGATCTAGCTGTGGGGCTCGCAGGCTGCCCAGACCAGGGGATGCGGTGGCTGCGGAGCTGCTGGAGGAGGTGATGGGCACGGGTGCCACCTGGTGCCCTCCACAGGGGCCAGGACATCTCCGTCGTGGTTCTCCGTGTTGGGTAACATGGAAGAGCTCCAAATCCTATTTCATAGAAGCAAGCTAAGAGCAAGAAGTGGGAATAAAAACCTGGGGAGAAAATAGTTGAAACGCCCTGGCCTAGCAAAGGTCTTAAACGTAACCACTGGCCAATATCAGTAGGACTGGACATGGCGGGAGCTGATCCCTTTGTGTAAAAATGTGAGCTGTGAAGAAAATAAAACGCTCACCTTAAAAATTACAGTTTCTGACAATAGCATGAATATATGGGTTTGAAATGAATTTTTTTTTTTTTTTGGTGATGTAACACTGTTCTGTTGTGATCCAAACCAATTACGGCTCTGCTGCCTAAGTGAGGCTTCACTGGTCTGTGAGACCCAAGAGCCAGGCTCACAGCTGGCAGTGTAATTTGAGGAACTGTATCATCTGGCAGACAAACAGTCTGCCCATCCCATGTGCAGTGTTACGCTTCTCTAACCATCTAGAGACTGAGAAACTACTGTAGAGTTACAGAAAACTGTGATAGGAAGAAGAAAGCCAATGAAAGTTAGAGCCTGAAATATAAGACTGAGGGGGGGTTTTGCTTTTGTTTACCCAATGCTATTAAAATAAATTGGCAGGTTAACTCATTCTTTCGAAGACACATTTGAATGGTTAACAAAGACTTCAGATTCTGTAGAAAGCATTTCTCAACACCTTCACGAAGTGGTTGCTTGCCCAATCTTTTGCTGGATTTTGTTGCTGCATTCCTTGCAATCACTCAGTAGTTTCACAGCAAGAAGCCACCAAATTGCTGCATGTGAAGGCTAAGACAGCACAAGAAATATAGCAATGCCTCTGTGCCTACAGACTGCGTAGGGAATTTGGTCACCTAAAGCTCCTATGAGGTCAGCTCTGCCCTTTTGTGCCCTGACAGCTCTAAAGGGGGTGGCACTGCTTCCTCACCTATAGCGTTTTTCATAATGTCTCTTGGAGAGGCTTACTTGCCTAACTGGTAGTGGAATCATATGGGAGTTAGAAACCAGAGAGGAGCAACTGAAGGCAATACCCTGCTTCCCTAGCTGGAACGAAAGGGATTAACCAGAGAAATGCAGCAGATAGCACATTTAACAGTGTAAGCAAGCTCACAGAGTTTCCCTTGGCATTCTGGCTCGACCAGCTCCGGTCCTGGCTAACGGAAGCAGTGTGTCAGATGACAAATGTGGCAAAACAAAGCGTTGTTTGCTCTGGGCTGTGTGTTTCCTGGATGTGATTATCTGTCTGTGGGAAACAGGTTCCTTCAGCCTTCCTGGCCAAGTATGGGAGAACATGGATGGGATGTTGAATGTTATTTGTATCATGAGGTTGCTGGTTCAAATATAGTCCCAGGTGGCTTGTAACTAAATTTTGTTACCATTTGATTAGAGCTCTGTCTTTAATATCAATTAGCCAGTGAAAAAGGAACTTGTGGTTTTACCTTGATTCTTAGTAGACAGATATCCACATCATAACAACTAAGCCCTGCAGAGCTCGCCTGGAATAGACAATTGAGGCATTTGGGAAAGCAGCTAACCATAATCCTGGGGGAAGTCTTTTGATATCAAGATTATTGAGTGTTGCTGTACTTTCTGTGGTAGAAGACTTGACTTTCCATTTCTTTCTGCTTTCATGTATGATCAATTCTCTTTAACTATGTGCTTCTAATTAAGAAAGGAAAGAAAACACAGTTGTAGTAGAAGACTGATTCATCATTCAGTTAAGGCAAATCCTTCACCAGTATAAATTGTCATTGCTCTAATGGCTTAAGGGTAGCTTCAGTCATCTGAAAGTCTTCCCCATCGATTTGGACAAGTTAAGCCCATAAGCCTGTTGCAGTCCACTGTAATGATTAGCATGCACGAAAACTGGCTTTGGCCTCTCGGCAATGCTGCTTGATTAAATTATTTGAAGCCAAAGTTCAATGAATGGAGGTCAGCCACTGATGAGAACAAGTGCAATTCTTGTTCTCTGAGTGTTTTCTTACAGATGTACCAGGGTTTCCTACTGAGAAAAAAAATCGTATCTTAACTTGGATGATGAGATAACACAACACTGAGAAGAATAATTCCTGAAAAGATTTTATCTTCTTTGCCTTGCCCTGTATAATCCTCAGCTCCATAGCAGGAATGCTGTGATCAGAGATCTACTACCTTGAACCAAATACTGTATAAATGGACTTTAAAATGAATACAAAGAAAATAGGAGCCTTCCCCCATAATGTTAATCCATCATTTTACCTTGTAAGTGGAGGGTGTTTCCTACATTCACCTTGGGTAAGAGACCACCTCCAAGATGCTGAGTTGAAAAGCTGAATACTCTCCTGAGTTGCGAACATCAAAGACCACAGTGGAAGTTTTTGTATATTTACTCATATGTTTCAGATTCATGATGCAGACTAGAAGCTGACAGGAGGAGAAAAAAACCCACAGAACCCAAACCACTTGGTAGCTGGTTGCAGCAAAACCCATCAAGGTTTATTTTTATCCTGTCCCAAACTTTTCATTAGTCAGAGTCCCTAAAATCATTTTATATGCTGGAGAGAAATATGATTGTATAAACATGGGAAGAAATCTTTCCCTTCTTAAGTAGAAAAATATGGCCTTTTATAAATGTTGACGTTTCTTTAGGTAGTCTATAATAAATTAGTGTTGATAACTAAAGTAACTGAAATCCAGTACAAAGAGCAAGTGGGTGGTCTGGAAATAAAAGCAATATGGATTGATTTAATTTTTTTGTGGAGTCTCTGACAGAGTGAGACTCTGTGAGACATTTTAGCTGCATGACAGTTCGACTTTTTTACCTGTCCAGTTATTCACTAAAGGATAGTAATAATGGTTGAGATATCTTTGAAAGATTTGCTGCAGAGAAAGATCTGACACATCACAGTAAACTCAGTTTCCCAAAGTTTGTCAGAACAGCAAACATATTTCTGGAACTGGGCCAGATAAAATACAGGAAAAGGGTATAGCAGGTTTTTGAAGACATACTGAAGATTTTGCAGGTGGAGGAAGATCTGACTATTGATTTCCATTTTGCATATTTAGTAGTTGATGCAAACTCAAAAGAGCTACAGTAGTACTAAAGAAAAAGTGAAGTATGAATCACACGCAATACGAGTTAAAATTGGTTGCTTTGAAGTGTTCCTGGTTAGACAAAACTGGAGAAAGAAGGAAGGGAAA
Organism: Aviceda cuculoides; assembly: GCA_035590195.1. Classification (NCBI taxonomy): domain Eukaryota; kingdom Metazoa; phylum Chordata; class Aves; order Accipitriformes; family Accipitridae; genus Aviceda; species Aviceda cuculoides. The sequence goes on along the minus strand of JAVJGG010000054.1, from coordinate 18,330,442 downwards.
AATAGCTCCTTATCTGTGCCTGGATTCTTCCAAGGGGTTGGTCTTGCCAGAGAAGGTAATGCTGCTGCTGCTGGGAGAAGGAGACCGGGCAGCTGCTCAGACCCCTTTTGATAGCCCTGGATGATGCTGTTTATAAAAGAAAAAAGCATCAATGTTGTGGGGTTTTTTCCCCAGAAAAATGGTCAAGGAAAGTGCAACTTATTGATAAGAGAAATACAAAGGTAATTCTCCCCTAACCTAGGAAAATCATAATAACAATGATCGCATAATCTATGTATTCTTGCTTATAGCTCACTGGGGAGCTGTCTAAACTCTTGGTTGTTGAACTTTACAGGGCAGGGAGTAGTAAGGAACAAAATGTGATGGTATCTAGTTACTGCCCATCCTAAAAAAAGCATGTGCAAATAAATTGTCTGGTAAACAATACTGTTGTTTGATTGTTATCCGTTAGACTGTTTGATAAAATGTTTGATATATAATTCAGTGAGAGCCGTGGAAAATCAAATGTCTCTTTCCATATTCGTTATTTATGCTATTCATAACCCATTATAAGTGTTATTCAAAGAAGATAAAGCGATTTGGTGAGTGATAGGCTTAGTGTAGACATTTCTTTGTGGCGCTGTATCCATAAAGATAAACTGAACCAAACATTAGTCAGAGTCACATTCATTGCTGACGCTAATGAACAGGGATGATCTATATATGAATAAACTCATGGACACCAGCCTGATTAGTCACATGAGGCAAATTCACAGGATCAGCCTGTATTTTGTAAGGAACCTTTAATTAGATGATATATGTTCTTTTTGATCTCCTCTAGGTTATGGACATGGACTGAGCCGTACCAGATCTGAAGACTCCCGAGGGAAACGTTTTACTATTTGAACACAAGCCTTCATGTAAATATCACAGCTGACCATGACATCTTGTGTACAGGTGGGACCAAAATCTTAAGCTATTGGACTTCCCCAGAGGTTAAGAGGAAATTGAAATCCAGCTCAGACCGTAAAGGTCAGGTTCATCTCTAAAAATAAACACCATGTATGATTTTCAAATGACAGTGGGTCACAAAATCGCCAAGCACCCAAACAAGGTAGCATGTCTAGTGTTTAAAAGCCATCCTTTATTGACAGGTGTCGAAGGGCCAGTGCAAAGCTGGGGGTATGCCTGCAGGGGGGTACCTTACAACCCCATTAAGCATCTTCCCCCTATACTTGGACATCAAAAGACTAAACACATTTTGCAGATACAGGAACGGCTGGAGACGACTTCATCTCTGATGTTTTTTTCTCTGCACCTGCTACTTGCATATTTCCATACATTTGCAAAGCATATGACCAGGGCATTCCCAATGGTATAGCTGCCCTTTATCAAAACTCCCATGACTAGAAAATGTTTGTGTGGAGGCATGAGGGTAAGTGCCTTCCTCCAGGTGGATGAGGAGGGACAACCAGTGTGGTAAGTGAGGAATGGTGCCAGATAACTACAAGCCATGTGGGCACAGCACGTCTCATGGGCAGCTTTTGTTGGCAAGGCAAGAGGTGAGCCTGCCACTGCCTCTTCTGGCTCAGTCATCCAGGCTGCTGCAGTGAACATCCCTTGCACCACTCTCCTGTTTTGCAAAGGTGAACTAAGTTTTCTGTATTTACTGTGATTTAACACTGCCATATTGTGAGAACAAGAGACTCATCTATTCAATCCAAAGTCATCAGGAGTTAGCTCAGGAAGAAAATGTGGTGGGGATTCTCCCAGCGTCTTTAATATTATCTGTGGTATAATAAAAACCTCAAGTAGTGTCATGGGCATCAAAATCTAGTGCTTATTTTCACTTAATTGTACAGAGACACTGGGAACTGAATTAGTTGGACAAAAATGTAGACCTTGGAAAATAGCAGAACAGTTACATAAATCCCTGGAATTCCAGTAATAAAATCAAGTTAAAGTGTTAGGCAGATACCATCAGCTCTCTTTTAAGGAAGCTTAACAGACCAGATAGGTTTTTTTAATCCCTTTATGTTTTATTTGAATGCTGAGTAAACATCTGAGCTCTATAATGCATGTAGGCTCTGTGAAAGATTAATGTGGAAAAAATCAGCCACGTTTACATACATCTGGAAATAATTATTGCGCATTTACCACTGGTATAGATATTGTCATAATTCCAACCTCAGTGACACAAGAGGTGTGGGAGCTCATTAGCTTTTCCCCTTTAGAGAGACAGGTTCAAAACTTGCTTTCCAGCAGGAATGCAAACAGGTTTGTTGATTTCTGCTTGTTTACCACGTGCTTGAGGAGTCCCCGAAACCTCATCAGTCTCTGCTGTTACAATCAGATCTCCATGACCATGGCACCTGAGAACATCTTATTTTGGTATCTTGGGAGGTACATCCCATCTCCTTTCTTGCAGCTTTTCAGTTCAGCCTTGCAGCCCCTCCATCCACCACACCGGCCTGCTGGCACCCTGCTGTCTGCGGGGGGAGAGTGCGCAGGGCTGAGCAGCGGCTGCCCTCAACTCAAAGCCACTGCAGGGGCTTCTCTTAGGACTGGGGCAATTTTCGTAGTGACTGAGTCAGTGACCTGAGTGCTGTAATTCAGACTTTCCCAGCAAAGCCTATGTCCACTGCCCTGCTGCCACTTGCCCTTAGGGAGCTAACAGGGGAATAGTGGGAGCACCTGGGGAGAGTGTGTTGGTGGCTGACACTGACCTCAAGGCTTGGGTGGCAGCACTCAGAGAGAAGACCTGCACAAGAGGCTTAACTGGGGTAGCGTGCAAACATCAGGGGGAAAAAAGGGTGGCTGCATTTTGGCCAGGACAGGTTGGCTTGGGACTGCTCAATGGCAGGCTATTTTGCATCAGGCTAGTGACAAAGTAAGTGGCATGGGGTAATCTGTAACTCTTCCAATATTTTAGGACAGAGAAAGATAATGCTGGCAGCAGATTTCAAAAATTGTTAAGAAAAGCGCCACTGACATAGTTGGAGCAGCATATGGTCTCCTTGTTACCCAGTCATTCAAGTCTAAGTATACCCTTACATGCAAACAGCACAATAAATGAATGCTTTGTACTGACTGTGTTGTAAGTGGTTTAGAACGAGTTGGTTCGAAGGGTGTGTTCTGTATTTCAGCTGCACTTGACATGACAAATCTTCCTCTTGTTTTCAAATGCAGCACTGGCAAGAACATGCATTTTGCTCATTTATTTCCCTCAAGAAGCAAAAGCAACTCTTGTGGAAATTTCTTGGTCCTGCTGCAATTCATCAAAAACAACAGTTACGCCAATGGTCTTTCAGGAGGAGACATGAATGTTTTCCCCCCGAGGCATCTGAAAACTTGGTTCAAATTTAAACTGAGCAGAATGCTAACTCATGAAATAAATAAACACACCAGGAAAGACACATGAAGGGGTTAAGTGGCAGGGTCAGAAGTAGGATGAGAGCCAATGTATTGATTTCATGATAACGAAATGATGGGTTTCACAGCAAGGATTAATTGCTCTGAGTTCCACAATCTTGGACAATAAAGGCTTGACTTTAATCTCAGATGCAAAATTAAGATATAAATTCATACTTTCCTCCCCCCTACCCCTAGAGTTGTTGACTTTAGTCTGGATTTTGATTTAAACTGTAATAGGAATGGAATCTAGCATTGAAATTTGGATCCTGACCCAAATATGGTGCAGAACTGGACCATATTGGAAAAGATGAGATTATGATATTTTGGCCTCATAGTCTGTGGTCAGGTTTTCGATTACATGTGAAAAATGGGAACAGATCCTTCTGTATGCTGGTTGCTAATACCCCACAAAGGAAGTGAGTGGTCATTTGATCATGTATGGGCAATCTCAAATGTCTGTGTCACAAAATCCCCATACCTGTCTTGCAACTTGTTGTAGTCCATTCCATCAAATTTCACCTGGCCATACTTACAGAAAACTGCCTGTACCGATAAATCAACTCTTTCATTTGGGAGTGCTCATAATGCATATCTTCTGTGCTGTCATTTCCCCATTTTGTTCTTTCAGTTTGTCAAAACTGGAGAAAGGAAATGTCCTGGATCAAAGAGAGCTTCTTTTGCATCATGGAGTAATTTGACCCCGATATGAGCCTAAACCGCGTGTCCCACTCCTTCCCTTCTTGTGATGTGTACCAAACCTACCCCTCTGCACTGCATGAAGTTCAGCATGTGTTGCTCCAGACTATGGAGCAGTTTGGTGAATGTAAGACCAGGTTCCTTTCTGAGGAAACTGGATTGGAGGCTCTGCTCCAAGTGCACACCCATGTCCTTCCACCCCTCATGAGAACATTAGAGCCTCAAGGAATTTTTCATCCAACCTGATGCATACCGGGAATATTTGGCTCAAGAAACCAGTCTGCAGTAAAACCCTTGAACTGCCTATGTCATAGCTCCAGCTGCTTCCCTCTACTGTTCCATTCTTCCTGGGCAAAACTCCTTGCTAATGTAGATTTACCACTGAAACCTTAAAAATACAATCACTCCTGATTTTAATGAATGCCCAGGCAAGCAATCTGCTGCAAAATCATATCATGGAAGTGGGTGGTCTGATTATTTTTGCCAAAATACAGTGCCAAGGAAATATTTTCCTTCATGTTGCTGCGCTTCTCTGGCCAAACTCTTGAGCATAGGGAGGCCATGGTGGAGAGACTAGCAAGGGAGAAGACAACAGTTCTGTGCAAAAATGAGCACTGCGAGTGATCTGCAACTGTCTGCAGGGCAGAGATCAAATGTTGTGCAGGAAGTGGAGTTGTGCAAAAGCGGATAGGAATCAGAAATGAAACCACAGGACTTCTGGCTATTTCCTGAAACCGGGCTCTGTAGCTTAGGTTACACTCTAAAGAGGCTACAGGTAAGTGGCAAGGAAGGAGTTCTCACATTCAGCAGGTTAGCAGAGCTTATGGTCTTCTGCTGCAATTGCCTCAGGACATGGCTGCATGTATTTTCAGTCTGGACAAAAGCATGACATGAACATGGACCTTTCAGGTATGTGCATAGGCAAAATTTAGGGCATCTTTTCCTTCTGAGGGCTGAATACGCTTTTCAGTCCCCTCCTGTGGGGACATACTTCACTGCATACCCAGTGTTATTCTAAGCGCTGTAATTATGCACATGCAACAGAGAGCAGCAAATGAAACTTGGTTTTAAGCTGTACCTGTCCCCAGGGTGCAGGTTTCCCAATTCCTGGGATAAACATACATTTGAACAAATTTTTGCAGTGCTTTGTGGATAAGATCATAAATGGTAATTTAAAAAGTAATTTGACGCCTTTTTCTCATGAGCAAAGAATAAATTTACTGGGACTACGGTTGGCCAGTATAAGGACATCCCTGCTGGTCATTTAACAGTAGCAATTCATGTTAACTGTTTGGTTGTCCCTCTAGCAGGGGAAGATTTTGCATTAAATGCTCTTTCATAAAGTAAATGCTTTTTCATAAAGTGTATATGTATATGCAATGGTGTTTATTCATCTCCTTCACCAATTGCATATGGTGAAGAAATGTCTGTTGAAGCTTTCTTTGCTGAAGTCTCAATTTTTCCCTTTTAATTTTTAGATTGAGAAGAGCTGCTAACTGCGCCCTCTCCAATAAAAATAGCTCCTGGTTACAACATGTATGAGGTGAATTATTTGTTAATCTCCTGAAAGAATAAGAACAAGGAGGACACAATGGAGCTACAGAGAGAAGTGACATAAGGGCCAGAATTTCACCACTAGAGAGTGTAATTCTCCTACGTAATTTGACCTTTTCTGCTCCCAGAGAAACTGATTCAAGGTGGGAAACTTAGAAATACGCAACATCTTGAACAGCATTGCCTGAAGTACTTTCTTTAGGTCTTTCATCAAAATGTACATCAAGGGGTTACTGTATCCTTGAAAGATAAATGCATTACTTCCTCTGTGCATTACTTAGCATGAGTTTCAGGAGGCATTTTGCAAAGTAAGATGTATGTAAATTGGAATAAGAGCTTATATCAAACTTATCCTTGAGACAGATGGTTATGCATTCAAATTTAAATTTCAAGCATTTTAATAAAAGAACCCAGATTAAATGCATTTATACATATTTTTAAATTTTGTTTTCAACTATGTGTGTTCTATTACTATGCATTTCCCTTGGGCTGATGCTGCAATTTTTACCTTAAAGATAGTTCTTTGAAAATTCTGCTTTTGCTTCTGCTGGCGTGGCTCCAAAACTGCCCTGCCGAATTCACTGCTGTCCCATGGCATAATGATAAGCAAACCAGGCATCTAATGGGTAGAGAAATGGGGGAAATGAATCTCTCACTTACATGAGATGTCACTTCTGTTTATGGACACGTATCTTTGTCATGAGGTTCACACGGGGATTCTTCACTTGACCGCTGCAGTCTGCCTGTGGTGGCATCCACACGTAGCTTTAGGTCTCTTTCAGTGGTCACATACTCAGGCCTGTCATATCTCGCTTGTTAATGCCTGGGATTTCTCTGCCTTGCTGCAGCCTCACTCCTCCTCGCAGAATAGAGGGGTGAAGGCACAGCGAGCAGCAAGAAGCAAGAAGCAATTGGCACCTGCGGTGCCTGCTGGAGGGCACGAGCTCTGAGGGGGCTCTGGGAGCCCATGGCATGGCTCTAGTCACACCCTGATGTTGGCAGAGCAAATGAGGGTTCTCAGGTCGTCTCCTAGAGTCACTGGTAGATGATGTGAGAAGCCTGTGAAGTGCAGAGTCAAGGAAGAAATGCGGCTTGGCATCACGCCTATGGACAGCCTTTGTAGCCCTTGTTCAAACCAATCTCCAGCTGATCTGGAATCACCAGAAGGAACATTGAACCTGGGTGAGAATAAGGCTATTTAGTGTACTCCAGGAGTGTACCGTTAAGGGATCGTTGATGGCTCTGCTCTGTGCGTACAAGTGTGTATACAAAAAATACATCACCGGTACCTGGAATCTGGCATGTTTAGGATTAGGCTGACTGAATTGTGTATGCATAGTATCTCTCCCTTACCACTTATCTCCTATAAAGTATATTGGGAAAGAGTTTATATGACAGGTTCCAGCAAGCACTTAAATGCTGACCTTGGGAACCTGGGAAAGCGTCATTACATATGCCGAAACCTGTGAATGTCATTATGCCTCTAACAACATCTTTGGAAATATGTCTTAGTCCTGAGGCTAGTGAAACAATTTAATTTTTAAGGTAACTGCATTGATTTTAGCCGAGTTTACTATAGGGGCAAATCTGAACAAGTCTTTCTCTGTTGGAATTTTAAAATTTTGCAGTGAATTGAGATATATCTAATCCAGAACATCCCTTGGTGTTTTAAAAGTTTTGCTACCTTCTCCTTTCATAACAAAGCTGGTATAAACTTGCATCTCACATACAGTAAATGCAGCAATCAACACAGTTATAGGATGTTCCAAAGGACATGTTGTTCCATGACTGACCGTTAAAATACCAAACCAATTATGCTCAGTTCATGTATCATTTAGGCAACACAGCATTTAAGAAAGAATGGATATTAAAAGTGAGTTTTATATGATTTCCATGGTGATTGTGCTAAAAGAAATAACAATAGGCTTAAATATGTTTTCATTTAGAATATCTTTAAAAGAACTTGTTTGGTTCAGACATGCTGTGTTTATGCTATAATTTGTCCCAAATCACCGATTATTATAAAGTGTAGCTAAATTGGTATGGCAGTATTGTTCAAATACTTCAACAGAGCACCAAAATAGTTCAAAGCTTGTTGCTCAATATTTTTGTCATAGCTGACATGCACATTAGAAAGGGAAAAGGTTCCAAAAAGACAGTAACATTATGATTTAAAATTGGTGCCACAGTTTTGCATTAGGCGATCTTCCAGAGTACATTTTGCTCTTGCTGTTTTATTATAGGAATTCAGGAGCTTATCAAGAGACAGCTAAACTTTGTACAAACAAAGGCAATGTGTTGGCAGCTTCTCAGGAACCCACAGCAGATCAGAATTGTGAGTATTTGCATAGTGGTAAAGGACAGGGGGGATAATTGATATACAGGATGGTACTGTTAGCTCTTACTTTGGCCTTCCTTTAAAAATAATACAGAAATTGCTTCATCTTTGAGTCCACCTGCAACAAAAAACATTAAGGAACAGTGTGGTAATGCAGTGAAGTAAGTAAAGTAAGTAAAGTAAAGCAAGCAAAGAAAGGCACAAGGATTTGGGGGGGGTTGTGCAATACTAGATTTGTAGGTTGAACATCACAACCTTCAGACTTAATGCAACTACTTCAGTTACTTCTAGCTAACTGCAGGATGAAAGCCCCTTGAAAGGCTTTACTGCCTCTCAGAGTGAGGTAACTGAGCCAGTACTTCTTATGCCTGCTTGGTGTAGCCAGCAAAGATTTATGTTCAAAGCTATGCTTTCATCTAAGTGTAGTAACATTTTGCTCTAGCATTTGTTTTCTGAATTAGGACCAACATATTGGTGAAAGCTGTACTTTGCAGTAAAATTGTCCTCTCGCTTTCTGGTAACCAAAGCTAACACTGTATCTCTGAGAGGATCTGCTGTCTCCACTGAGCTGGGAAGCAATGAGTGTGAGCAATTTAGATAAGACAGGTAATTCTCTAAAGCCGCAAATTGTCCTTTATTTCTGAATTGGTCTCTGGCAGGCCTAATCCCTTCCATGGAAGGGGGGAGCATGGACTTAGGAAATGCACCTTTCTAAGCTCTCTTAGGTAAAGGGATAGAAATAAACTCACCCAGAAGACAGCCAGGAGCATCTAAGGCTTGGGTTCTCTTCTGGATGGCCCTGCAGAGGTGCCCATCTGACTCTTCTGGCTATGAGAAGTGCTGTGGAGGTCAGCCTTACCACGCTAAAAACAACGTTTGTGACTACAACCCCTCCACCCACACATGCTTCAAACCATATCCAGAGCTAAGTCTCTGGGCTTAGCTGAAGAGGGGAACAAGGTACCTCTGAAAAGCAATTTGGGGTGAGTATTGAACAACCTAGTCTTGGCCTCTCAACTGAGGAATGAGGTGGGTTAAAGCTTTCCAAAGCTTTGGCTGTCACTAACTAGTGTAAGGTCGCAGCATGCACATGAAACTCTTGTATACTTTTTATAAGTCAGACAAGACTAAATTATGGTGTTCTTCTGTGAATTATAAATGCTGCAGCCACAGTTGAATTCCAAGACATGGATGAAGCTGAATGACATCTGGGGTCTGAGGTAACTTTAGATGAGAATGCTGCTTCTGTGCTCAACTCTGTCTTCTTGGAAGCTGCTCCTCCATAAATGTTTAATAATGCACAGTAACTGCAGATACCTGCCAGCTGGGATATGGATACTTTTGTTCATATGCAACTGCTCTGAAAGATTGAGACAACGCTAGGAAGACAATGGTGCTTGAACTGAGAAATATTCATGGATATTTCTCCTTCACTCCCACTCCCAGACTTGACTTTTGGCTGTCTTTCCTCAAGTCTGCATGAAAATCTGCACTTTCCAACAGAACTGAGTACATCTGTGTACAAACGTGTGCAGATGCACAAGGACAGTGGTTCAGAAGAATGTGTGCGTGTGTTCCGAGACCGCATGAAAGTGAAGTAGGAGCAAAATTGACTTAGCAGTTGCTGTCACAGTCCCAGCTTCTTGCCAGAAGGAAGTTTTGGTTTAGGGGAGTGCTGAGGCAGGAGTCCAATTCTTCTGTTCTAAAGCTGTCTCTTGTTTAAAGCACATTTACTCAGGGCTTTCTAGAGAGGGACATGGCTTTGCTTTTACATGGGATATTGGATTTTGGCTAATGTGCTTCAGCTGACTGTGATGGGTTTTTGTATGCAGAAACATACGGCTCATACAGGAGGCTTGCAACCTACCGAGCTACCTTTACTGGGTGAAGGTCTCCATTCCCATCCTGTAGATGTCAAACAATCAAATCAGATTATTTTTGCCAAAAGCTCTCTTCTCGATTTATTTATTTATTTATTTATTTATTTTAGCTTGGAAAAAGGAAACGATGATCACACAGCAATTTCAAGCCCTTTTCAATTCTCTGTAGCTCCCTGGCATTGGCCACAAGCTCCGTGTAAAACACTGACATCTTGTCTCAGGTTTTCTAGGCAGTACATCCTTCCTTTAGACAAAGCTTAGCATCCTTTTCTCGTCTAGGTTTGTCCTACACTACCTTTGCCATGCAGAAGGCAGCTCCTTGCTCATTTCCCCAAGCTGATGCTCACCCTACCTCTGCCTTGTGCAGGGACAAGGTAAGAATTAGTAAGATTAGCAAAATTACTGGAGGGAACTGTTTAGGAGAAAAAAGACTGTGTTTTGTCTCTCTTAGAAGCACACGATGTTCCCCTATACCAGTCTGCATAACAGGGCAAATGGCCTCACTTTGGCACAGATTTGATATCAACATATCATGTTTCATATCAACACTTATTTGCAACTCTGGCTGCTTCACCCATCAGCAAACCACAAAGATTGTCAAGAAAATTGTCTACTAAATGTCAGAGAGTTGCTGTCACCCAAATGAGAACCCATACTATTAATAATTGGTTTAGATGAGAGGGGTCTGAGGAGTTACAAACAGCCTTTGTTTCTTTTATAGCAGGATTAAAAAGGAAACTTGTGATACTTCAAGTTACACACACTGTAACAAGTGTGTGTGGTCTTTTCCTTATGTCAGCTTACCTGAAAACTCATTCCTGTGTTCATAAGGAGTCTGCAGTTATTTAAACTTCTTTTTCTTGGCTGTAATTCTAATACATCTTCTGCCTGGGTATCAAAGTGTGCTACACACATATAATTACTCAAATGGCAAACGTGGTTTATCTCAGACCACATAGCCAACAACACGAGTGCTGCTTTGCACTCCCATCTCTGATATAGACAACCTTTGCCAGACAAGGTTCGTAATACACATTTGCTGTAAAAAAAAATGACATACCTTAATAACTGATGATGATTTGCAATTAACTGTGAAGTGCAAAACAACTGTCCTAATTAAAACACAGGGAAAAAAGGGCTTTTAGATTTTTACATAGCATTGTGTGTATTCTGAAAGTCTTTGAATTAGATATTCCTTGGAAATTACTTGCTGTCTAATTACAAGCAGCAGAACTTCTTATAATGATACACCCTTGTTTTCTTACAATCTCTGTAACTACGTGGTAATAGGGCCACCTTCTTTGTTTTGCTCTGACAGCTTCAAATAAAGCAAACACAGGTGCCTCCAAGCTTTATTTTTCTCTCTTTTAATTTTATGCATATTTTTATTACTGGATAGCATCATGGTGTTGTGTTTTGTGCATGAATGCAGAAAGTGAGCAGCATATAAATTAAAGTAACAAGCCAAAAGCTAAAAGTGTATTCTTGTGACTTTCAGCATCTTTTAAAAATACTGTGAGTTTTACACTTAAAAATATCTGCTGGGGGAAGAGGGCAGATCAGTCTCTAGATCAGACTTGTGAAATTTCTGAATTTGCCAAGAAGACATTGCTATGATTCTCAAACAATACGGGAAGAACCACTGACCTGATACGTTGCCACCAACATTGGTGAAGCTGCGAGTGCACCCAACACTGCACAGATGTGCTTTGGGCTGTGTAGATACTTGGTTTAACTTGCTATACGCAAGGAAAAAGCCCGTGATCAGATGCATCCAGAAGCTTGTATTAAAGGCACAAACCACTGCAAGTCCAGTTCCTCTTGCAAAGCTCTTGCAAGATAAATAAGCAAAAATATTATGGTACAGATAATATGCTGGTACAGAAGGGAAGGAAACGGACTCACGAAGCCCAAGGCTGCCTGCCGTTTTATTTGGCCACTTTCCTTGATTTTCATTCCAGTCAGCCAGTACAGAAGAGGCAATACTGTGATATGCAGAAAATAAGTTTACCTTTCATAAGGTAGCCTGGTTCCATAAGACCATATCAGTTTAGACCAGCAGAGAATTTTACATATTTCTTCTCACTGATGGTGTTATCAGCCCTCCAGAGGACTGCATTATTACTTTTTTTCAATATAGAGCACTGATTGCTTTTGAAATGCTGCTGCAGTTTGTCAAAGCAATGAGGTTAGTTCTCATTTATGAAAAGACTTCTTTCTACAACTAGAGTAGTGCAGAGGAAGCTTTTGGAAAGCAATAACTGAAGCTCAGTGCCTTTAATGTGCCTGTAACTTGTTAAGATGAGTATATGTTACTGTCAGCAACTTTTACAGTCAAGCCATCAGACAAAATGTTGCATGTAAATGCACTAACAGCTTTAAGAAGAAGGAAATAAATGGAAACTATGATGGTTATAGGCTTTTTGATGGTCTATCTTTAAGAAAATTCCCTTTTGTGACAACTATATCCCTTCTGATATTCTTCACCAGGCAGACTACTTTTGTTTATTAATCAGACAAATATGTGCTAAAAATATTGACTCCTTTGCTAACAAAGCAAAAATTAATGAAGGTGAAGTTAGAGACAGTTTGATTTCTATTAGACTCTCAGCATGATGCAAGATCAGTGTTCTTCAACTGATTAGCACACCTGAGTCTGAAATATTGGTGATTCTTGTGAGGGGAGGATTTATCGTTTTAATAATCACACTAGCTATTTAGTCTTTCTATGTCTCCAGGCTAATTTCAGAGAAAATAATAGTGAGATAGGACAGATGTGACTGCCTAATGCTGTAGACAGACGCGATTAGTTTTATACTTATTTTTCAAGTGGTACATTGTGGTATTAAACTTGTTAAACACCCTCGACAACAGGAGACAGGGCAAAAAGGCTTGTAAAACCGTTCACAGAGTTTAAAGAGGCATTGCTAAAATTTCCAGCCATTGAACTCCCTGAAAATGTGAAAATACTGTTGGCAAACTATCTTCACAATTCTACAACCTTCAGATAATATAAAGTACCATCTTCTGCTGTAGTAGCAGCTTTTATCACTTGAGGATATGATGTCCCCTGTGTTGTAAACCAAACCACCAGACTTCTCAAGCAGTTCAAGCAACTTACTCGTTAGAGGTGGGACCTGAAGTAGTGGTCACAACACGAATAGTCCCTGTTAAATTCAAGCTTTGTGTGTGTGCTCACTTATCAGAAAACCTGAAATCACTTAACATTTCTTATCTGGGTTCTTTCTCTTATTTCTGAGCAATAATGCTACCAACTAATTATTCCTGAAGAGAGCTCCCTCGAGAGAAGGCTGACATCTGTGTCACATACTGACTGCTCTATTAGGAGTTCACTGTTGTATGCAGTCAGTGTCTGATCAGATTTCATGTGCCTCGAAAGCCAGACAACCTGCAATAGGATACTCTTAGGCAGTTAAATCACATTAAAAATTTAAACACAGAATTTGACATCATCCATTAGGTCTATTAAAGAATCTCACTTCTTGCTGCCAGAACTAACCACACAGCTTACAAACTGTATGACTTCTAAAATGACTAACTCTTTCTGCTTCTTATGCCCTCCATGAGTAAGTTTCCATGGTAGTTTCCAATGTTTCCACAATACTGCCAGCAGTTTCTATGAAAGTTTCTAATCCCATTTCCACTGACAACAATGGCACTTAAATTAGTTTTATACTGTATGGGAGAAGGGAAGTAGTAATTTATATTAGAGAAATTAATGAACAAAACTGGTTGAAGGAAATAAAAAATTTTCTTAATTTGTCAGTAACATTTGAGTTCATCAAGTAAAATGTTTTATTGTAAGACCTCTTTGTTCTAGTACCAAATCACTGAGAACCCCAGAAGGGAGGCAAGCAGTGCATTGCCAGTTCTTGCAATGAACTCCAAGACAAAGAAATTAGATAACTTCCCTGTGGCCACACACTGATTACAATGGCAAAGCTGAGGATTACAGCCGGGTTTTGTGACTGTCAATGCTGTCTTTAGATTGGTAAGGATCTCCTCGATCTTTGGAAAATGCCACAGTGTTTTTGCTCATAACACTCAATGTTGCTCTAGTTCTGCTCCATCTGAAATCAGTTAATACTAAGCCCATACTCCACATATTAAGTAATGATACCATATTGAAATTGTATTTTACTTTGCTAGAAAGATTGGCACCACTAATAATAATGAAAACCCTCTTCATTGTGGGCTTCTTTTCCCCTTAAAATATTTAGGGCTTATTTCTAGATAAATGTTTTTGGTTCTTCTTGGATCACCAACTCTGTGGTTTTCATCAGAAAGGAAACTTTGTTCCTGTTTTGTCTGATTTCATAAACTTGTACCCATCTTTATTGATTCAAGAAAAAAAAAATTGCTTTATGCTCATCCTATTGCCTCGTTTTGAAAGCTCTTCTCAGAATTCTAAGTTTTTGCAAGACTCTGGAAAAGAAACTTTTTACCTACACATTGTTCTTAAATTTAGTGTCTTCTCTAACTCAGCGTCCTGAGAAATTATTCCACTTCAGAAATTATTCAACTTTCTTTATTCTGTTATTATTTAGGTTATTGTCACTGTGTGATTTCAATAAGAGCGTAGTTTAAGTAAGAAAGCAGAGCTAAACACCACAATATTATAATTTTTGCCAGAAATGTGGTAGATGGCTGATGTGACATTGTGATAACTTTGAAGTAACATTGATGCTGAAGTTAAAAAATGCTGCTTTCAGGGGATGTTAATGTAGAACATTTGTATACAAAATGATCCTATATCAGAAAGTGTGGTATTATACAATGATAGCAAAAAAATATGAGCAATTCTATTTGGGAAAACAGAAAACAATGAGTTGCTTTTTTTAAGGTGAGAAAAATTTATATGTTGTGGTTTTTTTAAAAAGCATTTGTCTGAAGAAACATAGTTTTATGATTTATTTCAAAGAAGTGGGCAGCTTTGCTAATATATTAATCACTTGTGGTTCTAACTTCATGGTAACTTCTAACCTAAAGGTAACTTCAGCTGGCAATGTAACTTCTAAGAGCGAGCGTAGGAGGAGCGGCATGACAGGAGGGTATGAAAGTGATGACAGAGGGTATAATCTTTCACCAGTAAAAATTACATACTGCTTCATCTACATGGTCTGAATGTAGAAACTGCTTTGGAATGAACTCTGAGCTGGCTTTGCCAGCATATCTTGGAGGAAGCAGAGTGTATCTACTGCTTAGCATACTTCCCAAGGGACGTTTACCTGCTGTGGGTGGACTTCATTAACTTCTCTTGAGTTTTTCTTGAAAGGGCTGTAGCATCCATCCTCAGAAAGCTTTGACACTGGATGTCTGTGGCTGAGTAGCCTTCGAGTAAAAAGAGCTCCAGCTGCCCACAGGACACAACAGGGATGGTGGCTACCAACTCCTGTGGGCAACCTGGAATTCAGGTTGGAATACCTTGGGATTGCTCTAGAAGGTGATGGTCCGCAAGTCTTCTTGGTGAGCGGTTCTCCCTGCTCTATAGGGTAACTTCTGCGAGAGCAGGAGTCCTTCTGTACAAATCAGTTTGGGGGGTTTCCTCCGTGACTATGCTTCCAGTTGAAATCAACTCAAGTATTTGCCTCATCATTTGGTAAACTGTTTTGTTTGTTTGTTTGTTTGTTTGTTTTTCTCCAGCTAATACAAACTTGACTGATTATTTCTCCCAAAGGGAAGATGTCTGTGGTTTCCCACATACACAAAGCTGTGGGTGATAAACGGAAGTATAGCACTGACACATTTATCCAGGGAAAAAAAAGAAAGATCTTTGAATTATACAAAACTTACCACTGGAATCAGATACTTAAAATATAGGTCAAGCTTGAGACTTTTCGAAGTTGGCGTTTTCAAAGGTAAGGAGAACCTTCTGGACACAGGTTAGGGATAAGGTGGTAAGGTCAAGATGGGGACAGAGAAATATCTTTAGTCAATATAGTCACTGCAAGGAAATGAACTGAACCAGGTTCCTTGCTTCTTCAGAAGTTTGTCTCTGCCCCTCTTTACCTTGACCCTTTGCAGCTTTCTCACACCTGCCCTGTATCTTCAGCTCCACTTTCCTGTCAGCAAACCTCCCACCTTCTTTATCTGGGCTCTCCTTTTTCTCCTCAGCCTGCCTCAGTGCTTGCCACACACCTAAGGAATCAGTACAATGCATAACCTGCTCCTTTCCTCAGTCTCTAACACTGCTCCGGAGATGCTGTGTCCTCCTCACTCATTATCTTTTACATGTTCTTGACTGGTCCAATGCACCTCTAGGAAACAAATCTCCTTCTCTTGATACTGGAATTGGAATGTCACTTTCTTGGCAAAATACAAGTCTTATTAAAACCTTCTGACATGATTCAAAATTATACGAAATACAAGAAATATCAAGATAGCTGATCCCACTTTTATCGCTCCAAGAGTGAACTGTACAGTATATTTTGTATCATCCTGTCTTCCCCCAACTATAAGCCTTTATTCACAGAAGTAATTCCATCTTAGTTGCATTGCTGTGCATCATAAGAAATTTTCTTTTTTTCCTGTTTTTTTTTTTCTATTTGGTTTTGCCTAAACTTTTACAGACTTCAAGTTTTGCTCTGCTTTTGCTTCTCTGAGTAATTTGACTTTAGTTTCTCTTTGCTTTTGAAGCTCTTCTGCTAGTGCCCTGCTTCATGATCTGAACAAAAATGACCTTTGAGGAGGCAAACAATCTTGCAGTCTTTGTTTAGTAAAGAACTGATTGAAAAGTGGTATCCCATTTCCTCTGAAAATATCTGGGTTTTTTTCCCCTGCTAAGCTTTTACCAAAAGAAGTGGAACACTTATATTTCTAGCACTTTCCAGTTTCTCAATGTGTCTGCACTCTTTGTGGTTGCCTCATCCAATCTCAAGTACCCTCCGTTGCTGAGCGATTTCGTATCATACACTAAAGAGAACCAGGAAATACAGTAACAGCTTCGAATACATTGAAACAGTGGAAAAGCACAAAAGGAAATCATTACCACTTTGTTCACGTTATTAGGCTAGACTGACACAGCCCCTTTCAGCATGCCATCTGTCTTTTATTAAAATAGAAAGGTTTCTTATGAAATGATGCATTTGCAAGGGGTTCACAGCTGCAGAACCAACCAAATCTTTTAACATCTGTTCAGTCCAAAGAGAGCTGGACCTAAGGTACCTTTGAATGAATATTCTTGAAATGGTGCTTTGTTTCGGCTGTTCCTCTTCAGCACTGTCACTGGTAAGCAGCATACTTTGTTGCTTGGAAAAGTCAGGAAGGAGGCTCATATGAGCCTGGCCAGCTGCCTAGAAAAATGGCCTTTTAAAGCAAGGCCAGAATGGATCGTGCATTACTTTTTTGTGCTTTTGTTGTTATAAATTTACTAATGGAGGTTATCAAATGGGACTGTGGAAGGAACACCCAGTGGAGAGAGTGTGTTTGTATGACCTGAGAAGGACTGCTGTCCAAATATCTCCAGGCTTTTTACCTTCCCAGGTCCATTCCAGGTTTTCAAATATATATGATGTGAGAGCTTTAAAATTTTATAGCTGTAAGTAGTCTATGACTATGCACAGAGAAGGACATTATGTGATCACTGACATTGCTTAGTCATGGGTCTTGCTTTGCCACCAGGCAATGATAAATGGTAGGAACAATCATAGCATATGTTCAGTCAGTAATGAATGCATTTCAGACTACAACAGTTTTGTTCTTGTCAGGTTTCCACCATGTTTGTTCACTGAAAAGAATGGTGAGTTTACTGTTACTTGAGCATTCATCTCAAATGTGTTTGTATTTAGTAATCTCTTTGTTTGAAGCACAGGAAGGTCATGGCATTGTGCACAGGGATAAAGATAATCCGTCTGTGATCAGCTGTCTTATTTAAAAGGCAAACAAAATGGCTACCCCCAGATATGATTAATATCTTTATGCAACTAGATCATGCATGCATGGTTGCTCCAGAACTAGGACAAAACAATGCTGCTGCTGCTGTGCCATGCATTTACACGTAGACAATTAATCCAGCTGGTTCAGCACATGTCCAGACTGACAGGTATGCACAGATCAATATTATGGACATGCATAATAGCACTGGCACATCTGGATCTGGGTCTTCTGCCAGCCAAAAAGGCCTCGCTACTCTCACTGCAGGTTTTAAACCAGTCAGTGAGACCCGCTCCAATGCGAAGACACTGTAGGTGCAGGCAGCCAGCTGTCTTCAGCATCAGGCTGGTGGGAGCAGCAGCGAAACCACCTCAGCTCCACGGGACTGAACCTAGATTGCCATGGAAGATGGGCCAAGTTGTGTGGGGCAGCAGAGGAGTAGGACAGTCATAGTTCTCAGCAGAGGAAAGGGTTCTCCTACCCAGCCAAAGCCCCAGCAGCAGCAGAAGCAGCCAACCTGTGTCTCCCAAGCTCTTTGTACGCTGACTGTGTCTCCACTCTTCCCCTTTCTTCTCCTTTCCAGAGCATGTATCAGGGACAGCTTGATGTTGGACCATCATCCTTGGGGCAGCACAACTAAATTCATGCTATGATGTTAAGAAGCTATAAGTTGGCTGGTACATCATATTCTTCTACTGTAGAGGTCTGTTCTTTGGTCTGATACAGAGAAGTGGAGAAAGGGCTCACTCTTGCAAGGCATGATCAATTTGATGTATGTGGGCAGTCCTGTTAAAACCAGCAGACCTACTTGGAGAGCAAAGTTAAGCACATGCAGTAGGGTTTACAGAATTTGAGATTGCCTTTTAAACAGCTATTTAATTTAAGGACTGGATACCCAGTTTCTCTGTCAGAAGGGTTTCCCTCATCTCTAGGTAAAAGAGGTGGAAGGTCCTGTTAGCTCTTGTTCTGCAGCTGCGAGCCCTAGGTTAGTTTTGGATCCAAGTCCTCCTGCAAGAATAGTTCCAGACGTGAAGAACTCAGGGCTGCCATGCTCTGGGGTCATCTGGATCTCTCACTCCCATAGCTTCAGGTGCTCTCCCTGACAGCCTGAAAGCTCTGGTGTCGCTGGCCTTCAAGCAGTCTTTCTGATGGGGTTGCTCTGCAGCCGTGGCTATAGATATGGGCCCACAAACAGCTTGCCCGGGCAAGCTGGAATGACAGTTAGTAGATCCCTGACAGTAATACAAAGAAAATTTGGTGTAATGGGTCCATTACCATGAGACACTTTGGCTCCCACAAGCCACGTTGTCCAGTGATGATATGTTCTGTCAGAATTCCCACATTTCTAGCATACTCTGCCTCCCTCCAGCCCTGAGTTATGACTGAAGACAGCAGATGCCATTTCATGCAGAGGTGTGATCAGCTAGAAAGTAAAAGATCTAAATAAATAACATGAAACTAATCTAATTCCTCAAAAGTGAAAACATAGTGATAAATGATACTTTGGCATTGGCTATCACTCATTCTAATGAGAGTCAGTGGACCATGTTACTTGGCTTAAATGGGCATTGAGAGGGGCCATTAAAATTTAACTGTCCTTAATCGAATTATTCTATCACATATAAACCAATCTTCCTGCACATTAATTTTCTTAGTGTGTTTTTCTGGTGTATGCTTCTATATTTCCTTTTCCTTGTTTATTGACAAGGAAAGGAGAATAAATGGATTATTCGAACAGTTTCTGCCAGCTTCCCCAATGTAATACATTCACCATCACTCTGTCAATTAGTAGTCATATAAATGCAGGTAGCTAAAATCCAGTCATTGCCAGTGTGCCCTGTTTTATTGCCTGAGTTGATCTTGAATTCTGATATGCTGCATAACAGAACTAGAGGGAAAATCATCTTGAATCTTGCATTTCCATTTCCTGGTAGTACATTTCCTAAAGAAAAACATATAAAACATGTTAGCCACCCTTCTCCATTTAGATAATGACACTTTGTTCTAGAATTCTGAAAACAAAGTCATACAATGCCTTTTCTAATGGAGAAATTATGTCTGTTTCATGTGTATTACCATCCTTTATACAGGAATTGTGATTACTTCCTCCATTACAGTTGATGATGCTAACATTGTTTTACATTGCTAGCTAGATTTTTCTTTTTACTTT
>JAVJGG010000054.1:18273182-18310508 GCA_035590195.1 Aviceda cuculoides | reverse complement strand
TTTGAACATTTGTGTTATCCAGCTGGTATTTTAAAAAATCAAGTCTTACTTCCCTGATCCCATAAAAGAGAAAGGGTTCAACTTCAAGGATGATTTCAGTAAAAATGTATGAATGATGTTAAGGTTCCTGTGGGGAAAAGCAGTGATGAGCACAGGAGAGGTGGTAAGTTCATTAAACTGGCATAAAGAAAAACCCAGAGGAGGTTGCAAAGAATCAAGGGTAGCCCTGAAATGGTTACTCCAAGTAGCAAAGGGAAGATGAGGAACAGTTAAAACTGGATTTTGAAGGGGAAACTAAACCATGACACCCCTGTTACAACAACATTTTCATGTTTCAGCCTGTGTTTTATGACTTGCTACGTGAGGTATAAGGAACTGGGCAAGACTGAATAAACAGAAGATGCTTCTCACTTCAGCACATATCAGATATGGCCCAGACAATAGCTTGACAGGGTAGGTGGTTTAGATCAGAATCAAACACACGGTACAGTAAGAACAAGGATGTATATAAAGCTGTTTATGAATTTGAGATTTAATGTAGAAGATGCAGTAATAAACACTTTTTATATGGAGACAGATGAGTGTTTAAAAATGGGCCTAATATTTATCAGCTTTGGCTGGAAGAGAAGTAATGAGGCAGAAAGACATGGTGTGTATGATATACAATGCCTTTTT
The DNA here is from genome assembly GCA_035590195.1 of Aviceda cuculoides. NCBI lineage: Eukaryota > Metazoa > Chordata > Aves > Accipitriformes > Accipitridae > Aviceda > Aviceda cuculoides. The sequence goes on along the minus strand of JAVJGG010000054.1, from coordinate 18,309,833 downwards.
ACAGTGCACCTTGTGACCCTACTATTTGGGTGTCCTGATTACTAAACTCTTCACATAGCCCTGACCAGACATCTGGAAGCCATTCAGGAAGAACTAAGCCATGGACTGCAGTTCCTCATGTGCAAAGGAGGATGATTTTAAGACTCCGCAAGGGAAACAAAAGTTGAAAGGAAGAACGAGTTCTTATTTAAGCTATGTTAGGTGTGGTATGTTTGCTTTTGTTCACCAAAGCCTGGAGTATGTTTTTATGCATCCAAGCAACAGGACCAGGAACATTGTCCTTGATCTCTCAGGAAATGGGTCATCTCAGCCTGAATCCCCTGCCTGATGGGGAAACAGCATCTTCCCAACATCTTTGCCATTTATAACTTCTTATTCTATGCTGTACTCACTAACTATAACTAGGAGGCTACTGTTTCCATAGCAGTAATGTTAAACAGATATTTTAATCACTCCTGAGATGTTCGTATCAGAGCTGGAAACAAAAGAGCCTCAGTGCTTGATGGAAGCATTTTTCAACTATCATAATTCAAAGTACTGGTAAAATAATTTCTGTCAAGATGTGATACCCCCCCATGCTATGGAAACACCAACCCCATGTCTCCATTAAGGCCTGAAAGGCTTGGGAAGCTGGCAAGGACTTCACTTCCAAAGTGGCAAGGAAAGTGCAGGAGAGGACAGTGATTATTCCAGCCTGCCATATCTGGTGTTAGGTGGAGAGAGCTATATGGCACTGTGAATCAAATGTGTGAGTCTGGAGAGCCTTGGAGAGTGGGAGCCAAATGTATGAGCTGGATAAAGGGGTTTTTTGCCTTTTTTTTTTTTTTTTTTTTTTAAACTATGAATGAAGGTTAGGACCCTAACAACAAAGCACTGGGACAAAATGAATAATCATGATGACACTGAAAGCTGTTAAACATCTCTAGCGACTGTCTGAAGGAACCAAAGGTACACTATGTGATGCTGATAAAAGAGGCAGTTCATGATAAGACTAAGAGTGGTGCTTGAGGCCACTTGCAACAGAAAGTGCATTCCTCCAAATAAAAAAGCTTGATACACTCTGTCTGACCTTAGCCTGCCATCAGTCACAGACACTTTGCAATATAACACACTGTTGGTGACAGTTTCAAAAATTAAAGAATGATTGAAGATCCAAATACAGGCAGCTGGAAATAAGTATGTCACAGCACACAGAGCAGGGCTTAGCACCGAAATTACACCAGGTGTCCCATAATATGCAGTATATGGCACGCACTAATCTACACTGTTAATTAACTATTGCTTCCTTGCCCCTGTGGCACAGAAGTTCATGTGAAATCCCAGAGTCTGGTTTGGGCTCTTCTCAGTGAACACCTCCCACCCCAGCTGCACTGTCACTTCAGATGTTCCCTGGAAAAGGACAGTTTCTTGATCAACGCAGAGGCTGCTAACCACTCCCATTGCTCTCTGCCTGCTTCCTGAACTGCGTCGTGCACTCAACTAAAGATAAAATTTGCATTATTCTCAAGCTAAAATTTGCATTATTCATTACGTTCTTATTTATTTTTCATATTTGCAGAAATCTAGTAAGAGGTTTTCTTTCCCTGGCTGCCATCTCCCCAGTGTAACCTAGGCTAGGAAGGAAAAGACTCAAGTGATAAAAAAAAGGACAGTAGGTAAAGCTGATACCTCAATGAAGACAGCACAGCCCAGCTACCAGTGATGGCAAAATACAACAGTCTTTGTCTCAGAGAAGTGTTTTCAATGCAGTGCATTGCTTATAGGAGAAGGATGGAAGAGAGTCACATCTCAGCATTGGGGAGTCTTTGCTGTGATTAGAAAGTGCCAGTTTGCACAGGTTTCACTATCACTTTTTCAATATAACTTTCAGCAGATATTGTGGTACTTTTTTGTGACATGGAATAGCTATTTCGGCTTGAGCAAAATTTAAGGCTTAAGTGCACAGCTGTCAAAACTGAAGTTCCTAAGTAAGACTGACATTGGCTTTAATTACTCAGGTATTTGAAATCTGGTCTGTACTTAAAGGATGACTAATACAGGCTGGTTTATTTAAATTTTCTCATTCCACAGTTTATAATACTTCTGGATGATAACAATCAAGAAAAGCTCTAATGAATATCGTCAGAATAAAATCATAATACACTTACAGGAAAGTAGGTCTCTTGACCAAACACTTTTTTTTTATCACAGTACATTACAAAGCCACTTTTAAAATCCACAAAAATTCTTTAACATCTAAAATAACCATCAGGAAACATCATGGTAGTGTAGCATTGACTGGGAACAAGAGGCAAAGTTTTATGTCTTTTATTAAAAAAATTTCCAGACACAAACCAGAATTATCAGATTTTGTGACTAGATTAACCTTAATGCAGCACTAACCATGCCACATGAATTAAACCTGTTATTTGACAGTGCAGGATATACGAAGAGCTTTATTTACAAAAATTTGGTGACCAATACTACATCTTAGACTTCCCATGGTGGCCACTGCTTGAACGAAGAAAGGAAGTGGGGAGTCTTGCTCTATTTGCTCTACATAATTGTATTTCAGAAAAGTCAAATGGAATTGACTGTGAATCAACCCAGGTAAGAGCTGCCTGCCAAAAAACAACAACAAAAACCTTAGAAAAAGATGAGCTAAAGCAGCAAGCTCAGCATCTTGAAACCCTCCTTAGATCAACATTCTTTCTGTAAAAGCCTTTCTTGTCAATGTCCCTGGCTCCAAATTATGTTTCATGGGGACCTACTCACCAGAGCACATCATCAGCACTTTTTGAAGTGGAATAGAAAATTTCCACCACTGTGTTTATTGATCAGAAAATGCTTCATAATTAGGCTTTTCTTTTTTTTATGCTTGTTTATGTGAAATATCACTCTAAAAGAAGTCAGTGAGGTATTCCAATAATGGTGAAATATTCCTTTTTCCATTTCCCAAATGTAACTCTTGTGTCTACCATTTAGAATTTACTTTCTTTCTAATAGTATTAATTTTGTAAACATTAAAAAATTGTAATCTTTTAAAGCCAAAGTAAAAACCTATCATTCAGGTAAATATTAAACATTTTACGCAGTCCAAAACAAAATCCTTACAATACTTTCAATATATGGCAAACATATTTTGTTTCAAACTTTCATTCACAACAAAAATGAACTTGAAACATCAAAACCTCCTTGCGGTATAGAAGTTCTGAATTTCAGTCAGTTCTATTCATTCCAAAATCCTGGGCTGATGTCTCATGAGATGTCTTGTTATACCTACTTGAGTGCACATTAAGAGGAATGGAATAGGGGAAGGTCACCAGGAAGGACACCATGGCCAGGGAGCTCCTGAATTGGCCACGACTGCTGTAGCTCCAAACCTGGTGAGTAACTTGGGTAGAGAATCAGTCTGAGAGGCAGGACTTTCGGCACATATGGATTTTAGCATCCACAGTAGTGTTTGAACATGGTGGTCCACTGTCATTGTTCTGGTCAGGGCGCCTTTGTGAGGCACAGACATTCCAAAGCAAGGAGGACCAAAATCCATGACAATGTGTGGCATTTGGGAGCCTGTCTGGGTTCCCACTCCTGGGTGCTGTCCCAGGCAGCCACCCTTTGCCTGAGACTACACATTGAGAAGAATGGCCTTGGTGCAGAAATGGACTTCTTTTGGCCATTAAAGGTGGCAGACCCTTTTTTGGTTGGCAGGTGTGGAAGTTGCTCAGTGGTCACCTTTTAAAATTGAAAAAGGCAAAGGATTTACAGACCTATAAAGAAGGAAATTGGTAATAGAAATAATACCTGGGAAGATGGTTAATCCTTGACTTGCCTGAGAGCCCTTGTTGTTTGAAGGACCTATAACCTGGTTTCCATGACTTGTCTTAGTAATTAGAAATACCTCGGTCTCAGCTGTGCTGGCCTGTGAAGCACCTCACAGATATCCAGTAGGTTTTGCACTGGCTTTGAATCACGTAAGTCAGAAGCAGCTGTTTTTGTGCCACGTCTCACAGTAACGCTGAGCTTGATTAAACTCTGAACATCAATGCGTTCTCTGCTTCCAATTCAAGCTGGTCTCTAAGCTCTGGCTTTGAAATGTCACCCTGGAAGAAGGCAAAACAAACACCAGAAAATTTCTTGAGAAGCTTTTAATTGCTTTTCATTCCTCAATTTGCCTTCTCTTCCCTTCCCACTCAGAAAAAATAATTGGTTGTTTTTTCTTTTTAACAAAAAACAAACTACGAGAAAAGCAGGTATCATCCTACTCCAACAGCTGTATGTGATTTACAGCACATTTTGAGTATGCTGTTTTCATTTTCATCACTTGCCTCAGAGCAAACTTATCTGTCTGCAAGTGTGATCCTAAGAAAGTGCACACCACAAAAGCACTGGCAATCTTGCACATTTGAGTCAAGTCAGGCTACGAACTTGCTCTGTTATCACTGCTTGTGTCTGCTATCTGAGAAAAAGTTAGCTCCGTAGCTAGTGGATAATAGTGGAACTCTGTTGATTGCTGGAGGCCAAGATATCCTGCTTATGGAAACAGCTACTATTTGTCTTATTTTAATCTGATCAGATCCTCAGTGGCTGCTAATCAGGGCATTTCCAGTGGAGAACAAAGTCTGAATGTCTGACAACTCCCCTCAATTTACATAGAGTTGTTGCTGGAATTTGCCAGTCGCAGCTCCTCCACCTATGCAGATCTGGACCAGGATTTTGTGGCTAAGTGCACTGTGCCCCTGGATAACACAATTACACAACACAGGGAACCTTTCCTCATTTCATTCCCAGCTCTACCTTTTCATGTTACCTGACAGGGTTGACCTGCAGTCATTCCAGATACAGTTGGAAGCTATCGGTGTGTCAGTGTCTAATCAGGCAGCAACTCTTGGTAATGCATTACCTGTTTGGGACTTAGAAACAGAAGTTTGTCTTTTTCTTACCCTAGTTCTCATAAGGCATCAGTACTGCAATTCTTAATTTTATGAGGCTAATAAATTTAAACTTTCTTTCCATGTTCTGTGGAAAGACAAAAAGTTGTTATTATTCTTGCAAAACCACATTAAACAGAAAGCAACAACAACTAGAGTATTGCTGACATTGCTTAATGAAAACCAGAGCACTGCAGTGGAAAACACGCTGGGAAGGACAGCTTCAATTAGACGAAAGGAGAGATTAAAGACCTCTCTTTTATACAACCTAGGGAAGGAATGTGAAAGAATGGGTTTGAAGAAGGGTCTAATTGAAGGATAAAATGGAAACAGTAAATGGCTTACGATAAGATCAGTAAGCAGAGACAGTGAAGCCAGTATTGCTAGGAATATGCGTAGAAGTTCATAACACCCCCAAAAGCCTGTTCATTCTGGAACAGACAGATACAGAGGAACTATCCCAGGAATTGTGAGCATGTAGAAATCCTATTGGGCAAGGACAAAAGGTTTGAAAGGGAAGAATGTAAATAGTTTGAAAAAAAACCCAAGTATTTTTTGCATTAAAAAAATATTCACTGAAATGGGACAAAAGTCAGAAAGATCAAGGTCTTTTCCTGAAGGAGGAATGAATGAAATTTGGTGACAATTATGCTCTGAAGATACCCCTGTAATCACAGAAAATTGGTCTTCTCAGTAGGGAAAATCTGCACAGCTTGGAAGGGTAAAAACCCTTAAACTTGAAACTACTATAACCGCGTGTCATATTTCTTCTTAACACATTGTATAAAAGAGCTTTGACTTAGACAAGTATGTTTTTAATTAATTTAAATTGTTAATTCAACCAGGCTAAGAACAAGGGCAGGGAGGGAGGAAAGTGGGATGATGGAAATTATTTCAGCTTCAAAGAATTTTGAACTGCATTAACAACAGCAAGAGAAATAGGATACCAAGAATAGGAGGTTTTCTGCAAAGAAGTCCTTGTTCTCCCTAGGTTTTCTGTAACAGCTCAAAAAATTCAGCCTTTTTGTTTGCTGCTTCTCTGACTTTGAGGCAGGGCTAACCAATCTTGTTTTCATTCACCTATCGATGCCTTGGATAATGACTCCACCTGAGCAATCTGCTGCCTGTCTTCCAGTGCAATCTTTTTTTCACCACTCCCTGGTTGGCAGCACAGGTTAAGTGCTATTATCTCTTGTAGTTAATATTGCCATCTGATACAACTGACCATTTTAATTATTCCATGAATTGTCTGAATGTATCTGCCCTCTTGAGAGGCCATACGCATCCCATTTCTTTGTGTTCTTAACTGCTGCCTGCCTTGTCTTCGTACCACACACTTGTTCTTGTCACTTGGTCCTTTCCACTGTCTATGCTTATTCCACCGAATTTCTTTCTGTCTCAGCTATTAAAAGCCCTGAGGCTAGTCCAGTATGTGTGCGTAGGTAGGTGTGTACATGCATGCATGTATGTACGTATTTCCTCTATTCAGGCCATGCCACCTCCCTGCTCCTTTTTGATGGCAGATATTCCAGGGACAGCTGCCTGGCCACATGCATGTGTGGTGGTGGAAGGAGGGGAACCTGCTCCTGGAAAAGAAGGGTATTGCAAGCCAGGCCTTAGAGATGTAAGGAAAAGTATGTGAGGAAGCTTGGCTGGCATCTGCCTCTACCATATTGAGCTCTTTCCAATGTCCTGTGTCCATTTATTTCATCAGTGCTTAAAATCTCTTTGGAGTATTTATATTTTTTTATCAGGTGTGTCTAAGAGACACACATAATATAATTGGTCCAACAGTAAATCTGCTGTGATGTGTTTATAAATGCAGGCTTTAGCTTCTCTGGGAAGTTTACAATTTCCTATTGAGCGATGTAAGTTTACACAGAGGTAGAAATGTGAACCAGAAGAACTAGGTCATTATAGGAGAGTTTCTATTTTTACCTGAAGTAGCTGAACATTGACTGACATCCTTATGAAAGGATGCCACTGTTTTCTTATTGACTTATTGGCATTGTGTCTTCTCTTTGGTTTAAACTCTGCCCTGGTGGGGTACTTAGGAATGTTCCTGTTGCAGCAGCAGACGTATGTACAGCCATCCAAATTAATTAGTCCTGTTAATCAACATGGTGTATTTGCCCAGGCTGAACAGTACGCTGATGGGATTTTTAACTTAGCTGCTTAGCTTCCTTGGCACAGCTCTGTGTCACGTAGACATGTTTGGATTGACCTAGATGACATGCCTGGTTACTGGTACTGTTTTTCCCCAGAGTGATAAGTGACCATCAGAGGTTCACAGGTGGAACTCGTGATCCATGAAGAAGAGCAGGACCTGGAGCAGCTCCCTATCACCAGCTGCCTCTGGTTAACTCTGATAGCCTAACAGGGCACTCCATCCCTAACACACACTCCAGGCGGGTGATTTCTACCTCCTTTCTTCTTCAGCACATAGAGCTTGGTTAATGTTCTGAAAGGAGAATTATTGTGGTGGATAAAGATGATCCAGAGTTTAAAATTGCTGCAGGTTCTGCAGTTATTCTCTGTTCAGGTAAGTTGCTCCATCTACTACCAGGAAAGGGAAATGGGCAAAGGTTGGACTCTTTGCTCACTGCTATGGCTGAGCAAGCACAGGGAGGTGAATGGTACGTAACTGTCAGTACAGAGACTAGCAGTGAGACTGGTTATGAGTCTTCCTATAAACACCTTCTGTGCTTTTTTACTGCCTTATGAACTTGAAAACTTCAGAAGTTATTTGGCAAGGAACAGGAAAATGTCTCTAATCTTAAACCTTCGTGGGCTGGAGAAAGCCATTTCCCAGGCAACTCTGATCACATGGATGTCACTGTGTGCTTTCCATCACCTCCATCCTGGCACACCATACCGCAGATCCTAGAGAAGGATGGGTCCGTAATGCAAGATCCTGTGTAGGCAAGTGCTGTTGCTCACGTAACCGGATTTACTCAGGACTGGGTCTAGGGTCACAAAATAATTGCCTTAGTGGTGTGTGATACCAGCTGTCTAGTATATCTGAACAACTGTGCAGAGAATTTGGAAGGCTACTGCCTTGTGCCTATGCTCATCTGGGAGCTTTTTCCTCCTTGATAGGCTTCCATCACATCCTGCACCTTTCTTGAATATTTTATGCCAAATTTGTCCTCTGGTCAAATCTCAAAAATTAAATTGGTCTGTAAGAGAGTCCATTTATGCTTCTCTGTTCTTTGGTCACTCAGAAGATGCAAATCCTGCAGAAGAGAGGAAGTTACTACATTTTATATAAAACGTATGTGTATACCTGTGACCGCTCTATTTAATGTAGAGAGAGGCTTCATTGTGATGTATGTTTTTTATACATATATATATAACCACTTGAGAAACCACCTGACTTTGAAAGTGCAGTGAATCAGATTCTGCCTCTGTTATATAAAATGATCCTTCAGCTTTGACTTTGTTTAGACAAGGCACTGCTGAAAGTACCTTTTAATATAAGCAAAGGTAGTGGAAATGGTCTACCTCTTCAAACGCACCAGTGTGGCTTAGCTTCCCAAATATGTTTTGGTACCTAATTGCCACTGATGTGGCCTCTGAGATAGTCATTATATCAGTCATTTCATAGAAATGAGACTCAGCAATTTTTCTAAAGCTCTTAGGGAAAAAAGTTTGAGGAAGGTATTTATCAAATGGAGTGAGACTGAACTGGACAGAGGCCCGTCTATTTTCTCCTGTGGAAAGCATAGCATTTGAGGCAATTAGAATCATGGCAGTTTTGCTATTTCCTGTTTTTAAGCCTTTTGAAGTATATTTGAACATAACCAAAATTTTAAAAGCTCAGTACATTGTGCATGATGTTAGAAAACGTAGTCTGAAATTTTAATGGAGACTAATCTGTGCTTGAGATGGAAACTAAGTAGAAACCAATGAAAACTTCAACAGATGTGTAATAAGGTCCTATGGAAAGGAGGAGAATGATTTGTGATGTGCATTTTGAGCAGAGTAGATGGAACATGGTAAAGATGACAGTGGCATGTGTGGGTAGTTTATTCTGTAGCGGGGGCAGAGTAGCAAAGACCGTAAAATCTGAAACTAGCGCAACTCTGGGCATCCCACAGAGAACCAAAGTCCTACTTTTGAGGAATGAGCAGAAATAAAACCTTGTGAAGCACTATGGCAACTATCACCAGGGATACCATCACAGATCTGAAACATGTTTATCCAGAAGAATTACAAGTCACGGAGTGGGATGATAAACTTGGAAATGGTATTTTAAAAGTATAAACACTGTCACCTGGTAATTGCAGTGGTATAGAAATGTGACACTTGGAATTCTTAATAAAACAAAGCTGTTTTTAAGAGATACTGCAGTGAGTATCTCCTATAAATAGCAAGTTGTATTTGCAAAATATCTGTACACAAGAGAACTGAGCATTGTGCAAGAAGGGAAACCAGACCAATAATCACTATCAATATCACTGCAGTATAACTAGGTAAAGATCTTTAAACAAAACAAAGGTTAAAAAAATTTAAACAGATAATCGCAAAAATATTTTCTGGTCCTATGTAAGACCAATACATACTGACATCCGCAGTTAATTGTGTTTGTGGGTGAAGCAAATTCCATTGGGTGTAATGTGGTCCTCATGGATAGGGTTCAGTCGAGCTATACTCATATTTGGCAAAAGTGGAAACCCCAACTAATTCTTGGCTCTGTTTTGTTTTAAAGAGGGAAGTGGGAACTGTCACATTCTGTCCCTGGATGTATCACTGACCTGATCTATCGCATTGGGCAATTCATCTACTTGTTTCAAGTTTCTGTCTTTCAAAGGAAGACAAAAGCTTTCTAGAGTATTGTGAAGATGAGATACTTACCATTTATGCAGCGGTTTAAATGTGTGAAGTGTTGGTTTGCAAAATGCTGTATGACATAGTTTGTTGGCCTTCTTCACAACTGACATTTTTTATCATGTGTCTTGAATGCTTTTCTCTTCCACCTATACCATCTACAAGTCATTTTGTTTCTCCATGAGTTCTCCAGTTTCACGTAGTTCTTGTTCACGCTGTCTGCTCACATCTTCTGCAGACTATGGAAAAAGACAGTGTTATCCTTTACTCATGCTGAATTAATGAGTGATCCTGTAAGAACAATAGCTAATAGTAGCAGTCTGTGTAAACAAATGTTTCCAAATCTCACTGCCAGGCCTTGTTCAAATGTGAAGTTGAACTGTCTTTGCTGGTAGTTAGATGGTTCCAGTCTCCTGTCCCACCTCTCTGGGTGTATAAATGTCCACCAACCTTTGCAGATGCTTCAGTTAATAAAAACAAACAAACAAAAAATCCAGCGTGCCACAAGTCCCTTGGTCTCTGCCAGGATCTGTAGCCGGTGCTACTTGGCTCCCCCACAAAGGAGGTTGGCATCCAGGAGCAAGGCTGGGTCACCCTGACAGCACATCTGCATGTCTGCTTGTGCCCTGAGCCACCTGACAGAGAAAAATAAGCAAGACTTCAGTCTACATCGCTGATGACCAGGCAAGTACAAAGCACCCTAAATCAGGAAAATATTTCTAACGTTTGAGATTTGAGAGAAATTAGTGATGTTTTTGTAGTAGTAGCCTAATCCTGATTTTGAATAACAAAAAGCTGTTTCTGAATAGTAGGAAAGACAAAAGAAAAGGACAAAGAAAATTTATCACAGACACATTCCTTCTTAGTCTCAAAAATACTGTCATCTCCGTATTGTCTTATTTTCAGATTCTGATATTGTTTGCTCAGATACACGTTTGCTCTTAATTGCAATGCCGCGAGGAGTTTGCCTTCCAATTTGCCTCCCAATATGACATCAAACCATTTCTCAATGCTTACATCTTGGCTTATGACTTAAGAAAGGAGCACTTTGTTCTGCTGTGTTGTTTAAGATTACTCTTTGCTGTTATTGGCAGAAATATGTTACTGTCACTTCCACACTGACACAAATCCAATCGTCCTTTCAGTGGATGCCTTACCCAGATTAAATTAACCAATATGCATCGTATAAAAGCATTTCAAGTTAAAATGGTTCATGTCAGTCAAATAGCCAAGAGGCCCAATGATTCATTACAGCTGATATCTTTAGTTATATTAGTATTGCATCCATATTTTTTTTAAAGGCAATTAATTTTTTGCAGCCTGGATTTTCTTACTGCCGAACACATAGGCCTTTATGATTGAATTTGCTTGGACTGGGGAGCTGCATGATTTTTTTTTTTTTTTTTTTTTTTCCCCTCTAGCTTTTTGTCCCGTGTTTCAAGGGTGGCAGAACAGTTGCTTGGTCTGATGCAGGCGGCAGCTGCGGCCCCTGTGTGGGTGATGCACGGGGCACAAAAGCATCCCTGCGAGGCACCCACGCTCTGCTTCCTGCAGGGCACTTGTTTCCTTTCCACTTGTGACAGCATTCTGCCCACACTTTTCAAACCAAAAGATGACATCCTTGTGGAGCAGTTTATTCCGAGTGATGAACGATTCAGGTGGTTTTTCCCTAGCTTATGAAGATGAAGAAAGACAGCAAAGCCTCTCCTAATGATTCAGTGTAATAGTTAAAAAAGTCAGGGCTTATTTCTAGATGGATGTGGTCATAGTTTTCCCTTTGTAAGTGCATATACCAAGTACAACTCAACTATACTGCCATATGAATCAGAAGTGCCTATATAGAAAGCCTGCTGGTGTGGGAGTTTCAAGCATGTGTTAGCGAAGAGAAGCTGTGACTACCTTAAGTGCTTTTTGAAAGACCATCTCGTGCTCTATTACAAATAGAAGAAACAACTATCTGCATTAGGTACATAGCACAGATACTCTTTGCATCATCTAATCATGAAGACAGGGTAAGATGGAATCTTACTTCACTTCATACGAGTTCCTGTGAGAAAACCACAGAGCTACAGCTTTCTGCTTGGTTGCAAAAGCATAATTTAGCTACTTGGTTCTATCTGTTCTTGGTAATTCTATAATCCATTTTTATAGCAAATTAAATAGGAAGGGGATAGATGAATTTTCCATGCTATTATGTATCAAAACATCCTAGGGCTAACTCACAAAGAGTTTCATATAGCGGCTCCCCCGTGCCCCCAAGGCTACATGTCTGAAATCAGAACCACTTGGTTCAGAAAAGACAGCAACAATTAAGGATGGAGGGTGGTTTCCATGTGGTGAAAATCAGTAATTTTTCACAGTTCCCAGAAGAGCTACCCAGCCTATTTCAGCAGAGCACTCGGCTCCTTAGATGCCTCCAGGGCTTTTCGTCAGAGTTGACTGTTCTTGCGGATGCACACCAGAGTTAGCAAGCTGCAGGCAGCCCCAGTGCAAAAGGGACAGGGCTAAAATCTCTGGACTCGACACGTGCTGATGCTGGGGAAAATCTCAGGTTTTCTAGTGCCTTCTTCCTTGCTCTAAGAACTAGGTAACACTGATGGAGCCCCTCAATGGAAACTTTCCATAGCAAATTTCAAACAGAAGAGGTAGGAATTTGTGACTGTATTCAGTGTCAGAGACTTCTGAATTTAGGGGCTTACAGTGGAATATAAGGGGCATAAACTGGCTTACCTTTTTAATAGGCTTCAAACAATACAATCAGCATACAATCTTTTAGCTATCTGATTATTTCATCTCATTAGCTGATTTATTTCCTTTATGATGAGTCTGTCAGCTAAGATACAATGGGACTGCAAAATAACTCTTCAATTTAATGGCTTTCATTAGATAACGAGGTTCTTGCTTGAATGAGTAAGGAATTAAGAGCAATTTAGCTCATGAAGGGCAGCAGTGATCACAAACTGAATTTGAACTTATGGAGGGGGCCAGGAGGAGCAAGAAATATTGTTATGAACTTTAAATGGCAGTTAAAATACACATGGGGTCTGTGGATAGAAAAGAAATACAAAACCTAAATACCCTGATTTTTTTTTTTTAAATGATAAATGCTTATTAACCAGTCATAACATTCTGACATTCAGATAAACAGCTATATTAAAACATAGCATTTGAGTAATGCAGCTTTTGGCTAGTACCTTAAATTTAGTGCTATTCCCACTGAAATAAACTGAAATCAGGAGTGGCCATACTGTGCAAGTTGAGTGAGACCAAAAGAGCATCTTTCCCATCTCCAGTACAGACTGGGTCCAGACCCATAGCTTTATTAATGCAACCTTAACACAAAATCTATTGAATTCAAAAGAAAGATTTCCCTGTTGATTTCAGAAGGAGCAGAAGCAAGCCATATAAGTGGCAATTATATATTCTTTGCCTATTTTGAAGCAAAAAAAAAAACCAAAACAACCCAGAATATTTTGAATACTCACAAAATAGTTGAAGTACGTTGCATTAATCTTAGTTAATACAAAAATACCCCAAAGTTGAAAGAATTATAATAAAGATAGTCTCAGTTTTGCTTGTAAAAGCATTTATACTTATCACCATGATGTTTGTCTTTCCACTGCTATGCTCCATGGGAGACACTTTGGTGCTGTTGGTGGTGTTATTTAGTTGAGGCCCAGCCCTTCTCAGAGCCAGGTGACTTGCTGCCCTTTATTGTAATAAAAGCAGAGAGTTTACTGGTGAAACAAGCAACCTGGATAATTACCTCAGGGTCCTATGGGCCAGCAGGCATGGGAAGAGGGACGGATGGTCTGGGGTGTGGGTGGGAGCGAGGGGGGCTCAGATGAGCCCAGGGAGGCGTAGGAATTGGGAGCTCTGGGGTTTATTGCCCACAGGTCACTGGGGTGTTGTGTTACTCCAGTCAAGGACTTTCAGGGATGAGCACTTGTAAAGGGCTTTTGGGTCCTTGAAAAGAACATGCTCATGTATTTCCAGAGGTAACCTCAAGGGTCCTAAAGAGAGGATGAAAGACTCGCATTTCCTCAGACTGCTTTCGAAGGGTGCAGGCTTCCTGCCCTTCACACAGTCCTGAAAAGGAGACCAGGACTTGCCCCCTCTCTTGTTCCAAAGGGCATACCAACCTTTTTTAAAAAAAAAAAAAAAAAAAGCTAATTAAGGAAATAGTGACTATGTAGTATGCCAGAATCTGCAAAATGTGGGTTTATATTTTATGTACACAGTAACACAAAACCTTTTTCTCCTTTATGTGTTGCTATGGAGATGCATACAAAAGATCTTATTAGGAGAGATTTTAGGTAGTTTAAATGCAAGTGATTTATGTGAAAGGAGTATAAAATAATTAATTATTTTAAAATAAAAAAAAGGAGTATAAAATAATTTCCAATTTAACTGTTAGCTTCTGTTTGCTGTGGTACTGGAGACTGGAAATTTACTGCTGCAGTGACAAAATACATACTGATGAGAGACTCGGGCAGCAAAGAGTTATTGGGGTGTGGACCCTTTTATCAAAAGAAAGGCAGCGTGAGAATATTTTTGAGTATTTTTTTTTTAGGTTTAGCACATGCTTGTTCTGGATTCCCTTTGCTCCAACACCAGAGAGAGCTTTCTGTCAAACAGACCCTTGATCAAACAGCTTAGAAGTTGTTTTTATTCAAGCTCCTTGTGTAAAAGTTGTTCTTGTACAAGTCGTTCTTGTACAAGTCCTTAGATTACAGCCAAGTACTAAAAGGGAGGAGAAAAAAATTACTGACCTCCAAACCCCACTGTTTCATGATGAGCCACACTCCTGGAGCTAATATTTCCTCCAGAAACCTGCCTTTTTTTTTGTCTTTTCAGACTCAGGTTGTCTGGAAATTGTCCTGGAAAGCACAGGAAAAACTGTCAGAATGCTTATAACTTCAGGAAATTCATCATGGACTGCCAAGATCCAACATGTCTACACTACATTTTCAAGTATAGTAACATGCACCTAGTTACAAGTATTATATGTGTACTTTCAATTAACAGACACCTAGTTACTGGCTGTCCTAGCCAGTTTTCCAACACAGCAGGATAAAAACTGCTCACATTGACTTCAGTGAATGCCCCAAAGCATATTGAATTGTAGCATGCAAAAGGCAGGATTTCTTTCCCATCTGTTCACGTGTATCAAATATTGCATGAATGTAGATGATGATAATTCATGCCAGTTGGGGGTTATTTGGATGTAGTGTTCTGTTTTGAGCTCATCTTTCATCGTACCATGTTCATCAGTGCTTGGGTCCTTTTCATCCACTGGCAGTTAGGATTTTTTGAGGCACGGAGGGGTTGCTTTGCTTGGCTTTTCATTAAATTCCTGTTATGGAAGGATAGCAGGTATGATCTGAGAGGAAGAAAAGCAGTGTTTTTTCACAGAAGTAGCAAAATACAGTTCCAGTGTGAGCGAGATCAGTGTCAAAAGGTATCTGCTTCCAAGGAAATACGCTGTATGAGAGAAATAAGATCGCAGTTTTCTCCCACTGCAGCTTCTCTATTTTGATTACTATCTGTGTTACAGTCCAGGGAAAACAGCAACAGGAGGAGAAGCTGCTGTTGCAAAACAACCGGGCACACATGGTATTAAGAATAACCTTTTTTTTTAAAAGTGACAGTAGGATGATACTTGATGCTCTCATTAGCATTGCAGGATGTGCTGGAGCACAAGGATGCCCATGACCTGAGGCTCATGCCTGAGGCAGTCCGTCGCTTCTCCCAGCACTTTCCTAGGACCTCAAACCTGAGAGAGTATTCTTCGTGGGTGAAACTGTGTAGTGACTGAGAAGCAAGTAAAAGTGGATGATGATTTAACCGTTTAGGAAAAATCCATGTCACTTACAAGTTCCTGTGTTATACACTCGTGTTAGTTATCTAACCCACTATATCATCCATCGGGAAATTAGGCACAAGCTATCCAGCCTTTGCCACTTGTAAATGGATTTGAACCATGTGGCTTGTAAACCTCATAGCAGTCCTAATGTGAGTTCAGTTGGGTTCCATGTGCTGCTTCTAAAAACAAGTATTACTAATGTTTTTACATCAAACTCATAAAACTTGGAACTGGTTTTAGGTCTGGATCTGACCTTTCCCAAAGTCTGGGAATGCTCAGATGATTATTGTAAAGCTGTGAAGCCAAAGAGTAAAGGCAACACTTGGTAAACGTCCACGAAGAAAAGCATTAAGAAGCACAAAACATTTTTGTGTCACATAGCTGCTATGGCCCAAAACCAAGGGACAGTGACTCTCTGGTGTAATGTCCTGGACTCTTATTTGTTCTGTGAAGTACCTCTCTGTTAAGCAGAAAAGCCGCACAGTCATACAGGTTTGCTTAATTTGTTCAAAGGAGTTGAAAAGTTTAGGTAGAGTCCCTTCCTGGCTGTGTGCATGTTGGGAGGAAAAAAAAGCAAATTATTCCACTGTTAGTTGGACAGCATTATAAAATTAACATTCAGCCAAATGCAGATTTTCTTCTGCAAAAGATCTTATCAGCTTTTGGAAGAAAATAGCTGCCTTTTCTTTGCTGGGTGTCCAGTAGAAGGGGTCCGATAAGAATGGACGCTGAAAATGAACAGCAGCCCTTTAAACCACCAGTCCATCACAATAACAGCTGAGGATGGTTCACTTCTGCATATTTGCTAGTGTTTGTTCCAGCCACAAAACGTGGGTTTTTTGGAAACCTGATCCTTATGAGCTCCAAATGCCCATGTGGGCGACAAATTGCCCTTTATAAAAGGAACACAGCATTTCTTACTCCCCTTCATGGATATTAACCATTTTCTTCTCAGAACATTGCAATGATTTAGCTGACTTTTCTGCTTTGCAGATGTGAAAAATAAGGTTAAAATGAAAAGTACAAAACCCAAGAGAGAAATAATTTAAGGACAGAGTTCTGGAAAAAAAATGTTGGTGGTTGCCTTTTTAATATTTAACTTCATAAAACCATTGAGAGGTTGGGTTTTTTTTCTTTGTATTATCCTTGTTAGGTCAATTTTGTTGATGATCTTGTAGTCATCCTAAAATCCTTCCAAGGGCCCAAGATGTCATGAATAGTACTGTAAATAGTGTGATAGCATCTTATTATCTAAGGCATAAATGGAAAACTATTATGGGTGACAAAATATTTTTTAGGAGGAAAATGAGCTAAGCAAATACGTAAAGAACCAGGCAGTATGCAGTGCATAACCCATTAGTCTAATTCATATCTGTAAAAAAAGCAACAATTAACTGAGTAAGTTTGGAGAGAGTTTCTTTCCCTCGGAAACTTTCCTTTCTTTTCTTTATAAGGAAATTATCTTCTTTAATGGATCATTTATTTCATAGCTGTCTGCAATAGAGTTTCTCCCCTTTCCTTTGAAATCTCTAGGTATAGTTATTGTGAGAGACAGTGAGCTGAAAGAAACACACAACAACTCCCTTGTTAGATCACCTATTACTCACTCTGGACATGATCTTTGCCCACTGACTTTGACTGGGGTTATGATGAGGTATGTTGTTTGGAAATAAAATTCAATAATACTGACCTTTCAGGAAAACTTGGAGTATATTTATATCACTGAATTAATTCCTGCCACCTCCGGGCAGTTGTTTGATCTCTTTGTAAAGATCTTTTCTTGTCAAATAACAGTCAGCTAGTCTTACTGTCTGCAAATCTCCCCCCTTGAAGGCTGTGCTGCAGTTATTAAAAGAAGACTACCTGAAAAGCAAAAAATGTACTGTTAGAACCTAATTATTGTGCATATGAGAGTAATTGAGGCTGCAGCCTTTACTTATCTGACCTAAGCTCCATAGTTCTCTGAGGTAGATAAATACTGGCATACTTGTTTTCTGGGTGGGAAATAAAGGAAGAGAGAGGTTGCATTATTTGTCCATGTAACATGATGAGTTCTTGATAGGGATAAGATTGGAAATCACAGTCTCTCTCTCATGTTCAGTCTATAGGCCTTGCTGCTTTCCTGAACGCCCTCTCCTGAAGGATGAGTCCTGTGAATGTGCCCTATAATATTGGATATTTAATGGTTGCAAAATTCACTGAAGCTGGTGGACTGGTGTTGCGGTCCCTCAGAGAGAGAGAAGCTAAGCATTCTTCCATTCAGTGAGAGAGAGAATGGTAGAAGATACTGTCCAAAATTACGGGAGTAATAGGATTAATAAAGAAGCCCATACATGATGGCTTGTGGGGGGGAACCAAACAAAACCAATTAAAAGGGGGCAGAATGTTACTTGAAATTATGCCAAAGAAACCACGCGATTTTTTTTTTCACTAAGAAATGGTTGCGTGAATTCAGATTTAACAGAGTTTCAAGATAAAAAGTGTTCTGCCTGGGGGATATGGCTCATTTTCATATTACAGGGAGTTCAAGTAAAATACCTTTGGATAAATAAGGTTCAATTGTATATAGAGCATGGTGAATGGAGTGGTTTGTTTTCAGGTCAGTGTCTGGAGTTGGAGATCGACTGCACAAGAGTAAGAGCAAGGGATTCGGTATATTAAGGACACATTCTTTAGGTACATTTCTTCTACAAGTGTCATGACAACTAAACGGACCTCCTAAACAGCAAAAGTTTATGCACTGCGGTTACCACACCGAAGGCTGGCTGTGCACGGTCTGTATTCTGCAGTACTGCTTACTTTATGATAAACTGATTGTCTTGCCTCATCCTCTGTAACTGCATTTGGGAACAATAAATGAGTACAAAAGTGTAACTGCCATAAAGTAAAGCTTTAAGATTTCATGCACCACCTTCTCTAAGCCATGATAAAAATACATTTCAATGTAAATATTGAATAGTACTCTGAAGCATGTTAATGCAAAAGCGTGGTTAATTCAATGTTGGTTGAAACCATGGAGCAGCACAGTGATGCAGTATGCCCAGAAATATCCCTGTATATGTCAATAGCAGGATTATCAAGCCGTGCTTGAGCATTTAAAAATATTGTAGTTGTAAAGATTAGGGGGAACAATTCTGCTTACCTTTTGGGTCTTTTTGTCCTCAGGGCCAGCTTCTGAGGGGCAACTGAGTGCCTTTGTGATATCTTAGCCAACACTAGTCTTTGCCTGAACTACTCATCTTGCAGAATTAAACCAGTCAAAACTTCAATGACCTTTCCTCAGAATACTTTTGTTTATCTGAAAATGTAACTAGAAACATCCAGAATGAAGAAAGAGAAATAAACCAAATAAATGACATCATCATTGCGTTACCTAATATTTCCTGCTAGTGTATAATAATTAACAATTACTAGGGGGCAAAAGAAAGCTAATCCATTCCTTGGAAAGTAAAGCGCTGTTATGACAAACTTCCCAAGTAACCTCAGCTGTCTCAGTGCGTTCCAAGCCAGACAAGCTGTTTCAGAGATAGCAGGGGATCAGGTTATCCTGGAGTGATGTGCTACAAGATCTGCACTTTGAACTGCATCCAGAAATGAATAGGTCATCAAGGCAGCTGCCGAGGAACCAGTGAAAATGTTCCTACTAGTTAAACTGGTCTAGCTGAGGGGTGGTCAGATTCAGCTCAAGTGGTAGTTATCTAAAAATACATAGGGATTTTGGTACACATTACCCAATTTCTACAATTTTCACCAAATTAAGAGTTGGAAAGTTATTAAGTTATCTGGTAAACTATTTTGAGGATGAAAAATGCTTCACAAATGACAGTGAGAATTATATGAATAGTGACTAAATAAAGTATGAGAGCTTGTGCTCCTGAACCGTGTTTTCAGAGCAGAGATAATCCTACTTGTAGTTTTCCTCCAGTGCTTACAATTTTCCACAAATACCCATGTCTTACAGCTGCACAGAAAACACAGCTCTGCACACCAAAAGTTTTATGACAATGTTGTAAGAAACTTTACTCCAGTTTCTGTTGTTACTAATCCCACTGTAAAACTGCAAACCTGTCTGGAGCTTCTTTACAGCTACACCGAAGTGACTGACGGTAGAATTTGGTCTCTATCAGATAGTCTTTGTTGATGCTTAAGCATTCGTGATGTCTAGTTTGTGGTGTTGGGTGAAATCTGTATCTTCTGTTTCAACATCTTTGCTGTTCTGGAACATGACTTGAATATTTTTCCTCATATGTGTGTGAAATTAAATCCAAGGGATAATGTTTCACTCTGGCTTATTCCAAATTTCATTCCAGTATTGACCTCTTTATTTTACCCTTGCAGTGATTTGGCAAAAAATGTCTATCAGTCTCCACTTCTTGAATTCTGTTTGATCCTGGTAGGTCTCTGTGCATCCTTAGGCAACCGGCAAACTGCAGGTTGTTGCCTCCTCTGCTGTTTTTGTACTTGTGGTGAGATGAAATGCACTGTTAGCACCAGGTGAAGTGTTTGTGGCGCCTGGTTAAACCAATATAGGCAAAGAGTATGTTCACTTTGATATCTCTCTTTACACTTTTTACAGTGGTGAATGCCACCAGTGGTTTCCTTCACAGCAAGCCCATCCTTCAAATGGGAACCCTAACACTGTGCTCAGAGCAGCAGACACCTGCTGTGACAAAGGGGACTGAGAGTGCCATCCCCCAGCCATATAAAAACATGGGTAAGACAACCATAGGAAAAAAAAAAAAGGGAAAACTTGTTATGGTTCAGAAAGGTCTTGGATTGATTCATTAAACGAATCTGCTTTGGTTCAGACCACATGACCAAACCAAAGCAAGAGATTACATAAGGTTGCTTACCTTTTTTCTAGATCTGCTAATGTATTCTCCTATGTAAAGCAAAGTGATTCTTTACGGGAAATAATTCAAAACTTG
This sequence comes from Aviceda cuculoides, assembly GCA_035590195.1. NCBI lineage: Eukaryota > Metazoa > Chordata > Aves > Accipitriformes > Accipitridae > Aviceda > Aviceda cuculoides. The sequence goes on along the minus strand of JAVJGG010000054.1, from coordinate 18,289,299 downwards.
CGCACATGTTCCTGGAAAGATGAGCTTGGGGAAAATGTGTATTGAAGCTGCTCCGGTGTGGTGTGGAGAGAACTGTTACTGGTCTGGTGTGCCCTGGGAGAAAGGATCCAGGAAGATCCAGGTCTTCAGAGGGTTGCTGGCCGCACAGTCTGTGCCACAGAAGTCTCCCAGGGAGAGCAAGGACACGTGGCTACAATCTCTTTAGACTGAGGAAAGATTAAAGCTCTTCTAGGTCACAGTAGTGCAGCCAAGTGAGTCATGCAGTGAGGTTGAGTGAACTTCCACAAGGTGATGGAATAATCTTCTACTATTTGAGACAAGATTAATAAGTGAATAGGAACATTTTTCAGACAGGTAACTGAAATGTTCTGTTACCTTATACATATATTTATATGTCTTGAAAACAGTTGTCCTTTTGTTCTTCTTAAAAAAAAAAAAAATTACTTGATTTTTAAATTGCACACAGGCATTCAAGGAAATTAACATCTCCAGAAACATGGTCCTCCATGTCGTTCATTTAGTCATGTCTAATAAATGCTGTTTCAAGTCTGGTGAGTGTATTTAAATGAGGAAACTTATAATTTTCTCCTACCGTACCTGAGTTTTCAGTCAAGATGAAATTATATTTTTGGCATTTCTCTGTTTATCTGGTACACAGAACACAACCCAATCTAACTCATACCAAAAAATAAGGAACAGAGACATAGGTAAACATCATACAGCTTCTGGAAAATGCATTTCTGAAGTGAAAGCAATTCTAGTGGAGCCCATGTACAGTGATCGTGCACCCTGCTCTTGGAAACATTTTCTTTGTTTCTTTATATGTACAATATAAATTTTATTTCTTTAAAATGTTTTAAAAGTATGGATTTGCCATTTATTTATTTCAGTCATCTCCTGTGTTTTAAATTTCTGTCTCCATCCTGCAGTGAAAAGCTTACGTTCTAATAACCTAGGAATAAATTTGAAGGTGCTTCAAAGTTTTTAATTTGAGAGGAAATCTGTATTTAAGATGTGAAGTGTTTTTCAATGTAGTCCTTTGATAGTCTGATGTGCCATAAATCTTATAGCATATTAGCTATAAATTTAACATGCAGTTTGACAGCTATGTTTGATTTTGGTTCTCTAAATGATTCTGAAGGAATGACAAGAACCCATTTAGACAAGAACGAGAGACTCCAGCCTTTTATTTACCTCACTTTTGAGAAAGTAAATTGTGTTTGTTAATGAATAACATCAGGAAAATTAGCAGACTACAGGAACCTTTTAGTTCTCTGACAGAATTTTAGACCCCGTTAGCAAAACCCTTTCGCATTCTGGCAGTCACAGGTAAAATCTCAGGCTAAAGGGCTTGGGATTCTCGTTGTTCCCTGACGCAAAGGTAATTCAATTCTGGCTGCTTTTTATTCTGTTCAGTTTCAGCTGGTCTCAGTACCATTGGCAAGGTCAGTGATGTGCTTTAACTAGGTACAGCTCAGTCACACAACTGTATGTATATTCCACCAAGACGCCTCATCAACTGCATGCAAAATTTGTTCCCTTAAGACACTTCCGAGGCAGTTAGCCCAGATGGTGAAATATTCTCTGAAGTCGCTTAAAATGCAATGACTCCATTAAATGAAATAAAAAGAGAGCATCAGCCAGCAGTCTTGGCATCTGTAAGAATACAGATACCTGACATTCAGAAGCATGTGTAACAACCAACACCAGTATTCAGCCTTTTTCTGGCTCCAGCTGAATTCAAAGCAAGTTGAATGGAAGCAAGATCAGCTAGGGAGTTTATTTTATGTAAAATATAAACACGTTAACAGGAGAAAATACTGTTTTCTTATGTTACAACCTTAATAACCAACATGAAATTTATCTTACAGTTCTGCAGGTAGTGCAGGGTTTAATTACATGTACATGATTAAAAAGAGCAGATACTCAACTGTACACATACACCGTGTATTGTACGTTTTACTAGAAATTCAGTATTTTCATGTGTCCCCAATTATGTGCCTAATAATTCTACTACCTCTTACTCCATTTAAAAAACTAGCACAAAGTACCTAAGTAGTTTTATTATGATTGCATTGTTTTGACAAGGTAGAGAGGGACTATATATTTACAAACAGATATACATATTCAAAGCCTCTGAAAAACACAGCCCTTTCCTTATTTCTTCCTCTTCTCTTTCTTCTTCCCCCTACCCTACACTCACATTCATACAGCATATGGTGACTTACTCCTAAAGAGTCCTGGGTAAGTTCTGGAGCTTGTCTTAGGTCTCCTTTAACAAAAGCCACTGAAGCTAGAAAATTGTCTCCAGGAAAAGCACTTGAACCTGTAACATGGCTGCCCTGGTGTTGCTTTTGCTGTTAGAATGAGAGTTGAGAGAGGACTAGGAAACAATTTAGTATGTGAACACAATCTGTCTTGGGACATTTGCAGATATGAACACCATTGTAAAAAAATTGCTGTTGTTTAAACTCAGCCTCTTTAAGGAATGTATACGTATTAATGAGGTTTCAGGGAGCGGGGAGAGAGGGGTTGCAAATACTCATTAATTATCTTCTACTGTGGCAGGCAAGATGTTTTGGTGAACTGCTAGGTGTCTTCACAAAGGGTTTTCTCCTGCCACTTTGGAACCCCTAGGAGAAGGGTTAGGATTACCTAGAGGTTGGAGCACCAACTTCAGCTGGGTACAAGCTGAGGGTTAGGAAGCTACATGCCAGTCCAGCTCCTCCTACAGACCTACTGTGCCATCACAGAAAAGTGACTTGCTCTTTGATATTCTTATATATAGTGAAGTTGCCACCTGCAACAGCCTTCATCAGAAGCATTAGGCTGTTAAATTGACCACTGTGAATGGCACAGAAGTTAATTTATTTTAGACTGTGCAATAGTCCCAGTAGATAACCAAATGAAGCAGAATTATTAAAGAATTATAGCAACTCTGAGACCATGAATAAAGGGACTTACTTATGTGCGGTTTCATATTAAATCATTCAGGCAAAGCCAGTGAGCAAACTTCCTAGGGGGTAAAGAATCATTAGTGTGTAAAAAGGTGTGGGCTTAGCCCAGATGGCCCCATCAGGTGGGCACATACTTCCTGGTAGGTGTTATTTGACTTTGTATGCAAAAGGAGTGTGTTAATCTGAATAAGTCTTGTGGACGGGTTCAAGCAATCTCTTTGAAGTAATGCATGTTAATGGCAAAGAAATTAAAAGGGCAATTATCAAGGCTTCCCAAGGGCTATTTAAATATTAAGTGCCATGTTAGATTGAGAAGAAGCACCTCAGCAACAGAAGCGATGCAACAGGAAAAAGCCCTAGTCTTCCCATTGATCAAAGAGAATCCGATGTCTAAAAAACTAAGAATAACACCTGCATAACAACACAAAAAGTCAGTGAGTTTCTCTTATGGATACCACAGATGCTGGCCTCTAAGAAACATCCAGTGTCTTTGATAGAGGGTGTGGGTTCTTTACACCAGCACTTACCCTACTTCATTCTCTCTTCCCTTTATATGAGCCCAAGTGGAGAGAAGGAAGATGCAAAAAGATTGCTCTCCTTGCTAGCATTCACACACGGTCCAAGAATAAATGCAGCTCTCAAGATTATTCATAATTGAGACTGTACAGAGCACAGCTAAAATGGCAAAGAGAGCAATACCTGTATCATGAGCTGATTGACAGCTAACTCTGTGTTTGGTAAGAGAGAATTCTCTTGTAGAGCTTTTCTAAATTATAGTCATTGACAACTGTGCCAGAGACTAAGGTATTACAGTCATTCTCAGACAGGTTAGCAGGCAGTGTGCAAAAAAGGTTGTGAAATGTGCACTGTGAGTGCAACACATCAGCTACATACTGCTATGTGTAGAAGACACATAGTAAATACTGCATCCTTGTAATGTATGAACACATTTGGGCTTCCCAAATTTACAAACCAACTAGGACTACAAGCCTAAAAATTGAAATTGGGCTGTAACTAGAGATGTTGGATCACAAGGAAACATCTGCAAAAGCAAAAAGACAAAGGCAAAATGTTAAGCTGATCGGAATTTCACAAGATTGACATTGATGCTTAAAGTGCTTGGGTTGATTACATTTTAAAAAATCAAAGTACATAAAAATTAAACAAGGAAACTAGTAATATTAACTACATAAGTTATTATACAAATACAATAACAGACCAACAAAAGAGAAATAAATTAAAACAAACACTGATAAAAGGTACTAGCAAAGAACAGGTACACAGCCAAAACTTCTTAAAATTTCTAGTACACATTCAGCTGCAAGATACTGCTCCCACTTGTCAGCCACAAGCAGCAAAAAAGAGACAAAACAAGAAGGGTCTGCTGCTGAGAGGCATCAAATCACTGGCAGCTGGAAGCTGCCAGCTCAGGTCCCAAGTACATGATGCTGTAACAGATGGGTGAATGAAATGTAATGTCTGAAGATAGAAGACAGGTTGTGGTAGCATTTTAGGACCCACAGTGTAACATGAATTTCAGTTTCAGCTTAGTTAGTTAGGTCTTTAATATCTTTATTAAATCTATTGCAAAGGAAACACCTACTGCTTTATTTTCTTTACTCCAACAGCTAACAGAACAAGACTCTTAAGATGTAATCTACTGCTCTGAGGTAACTGTAAATTATTAAAATAAAATTGATTGGAGTAATTTTGGGACTTAATTTCAACAAGGTGATCTGCTTCACTGGTATGGTTTCTCCATCACTCCCCTCTTCTGCCTCCCTCTGCTATGTCCCCAAAATAGAAATTACATAAAATCCTGACAGCCTGTTCTGCGAAACATAAAAGTTGAAGTCTGAGCTCATCCTCTAAGGTAACTGATTCATCAGCACTGCAGTGCTTCATTGGGTTCAGTGGAAAAACAGCACAGGACAAAAATGTTCTTTTTTTTTAAAGTAAGAACATAGTACTAAGATTTATAAATGGACAACGTGCCTCAGCAACAGCATGTGAAACAAATAGAAAACTTCAGATGTCATAAGGCCTAATATACTCAGAACCCAACACCATAAAAATAGTCACTTTAGGGAAGCACAGAATACTATTAGACATCTGTGCTACAATTTTGTTTTCTAGCTGCTGGCTGAAAAGCTTTTATTGTCCTAGATATTTTTCCATTCTTTCATAAGGGGCAGGAAATCTATACATAAACATGAAAGAAAAAGGATTATGTTTTATTTAATCAACTAAAATACTTCACATCATATGATTGTTCCTGTGAGGATCCCAATCCTGCAAAACCCATGTGAATGTCCTTAATTTGACATAGAAGAGAAGTTCTGCTGCCTGGACTGGCGCTGTTCATACAGCTGTGATAGACAGCTTTTGCTGGACTGAAGTCAAGACATTCAGCACACTGTAGACTGGATATAATTTATAGAATTGTGACTGCAATTTATTTTTTTTTTTTTAATCAAAAATAGATGTTCCTTAATCTAGCTGGTGTTAGCATAAAGTGAGTATTCCACAATTTTTCAGAGCTGATATCAGACCGCTGATGTTGGAGTGTTGTGATACCAGTGCTGCGATCTTTTCATGGGCTAGCATGAATTTAAAATTTTTTTCATACTTTATGAAAAAGCTTATTCTAGTAATTTTACTCTCAATAACATACTGCAATTATCTGTATGTTTTACAATCTAGAGCTCTCTTGCAGCTGGAGAAAACCAAAGATTATTATCCTGTTCTTTAGCATTTAAATATTAATTCATGATAGTAACATTTAAAAAATCAATTTTCAGATAAGTCAATTGACATATGGAAAACATTTCCTAAAATTGAACTGATTTAAAAAATATTTTTATGAAAAATTACTTTTCATATAAACATGAGCCCTAAATATTCAAATTATACCTTAAGAATATCTTTTTTGTTGCTTGTTTTAAAATTGAAGATTGCCCTAAGAATGTTCAATGGTAAACTGTGAAGTACAGACCTTTGGACCAGCACTGGTTACTGCTGATGTAGAAAATGCCATCATTCACAGTGAGGAAACCTTACCCATTTTAAAAGGCAATTGATTATTATATTTTTATAGGGAAATTCTGAATGCTTATAAATAAATCCATTAAAGAGGGGTTTGCAGGTTTAGCTTTTCAGTGGAAAGGCTCCTGGGCCTCAGTGAGAGTTGAAGTTGCCTGTAAGATGTCTGCCTTCTGTGTTAGAGACAGAACATTTCGTTCTAACGTCAATAGCAGAACTACAGTTGCATCCCAATTATGCTTGTCTTGAGACTGCATACCAGCCTTCATTCATATGAGTGATCTCTGTAGACCACTACTATTATTCACGTAAGTGCGTACTCTAAGGTTACATTCTACGTCTGTTTTCCTGTATAGGTATACTAACATGATAAATCACAAATAATGTTAGATGAGAAGTCCACTTCTGTTTCTCATTCAGTGTAAAGTGCTACATTTCATTAGCGTACATAATGGCCGTTGATAAATCCAACTGAACTTCAATTGATGTTACAGTAGCAGCTAGTACTTCATTTTCACCATTGCTTAACAAAAGAGATTTCACATTCACAGTAGATTACAATGAAAAAAAGTTATTCTCTTTCCTACAGGAGACTAAAATATAAGATTTAGCTACACTTCAAAAGCCATTTCTTGAAATGGAGTGTTGGCCATAAAGTGGCAAGCAGAATTCTTAAAGAAAAGAAGGACCAAAAGCAACATTGCCTAATAAATACTTAATGAGAGTGAATTAAATATAACAGAAATAAATTTTGTGAGATGAGAATATTTACTTCTAAATACTAGAACCAACTGTCAGTCCCCCTGAAGACAAGTGTGGTTTTGCTGCTGACTTCATCGGAATAGGAATTTGGCTACTGAAGTTCAAGAATTGTGTAATGGAGTGAAAGTGTCAAACCAGTCAAGGTAGTTACCCAGTGTTACCACTGCCACAACCTGCTATCAATCCCTTCACACACCCTATTGATACTTCTACATTCATTCTTTGCCAAATTCCAGCATGTGAGTTCAGCAGTTTTATTAGCCAGTGCACGACTAGTACCAGCCAAATTCAGTGAGTAAAATCACAAACTAAGCCTCTTGCACTAAGCCTTTTGATATTTTTAAAATCAGACACTCCAGAGCCCTGTTTCTGTGGTGATCCAAATGCTGTCAAACATGGCCAAAATGTTAGAGATTATATACACATGGCAGTGTGTGTAAACTTATGGTTGTTATGTACTATGTTATGTTGCTAAGAAATGGACTCTGTCTTGAGAAATGAAAATGGGACCTACAGATATTCAGAAAATTGAGGATCAGGTTGTGTCTTCTGTATCATATGAACAACACTTATTTAAATGGACTGTGTAATTTCAGTCTTGATGGATATGCTAGATGTGAGCAGTGTTGCAATCTCTGCAACTTAATTAAGTAAACAACCTATGATATTGTTTTAACAGAAAGATAAGCTCAATCTCTATAAATGTAATTTATCTTTGTGTCATACGTGCCATCTCACTCCCTTTATTCCAGTGCTCTGTGAGTTCTGAAATCTCACTTCATCTGTACTATCTCATGATAAACAAAATGACTGGACATACATAATTACTTAGTTCCACTGTAATTTAAATCCCTCTATGTGAAGTTTAGGCCTGAGGTTATGCACTGGAAGTTTTTAACAGCCCAAAGCTTAAATAATCGTAGAAGAATATCCTTTTTGAGGCAGAGAGTAACGTGTAAAAAAATCCCCTATACAACCACAATTCCAATCATAATGAAACGGATTTTTTTCCTTACACTTAAAATGGGTAGGCATATGTCAGGATGTATTAAAGGAATGCTTTGTAAATCAACACACCCCAAAGCCATTTAGAAAGTTTTAAACAATTTTGCCCTAAATGCAATGAACACTTCCATATAAAATACTACTCTAGCTGGATTGGGTTTAACAGTTGACATCCAAATCTTATTATCTGTAAATGTTACTCCATATAAATTCCACTAAAATCTGACTGCAATTAACTCTTCAATCAGAGTTAAAAACTACAAACAACCGCCCCTTCCCAAAACAAAGTTCTGCATGTCAAAAATGGACAGTTATAGTCAATATTACACAGACCATTGAATAGGAGACAGAGTGTATCGTTGTTCGACCATACAAGATGGGGTCTGTGTAAAAGTCAGTTAAGGGGGGCCATCACCTTCTTTTGCATGCAGCATCATTGTGCGCAACTGTCACAGTTTGCCAAGTCATTCACTCTCTTGACTGATAGAACAAAATATAGCCAGACTCTGAATTTTTTGATATATCAGAGGTCAGACCATAGAATTCTTCAATAGCTTGAGCATCTATTTTCTGCAAAATAAATAACATTTTTTGATGTGCTGTTAGTTAAAAGAAATACCAAACATGGATTAAATGGCTGTATAAACACAAAAGACAAATTCAGTTATTTGTTTCAGGGTAGCAATTAGTAAATTCTGTTTGCAATTTAAGCAGTGAAAGGGTAATGTTCAAGGGCTAAGCTCTACTGGTCTCACTCATGGAAGTCAATAGGAATGTTTGTTTCAGTGAACGTAACTGAATTAGGCTTTTTCCAATAACAGAGAGACTCCTTGGAATGCAGTAGTGAACACTGTTAAAACACATAAATGTGACCATGTCACCCCAACTTTCTGAAATTTCCAGAATCCCTCTTCAAGTCATGCCCCATCCAATGTCCCAGTGCTTACTTTCCTCCATTGCATTTACTCCCGGGAAATCAGACTCAAGACCTCAATTTTGCCAAGGTGCCACAATGACATAAAGGGTTTGCTTGGGAATGAATTGCAGAATGCTTGGACAGAATCTGTAATAGCTGTGGGACAGATCCTGCTCTAATTCACATTCAGACAAACCCAGATAGTCTAAAGAATCCAGACTTTCTTGTAACTCCCCAATTGTCAAAAATTAAAATTCTACAGCAATGCTAGCTTTACCCAGACCAATTTTGCCAAGTGATTTTGCAAAGGATTGCAACATTTTTCCTGGATATTTTAGGTTTTAATGAATTAAATTTATTTTATTAGATATAGAAAACATTCCAAATTAAACTCTTGAAGTTGGATATTAAAAACGTTTGATGTTGCTCAGAAATAAAACAACCTCCTCTGACACTGACAGAGTAAGAACTACAGGATAATTTTGTTTGCAATCTTACTTCCTAACAGAGTTGACCTAAATGTCTCATTACAACCAAACTGTGGCTTTGCAGACTAGAAATCTATACTGAGACCTGGATCAGAATTTTAACCCCAAATAGAGAAGAGAACATAAACACAAAAGTTGTGCTCATGACCCTCAGCATACTGACCTCTACAATGTCATCATCAAACAAGAGCCAAAATCCATGACTTTTCACAATAGTAATGTAATGCCCCCGATTCGGTCCACTAGAAAGCAAAACAAAAAAAACAAGCCACAAAATATTAGAAGATACTATTCAGTCCATTTTGACAAGTCACATTTCTATATGCAAGCAGACTGAATTATAACTAAATGTTATGAAAAACATAGTAAACCCACCCCTGCTGGTGCAGTAGACATTTACTCCTTTCACTTTTTTACTGACTTGTTGCAAAGACTTCATCAACTGAAAGCTAAATGTGTTGTTTTCATCTGTGCCACGACCATTTGCAAATTAACCTATAGAACACTTAACAACTATTAGGCAGGCATCAACTATTGTAAATATTTTAAAAACATTATGAACTAAATTTAAGGGGGAAAATTCTTTGGTATCAACCGTGAATATTTAGTTACGCACAGTCTTTAAGAAGAGGGAGAACAAGTTGTGTTCCTAGACCCCCAAGGATTTTTCTTTTTGTTTCATATTTGACAACACCCCATATGTGAGAAGCTTTATTAAAGCTATCATTTTTACTGCCTTGACAGGAGACTGAGCTGATCTGTTGAAGGGCCTAGATGCTAGCAGTGTCTGGCCCTCAAAAAGTCCTGGCTCCCAAGCTCTCTAAGTGGGCTGATGAGGGAGGAGACATCTCCATTAATTTAAGGCAATCTTGTGACATTTGGAGGCCTGAGACATTATTTTTTAAACAAGTACAGATTTACTATGAGGGAGGGTGGCTAAGAGGTTCAGGCTAAGACACAGGCAAGTTGGTGCAGCAGCAGGGATTATGTCCTCCCTCCCACTCTCCTCACATTTTGTCAGGCATGCCTCTGCCCTTGGCAAATGTCTGGCAATAGCTCGAGATATACATAAAAGTATCTTACCTTCCACAGTGAACAACGACAGCTACCAAGTCGTACATCCGATCTAAGTTGACAGCATCGCCAGATGTGTTGAAGAGACGTAACTCCAGAGGAAATACTACACGATAAGACAGCTTAGTATACCTGTGCAGTTGCTCCATATACTTGAATCTCTTGAGGTGTAAGGCAAGAATCATTGGCAGCTTTTTTACTCTCATCCTGTGAAACCAGTAGAGTGCATATGATAAAGTTCAAAGCCAGTCTGTCTTTCCTTAGTGAGTAAACATTTGTATTATAAAAGCACTTTGTAATTAACAGTAGTCAACTAACTAGCAGTAGCTTCTAGATACACAAGTAATAGCTTTGAATCTCTGTAGGTTCTCTGGCCCATACAGAGAATGCAGCTGGGGTGTAAGGCTTCTAGATATCTAAACAAAATAAATATCAAGGAGGAGGTTTGTCAAAGCCCAGGAGGGACATGGTGAAATAGCCCGCTATTCACGTACCTTTTCTGTGCCTCTTGTTTACTGCAGCAAGTCTCACAGTAGTATTTCTGTTCACTACATAATGTCTCTGTGTTACTGAAGTCTCTGTAAATAAATACAATTATCAGTTCTTAAAGGATCTTAACACTTTTTCCCCACCGGGGCTGATGAACTAGAACCCTAAAAAGACACACAGGATAAAATCCTCTCTCCACTGAGTTCAGTTTTCTAAAACATCTAAAGCACCTGTACCAGGGTTTGCAAAGGGACTTGAAGTACCTGGATGGTACGATAGCCCTGTATTAGGAGCTGAGGCCCTCCACACAATACAGGTAGAGCGTCAGGTATCTCAAAACGGGACATATCCTGGTTTCTTACATGCCAAGGGGCTGCCTACACTTGGGTGTAGCCGCTCAGTCCATCTAGTCCCTTTTTAAATTATTTGCAGAATGGAACATCTTCAAATGCACTTCTGTCATCCCCAGATAGCTCACGTTTTATGGTATTATTCGGTAAGATAGGTTTGAATCCTCTTACACAGAAAAAATAAATTGAAATTCCCTCTAACCTCTTGAACTGTCATCCAGAAGTTATTCGATTATACCTTCTTGTTGTCTAAAAAGGAAAGTGTCAGCTAGTATAGAAGATTTTGTAAATACTGATCAAGTAAATACACTTGGAAATGTTTCTGGATTGAGCTTTTGAAGTGAGAGAGGCAGAGGAAGGCTGGTTTGATAGTATCTCTCAGTTCACAGAAAAGATTTGTTGGAAGTCACAGTGCTGAATTCATCCAATTCCTCTGAAAAACATGGTAACCTTTCAGGGAATCATAAGTGAAGAGATGAAATTTTAGAAAAGATAAGAGGCGGGTTATATGTGTGGGGAACAATGCTGCAAGATTCAGTAGAATGTGCTTGCCTAAGTTTTAGGTCTTCTGTTAAGGAAAAAGTCTAATTTTTGTTTTCAGAGCCTAAAGTCCCAATTTAACAACAAACAAACAAACTTGTGGAATTTATTACTTTCCTTCCCACCTCAAGGTGAAGCAATGGAAATAATATATTTCTAACATAAAGAAACATGTACAGAAGATAGATAGAATTTGATAGATATTGGTTTGTTCTATGCCAAGCCTCCCAGGAAAATGAATTAAACTCAAAGAGTTTCTGAATTCCTTTTAAAATGTATTAATTATTCTGAAACCAATAATATCTAATGTTTTAAATTATAAGTTGACTGCTATGGGAATTACAGCTGTGAAAGCCAGAGAAATATTCAAATACTTGATAAGCTGAGGGACATTCCTTTACATGTCCCTTAGCATTTGTTCTTTTATTCCTTTATCTTCTACTTCCACCTGACAGACTGTTACCCTATTCTGCCAAAGGAGGTGAGGCACAGTCATGGAATTTAAAGGCACTACTAATTCACTTATTTGACACATATTCATTCCTTTTTCTGTACCAGGAACAAAACTGGTGGCATATTTATAAGCAATAACTCTTTCCTTGGGGAGAAAGAGGTATGCAGGTGAGAATTACACACTTTTGCTGCCCTTTACAACTGCAACTTAAGTAGCTTTTCATCAATTGAGAATTTTCGGCATGGCAGTTCTAATATATGTTGAACAGTTAAAAACAACAGATCATTGACTGGAGTTCGTGCAAAGTCTGCATGTACAAGAGCTATAGGCTTGAGAAACTTTTCTCTATACCTGCAAAGCTAGTTTCAAGACGTTTCTAACCCTTTCCTGTTCCATTACCAGGCCAATCTGCATTCTGTTTATATGGTATTTTAACGGGAGAAAGGAATTTTAAATACACCCACTCAAGACATAGTAATTTATCATTGACCTCATGTACTTCCACAGTCCATCTCTCTACAGCCTCTATGCTACAGGGTGGAAGATGCTTTCTATTGTTTATACGTGTATATACAAATTTTCTGTTTTAAGAGATGAGACAATTCTTAGTGGAATAAAAAAAGCACAGGAAGACAAGTTAAAAGGCAGGATTAAATGGACTGGTAAACTTTGCAACTCCTAGTGGAAATAAAAACAATGGACATGTACTGTATTTGTTATTAGACTTCTGCTGCTTCAGGCCTGATTGTCTGCCTTGTGGAGTTAGACTATGCCATAGGCTTGTATTCTTTGGACCTCTTAATTACACAAGAACTTTTTCAATCTGAAAGCTACAGAAATAGCTAAAAAGAACATTCATCTGTAGTGGCAAAGAAATTCATTCTACTTAAATGTTATCTTGCACAGTTTAATTTATCTTTTCAATGAAGTAGCACTTAAAGCTGTAAAGACACAGCAAAGCAGTTTTTAAAAAAAGGAAACAGCAAAGGTTCAGAAAGAGTAATAACTTGGTCGTTTCTATTAACAGAAACCACAAAAGCACTTACACTTCATTTAATAATGCATAATTACATAGAGCAATTAGAGGAAATCCATATTCTAACTGAATATATTTTCTAAACAGAGGTAGACATGTTGCTAGTGTGAAAGACAATCAGAACAGATGATGGGTGATGACTCTCTTCCTATTTAATCTGTAAATAGTAACCTATACTTCCCACCCCAAGAAAAGAAAAACTGGGATTTTGCTTCCCTTTATTGGCAAAAGGAACAATGAGTGGACTTCAAAAGGCACGTCATGCTGTTGGAGTAAAGGCAGATATTATACTGGGATATATAAACAAACTTTTAGGGCATCCATTCTTCTCAGGATTGTGTAGATCTCTGCTGGAATATTATGCCTAATTTTAGGCAACTGCAGTTCAAGAAAGAAAGAAGTTTAATTGGAGAGAGAGCCGAAGAGTAATGAACATGAGCAGAGATCTAGTAGTGAAGATAGCCTGTGAAGGAAATGTTGAATGACCTTAGGCTGTTTAACTTAAAAATAAAGTGATTACATTCTTCCTGTATGTAAAAAGTTGCTGCTAAGAGGAAGGGGAGAAACCCCTGGTTTATGTCGAGAGTACACAGGGCAAGCAGAAATGGGCTTGAACTGAAACAAGGAAGATTCATGTTACACAACGGGAGAAACTTGTTAGTAGTAAGAACAGGAAGGACTGGGATAGGCAATTGAGCTACTCCTGCTAAAAGATGTTTTGGAACAGGTTAGACAAGCATCCTCTCTGAGGTGGAGCTAGTGGTTAACCTCTTGGGGTCTCTTTCAACTCCACCACTCACCTCTTGATTGCAGTAGTGCAGATGCAGTTCTTCCACATTGTAAGCTACAGCCACTGGCTGTTCAGTAGTAGAAATACTATTGCTACTTCTACTGAAGTACTCTGTGCCTTTCAATAAAACAGCCTTTCCAAACAAAACATTTCCAGGAAGATTAACAACTAAGAGATTAAATTAAAAAATCGGAGAAAGCTGAAGGACAGGTGGTAAGTTACGTACAGCAGCAGTTTCTAGCAAGTTCGCCAGACTAAGCTGTAAGAAAAAGTCATTGCTCAGTCTCCAGTAACTGTATATCATAGAACCAAATAAAAACTCAGGTTAGAAAGGACCTCAGAAGATGCACACTTCAGCCTCCTTGCATGTCAGTGTGATTTCAAATTGACTTTGAACACCATAGGGAAAGGTAAGTAATGCTGACAAAAACGAGTTCAAAGTAGTGGCTACAGTGAAGAACTTAAAGTGTGCAAACGAAAACCTGGAGTACCAATAGTGATTCAATTATTGGTGACCATGGAAAGACAAAGAAACAATGAGGGAAAAAAAGATAATAATGCACTCCTTTTCAAAGCCACTCTTCAGTTTGCTCACTTTTAAAATGAGGCTAATTACTGCAGTGTGGACTACTTGAGAGCTAGGGACTGCTACAGTATCCTACAGGAGACTGAACAGAAGTTGAGAAGGAAAAAACTTACTCCATCTAGCACTTTAAAACATAACAGAAGTTACCTATTACAGTTGTATCCACAGAAATCACTGCTTTCTGACTCAGGAAATGGGTAGTACCTCATATGCTTTCTCTTTCTCTAACTCTCAGCTTGGTGTGAGATGCCAGACAACCCTTCCTAGGCATTCCAGAATAACTGTTAAATGCAGTTTCAAACTTGGCAGCAATTTTGGAGCTTGAAAGAGTAATTTGACCAACTGATAATCATTACTTTAGAGCAGCAACGTATCATCTTAAATCTAGGTATCGGTTTATTGTTCCAATGCCAAAACTCCAGATATTTTAAATCTCTCAGAATAATCATCCATGCAAGTCTGAAAATTATTTTGATCTCTGAAGTATTTGTTTAATAGTTAAGAGTGTACTAGGAGCAGAACTGAAACTTAGAATAAAAGACTTATTCCCATAATTTTAGGATGAGACACAGAATAAGAAACTTACATGCAGAAAAGTAGACTTTTGAAATCTTTTGCCCTCTAGGGACTCTAGCACTCATTGTGAAAAGCACACACTTAACTTTTAATATGCACATAAGTCCTAATCAACAAAGCACTTAAGTAGAAGCTTAAAGATAAGCACACTTAAATCCCTTTGAAGCCAGTTATTACTCTGCAGCAATTCTTCCAGATGACAAGGCAATCAATTATTTTGCACAAGACATGATTTTTTTTCTCATTCAAACACATACATTGAAAGACAAAGTGAGTTAACCAAAATACATTAATGTATATTTTGTCATTAGAGGAAACACCCAGTTTACAGTCTTTTTCTTCTGCTTAGGAAAAGCTCAAAACCCAAAGTTATCCTACTTCTCTTCTCTGTATCTACTAGACTTGGAAAATTTAGCAAAGAAGTCAGACAGAACTATCTGCCAAAGAGATGCATTTGTTTACCTTAGACAGTGTGTAATTGATGTGTTCTGCTCCACATCAACAGAAAGGTCAAGAAAATCTTCATCTTTGCTACTAACCTGTTGTGAAAAAATATACATGTGAAACAGAGACTTAGTAAAATGTCATACTTCTAAATTTTTTTTATATCTATGTGCAAATGCTAAAGATAGAGCAATTTCTGCAGAAATAAATTACACAAAAATAATTACTTTTAATGCTTTTAAATTTTTTTCTAGTTCAGTGTGACTATATTTATTAGTAACTCTACCAACCCAGCTTTCATATAATTTAACTTCTGTCTGTTCCACTTATCCAAGCCCACCAATCAGTAGACTACAGTCTACTGTTCATTAAAGGGGGGCCATCATCCCCTATGTAAGATGTGACTGGTGCATTACATATGTCCCCTTGTTACGCAACACAGCCTAGTTTATTATTTTACTGGAATTCTATTTACCATTTGTATAATATATTACACTAAATAATCACAGTTTATGCCCTATGTATTTGTTTCCACTATTAAAGATGCAATGAAGATATTTTACAAATAAGCATCTGCCAAGAAATGTCATAGTTAACCATGTTATATT
>JAVJGG010000054.1:18254682-18267189 GCA_035590195.1 Aviceda cuculoides | reverse complement strand
ATTAAGATTCTAAAAATGTTATGGACAACATCAAGACAGAAACTCTTTTTTTTCCTTTCAGCTACAACTAGCCAAGCTAACTCTGTCTTACTAATGGGCAAGCATGACAGTTACATGAGCCAATAAAAATATTTGTGGTTCTAGGTAGTGGAGCTGGCCTGACCTAGACACTGTAGTAATGGCTGAATAGAAGTGAACAGGTCACAACAACAGTGGTTCTCCCCACACCCACCTCCTCCTTAATTTTACTGTGTATGTGAACAGCTGGATCCCATTACCCTCTTCCCTCATAAAGATACTTGTTGATCTTAAGCAAAACCCTTAAAGTTATCTTGGATAAACCAGTTGTATGGCAGGTTTTCTAAGCATTACTGAAACTCCTCTGAATTCCTTCTAATTCATCAACAGCCTTTAACAATACTTAGGGTCCAGGCTGGCACCCAGTTCTAGTAACAACATCACAAACATTAAAAGCAAGTGTAATATATCTGCTATTTTGTCTTATCTAACATCAAAGGGTGCATAAGCCCAAGCACTGTTACATGTCTTAGTCACTGCCTCAGTGTGCCAAGGTATGTTCAGCTGTATCTTCACTCCAACAGCAAAGTTGCTTCCACGACTATTGGTCTGCGAAGTACAACCATTAATTTTATGTGTTACCTGTAGTTTTGATATATTAAAATGCCCATTTTTGAACAAGCTTAGATTACCAAGCAAGCTAGATTGCTGGCAAAGTAAATGTCATCACTCCTATCCACTCTATAAGCATATAGATCCCTGCAGGACCTCACAAGAAAATGCTGTATTTGGACAAGTACTCCCTACATACATTTACTCAAGACCTATCAGTTAGCCAATTTTTAGTCTGCATGATAATTGCTTAACTGACATCATACGTTTATTTCCTTACTGAGCATGCTCTGCAGTGTGAAGCAGTAATACATTATGCCTTAGAATTTCCATCACACAAGAGCAGAACAGTTGGTTGACTTTCATAAAATCATGTAAAATGCCCCTGCAAACATGCCAACATGTAAAACATCTGAAAATTTCTGAAATTTCCTGTGTTCCTGAGGTTCATTCAATATATCATTTGCTCAGAGACATCATCAGCTAAAATTTTCAAAGTTACTGGTAATCAGATTCAATAATTCTGGTGTCCCTTCCCCATCTTCTCCCCAAACCCTGATTTGTGTTTCCTTACTGCAGCTGCCATCACCACTACTTGCTATACTAGATTATTATTTCATGTTAACTCATCAAAAGAAGATTATTTTAGTCAACAGAATCAGTGGTGTGAAACTCAGCACAGGTGCTCTTTGAGAATTTGAAAGTAAAGTCTTGAAAGTAAAACAGCTCCTGCAGGTTGGCAGCTTCCAGAAAAGCTCCAAAGAATTTGTATTTCACATCCCCTTATCAGATCTCTTTCCAGTCTCTCTCTTTCTCACATATACACATAGCTCATTGCTCAGACCAAGTGTACGTGATTTCCCAGGCATTCCCTTTGAGACTGAAGTACTTCACCTGCACAAGGCTCCATGCAAAGCTTAAGGGGTATGTTATATGTCCTCACCAGGCTCTGCGAAGCCTCAGTGAGAAACTTGGAAAAAAGAATGATCTGTACAAAGTGATTATTGGCTACCTTTCACCAGAGATGAAAATACAATAATTATGTATGTTCCATATGAAGATTAGTTTCTTTGCTTGGAAAGTCAGCCTTGCCAAAGAAGCACAAATTCAGAAAAAGCATCCGACTTCCTGAGAGAGAGGAAACTGATAGACTGCCACTGATAGACAGCCACTGTTACCCTCAAAACCTTGTCTGATAAAAGAAAAACATGACTACAAAAGATTAATGCAGCTTCTGAAGAAACCATGTTCAGATTAATACTCATTCTACAGCATTCAGATCAAAGCAAATGTTTTCTTTGATTACACTTTAGCATTCAAATCAAGTTCCCTAACATAAGAATGAAATGAGTGTTTTTCCAGTTTTGCAGGAAGTATTTTCCGTACCATAAAAAATTCTCCCTCTAGAATTCATGGAAAATAATATCGCTAAAAAATAACCTCTTACTCTTTCATAAACCACAGGTTAGCGTATGCTGTTAGACAAGTAGAATGCAAGTATTCTGCTAACTGGTTGCTCCTACATTACTCATTTGCCTGTCCTCCAGGGCCAGGGTTTCTTACTTCAGAGGATGCCAGATGGTTTTACAAATCCTTTCTAGCATTTAAATTGTCTTGTAAATATTGTGAGAAAGAGCAAGAATCAGGATTTATCAAACAAAATTACCACTGAAAACCAAACAAATCCATTATGTGCCCTAATTGATCTTCATATAAAAACTATATGTTGCACGGAAATTTCCAAAAGTACATGCTGTTGAAACAACATATGCCTAGTAACAGCTCATCATAGAGCTTTACCTCTCCAAAACCAGGCCTTGGCTGTTGCAAATAGAAAATGAAGCACTGTGTGCCTGTTTCCCAATAAAACAGGGAGGCTAAATTCAATCTTTGGGTAAGCTTAGGAATTGTGGAGGAGTTAGGAATTGTGCCTTCTTATACCAAGGGCAATTTCAGTCTGGTTTATTTTAAGGTCTCCAAAAATATACTCTTAAATTCATAGAAAAAGAAGAGTAGGAAAACAGGTAAGAAGCACAGACACCTAATACTTCAAAGCAGGATGTACTTCTCACATGGAGAAAAAAATGTAGACAGACTACTTAGTAAACTCAAACCATGCCACAATGCATATGTATTCCATGTTTTGCATAGGAAGTCTCCTCAAGAAGCAATTGATATGATGGCAGAAGAAGAAATTGGAAATTTTTGCAACCAAAGTATACCAGAAACTGTACATCCAAGCCAGGTTTAAACTGGAAAAAAAAAAATGTTATTAGAGATGTGTTAAATATGATTCAGAATGCAATTTAAACCAACCATATCAAATATAGAAAACATGTTAGCCTATTGAGGTTAACCTACAGCAAAAATAAACCATTATTATTTAACATGGTTTTAAGCATGGTTGTGCTTGTTTCCACTCCCAGCAAGTCATTTTGGTCACTTCTACAGTGAAAACCTGCGCAAACTTTTTTAATGCAATGCGTTCTCTATGGTTTCATAAACAGTCCTGTGCTTCAGCTGGGAGAAATATACTACTGCAGCTGAATCTACTCTAGTTTCATAAAAAACAGCAAGAGTGGCAGTGCGGCCACAGAGCCTGAAATGAGGAGAGACCACATAAGTTAATGAACCAGGATCTGAGACTATTAAATAAATTCATATTAGGGTATAGAGACAATAAAGGAGACTGGCTCCTTCTTAAAAGAATACATTAATGAAGGAAATGCAACAAAGTGGCTGTGGTAGCCAGACCTTATGAGAATGAGAACTAGGTCAATGTGGAAGCTCCTACTATGTATTCTGTGGTGTTGGTGAACCTTGATTCCTCTGAAGTTTTACCACTTAATTCAACAATCAGTATTCAGCCCTCATAAAATGGCAAAGACATACAGTTGGAGACATAGCCAAGCATGGGTCAGTTCAGGCTAAGCCAAGATTTCAACCACAGCATCGCTCCAAAAACATTCTGGCCATATGACCTATATTTTTCCCTCTTGTTATTTTGCTCTAGGTCTTCCAATGGATAAGTCTGCAAGTTTTCTTTTCAGCCGAATTTTCTGATAATTTTGCTGAGAGTTTAATATGTGCTTTGCATCACATGAAACAGACTAAGTAAAAAACCCCTCCTGTTCCTTTGCACTTTAGCACGTAAACAAAATAACAGTGCAGAGGGGCGGGGGGAGACATCAGATTAGATCATTAAATCACATGTCTAACCTAACTACAGTTATTCTATGGAGGATGAGAAATGGAATAGAGCTAATATGAAAGATACTGCAAACAGAAGACAGCACATCAGACTCAGGTTTCTAGTATGACAGAGCTTTAAAAATTGGCACCAACTTTCTAGAAATATGCATGTGCTTAATTTAAAGTAAATGAGTGCAGTAAAGAAATTAGGACATTTCATGTCACCTGTGGAAAACCTATTAAATAGGTATCACCAAATAAACAGAAACACAGTACAAATAACCATCAAACAATGAAATACAATGTAAGAAATAACAAGAAATATCTTAGTCACAAGAAAATCTAAAAAATACAAGAAAAAACACATAAAAATTGTATTGTGAAAACAAAAATTTAACAAAAATATATAAAGAATAAGAAATCAGTGAAGGAAGACGGCTGGTCCACGACAAAGGGCTTCAGATCATATACAGCTGTGAACTAGATTTCTTTTTCTTAGTACTCAGGGAAAGCGAGAGAAATGTGCTAGAAATAGAGTTGTTTCCTGAAGGGAGAAACTGAAGACTTAAGACAAACTAAGGGTGACGTTTGGGCTGGTGGAAGAGAAATTAGAATAAAAATAGAAATGGCTTGAGGGCCAGGCAGCCTGAGTTTCAGGATTTTGGACGGCACAGCATATGGGATGGAAGGGAAAAAGAAGATAAAGGAAGATGTGGAAGGCCGCCTGGCCAACAAACGGTAGCGATGCATAACTCAAAAGAGAGGAAGCAACTGTAAATAAAATCCAAACATAGCTCCCAGAAACAACACTAAGAAAACGAGAGTAAGAGAAGAGCAACCAATGTCACACCATGCAGTATATATGCAACTGCTTTCAACAGACACATCACCTGTCCTCTGTGTTGGACTTTGACTATCCTCAGGGACAACCTCAACTTTCAGAGAGGTATGGCGAGTAACTGGAACAGCTGAGCCAGCCTTCTTCCAAACTCACAGATATTAAATGTCAAACCTGAAAGATTTCTGTAGTTTTTAAAGTGTAAGTAAGTCCCACAAGATGGTTGAATTTAACTAGATTAGCTTTTTTTTCTTTCTGCAAAGAAATGTTTTATTGTTCCTCCAGCAGAGCTATTTTAGGTCTTTGTTGCTGCAAGATAAGAGGAAAGAGAGGATGCTGTGAAAAACATAGGAGAACACAGTAAACAGTAAAGGGATATTGACTGACTGAAAAACCACTGTGTACTCATATTTTTGAAGGACAGGTGATTTAAGACAATGTATCTAAATAAATTATTTTTGTGCATTTTCTCCAAAGAGTTTTCTGATCATTAAGGCAAATTTTAAGAGCTTGAAAGAAGATGTCTAACTTATTTTTTGCTGGATGCACTGAACTATCTCTAATCACAGATCTAAGTCTTACATATACCATAAATAACTTCAGCTCTCTACTGTGTGGTTACCAAGAAAATGATAAAAATTTAGAGGCCTGAAAGCCTGAACCACTTAAAATCTCCGACAAAGTGTTTAAGGCACTCAGTTTTATACAACTTAAAAAACTTGGTTTTCTCAAAGCACAAAGCAACCAAGTACTGGAAGTCAGGTTCTAGTGAAGCATTACAAGTTCACTACCTAAATCCATAAGAATTTTTTCAAAAATACTGACCTTTAAAGTTTCCATGATTAGACAACCTTTACCAAACCGCAACTCGGTATTCTCTCATGAGTTTGTCTCCATTCCCAGCTTAATTGTTCTTGGATTAGTGGCACTCAGGCTTTTGTTGGAACAAGTGGCAGAAACATTTCTTTTTTGGCCAGTTTCCTTCTTCAGAACACATAACCTCAAGATGGCCTCACAAGTGAAAAAGAGACTGAGGTTTGCTTACAGACTGTAATTTCTTCAATAACATTTTTGTCTGGGCCACCCAGGCTGCATATGTGGTGCCCCAGAGCATTCTAAAGGCAAGGCACATTCTAGACTTCATCACAGCTGCACCAGCTGGAGTACTCTTTGATTACCTAGGGCCAGAATAAAGAACATCTCAATATAAATCTCAATATAACATGAGTTATAAGGGCTGCAGTTATGTTGCAGGACAGGTTTAGAATTCAAAATTATTTTGACAGTCAATTTTTGACAATGTTTTTCTTTTTGAGAAATGTTCTAAAACCTGTTGAAATTCAGCTGAGACAAGTGCAAGATTCTGCACATGAAGAAGAGAATCACTTGCACATGTACAGAATGGGAAACAGCTGACTAAGGTAGTAGTGCTTAAAAAAAAAAAAAAAAGGAAAAAAAAATTCTAGAGGCCATAGTGTAGTATAAGATGAATGAGGATCAGCAGTGCAGTGCTATTTCAAAAAAACCACCACAACAACAAAAAATGTGGACAACATATTCTTACAGAAATTCTTACAGACAGGAGTCTATGAAGTTCTTAAAGTAACTTTCCTGTTTAACTTGTCACTGGTAAGACTTCAGACAGGATCTTACACCCAGGTTTGGGTGCTAGGTTTCAAGAAAGATGAAGGTAACTGGAGAGAATCCAAAAGAAGGCAGTCAAAATGAAAAACTCAGCTCTAGAGGAAAATGTGACCTGTAAAAAAGGGTTGAACAGGGCTGTGTTGCATACGACAGAAAAGGTTGAGGCAGGGCATGACAATATTTTCAAGTATATAGTTTGTTACAGAAGGGAAGTTGTCTGTTGTCGATCTTCAGGGTAGACAGGATGAAAAGTACCAAGCTCACATTACAGTAATGTAGATTCAGGCAAGACTTTGGGAAACATTCTAGTCATAAGGACATTGAAGCACTGGGATAGACTGCCTAGAGAGATGATGTAGTCACCATCACTGGAAGTCTTCAAGTTTGACAGATATACATCAGAAATAACATAGGTCTATCAAATGGCATTCCAGTGGACAGTTGGAGACTTTATTGTCCTAGGACAGTTTAGATGCAACTATTATTAGGTCATTAATTATGAAATCAGATTAAATAACCACAACACACAATATCCAGTAATGGCTGTCTTGAAACCATCAGCACAGCAGCCTTCTGTGCAAAGGCTGAGCATACCTAAAACATGGTTACAATGCAGCCCTGACAGTGGAGATACAAGCTCATTTCTTCCCCAGAAGTACTGATACACTGTGGTGTTAAGAGTACACAACATATATAAATGTATATAAGTGTGTT
The DNA here is from genome assembly GCA_035590195.1 of Aviceda cuculoides. NCBI lineage: Eukaryota > Metazoa > Chordata > Aves > Accipitriformes > Accipitridae > Aviceda > Aviceda cuculoides. Next base: position 18,260,171 of record JAVJGG010000054.1, on the reverse strand, counting down.
TACCAAACAGCCAGCCAAGGACAGTTTCTTGAGGCTAAAGGAAGATCAGCAGAAGAGAATTTGCTGACTGCTTCTTTGACTGGCTATGATTTACACTTTACAGACAGTGGCTTTTCAAGCCCATCAGAACCTCACCTTCTGCATGGCACTTGCCCACCATGCACAGTAAATCAGGGTCCAGAGTCTGCTTTTCATCCCATCTCTTCCACAATGCAGACTCACTCAGCCTTGCTGAGCTGTAATTAAGAGGTTCCTTTATTAAGGTATTTAGCATAACCACTTGTTTGCTCTTAATTCAGCGACTTGAAGCCAAAGACTATATGCGTCTAACAGAAACACATTGTATTCATGAATTGCCCTGTTGTGCTTATCTTCTAAACTAGTAAGAGCATGATAACCACTTTAGCCATAAAAAAGGTATTCATGCAAGACAAGCCTCAGTCATTAGTCCAGGTTATACATTGGAAATTGTATATTAGGATGTTTCTCACTTTGCATATCTGCCTCTATCCAATATAAAATATCTTTTGTGGACTTCTGTTCATCTTTCGATGGAATGCACACTTCTTGTTTGTCAGTCCAGTACCCATTTGTCAGCCATACTCTCAAGTTTCTCATTACTTCAGAAAGGTATTAGAATAATTAGACTTCACAATCTCTATATTTTTCATATTTTCTATATATGTCATACTGAAATTGCGCACTTGAGACTATGCTTCTAAAATTGCATTGCTTGAACTGCCTGTAAATAAATTTTTCAGATATAAAAATCTATTTTCCTTTATCAATCTAAATATGCCTTCAGATAGCTGTTTTAACTGTCTAGGCATGTATTATTCTGCCTTAATCTCTGTTTATGAGAAGTTTTACAAGTGATGAAGAAATATACACTGCAGGTTGTCCAAATAAATAAATCCAATTGAAAGTCATAGTGATCAATTCTGTAATCCAATAACATTCTTGTTGTATGAAGCATAATTTTACTATTTTTACAGCATTACAATTGTAATTTTCTTGATATCAAGCATTTTCCAAATCTGTATTTGTAGTTGGAGTCGTCATTCTGCCAATGCCCTATATTCAAACAAATCCTGCAGAGTCTTTAAAATCATGACATTAAAAAAACCCAAACAAACAAACAAAAAATCCAACAGTTACTCTTATTTGCTTCCTGAATGTAGAGATTCCCAGGTTTTTATGTTTTTCTCTACAACTACTTTCTAGGATGGTTAGAAACTTTTTTTTTTGTTTTTAAAAATGAAAGCTGAAATTCACAGGTATTCACATAATTCCTGGTGAATTGTGTGAATATTTTCCTGAAGAAAAACACCAATTATTATGAAACTCATAGAGATTATGAGAAGAATGGGTAACATGAAAGCCCAGTTAATAAAACCCAAAATTTATCTGAGGAACTGCAACATTTTTTTCCAAAGAATATCTATACAACTGTGAGGTATCTTAGACGATACCTTGATCCGTGATCTGAATATGTTCAGAATGTCCCATTTACTAAATTGACAGAGCACTCTGAAGTACAGATCAGATTATTTGAAATACTATTACAAAATTATGAATGGGGTGATTGATACCTGTTCTCAGCAGAATACTAAAAGGTACTTAAGAGAAATATAGTCCACGGAGCTTGTTAGCCATCTCTGTAAAAATATATGTCAATACATTCTGAAATGGTTAGATGTCCTTCACTGTACATAACATCCCTAGGCCACAGCTGCAGCATGAGCCTAACTTAGAACTCAAGGCTGTACCAAAAGCTCATCAACAGAGAAACATACCGCAGAGGATTTCAGTAACAACAATCTTAAAATGCCACCACGCCTATCTACCTTTGAACCAGCATTTTGTACTTGAGTCATCAGGTTATCTCACAGAAACAATACCAAAGAGGATTACAGCATCCTAGGGGCTAAAAGCACATCCCTAGTGTGTGTCTACAGTCTACAAGGGTTACATGGCACTGGGTGTTGCTATTCCCTCAAACAAGGTTTCTTCAGTGTATCTCATGCTTCTTCATATCTACCGTACCTGTCCTACATTATGATTGTATACATGATTGTATACCTCCTGTGGCGAACCTGGTGTGCAGACAGAATGGACGAACTTTCCCACTGTCTGCAAGGCAGGTAAGGGGAACATCTTGGGGACTAGACCTCCAATTTAGTGAGGGTGGCCACTGTGCCCACATAAGAGTCCCACTGATTCCTTCAGGCACAGTTGCCTTCATCCCCTCTGCCCCAGCAGAACAAGTTTTCGCTCTGTGGTGTCATCAAACTATTAGTTACAATACTATCATTATTATAACCAAGGGGACAAAACTCGTAAAAGGCAATACAGGAATTTTGTTTCATTCTAGAAAGTTGTGCATTTGAATATTTACTACAAATAAATGTGCCAAGTGGAAAGTTTTGCACCTAACATTTTTTCTTGCTGGTTACCTCCTACTGTGTCTGCCTCAGCATGAGGCAGAGCTTATCTGGTGTACTAGACCTCTTTTTCAAGCAAGTTAAATACTGTCCCTGGCTTCCTTGCTTCACTACACTTGTTTTAATCCTTCCTGGAAAAGACTGAATCTCTACTGTCTTCAGTAAATTACAACCTGAGATACTAGACCTCAGGCAGTCAGTTAAATACCAAACATGCATCCTACAATGCTGACTACCCAAGTTCCTTTGAGCTAAATTTCATCTGTTTTTCCCCTTCAGGACATGAAACTACTTGGACAAACACACACAAAAAACTTTGTCAAGAAAGGACTACCATTGAAAACATATATGTTGCATTCAGAGGACAAATATTTCAGAATCCATTCCTCTCTATATCTCTCTCCATCCTCCTGCTCCCCGCCCCCCACCCCCAATCAACCAAGCATCATCCATTTTTTTGCAAAAGTTAAGAAAAAAAAAAATCTCTGTGAACACTCTCAAGTGCAACAGGAATGGAAAAAAATAAAGAACAGAACTTGTTTTTTTTCCATTACTGTGTTCAGACAGGTTAAAAAACTTAGAAACATACTATTATGCAGCTTTATATACCAAAATATATTATATTACCTAAGAATTTTGCAGCTATTTCTTAGTCCACAAATTGTGAGGAGTTCAGTCCTTCGAACACTACGTTATAGTGCAGCAACAAGTTCTGGGAATTAACATCTTTGTCTGGTAGATTACTACAGATGCCCTAAATCAAACTAGCATTGCAAATATTCAGGTTTTGTACAGGTAAAAGATTTTCTTATATACCTCTAACCTTCCAAAGTCCCATTCTTATGAAGGGTTGTCATAGCTCCTCCTACAGACCATTGAGTTCAAGTCCACCAACTCATCTAAGAGGACATTGTTTTGGAGGAGCCATAATGCAGTGTTGCCAATACTTCCAAGAATTTATGTTTTTCTCACAGCCCCAGATTACTGTAGCTTTCTGAAAATCTCGGGTGTTTTTTCCCAAAAGACTTTCCAGCCCCTGTGGGTTATCCAGAAAAGACTAAATGTGACCAGCACAACACAACATCTCTAAAAGCTAAATACACAGATCCCAAGGAATGTGTAGCTTTAAAATACCATTATTGTTACACCAATTTCACCTTCTGTCACAGTACTGGTACCACGAACTAGAATTACCTTGAACTATGAACCCTTGTATGCTTTTTCTGCCTGAGGCTCTAATTCTTCCTTGCAGTCTCTCCATTTCTCAGATGCTACTTTTGCAGGATATACTGGCAGTGACAGCTGAGCGGCACACCATTAGAACAACCTCCTCAGTTTTGCTGTGAATATCTTCAGTCTTTGGGAGAAGTGTACTGTATGTATGTGCATCTGTTTGAAGTGCACGAAAGAAGTCATGGAGTTCCTAGTACTTTATGCCAATGCTAAAGTCTTAGAACCACCTAAGAGTCTCCAGCTCCCTTCATGCGGTGCTCTCTTATGCAGTCTGCGGGCCATCGCACCCACCATTCATCAGCAGTAAAAACCAGAGACTGCCTCAGAAGGAAGGTAAGTGTGCCCAGGTTTTCTCCTCAGTCCTGTACTGTTTCCTAAACCTTTCTTTGCAGTATCCCTGGACCACTGGCCCACAGGACTGGAAATTATTGAGAGCAACAAAAAGCTTAGAAAACTACTTACTGGTGGCGAAGAAAGGTGAGCACTCAGATTATTTTACCCCAAGTCTGGATTTTGTATTAAGTTTTTTTAACCCCAAGTCCAACCCTTCGTCTCTGCATTTCAGAGCAGGCGTTTCAAAGGGAGGACTGAGGTGTAAGTCAGAACTATGCGTGGGATGTCCTGGGCATCTGGTTGAAAACAAAAGAGCAAGCCCACTTAAGTGGAAGTATGGACACATGGAAGGGGAGCAGGCTCGCAATCCGCACTCCCTCCCCCGGACCACTGCTGCTGACCCCGCAGGAGCCAGGCCTCTCAGGCTGTGCCTGTTGCCTTACCCTAGAGGTAGGCTCCATTCTCCAGGGCAGGTGAATGGTATGTGTGGCATCACCAGCATAAGGCATGCTGGGGCACCACATGGAGGGAAGCTGGCAACTGTGTGTAGCTGCTCTTGAAGAACCTGGAAATAAGGGGGAAAAATACAGACTAAAACAATAAAGTGTGCAGAAATAAGCTTCTCTTCTGTTTGCATTGGGGTGCTTAGCGCACACCCATTTCTTTGGCAAGTTTATTACTGCCTCACTGTATTAAACCTTTGACAGACAAAGTTTGAGGTCTCCCTTCCCCCACCAAGAAGTTTCAAAAATCTAAACCCAGTCAGATGCTCCAGGTTTGCTAGGATTAAAATTGGTCCCAAGCACAAAGCAGAAGGTGTCCTTTCAACAGTTCCTGGGGAGGAAAGTGGCAAAGTCTGAACATACAAACAAAAATATTAATGTTTCCTTATTACTTCCTAATTCCCTCATCTGATTTAGAGAAAGCTAAGTGATTCAAGAGTACTTAACAAACAGCAGTCCTCTGAGTGGCACGCAGTGCAAGCTGAACACTGAGGTTTGCTCTAAAGCCAAGACTTCCTAGAACAGGTAGCTAGCGTCGGAATCCCAAAGCGAATTATCAGGCATCTAAACATCCTCGTTTTCTGTGTAACCTGGGGAGCTCCTGGCCCCGTGTGACCACAGGGTACCTGCCCGAGAGGGTTAATTGGGGTCACTGACTTAACGTGGATTCAGAGCCCGACTTTGGGGTGCTTTCGCAGGATTTTTAGGGCAAGAGGAAGGGCAGGAGGAGGAAGGGCGGGCTGCGGCTCCGTCTGCAACGCGTATCGGCCGGGGCCACCTCCGCTCCGGAGGGCCCCGCACCGCCTCAGCATCTCAGTCCCTCCCCGGCCCGCTCCCCGGCTGCTCCGGCAAAACTCCTCGGGACGTCGCAGCTCTCCGGCGGCCAACTCCATCCCGGGCACGTCCCGGCGCAGCCTGCCCGGCTCCCCCGCCGCCGGGGGCAGGGATGCGGTCGCTTCCTTCGCCTGGCGCCCCT
>JAVJGG010000054.1:18195394-18249700 GCA_035590195.1 Aviceda cuculoides | reverse complement strand
GTAAGTTAAGTCCTTGCCACTTTGTCCTCACAATTTTTTAAAAGGCATTGGAAAAACTGCCTGATTAGTTTAACTATTAAAAAGAAAAAGTGTGTCTTTAATCTTTCTCAAACACATTTTAAACATGTATGGCCTCACTGCCCCACTGAGGAAGCTGTATTTCCAAAAATAAGGACAGATCTTCTAAATCCATGTTGACACAAGTTAAGGAGCTGAGTTAAGAAGGTTAAGCACTGAAGTGCATTAAGATTTGGACTTCGTTGACAAGTTGGGTTTCAGGTAGTCTGTTATTACAGAAACAGGAGACCTCAAGGTGACAACCCCCTGGCCACTGAAGTTAACTTGTGAATTACAGTCCTAATGCCAGCTGACTCTAGAGAAAACAGCTATCATGGACCACACAGTACCTCCTGCTGTAGTGAGAAGCAGAAATTTTGTCCTAAGTCCACAGAATTTCTTATTTAGCAATAATATCTCAAAGTGCCTTAACATCCAGAGCCAGGCACTGATTTTATTTCAAAAGCATAGCTGTGGAAGCAATCGTTAATTAAAATGAGAAAAGATGAAAGTAAGCGGCTGGAATGGTACAACGTGACTGATGATATTCACAGGCGTCCTTAGCAGTGGAACGAAATGCAGTGACAGGAAAGCACGTGGCTTGAATCTTTGCCCAAGGCACTCCTGGTCTCTGAACACATGGTGTACACACATTTTCAGGCTCTTACAAGGGTTATTTTCTATAATATCATAGACAGAGGGATAACTTCAGCTACATCATTCTCCAACTTAATTTCCTGAAAATAGTTCCGCCTGTAAAACCATAGGCTAACTCAAGGATAACAGTCCACCCCACCCTACCAAAGGAGGATAGAAATGAAGCAGCAGTAATCTGAGATGAAAAATACTCAATTTTCTTCCTGAAAGTGATATCTAAATCCTGAATAGTATTTCTATCGATGTTATACTATTTTCATGAAATAAAAAATTTACCCCATACACACACAGCTTCATGTACTGAATAGATGATTTTTTTTTTTTTTTACATTAGATATTGCTGTGGAAGAGCAGGAAAAACAGCTCTTTTTAACATCTTTATGTCTCTTTGGTGTCTCTAAGGTGCTTCATTAAAGGTTTATTCCTATAAAGCTTTTACAAAGACTGCATCGACAATAATCCACATGGGGGATTTAGACAGGGTTAATAAATATTCTGAACCAAAGAGTAGCATGACAATGTGACTGCATGTCCTACTGTATCTTAATTTCATTACCTAAATGGGGACTACTGACACCCGTCAGATTTCTACCCAGTCGAAGAAGCAAGAGAGCAGCTCTGTGACATGCTTTAGGCACAGAGTAGCAGAAATGCAAAGCACTGACTCAGCTGACTGTACATACAGCTATGAAGTACAGATGGCTTTTACATCAAAGGGTAACATTATTATTTTATTTTCAAATCATCTTAAGCACACACTGCTACAAATGTGATTGTCCAGTGAACAGACTGAGCAGAGTTAAGGAAAAAAAAAAAAAAAAAAAATTACCAAAGAGCCAACTAGCTGCCAAGGATTCATGACTGCCCTCTGTCAAATACTAATGGACATTTTTCTTCTTGAATTTCACCAATCATTGCAATTCAAGGAAAAAAAAAAGTAACTCAAGCCAATTCAGAGCGTCGACTTGAAGCTGACCTTCTACTTTAGAACGTGAAGCAAATTGTCAGAGGCGAGTTACATGACTACACTTCACTTGCTTATTTCAGGAGCATTTCCTATACTTTGTTATTGTGCAGGAGACCTGAGCAGAGACAAAGCAAAGCTTTCCAGATAGCAACACTGGGAAATTATAAAGCTGATCAGGTACAAAAAGGTGTCATGTGCACAAGGTGAACATAAGAAAAGAGAAATTATTTCTCCTCTTTAAGGTCTTAATAGTATTAGTTTTAACAAAAGATCGTAAAACATTTTTCATACCGCAGCTTGACTTTAAAAATTTATTTGAAATGTTCCAGCAAAGCCTAAAACATACTGAAAGCACAATACACTTCAGTGAGCTAATTCTAGGTGCTTTGCATTTCGATAACACTTCTTCTGGGAGGGTATCCAAGCAGTTAAAAAAAAAAAATAATCAATTAATTAAGGCTCTTGAATGAGGAAAGTCTATACAAAGTTTATACTCTGGCTCATAAAAAGTAAAACATTCATCCAAGGACAAACACTAACAAATAGTGACAATCCCTTGACTTCCTGGTTTACAACCTGTTCACTCAGCCAAACAATTTCAATATTTCACCCAAGATAAACAGCTATAGTATGAACTGTATGTTCCAGCTGCTCTATACAAACTATACACTTACCATTCAGCAGAATGCAAGCTGCTCCTGAAATCTGCAGTATGAGACATGGGATAATGGGATCACTACCATTCATGAAGTGACTTGTGAGCATAAGAATTTGCAGGGCTTGGGGAAAGCATCAATGAAGAACTCAAGGCAACAAGTGTTCAGGCTCCATGCTTCTGCAACATGCAACTATTAGTCAGCAGCATGACCTGCTAACTACAACGCATTAAGGCATACATGTAGTCCTGTACAGCTGGTGCAGAGGTCAAAAGAGCTTTCCTACATTTTTCCCCCCAAGCACATTCCTTGAAAAACACCCAGAACAACAGAATATTCACAATGACTATGAGGAAGGATGAAAGTCCCACTCATTAAGTATGACTGATCTGCTGCAGAGCTGTTTTCACAGCATAAGCTGGAAAAACTCCAATGTAATCAACAAGACTTCTTAACCTCCTGAGTAGCTGTACTTTAAAAGTATAAATATATTGCATGTCTACATCAGTTTGCTAAAGGTCTATCAGTACTTTAAAAATACTATCATCTTGTTTGCGGTTCTAAAGACACACACAAGAGAAAATTCAGTGAGACTATACACATTCCTTTTGAGAGAGTTAGAGCCATTACTGAATTAAACTTCACAGATTATTTCACAGAAAAAAAAAAGAAAAACTAAGCCACAAAAGAAACTTACTCAAGACTACAGTCCTTGCCAAGGGAAGAGTCAGGATAATCCTTGCCCAGTCACTTGACCACTGCTTCTCATTCTGAAAGTTCTTCAACAATATCACTACTTCTATGTATGTTATAGAAAAGTCCCCTTAAACTGCTTTTATGTATTGTGATACCTATAGATTTTTAAAAAAGCTATCAGTAGTGCAAATGTCTGTCTACTCTAGTAGCATAAATAGTGAGAACCCCACCCTACACAACAAACTGTCTTATTTTGAACTTAATGATATACATTAAATGCACAGACAAACAAACAAAAAAATACCTGGTGAGCTCTTCTTTAATCTTCAAGGGTTCATGTGGGTAGAATTTCACTCTAAAGCACATGGTATATGGTGGATGAGCTGAAACATTATAAAGAAAAAGCATAAGAAGAGTAGCAAACAAACATTGCCTCAGCCCCTCTGAAGGAGTGGCCTCCAAGAGTATTACAAAAGTAGCCTGTGTGATGGCTAGCTCTGAAGCATCAGGCAGGGATTCAAACAAAACCAATAAATATTATATATACATATAAAATGAACAGATCATATGAAAAGAAGGCCAAAGCACGTGCAAAATACAGCTAATGTAGGCAAATCAATTTATAAACAGTTTTGCACCTCACAAGACTTATTGCTTGATCCAAGACGTACAAAACACATTTGAGCTGCTTCTTTTTTTTTTTTTTCTTTTTCAGTTCGTAAACAGGAACCAATTCCATCTTGTCACAATAAGACACAAAGGTGTTATGTATATTTGTTATTCCTAATAATGATAAAGCCTAGACTACAAAATGGAAAAAAAACATTAATTAAATTTAGCTAATGAAGCCAGAGACAACAGAACTGTTTCTGTTTACTGCATTTAATAAGACTACATCACCTACTCTTGAGCTATGGTATCAATACCAGGCCTTAAGTACAATACTTTCACTTCTCAACACAAAGAAAGAAAGGAAGAAAGACAGAAAGTAAGAAGGAAAGAAAATCAGAGTAACAGGAGTCATTTCAATTCTGCAATCATTGTCTCTCAGTTTTACATTAATAAGCACAGCTTTATATACCACTGTTGTATCTTTGATAGCATTCAAGAGACTATCTAATCCTAGGCCAGTTGATCTTTCAGTGATTACAGAAGGGACAGAAAGCAAATTGAAGACTATTATTCTAATCAAAGAGGCATCTTGTGATAATCATGTTAGGACAAAAGACATGTGAAGACCAAGCAGAAGGCTTAAAAATATCACATCAGGCACAATACACAGGTACACAGAGCCCTCAGAGCTATATGTAGCCAGGTAATGTTCGTGTTTTAAACTCCAGTTCCAAGTGAGAAGGAAAAAACCGCATCTTCAGAAGGTAAATGGTGTGGGGAAAAAAACCACCTATATTACACAGGCCACGGTAAACGGCAGGCCTGCTGCTAAGACCAAGAGAGAGCATGGGGTTAGAGCAAGCACCAAGGCAGAACTGCTGTCCAAGCAGCAAGGGCCTCGGCACAGTAAGCCATGCAAGGGTCCTCTTTACCAAAATGTTTACCAGCACCGTCATTTTTAGATGGACAGAAATAGAGGGAAAGCTGAGGCTTCAAACAAAATGGGAACATGTGATCACTGTGCTCATTTGGGAGTGTCCTACAGACCCGAGTGCAGAATTATAATCTGTTTATTAAAATATTTAACTATGGAATTAACTTTCTGCATATTTACACTAGTACTCAACATTTATAGACCCTTACTTTTCACAGGTTGGGGTTTGGGGGTTCTGTTTTGTTTTGTATGCAACTTTTACTTCATAGTAAAGGGCAGATCTATAATATTCTAGTTAGTTTTAAAAGTCCCGTAATCTTAATGTATACTCAATGCACACAGTCAATCTCACTTTCCTAAATCTCGAAGAGATGGTGCTTTTACAGGAGGAAAATAAGGGAAGGTAGAAGATGAGGGCAAAGAAAATTACAGGGAAAATGAAGGAAGAGAACAGGTGAAACAGAGAATTAGTTATTGTAATCTATAACAGTAATCACTAAGCTACCAGAACATTTTACTGTACCATCTCCTCGAGCTTACTAGCTCAGTGGCTTGTATAAACTGCATGTAGAAATTAGTTCAACAATCATCATACTCTTCAAGCTACTTTGACCGCTGTGTTTACCTGTATGCTGCAGTTTTCCACAAACACATCTCTGGATATCACATAGTTCCATGTGATGTACAAAAGCAACAGAAAATAAAAATGCATTACATCTTTTGTTATGGTTGGTATCTTTTGGTGGTTCAACTCCTTCTGGAGATGAAGGAATATTTTCCCCTTTCAAGACCTCATGTTGCATCTGATGACTCACATTTTTTTTACTTGTTTAAGTAACTACTCATTTAAGACACAAGGAAGAATGTCAGAAGAGATGGGGATGGAGAGATGAAAAATACAGAAGAAAAGAAAGCAAGGAAACAATAACAAACAGAAACAAACAAGAGGAAATGGAGAAAGACAAAAAAGCCTTACGTGTTCACTAGGGATGGTTTGAACATTCAAGCTAATCAAATCTGTACAAGCCCTCTGAAGGCAAGAGGAACACTCAGACTACTTTCTGTGGGCTTCAGTATCTTAGACACGATGGCAGCATTGTCTTACAGTGACTGGAAATAGGCTGCAAAACAGACAACACTGTTAAGTCCTCCTTGCCCTGTAATGGCAAACTAGAACATAAACTGAGTTCAGTGTCCCAGAAAGGAAAACAGCCATCCAGAAATGCATGGAGTCATGTGCCTGGACAAAGCGAAAGATAACATAAGTCATCTTAAATGGTTCTGCCTCTTCTCAATAGCCTTCTTAAAACTAAGCAAGGGAGAAAAACTTGCACTTTTAGAATACGGTACCACTAATAAAATGTGATAGAAGACCCAACCTGTATTAAATGATCTAGAGCTCTTCCTCAGCAAGAAAGAACTTTTAAATGTCCTGATAGATTTAGAAGCAGTTTGTGCTAGAAATAGGGATGCAGAAATAAGAACAGCTAGTGCATGGCTCTGCAAGGCCCTAGCTAGAACAAGCCTACTGCAAGACCCTAAAAATGTACTGAATTTTACCCAGATTTTTGGATGTCAGTGAAATGATTGAAACCTTGGCTTCAGAAAAAAAAAAGAAAGAAAAAACGAGTTACAGTAGAAGAGACACACTCTGGCAGTATATGGTAACCACAGAAAAGCAACAGCTGCCCCATATGCAAAGAGTATCATAGCGAGGAAAGGACAGCATACTCTGCACTAAAAAATAGCCCAGATTCACTTAATAGCAAAGGTTATGGTATGAAATGTTTTCCTTGCAGCAGAAAGACAGTATGTGATAGAAGTATACACCAACGCCCAATGCAAGGAATACACAGGAGGTTTGGCAAGGCAGTTTGAAGTCCACTTAGTGAACCTTTTCCTAGACCCAAGCTTCTATAACAATATGACTCCTCAGCAGTGCAGCAAGCAATACAAAACAAGGCTGCTGCATCCTGCTAAACAGAGGTCCCTTCTCAGCAACACCTGCAGGAATGGCACAATCCCAACCTGCAATTTCAAATGTTAGAAAGAATATGATCCCCTCCATCCAGTTCATCTCTGGAGATCATTCTTCTTATTTAGAAGGTACTCTGCAATTACAGAAGGAAACAGGATCCTCTCTTTCTGTTCCTCTTTCCCAGTTAGAAAACCAGCCACAAACAATGAATACTTGAAAGGGGAAGGAGGGAACCCCCACAGCTATCCATTTTCCTCTCCATCTTAATTTTAAAAACGGATCATGAGCCTAAGGTTCCTCCAAAAAAGTGTTTGATGATATGCAAACATTTAGTAAGGCCTTCATCTTACAGATTCTACAGCACTGGAGAAACACACATGAGAACCTCATATTCTCTCATTCACTATATTCTCGTAGTGGAAAGCAAGATAGGCAGTGAATTGTATCAGCTCAAGAGATGAGATTGTCAAACCAGACAATTCCTCAATTCCTTGAAAGCAAAATTACTTTCTACCACTTACTCACACATTAAAGTGGAAACATTAACAATAAACCTTCCCAAAACAGAACTCAATTTGTAGAACATTTCTTCAACACAAAACTAGCCTCAATATAATCAGTTTTGTAATAGCTGTAAGCCTTTTCTTTCAGAGTGGTCCTTTATCTATCAGATAAGGAGCAGCTGGTATAGCGAAATGCCCAAGGCTTTGTCAGAATTTCCTGCCATCACAGGCTTTGCTTTCTCACTAAAAATGATTCACAATTACAATAATTTCAAAGGACTTTAGCATGGAGAATAGTATTGACTGCAAATTCCATTGCAATAGGGCAATTAATTTGCCAGTTTATGTACTAACAGCACATAAGAGATGAAGGCAAAAGAACAAATAAAACCATTTAAATGATAGCAAATGCTGAAACCAGTCATGATCTAGACCCTCATGAAGGAACTACACACAAGATGGAAGGTTTCCAGGAAACTGATTGTATGTTTTTAAGGTTTATTTCAGTTGCATTTAACTAAGACAAACTATTCAGTGTACATGAAACCGTAAGGATCTCCTAACTAAAAAATCAAACCTCTAACATCCTGACCACAACGAAGAGGGATATGGGAGCTGCACCCCTTGGCACAGATACCGATGTGTAAGGGACTGAATCTTACGTGTATTCATTTTTAAGCAAAGCCCACTGAATCATTCATCTTCTGTGTAGATGAAGAGCTTATAGGGAATGATAAGCCTAAGAAAAACTACATATTCATATTAACATTTTCTTCATTGAAAGATATTTGGAAAAAACAAGAAAAAAATATTTACGTAAGACAAAAATTGTTTTTAAAAGCTGGTGAAAAACTTCATTGAAGTTTTAGAAGTGCGAACCAAAGAGGGAGAAGGATGGAAGATTCTCAGCTGCCACTTTTGCAAAGGTTTCCTGTTTGTTTTTAAGAACCTGCTTTTCATCCAGCACAAATACTAGCTTCTGTAATGAGCTGTACTGGCAGTGTTGTTTTTTTTGATTAAAGATGGAGTACAGATGGATACTGAAAGCCAAATGTGGATGTTTAACTTATCTTCATAGCCCTGAGAATGCAAGACTGCAGAAAAATTCCTGCATCTCTCCTTGATGTTACATATTCTCCAAACTACATTACCCTACCAAAAGTTATCTATCATTTAAAAAAATAAACAAACAAAAACAAACAAACAAACCCAAAAACCATTACACTCAAACAGTCTTCATGTTCACTGATGCTGCAGACAGATCTCTGGGGAACCCTAAGACATATGCTGTTGTTTCCATATACCTCCTCCCCTACCAAATGAATCAGCTGTTCATCCATACCACTTGCTCAGCACATTTAAGACAGAACACTACTCACTGTTTTTATTTTATGCATCAGAGATACCTGATCTATCATAAACCTCAAATTGTGGGGTCTTGTCATTGCACTCAATTAGTTATGAGACAACACAGGGAAACATGGATTTTCATCAACTAGTTATAACAATGCTTTAAAGCATGTTATTAAATCTTCATGAGGATCATAGGTAAAGAATATACAGCATCCAGATTAATGGCTGAAGAATCACACAGAACTTCCTGTTTTCACTGTGCATGGATTTAAAAACCTCATATTTGATTAAACTCTTTTTCAGATTTGTACTGAGACATGAAAACTGATAAGTTTGTTGAGATTTAAGAATCTTTAGAAAGTTTTGCACAACTCATTTCTGCATCTGGTTTCTTGCTTCCCCTGGTTCATTCCATCTCCTTTCACATTTTATGATGGCATTAGAGATAAGGAAATTAACTTAACAAATTCCAATGGCCTGACACAGGAGAACATCCTTTTTGTGTTACTCTCTCAGATCATCTGACATGCAAGGCAGCAAGAAAAACATGTAAATGTTGAACTCCTGCACATCAGAGCAACAGAACTGATTCTGTTCCACTGTCATCAAGAACAAAACCCATATAGTTGGATATTTCCCATAAAGCACATGACAGAATAGCTGCATACTTATACAGAATAACCTTTAAAATTAATGAAAAAAGAGAGAGGGGAAGTGCATGGGAAAACTCTGTTCTTTAGTTAAGCATTAGAGCTGATGTGACCAGTAAGATTTACACTAAGACATTCCTAGACAGAAAAATAAGTAAAAAAATGTAAGATGGACAAATGGAGAACTTTACTGTCAGCATCTGGGAGAGAATAACATGCAACAGAACAGAAAAACTGGTTTTAAGAGGACTTTTGTAGGAGATCTGCCCGGAATGAACCACGCGTCCTCATAATGGAATGTTGGAACTTCCGTTTATTGCCTATATTAGCACTCTTCTATACAGTAGTCCAAGGTTCACGTGACAAAAGCTTAATACTAATTGGTCCCTATGTGATAAGCACGCATTCAGCTTACAGCTCTATTGGTTGTATGCAAGTATACATGCGACACGCACAAGCCTCAAGCTACTATACGATAGGTTATAATCCATTATTCACGCACCCCTATCTTTATTCTAATTGGCTAAGCATTTCTAAACATAATTGTTTTCCACTTTATCTGTTCCTGCCTTGTGGTTACATCCTCACACCTGCAAACTGGTCAACACACTCCTTGACTTAGTTTCTCAGGCATGTTTGTCATTCTTTCTTGTTCTCTCAAGGGAACACTGTAATCTTGTCAAGGTCAATATCCTCCCCAGGCCCCTCGGTCTAGCCGAGGCCCTCTACATAGTTCTATAGTGATAACCATTAAACAGTCTATTCTATGAAGAGGCTGTTTAGGCCTTTAGAGTCAGTTCAATGCTTGATAATGGCCTAGAGGTGTGATTATCTCATAATATCTTACTCTTGCCTTTTTCTTTCTGCTTAACTGTGTTTTTAAAAAATTACATTAGGAGCTCTGAACGGTAACAATAAGAGAACTTCTGTGTATTGATTGCTTCATCAGTTTACATAACATTGATCTTCCCTGACACTCAACTGAAAATATTCCCACATTTCTGTGAGGTAGAAGCTTGAAGAATGGCCTCTTTTTTGGTATTTTATTCAGCAAGGAAGTTCACTAACAAACTTTACTGGCATTTTTCTTACCTATACAAAATGTGCTTTCAGTTGGAAAGATACTGCTTAAGTTCTAACCATATGTATTGGCTAGAAAAAGATAACAAAAATTTTTAGCCATGGAAAAAATTTATCAAACAAGAAGAGACTCACTGAGCAAAAATAACAGAGAACTTAAGTTTCTAACAGAAACATATTGGTTTTTCTGCCTCTGGAAAGGAAATAACAATTCTGGCTTGCCCTCATCTTCTTCTCCAAAGATACTATTTATTATTTTTCTTCTATTCTACAAGCTCTAATTTTAACTAACATACATTCTGAGGACAAATCACAAAGGATATTTTGACAGCAGACAGGCTGTAAATGGCATTTACTCTATTTTCAGCATGAATTTAAAATAGCCTTTTCATTTTATGTAAATTGTGGCATAAATTAATCAAATTACATTTTTATTACATTAGCATATCAAAGTTTTAATCAAGTAAAAAAAAAAATTTAAAAGGCTGCTACATTGTAAGGTCCCAGACTTGCCAATTATTTAATGCAGATGGATAGTCATCCATCTGCAAAGACTGATGGTCACATCAAGATTTTACTTGCTTGGTTTTCCTTCATATCAGTGTGGATAAAAAAACAGTGAGATTGAAATGAAACATTAATGACAATTGTGCATTGTGGTGAACCCAACATGATGTTTTCAAACAGATGTTTTTCAAGTGTCTTTCAGCTGAGAGAGGTATCAGATCAGTGACTTTGATATTAAATTCATGCATCCCACAAAGAGAGACTTGGCTGATTAGAGCACAGCTCTTCAAGATTTGTACAACTGGGTTCAGATCACCCCAGACACCTTAAAAAGCTCAACACTAAATCCACAGAATAACCAAGACACCCAGCTGCCACTCAGCTAACTTGAAAATGCAGACATTCAATATTCTTCTCCACAACTAGCTAAAGTGGAAGTGCCCTAATGTAAACAGACCTCACAACATCTACTGGTATGGTTGACCAGGTCCCTGATAATTTTTCCTGGACACGTGTAGAACCTGCTAACCTCTCACACTGAAAAGAAGGGACAAACAGGGCAAGGTGGCCTTTGCATGTCTCTTCTTGAAGTTGTGCCACTATCAGACAAGAAAGTAAGTCTCATGGAATCAGAGAGAAGGCAAACAATGCAAAGTTTGTATGGGGAAGACAGAAGAAAGCTCATGCAGGAGAAGAAAAACTAGTAGGATTTTACCTGAATGATTAAAATACTCGTTTGGGATGGACACTGATCACTGGTTTGCTGTGCTAACCGAGGTGCCAGCTTATGTTCTCTACTGGAAGAGAAGACACTGAACTTGATATACATCCCACTGGCACAGGTGGTAAAAATGTAAAGTTGGATGCCACTTCATCTTTTTGGCTACATTACAAGAAATGACAAACTGACTTACGTGTCTAACTAGAAAACTGTCATTTGCAGAGAACCCCACTTGAAATAACATGAAGCTACATGCCTCACAAATTGATCTGCAGAGAATGATTTACCTAGAGCCCTGAGACAGCTTTTGAATCCTGATGTACTCACAATAAACTGACTGGCGCCGGGATTACACCTGCAACAATATTTTAAGCAAGTATCAAGAATTAGACTGAAGAGGTAATTAGAAGTGATAAGAAACAATTTCTAAAGTTATCCCTTGATTGCAACTACGTGGCTGAAACAGATCTGTTTAGATCTGCTGAGGGTAATTTAAATGCAGGGTTCAGAAAACTGGCAGGGATAGCCGACCGACCTGTTACTTTCTTTCCAAACACTTACACGTGCTGTGCTGGTAGCAACTCAGTATGAGCCAGGACATACTGTTTCTCACTGAGGCAGGAAGCTACAAAGTATCAGCAATATAGCCACCTCTTTGTGAAGCAGACTAAATTCAGAACTCCACTGTAACCGTGATGCTGTGGTTCCTACCTACTAGCTTGGCTGGGCAACGTTCAAAGTCTCTGTGCTACAAATTACTAATTCCCAGTTTATGCTAATCTGCTGGTACTCACCCTAAAACCTCTTAGTAGCGTCCCCAGCCAGGCAGCACATCTTAGCTGAGGTAGAACAACAGCTGTGTTTTCCATCCATGTTCTATGCTAACTCGCAGGAGGGCAGGCCTGGTTCCACCGTGCCACCCTGTGAGCTGCAGCCCAGGCGCGCTCTAGAGCGAGCCGCATATGCTGTAACGTCAGCGAGGGTATTAGCGCAGGCTCGAGGCTTACTTCACTATCCTTACAGGCAGATCCAAAGCCTCCTAAAGTAGGGCTTAGGTGGGAGTTTAGACAGAGATCAGCAGTATTTAGTTCCTCAAAACCACTACACAGCTGCTACTTCACACCAAAGACGCTTCTATTTCTCTGTGCGAAAGACCTCCGGCCCCCCCGCCCAGTTTGGCCTGGGCAGAGATCGACAATTATATCCCAACGAAGACAAAAGCCTCCTCACGACGCAGGCCGCGGGTCCGCCCCTGACTGACCGCCCCAGGGAGCGCGACCGAGCAGCTTCCCTGAGGCAGAAGGCCGCCCCCTCCTCCTCCCCGAACCGCCGCGGCCCGGGGTCACTGGCCGCCCCCCCCGTTCCAGGGGCAGCCCCACGCCGTCTCCCCACGGGGGAGGCGCTGCGTGGCGGCCTCTCCCCTTAACGTTCCGCTGGGAGCGCCGCTGCGCGCCTCAGCCGCCGCAGGCCCCGCACGGGCGCCCGCCCCGCCTCGCCGGGGTCACGTGCGCCAGCTCGACCAATCAACAGCGTCGCCCCCGCGGGGTCTCGCGGGAGCGGCGGGACGGTATTTAAGGCCCCGGGCGGCGCCGCCCCCCCTCTTTCCCCAGCGCCCGCTGCTGCGGTAAGGCGGCGGCAGCCGCTCCCACGAGGAGCCCTGGGCTCCTAACGGGCGGGGTGCGGGGGCACGGAGTGGGACCTGCTCGGGTCTTCCCTTCACATCTTGCCCTCCCGGAGCCTGGCGGTGCTCCGGGGAGTCAACACAGGGGGATAGAGCGCCTTTCCCTCACAGAAACCCAGTGCGGAGCCGTCGCCTCCGCCCTGCATCCTGTCGTGAGGCACAAGCGGTTCCCCCGCCCTTCCCCAGTCCCCCGACCTGCCGCTCCGGGCTGACTTCTCTCTCTCCCTCCGCAGTGTGTGGCGTGGGCCGCCCGGCGGGGAGGAAGGAAGGCGGCAGAAAGCGTCCCAAGGTACCGGCAAGGCCTTCCAATGCCCCCGAAGGCTTTGTCCGCTGGCCTGCCGCGCTCGGCTGCGCCCGGCCGGGGCAGGAGGCCGGGGACAGTAGGCCTGGCCAGCGGGAAGCGCTGGCGATCTGGAGTCGTGCCTTTTGAACGGCGATAGGTAAGGGGGCACGCCGACCTCATCCCACGCCTCACAGCCTGGGGCTGGTTAGCTAGGGCTTTGGGCTTCGGAAACGGAGAGCTCTGGATCCTCAGACTTTGTACCGCTTAAAGACGAACGTATATCTGAGGGTACTGGTCTGTATCGCTGTGAGACGAAGGAGTATTTGTGTGCATTTGTACTCTCCTGCTCGTCTCTAAATTATAGATTTTGAGCCGTGCAGACCTTAAATCTGATTTCAGTGCAGTGGTTTCTTTTTTTTAATAGGCTGCTTCAAGAAAATTGCAGTTATAACTTGCAGTTGTTTAGGGTCCTGAAGGCTGCAGGCACCTAAGTTCAAATGGACTTAACTTATCAAACAAAGAACAGTCACTGATTGCATAGGCTTTTGGCCCAGTCTTGTGTGTCTGTAACAGTGACTTGATGTCTCTCTTGGTTGGGAGTGTATAATTTGTTACAAGGTATATGTAAGTAGGCCCAAGGTAGCAAACAATTGGCTGCTAAAGATCAGTCTCTTAAATCTAGAAATTTGCAGGTTGTTTCAGGGTAGTGTCAACACTAACAGCAATTTAGGCTTAATAAACTTTCCATTGTTTCTGATTAGCAGTATATTTTAAAAGATGTTAAAAGTATGTTTTGTGTAGTTTAAACAGACTAGTTAAAACAGAATCTTCAACAGATTGAACCAGGACTACCTTTTGCTCTAGGTCTTGATTTGGTAGTCTTGATATAAGAATGACCTCTGCAACTTTGCAGACTTAGTTTAAGAAGGTCTAATTCAATGTAGTAGCAAGTCTGTAGAATATGGCTTTAAAAAGGTCTGTAATTAGATGATATAAATTATATTATAATTTAATACTTTTTGTCTCTTTGGCCTGTTTAGAGGTCCCACATAGCAACTTTGTTTGAAATATTCTAGACATGGATGATCACACCTAAATTAGAAGCACTGCTCAGGACTTCTTAGGAATGAACAATACCTTCTGCTAGAAGGTAAGTATGCTCTAGTCTAATGACAATTGTAGATAGTTTTTAAAACTTGCTTTTGATAATTCACAAATTTCATGCAAATTGTAATCTCTTGAGTAAATTCAGATCATCTTAGTTAATAAGAAAAAAATAGTACTATAATCTACTCCCCTTTTATGCTTTGCCCTCTTAAGTCTGGCAGTGTCTTAAGTGGCCAACACAGAGGGGTATAAAACTTCTCTCTCAAACCCAGAGGCGAGGTTGAAACTCTTCTTTGGATCATGGTGAGAGGAACAACACATTCATGAAACTACTGAACTTCAGGAAGCTACTAAATCAGCTTATTAATAGCTTGTAGGTAGGTTTTGAACTGTCATCTGATTGTCATGTTATCTGAGTCTTGGTATCAGTTTCATGTAAATCTTTTTTGGGTTTCTCAGGTGTGTTGGTGCTTTATAAACCTGTGATAAACGTGTGAAAAGAGTTCCTTGTAAACTGGTTGGTCTCCAGGTATGTAGTGTAAAAAGGATTGTCAGATGTTAGTGGATGGATTGCCTTCTATATCTAAAGAAGTTTAATTTATTCCTTACCTGAAAACAAAAAAAAACAAACCAGAAAACCAAAATTAGTTTGAACTAGTGGAAACCTGCATGGTAATTGTTAGAACTTTATATAGACATAGCCAACCTAAATTGGAAAAAATCTTAGGAAAGCTTATGTTAGTTGTTGGGTCCATTTATTCTAATCTGGCTGATCCCTGGAATGGAATCCTTACTAATGGTGTGGGAAAGGAAAATCCTGTCCCGGATAAATGAAGAAATTTGTATTGAGAAATGGCTCTGACTTAAGAGTTAGTGTCGTGTAGTATGTTCATATAGCTCAACCTTAGGCCAGTTACCTCTTTTGTATGTGTGATGCTGACTGCAAATTAAATAAAACTTCTTTTGCAGGGAGGAAACCAGCATGTGCAAGGGATTTGAACTGATATTAAACATCAGCTTATGATTGCATGAGTGGCTGATTTCTGAATTCATACTAGATGACTCCAGTTGTCGCCTATAATGTATTGTCTTGAAAGTGGAATTGAGACAAGCAGTGGCTAAAACTACACATTTTCAATGATCATGTTTAATTGGGAACCTTGTCATTTGTTAAAACAGGTTTCTTAACAGAAACTGCTGTAATTTATTTCTGTGTCTTTGTGGATTAATTGAAATAAAATATGAGAATGCTACCAGAAGTTTGTGTGTTCTGAAGGTTTCTTGTTTAGGTACGTCCTGAATGAAGGCTTTGTTTCATGGATGTGAACACTTTTGTGCTGTGATGCAGAAACATTCTCTTGCCATGTGCAAACTTGATAAGTTTATCCTTTAACTCACAAATCCATTGAAAATGACCCTCTTTAATCTTCATCTTTTATTCTGAATGTCTGGTCATGGGTTTTTGGATGTATTTTAGAATGCAAAAGCACTTTGAGATCAACTGGCCAGCTGCTAAGTTATTTCATCAGGCTGTATGTGTTGTTTGCAAGTTCTCCAACTAGTGAGAAGATTTTTCTCAAACTTTAAAGACCAAGTACTATTACATCCTTAGCAAGAATCCCATCACCTGCCTATTTCAAATAAACAAAAAGGAAAATATTGCAATGTTCTATGCAAAGAACAACTAGTGTGAAGGTCCTTGAGCAATATCGATATTTTTGCGTGATTGAAAGCTTGTATGTGCTTTTCAGTTGCTTATGTCTAAGAAAATATTAATAACTTATTCCTCAATGGTAGGTCTTAACATGAAGTTGATTTATGTGTATCCTATTACTAGCCAATGCTTCCTTAGAATGCACAAGCAAGAATATAAAATACAGTTAGAAGTAGCTGCCAGGCACTCCCTACTGCCTGCGCAGGAAAGTGAGTTTGTGTAGCTTTAGGACCAAACTCTTTTATATACTTGGTCAGATTTAATCCGCATCTACCCAGGAAGTGTTTCTGGTTGTTATCTTTGCTTAAACATATGCTAAACAGGGTGAGTATTTAGTGATCTATTACATTTGTAGCTTGCTAGGCTTACCTAAGTATTTTCCTCTGGATTGTGTTTTAATAAAAGATGAAACTAAATTTGAAGGGTATACAAAAGTACTTTCTCCTCTTCATATTAAACCTGACAACTGTCTAGTTCCTGTTATGAGAAACAATGAATCATTTTCCTACAAGCCTTGTCAGTCATTTTATAGACCTCTGTCCTCTGCAGTCGTGCTGAAGGATTAAGCTTTAGTCTATTCAGCTTGCCTTTTGTGAGTGGTTTCATACCTGATCTATGCTGCCCTGTGCAGGTTTTCTAAATCTTGCTTCTCTTAGGTTCAACACTAATTGATGGTGTTCAGCATAGGTAGATTTCAAAATGTTCTCTCCTGTTTTCCTTAACTAGTAAGCTTGTTTACTTTTGATAGCTTGGGATGATGTTTTCAGTGAGCTGTCTACACTTCCAGAACTTTTCAGAAAGTGAGTAGAAGCTATTTTAGAATTGGGGTTGGAGTCTTCCTTCCCAGATTCATTTGTCATGCAATAAGTGGTGTTAAATTCTGTCTGCTGCTCTGTCCATGAGGATCTTGCCAGAATCAAGACCTCTTGGAGTCTGCAGCCATGGTTAGCTTAGAGTATTCTGCTTTTTTCACATTAATTGATGCTGAAAACAGCTTTGAAATCCTTTTGCTTATGAAACTATTTGTTCCTCTCCTTTCTGAATTAATGGTCTAAGACTACACTGAAGGTCTCTTCTCTTTCACGGTAGCTGTCATACCCTTGAAGGACATATCTGAAGACTTTTCTAAAATAGCATTCCTTTGTGTCCTGCTCTGTGCTTAGGTGCTGACTCCTTCAGAGACTTGTTTGTTTAGGTTTTTTTGAGGCATTACTAGTCTTCAACTTCATGCTGTGCAGTTGGTGATAAAAAGTACCATTAAATCCTAATGACTTGGTCCTTATTCACACAATTGTTCTAAAATGTTTCAGGTAGGTCCTTGTTCATTCATCCCTGTTTTTTAAAACTTTGGGAAAGTAATCTATCACAGACAAATCATTCATTTGGCTTTTGTGATGTAGCCTTCAAATTCTCAAAGGGTCCTTTCATACTTGTTCATTTCTTGGGCTTGCTAATTCTTTTGCAGACTGCCTGCTTCTGATCAATTTGAAGATATTTTAGTATTTTATCATATTGCTCCTTAAGCATTTTTGCTGCTCTAGTATTGTACAGATTTAAACTGGGTTATTCATTTTTACTTGGTTTTGGCATGGCTTGCAGTTACTGGTTTAATACAAAATCAAAGTACAGTTTGTATTTTAAACTAAAGAAGTATCAAATTATTTCATGTGTTTATAAGGCTTATTACATTTGACTTTTTACATTTGACTATTTGTATCACTCAGTTGGGGCCATTATTCTATTCTGAAGGCTCATTTTGAAAAAAATGCTGGTTGGAAAGATAAGTCACTTGAGAGTACTCTGTTCTATGAGTTCTCATGAGTAGTTATAATAAGAAACCTCTTATCAAAAACTTTGACTTGTTCTATTCCATCTTCAGGCTTTTTGGAATATAAATATGTCAGTTCAGGCATTCACCTCATTAATTTTATTATAAAGTAGTGAAGCAAAACAAAGGGATTAGTATTAGTCTAGGAATATGAAGTAAGTCTAAATCTGATGACCTTATTGTTGTAAATCAGCTCATTCACCTTGACCACCACCCTGTGGGACTGTATGCTTGGGGCTGTGCAGCTCACAAAGAGAAAGCTGGTTTGTATGAATGCTATCCTCTAAATGAAGTTACAACATTGCAATTTTCCTTTTTATTACTCATTGGAAAAGTGAAGGCTAATGGAAGAAAAATAGCCTGGTTTGCTGGAGAATAGTCAAGGGTTAACTAGTTGGCTTACACCATCACAGATTTGTATTAACTAGCCTTGTTACAGGCTAAATGACATTAAGCTAAATTCTGTCATTTTATAAATTTTTGTATGTATAGTTTGTACAACAGGGATTATATGAGTTTTGGGGGAAATAAAGATGGAGGAAAGCTATAATATAGCTTTTAATCTGTATATTTCTGTTTATTCTGGCTATTGATTGCAGATTTAGGAATGCTGCTTTGGCTTCTCATTGACTAAATCTGCAAGAATGTTAAATTTGTTCAGCAAGACTGAAGACTGTCAGAAGGGGGAATATTTTCATATCTATTCTGTGTTCTAGCAGTTGAAAAGTATGATATTTCCTACTTCCTTTTAGTAAGTTGTTACAACTCTTGAGACTCTCATCAAAGGAAATGCAGATAAAAAAGCTGAAGAATGAAATGTACTTTGGCAGTAACGTGCTAAGCCCTGGAATGTTTTCTGTACACAGGGCTACATGCAACAACACTGTTTTGTGTTCTGTGCAAGGGTCTGGCAAGACACAAAAATGCTCATTCTTCCTTTTTTTTTTTTTTAATTGGGAACAGTTGCTGGGGGACCACCTTGAAAGTCTGGTACTCCCCAAGAGTTTTAGTTCTGAGGAGCTTGGCAGTATCAGAATTTGTGTGAATTCTTCTACTTGGTAACACAGATTTGTGATCTCCAGGGTTTGTCCTGCTTTGTTTTTAAGAATCTAAAGTCTGGAGGCAGGTATCTTCTTAGGTACAAGTGCATTCAGCCTATATTCTCACTCTGCTGCTATTTTGCTCTTTGCATGAACTCAAGAACCTTGGATATGACTAACATTATGGGAAGGCATGAGGAAAAATACAGAAGATGCTGTCAACTAATCATCAACTCAAAAGAATAGCTAGGACAACAAGTAGCCATTATTACTTAAGTATTGCCTCCAAGCGTCCCACTGAAGATCCATAAGTATGACTGATTAATGTAAGGCTACAAAGAGTCATAAACCTAACTCTAACATTGTCATGGTTTTAATTCATAGGGTGAGAAATAGGCTAAATGCACTTGTACCTAAGAAACGGTGAGTGTGCATCCCATATATCCTGGTTTGGATCAATGCAGGCAGACACTTCTTACAAAACTAGTTTATGAGATGGAAAAATCCTCTTTTTATGGTCATCGGATATCAGATTATACAGAATATGTTTTCTTAAAACTTTCTACATTTGGTTTCAGGCGCAACTCACATTGGATTTTTCCATACATCAATACTTTTGCCTATCTAAATAAAGGTGAAAGCTGTGTGACCTTCACTGACATTCATTGCTGCAAAGAAGGCCTATTCTGTACAGTGGAGTTTGATGTAAAGATCTGAGATTAAAATCATGTTATAAAAATCATGAGCAGGAATAACTGGAAATAGGCAGAGGCCTAGGAAGAGTAGTGTGCACAAAACCAGGGGATGAAAAAGTGCTGGGAGTTCCTGCTTTGTAGCACTGTGTGAGTTTGGAGACAATAGGTCATGCAGATCTCTGGTTTGTTTAATGTGGTAGCAGATGAGGTCATTTTATTTCTTTTCTCAGTGGTATATTGCACACTAAAGCAGAGGTGGTATGTGGCCTATGATTCAGAGTGTTTTTCAGACTTTCTTCTGATAAGTGGAGGGATTGCATGAAGGTAATTTCTATAAAGGAATTTGGCTTAGGCTTCAGTAGTGCTCCTGCCATTAAGTCTTATTACAGATGATGTAGGAAGATGAAATCCTAGCTTCTGTTTGCCTATATCATGATCTGTGCCTTAAAAATAGAAAATTATCTTATGCAGTTTGGAAAGTGAAGGAAAATCAATAGCAGCTCTATAGAAAAAAAATCTCTGCGAGCTACTTGAAAAGATTGCTAACTGTAATGTTCTCAGAATTTTAGTAATGGATCCTATTAGGTTCATCACTTCATTTTTTTTTTTTCCTCTGAAGTGTAAACATAAAATACATGCAAAATAACTTTATTGGTAAAGTAACCAGAAGGGAATAAAGTCAAGTAAAGCATACAAGAGGATTCAATCTGTTTCCAGAAATAATGTATTCTCTCCCACATACCCAGACTCAAGATACTGATTCCAGGTCCAATATGGCACGAGGTTTTGAGTTGCTGGGATCCTGTGACATACCATGATTTTTTTTCCCAGACACCCATGGGTTTCCTCAAAACTTCTGTTTTAGATCTTGCTGCTGCTGTTTCAATTTGCAGATAGGTTATGGCCTCTCTGTCCTCCATTGTGTGGTGTAAAAGGAAAAAAAAACAAAAAAAAGGAGGAATAAGATAAAAAGAAATAAGCAGAAAATAATTTAAAAACAAAAAGAATAAAAAAATCTCTTCTGCTGGTTTACATGAAATCTGTGATTTTCATCCAGACATACTCTTGCTATCAAGAAAACCTGGAATGAGAAAAAAAGGTATAGCGAACCCATGTATGTGCAATAAAAATATTTTACCTCTATGATGTGTTTTTGTAGTAACAGTAATGTGAAAATTATTAAAAAGCAACCACAAGAACTATAAGATGACATTAAGTCCCTCCCAGATTCAAGCCATTGCTGCCTCCTATACTGTATAATGAGTACATTTATTGGAACTGCGTGCCAACTGCAATCCCGTCAGCTGTCCACTACTCCTTGATTGTGTATCATTGATGGCAGGGCATAAATTGTTTCTGACTTTATGCAAGAAGATGCTGCCAGGTCAGTATTTTCATATCATTTTGTTGTAGAGAGTGCACCCCAGGTTTGGGTACCTTACCTGTAGGCCATTTCTTCTTCATAGTGTTGCAGATGTAATAGCAATGCAGTCTGATTCCCACATGTGTTGTGTAAAGGCTGAGAAGTCTCACTGATCTGAGCTAGGTCCATCTGCCCTCTTGGTCTGAGCTGGGAAATGATGGTTCCAACTTCTGTGGCTCCTCTCCAGCATTGTTTTACCACGTGTTAGTTAAAGGAAACTGATTATACAGATAAGTAACAGGGTGACTTATTTTACTGCTGCTGGGGTGCTGTACCTGTTTTTTTCTTCCAAACTTATGTTTTAACACTGTATCTGTTTTGATTGTCAGTATTTCATCTGTTCTCACCTGACTTGTTGCAAGACCTTGCGCTGTGTCAGTTTACTGTGAGTCAAAGCAGAAAGAAGATCTCAAGGTACTTCTATAGGTTGGTCCTATTAAGCTCTACACCAGGTTCCTCAGATTGCCGTGTTCTTTCCAGGCTCCTCTGTGATAGCTGTGGCTTTAACTTCTCGTGGAGCTTCCTCCCTTCAACCAATTTGTGAACGCTCAATAGATTTATTATAGTATTCAAGTTTTGTTGTTACTATTTCTCAGAAATACTAAACAAAAAAAGTATTAAACTGACAGAATATGGAAAAGCAACTGTTTTTAATAAATGCTATGGGATATATGTGTGTGATTTGAAAGAATCACAAAATTAGGCACACAAACACAAGTTCAAGATATGGAAAAAATATTAGCGCTGCCTTGTAGCTGTCTGTGTAGCTGATTAATACTTACAATTACAGACAGTATTAAGCTGATATTTAAAAATCACAAAGATTTTTATTTTTCTTTCTTGCGTGCCTACAGGCAGCATACTTTAGAGGTGAGCAGGAAGAGAAAAATTACTGCCATTGTCATACTTCTGTAAAGAAGTTAGCACCACCTGGCTCATGCACCATATGCTGTGTAGTCCACAATTTTTATAAACTCTTTCCTTGAACTACTTGCTCACTTTCTTTGGAAATTGCTAGGAAAAAGAAAGTGTGACAAGAATTCGCCATAAAACATTGAGAACTTGATTATCTCTATTTATGCTGTTAGAGAGGGGCTGATGGATTTCTTTTTTGACTAGAATTGTGACTGTTAACTGAATGCAGGTTCAGCTATCAGATGAGTGTTCTCTCTCCATATTTGGATATAGGGTTTGGATAGGAAATAAAAAGGTAAAGAAAAATAGTGAATATATTATATACCCTCTTAAATATCCCATGTATCTTAAACTGCTTCACAGCACTATGAATTATAGTGCTGCTGTCACTTCAGGAACCATATGGAGATACAACATTTGTTATGTAGTTAGTAACAGCTCCCGTGTAACCCTTGGACAGAACCTGGTCTATAAGGAAGAAAATATAGATAGGGTACTACCACTGTTGAATTTTTTTTTTTTTTTTTTTTTTGAAAATTGTTGCCTTTTTTATTAAGTGGAGATGTCATTCCATGTAAACTGTAGCATGATAGAAGAGCTTCTCTCTCAGCTCTCTCAGGCTTGAGACCTATCAATTAGAATTTGAAAAGGCTGCTTGAATCTAGGTAGCTTTAAAATTTCCAAAAATAATGTATGCAAACTTAGTTGAAGGTCACTAGGACCTGTAAATCAGTATGGTGGATGACAAGCATGCTAGCACAAACGTAGGGTAGGTCTTCAGACAATTTCACTGAAATTAAATGAAACTGTGCTTGTTTACTTCAGCAGAGAGTCAGTCCCCCCACTCCTCTCTACAAACCTTAGTTATCTTTCCAAGGTTTCTGTTCATAACCTAATGTCTAAAACGATTTGAGGTCCTGTCCTCAGTCTTGCTTCTTTCTTATCTCAGTAGCTCACCTCACCATTCCTGCTTTATGCTGTGCTACCAGGTGCCTAGTCTGAAGGCTTGGGGTTATATAAAGTTGGGTTATTTATACCATTTCTCACTAATCCTCACGCTGTTAACCTGAACCCATCTTTGATCTTGTTCAGCAGAGTGTCGCAAGTTTCTAGCTTGACTCATACAGTTTCTCATGTACTGCCTTTGTTTTTGCTTTAAGAATAGTAACCTTTATTCTCCCATATAAGTGATTGGTCCTTCCATTGTGGCTTCTGCAGTTTAATTATGAATTATTCCTGTTTCACCACTTTTTGTATTTATTCAGAGTAATTGTATTATTACTGAGTCTGCCTTAAGAAGGTCTTCCCAATATTTTGTGTATGTTTGCGTGAGCACAGAGGAAAAAAAGTCCCTTGCAATCTGTAATCAGAATCTTTAAAGTAGTTACAGACTGTGATTTAAGTGCTGCTGGTCTTATTTTGTTAGACTTTTACCTAGTTTATATATGTTTTTATTGCCTTGAGATTTGAGTACAAGTTGGACTGCCTGAGAGGGTCTTGCATAAAATTCAGTAGTGCAAAATGTTGTTACTATTTTCTGTGGAAAAATAAATTAGAGGTGAATGTTTCATGTATTGAAAAGGGGATGGAGAGGAATTGTTTTTCCTTCCAAGTAAATTATTTTCAGTTGTCAGATTTCAAAGCTCCAAGTAAGTATATCATATGGATCATCTGTTTGCTTGTATTCCCAGCTGCCTTTCAGATCCACTGTGGCAGAATTTTTTATGGTAGATTATCTATAAATTGCATGTTTTGAAGTAATTTAAAATAAAGATTTTTAGGGTAGGGTTTTTCAGAAGTATTCAGAACTGGATTCTTTCCAGTCTTTCTGAAACTAGAGTTTTGCTGTTAATGTCAATAGAGCAAATCCCACTGCTGGTTAGTAAAATCAAAATCATTGGTATTCTTTAATCTCTTCAGGTGGCAGGGCATGTTTGGTTCAGCCAAGTAATTTGGATTGACCACACTGAAACTGTTGATAATGTAATTCCATACTCATATCATGAAGCCAAGAGGAAAAATTACCCTGTAGGCACTGAAGGAAATATAAACCACATAGATATAGTTGTAGACTGTCTTTCAAGAAGCCTTAGTTCATGCCCTATGTATCATCAAATACTTCACACAATATAAGTAGTCTTGCAAATATGAACTATTTTAGTAGGCAGCAGCTTGATTTGAGGAAATTGTTTTTGTTATGCTGCAGTTAAGAACCTGAGCTAGTCCCACATAAATATTTAACTCCCGGCTTGAATTTTCTTTCCTAAAATACAGCTCTAGAGGTAGAGTCACTCTTTACAGTTCATACCTATAGACTGTAACACACTACAGGGCCAACCTGTAAATCAAAACAATCATTGAGGTAAAGAGATTTAGGAAAAGGTGAATTTCATTCAGAGAAGGGTATGGAAGACTTCATCTGGTATACAAGGACAGTCTCAGGCTGTCGTGTGCATGCTTTAGTGTCATTGTGGTAGCATCACTGGGGTAAAACAAAATCCTATTTAAACAGTATGTAATTAATTGTAGTTAAATACTAGATAGAACATAGAGTTAAAATAATGAAATGAATCTACTTAGAAAATGATAGCTTGAGGAAGCATCATGAGATGACTGAAAAAGAATTGATAGCCATCACATACAGGGCTGTTGTAATTCCAATTTGAGTTTGAAACTGGAAAGCTGCCACAAATTTGATTTATATTTTTTGGCATGGACTGAAGAAAAGTGTAGACATAGTTGTGTGAATGCTTCCAAAGAATGGAAGCAGATGATGAAGATGCAGTGGTTTGTGTTTCACATGTTGTTCAGGAACCTTGAGAGCTGGGTTTGATTGCTCTGGTTTGGAATAGTTGAATAAACACCATTAACTGAATGCCACATACTGTGGGAAGTCCATTTCTTCAGTCCCCTAAAAACATTAACTGAGGGAAAAAAACCCAAAGCCCCAAGATGTTAAATATTGTTTGTGACAACAGTGGCTCAGTAGTCTGTTCCACCAGTGAAGTATTGATATATGATGAATTACAAAATCAAAGTCAACATGAGAATTAGGTGATCAAAACTTATCTAGATCTGATATAAAATTGGCAAGAACAGAACAAAACATAGAACAAAATGTAGACATTTTGTAAAACTCAGAATGTTTTAGCATCAATCAGTCAGCATTGATGCTAAACTAGTCTTTCTTCTTGTTTGACAGTTTATATATAAAAACCAAAAACATTTCACACACCTCTCACTTTTCTGATCTATAACTTAGAAAGAGGTGGGATTTTCAATGCAAGGCATTGGTTACCAGTGTCTGTAGGTTGATAGTTTAGGAGTCTGAAATATACTTTGTTCACAATCATAATCTACTAAAAAGATGTCTAAAACACAAGCCATATGATTAAGTATGTTACATAACAACTCAATAATATTGATCTAGAAAAGCTCACTTGATCTTTCTAATTTTGGATAATTCTCCTCCCCGCAATTGTTTGCAGGAAGTTTGTCCAGAAAATGAGTTGTTCACTAGGTGATTGCTGTTAATTCAGCTGAAAAAAGAACAAGGATAATATCATCTCCACTTGTTAGAAAAGCAGTGCTCAAATTCAGCGAGAACATCTTTGAGTTTTCAAATGCAATCGGTTGTATTGTCTGTGTGGTTTCTGTCCTCACCTAACTAGAAACGGAACCGGCTGAGATCACAGACTGTGGCTCTTTGCTCCTTGTTCAGCTATAGCTCTGCTGAATGCAGTGCTGGGAGTTTTAGCACGTTTGCTTGCTGCTTTTGATTCCAAGCTGTTTGGAGCAGGTCTGCTTCTGTAAACATGCACACAGACATCATCTGCACCAGGGATGGAAGGCTACACGAGATTAATCAGAAAAAAGGTAGAGGACTTGTCAAGAATGTAGGTCCCAGCAGGCCCAGCTTCTGTGGGGCATTATGTCTTCAGGAAAGAGTTAGGGAGTGAGGAGGAAGGTGATGGAAATGGATGAGGCCTCATTACAATTGACGTACCTGTGAAAGTACGCTCTCAGACATTTGTAGGACAAGAGAAGTGTACAGCTCCCTCACTCAGGAGTTTATTTGCTGTTTTCTCCCTGGAGCTGCAAATCTACAAATGAGCCTAAAGGTATGTGATCAGCGCAGTGTAAAAGCACTGTAAAAAAAAAATGCAGTGTAAAAAATTGTTCACTGCAATTTATATAGAATCAGTCCTTGTTGTGGTAGCAGAGAGGAGCATGGTAAATAAGCCTACAGGGAACACCATAAAATTGCATTTAGACTTCTTGCAGTATGCAAATTAACCTGCCAAGACCTAATTTTGTGTAGGAGTTTGTGTCATGGAGTCTGGATATATCCTAAGGGACCTTGTTCTCTATAGTGTTGGGCATCCAGCAGCAGCACAGGATATATATAGCATTAATGATTTTATAACAATAATAATTGCGATTTTCTGCAACTGGTTTAAATAGCTGGAATTGTGTGTAAAGCAATAGGAGCAAGTATGTCTCCTTATAGTCATACTTCTATAAATAACTGATTTTACTGTATTGAGAAAATTAGTTCCTTCTTGTGTTATCCATTACCCCATCATACCCACTGTACAACAGCCAAACACCTTGGCTACCCAAGGTCAAAAGTGTCATTTTGTTTAAAGGTGTACTTGTGCCTCATTTATTCAGGGCATCTTAATTATTAAATTCTCTTCATATGGTAACAGAGATGCTTTTTACCAAGGGATAGCTTATAGCAGGTTTACCCTGATTCACAGCAACATGAAAGAAGCTTCCATAAGTCCCAGAAATTATAAAATTCTAGTGAAGTGTCATGTATAGGTTTTTGAAACCTAATGAATTGTAGCAAAAAGGCTTTATGTCTTGTGATGGAGATGTTAGTGTATCAAATCCAGGGTATTTTGTACAATACAGAGACCTTGCCTTGTTCAAGTTGCAACACTTAAATCATGGGTTGTCTTGAAAGGAAGAAAAGCTAAAACAGAATGAGAGGCAAAATGCTGGCACATACCACTGAAAAGCAAAAAGACTGCACTGTATCATCAACTAAGGGAAAAAAAACCCAAATTACTCTAAATTATTATAAAATTTCCTTTTGAAACTGAGGCTTCATTTTTTCAGTTTTGAAAATCTTAAATTTACACAAAGCAAGGGGACAAGGGAAGAAAATTATCCAGACGGTTGCACGAAGTTTTCCATGGGGTCATGTAGGATCCAAACCCACCATTAAAACCAACTAAGGGTTAATAATCAGCACTGAAGTAATGTGGAGTTAGTAAGATGGGAGTGGAGAAAAGACTAGTGGCTTTCTCCACTTTGCCTTTATTTTGTAACTCAGAAAAGCTGATAGCTGACACATTTGCTAAATAGTTGCTAGTAATAACCATATCAATCTAATTTTAGAATTACTGCAGATTTATGCCAGAGCCTGGTGGTTCTTTCATTATGGAGACAGGCATCCCATGCACTGTTTTGTACTCATCTAATCTCTCAGCATACTGGGGAAAAGCATACAGGTACGTTTTGTTCTCAGAATAATTTTTAAAGAGGTTTTGAAATCATTAGGCTATAATCTTTCACCATCAGTATTCAAGACTGTACTGGCCTACCCTCTTACTTATTCTTTTCTACATATACAACATTTAGCAAGTAAATGGAAAGAACACCGCTGAGCTTCCCTTCTTGTTCCAGCATGAGAGCAGGGAACTTAACTGCCACCATACTGTAACACTTAAGATGACTTTCAGCTGATACTGAAGCACTGAGACACAAAAATAACTGCATGTAAAGTGTCAAAAAATCATACCTTCAAGGCCTTTTGTAACTAGAATATAAGCCAATTCATGCTATTTTTAAGGATGCTTGTGACCTTTCTGGTAATGATCTTATTGGCTTTGGCGATATTCAGATTGCGATTCTATTTCA
Source organism: Aviceda cuculoides (assembly GCA_035590195.1). NCBI lineage: Eukaryota > Metazoa > Chordata > Aves > Accipitriformes > Accipitridae > Aviceda > Aviceda cuculoides. Next base: position 18,221,712 of record JAVJGG010000054.1, on the reverse strand, counting down.
AATATAACACCTGGGTACATTTGCTGTTAGAATGCCTAGATGGAGGACAAAAATCTTACTGAATGCTTAATTGAAAGAAACATGTCTGCTCCGCGTTTGTGTTCCTCGTGATCGATTGTTCTGGCTTAGCAGCTCCGCTGGCTGCATATAAATTCAGGGTACCAGAGGCCGTTTTCAATAAGCATGCCAATTCAGTTAAGCTGCCTAAACTTCTTGTACCTTTTCCACATTCCTAATTTAAATTGGCAGTGCTTGTGAATGGTATCAGGTTGTCAGCGCTAGAGAAAAGAACTGTTCCTTTTGTTCCCAGAACTAGTACAGTGTGAACTTTCTCATCCGGCGGCACAGAATGACTGGGCTGAAGAGGAGGGAAAAGTTCTCATCCTTCACCTAAAGCAAGAGCCACAAGGGATGACTGATTTTATAACTCAGCACTAGGCTTAACAGAGGAGTTGCTGCTGAATCCTATGGATACCAGTCTATGCTGGTAATCTCTCAATTTTTTTGCTGGGAGGACAGTGCACAGTAACAAAATCCCTTCTACCACAGAGCAAAGATCAAAACACAATGTTCACCTTGCTTAGTTATGTGTAGATAAGTCTTGACCCTGTCCTCCCTAGAGTAGGTAGTAGTGCCATGCCCATCTTCCTGTACTCATGTGCCTTTTTATGAACAATTTTATATATTTATTAAAAATATGTAAAGTAATGTATCCCACAGTGCACCTGGAATACCTTATTCAACTGTTAAAGAGCAATTAATTTATACTTGAATCATCTTCACATTAATAACATAATCAAGATCAGAGCAGCCAAACAAGTATGTTCTGAAGTTCTTGCTGTTAGAGCAATCACATTCCACTAATCTATTATCAAGGTTTCTTTGTCTTACTTATCTAGAAGCATTTCGGTCCTACAAATTATGACATTGCAAAACCTTGCTACCTTGCCATTCAACAAAATGCCTTATTCTGTGAGTGAAAAAAACCCCCAAACTCATTTCTGCTTCTGATGTGCCAACTAGAAAAATCTCTGTCCCAGCACTGCCCCAAACAGCTAGGTGGCTCTAGTGCCCAGGAAGCACGTGAAATGCATGTTTGGTTGCTGGCATGATGGTTTCAGCACAATGGACACGCTGCTCCGTCAAGGCTTTTGAAAGCTTCTGGTTGTAGTGCTGAATACAGTTTGCTTGGATAAAAATCACATTGAGCACCAGTTTGAAGAGGGAGTGTTTTTGGCAACTGCTGCTAGAATAATTACTCTAATTCTGGTCTAAACCATTGCTTGTCCCAGTAAGGAAACAGGTTTCCTGCGCCTCCTCACATGAAACAAGTTCTTCGTGCAGCTCCTTCTTAGCTGGCAAGTAACCTCGTGTGCCCCCCCATGTCCCTTGCCAGAGCTATCTCTGGGGTTGTCTCCACTATTCCTAGCCTTTTAATGTGATACTTCACCTCCATCAACACCTTCTCCAGCAAGGCTCTAGCAGAGAAGGGAAGGTGACTAGTAGGTTGGCTTACATTCTCTTCCCTCCAAAATCTTAATGTTTCATGCCCCTGCCAAGTCTTCTTCCTTCTACTCACCTTCATCCATCCTCTTCACCTGGTGAGACAGGGGAATCCATAATTCTGCTGCTCAAGGTACAGAACACTTTGAAAATAAACTACGTAGTACAGACCTACATATACTTTAAAAACATGTACCTATTGCACTTTTTACAAGCTGTTTGTAAATCGTTTCAATGTTTACTGATTCAATTGTATATTTTCCACATAGGCTTGCTCAACAAAGGAATGTTTCTATTTAAGTCTCTTGGCAAGCTGAAGCAAAAACACGGCTTGCAAAATCGCTTCTGTTCACATTAGAAAATGCTTTTTACTATTATTTGTGGACTTTGGATCAGAAATCCTGTGTTGTATGTGTTCCCCAATGACTGCTGTGTAATTAGGCCCTGATGTTTCGGCAGAAGAATGCCCCCAGCTTGCTGCCAGAGCAGCGCACTCCCTGGTGCACCTGCACAAAGCTTTCTGATAAGGCCACTCTAATCGGCACCTGAAGGAATGTGGTGTAGATCAGCAGCAAGTCGCCAGTACAGTGGCTCCACTGTATCCCCAGTTAAGCTGTAACTGATATATAAACAGGAAAAAAGCTGACTTTTTGTTTGTAACAAGCAGTGCATAGAGTTAGAGTGGATTAGGTTTGTATTTTGAAAAGAGTAAATTTTAGTGGCTTTCAAACACTTGGATTTGGTTCAGATCCTGCAACAGTGACGAAAGTTTGCAAATCTAAATCCAGGCAATCTTACAATCCTTAGATTTATTTTTTTTTTCTCTACAACCTGCAATTCTTCTCATAGGTAAGACCAAATTAATAGTTTCCCCCCTTTTTTACATTTAGGAAACAATTATAACCATTCTTTTAAAAGTAATGTATTTTTTCTAGTACTTTCTTTTGAGTATAGGTTGTAATTACTTGTCTTATATTAACATTCAAGTTATCAGCTGAGATCCAAGCCACATTCTGCTGAATTCTTCACATGCTGCTTGTGCTCAGGCAGTCTGCATTTTGGTAAGCTATTCAAATAAAACATACTAATAGGGAGAGAAGTATTTTTCTCACCCAAATACAGGTCACTGTGAAATCACATGGACCAGTAGTTTGGCCAGTATGATTCAGTGGGACAGAGTCACTATCTGTACCAACTGCTGCTCTTCACACTCCCTGTTATACCATGGACCTTCATCAAATGTTACAGTTGATAGACCAGCACCCAGAAGGGTAACTGGTATCCATGGCTCTCTTCATTTAGACAACTGACTGATCAAGACAGATATTCCTAGGAAGATTAGTTTATTCCTTGAGGTTATTTTTCTCAGACATTACATGTACTTCTAGCTAAATGGTTATCAAGAAATCAGAAAAGAGTAAGAGCCAGAATGGGCCTGGCTGACCGATTTCACAGCTGACGGTTGGTGTGACTCTGTTAGCAGATTGTGTGCCATGTAATGCTCCTTTCTTTTATACTCTGAAGCACTAGGGAATATGCAGAACAGACTGAGACATTGTCTTGTCATGGCAAAAACCTACACATAGGAGCCTTTTTGCAATCACAGCCTATAAATTGCTTTTTTCCCCTTCCAGTATCTAAAAACAGATAAGCTCTTACTGAAAAGCTTTTATATAATATTCTGCTTCTGCTCTCCAAAGAGACAAACAACAGAGCACTGGGGCAGTGTCACTGTGAATAGACCATATCTCCTGGTGACTTGAAGAGCTTTCCTGACTACAGATGTTTTCCCAACTCAGGTCCAGACCTGTGATAACACTGCCCCTTTTGCAGCCTCTTTTACTGTGATATCTGGGTAGTTTGCGAGTCTTGATTCTATTTATCTCCTCTGTGATAGAGCAAGGCTGCACACAATTTACCCAGTTATTCAGAAGAGCTATGGCAGTGAAGGAATCAGACTAGAATCTCAGAAATCACAGACTATCAAAACATTCCTCACCATGTTAATGTCTTACTAATGGGGTGGATGCATTTTTGCCTTTTTTTCTTTCTTTCTTTTTTTTTTTTTTGTTTGTTTTATTTTGCTTACATTCCCAGGTGTATTGGTCTATCACACTTTCTTTGAGAATGTGTAGACTTAAAATCACAACTCGAGTTAAATCCCCATCCATTTTTAGCTTGCTTGTTGCTAGTACTGAAGTATCATTTGATGCATTTTGCAATGATATAATTGTTACCCTTTCACATGAGGTGAAGGAAGACAACAGAACATGCCATTTTCAGAATGTTATTCCCAAGATTTCGCAAGAGCCAGCCTCTGACCCAGGCTGTATCTCCACCTTGGCAGGATGCACTCTTGGGTGTGGGAACCTATAAAGGAGTCCCACTGTGACATGATCTCAAGGTCAGCACCGCTGCAGTCTCAGAACATCCAGCTCTGGATAAATTATAGCCTCACAAAGCTTTCATCTGGCTTATACATCACTGCTGCAACAATGGGTTCACAGTGATATTAGCAGCAGAGGAGATGGCCATAAATGTGACATAGTATGTGTGCTACATGCCTTTAATGGTGGCACCAGCTCCCACTAGGGACGCTGGTGAGAGTCTTAGGGTTCTTTCGAAAAGGTTAATGAGGGAAGGGAGACTCCAGCATTGCAACTGAATTTCAGAGTAACCCCTATCAGATTACTCATAGTTCTCCTCTTACTGAGGGTGTGGGGGTGTGATTGAAGTGTTTCTCCAAGACCAGCTATGTCCTACTGCATTATTCATGGATAGAAACTGACTTACTTTTGCCTGAAAGACACGTAGGAGGAAAAATCAGTTCAGTTTGTTCACAGCATGAGACTACCTTAATTTCTAACACAGCCAGTGCAGTTGCTGAGTTAGTGGTGAAACGCTGTTTGCTGTTCACAGGGCATGCACTCCTGCTAAGTCACTCACATGGGTGTCAGCAGGGCGATGCTTGGGTGTTTTTAATTTGTAGAAGAGGTGAAATAAAAAAAACCAAAACAAGCCTTTAAGTAAGGGCCTGTCTTTAAGGACACAGTGGGACAGGGGAGAGTTATGTACCAATGATTTTAATTTCTGATATCTGCCATGTGGGCAGTTTGAGTTTTCTGTCTTTAAGAAGTGTTCATAGTGCACATCCTAGTAAAATCCAGCTTCCTTCAGTTTTAATGACTTGCTGTCTTTTTGAGCAGCTCAGGGATGAGAAATGTAAGGGCAGATCCAGCTCAGAGAGCTCTGGCTGATTCGTGTCCAGCCCTGAGATGTGGTCAGCTTGCAGACTGCTACTGCACCTTGATTTACTTGAGTCCTTTCTGGAAGATGGCCTTGGGTGAACTAGAGACAAGGCCAGTTTGAAAGTGCAAAAGCTCTGGAAAGGTGCTTCTACAGAATTCCTTTCCTGAGCCAACAGGATCTTGGCTAGAAAAGCCCGGTGAGGAAAGGGGGATAGAAGCAGCAAGTATGGTCTCCGAGTTACTGGTGACATCTTTGCATTGTTAGGCAGAAAAAGTAAAATGTCTTTTAAATTATTTATTATGCTTTACTTGCCTTGTTGACTTAATTGCACTTCATTTTCTCAGTCTAGGCAAAAGAAGGAATTTCTCCTTTTTCATTCATGTTATTAGTGACTGTCCTCAGACATCCATCTTTGAAGTGTAATATTTACTCATTTAAAAAGAAGACCTTTTAAAATGAAATGGAAATTATTCATACCTATTTTTATTTTGCTTGGGGTTTAAATATTAGACAAAGTCGGACTAAATAATACCCTTTTGACAATGAAGCCCCTGAAAATATCTCTTTATATTATGTACTGTTACCCAAAGACTCAGTGTTGTGGCAGTCAATAGATACACATATCTATATCCACTTTCCCTGTAGTTAAATAAACTTTTAAAGCAAATGCTCCATTAGCTCCTGACCATCAATCTTAACATAATAATGGGGCTGTTTAAAGCCAGATAGGCTTCCCCCCTCCCCCCCATTCTATTAAAATATTTACATTGTAATAACTCAGTAGAGGGTTTTTTTCTAAATGGAAGGCCTGTAAGTGGGTGAAAGTATTTTAAAGCAGGGTGAGACTGAAGGGACGTGACATGTTATTGAATTAAGGGCCTTAGAAGGTGAGGGCTGTGCAGTCATAAATTCCAGGAATGCGGATGTGACTCTCCGAATGTGTATATGAAGTTGACAGAGTTTGACAGCTACCATCTGTGAACAATAATGTATAGAGAAGCAGGGCTACATGATGCAGGCTGGAATGTACCTATCAGGCTCCGAGGACTATAACAATTTACTACTCATTATCAGTGACCGTGGTCATGATTAGCTGCAGGGGTTGGAATGAAACTTGGAAATTATGAGAACAAAGTTCCCCTTGTTAAAAAGCAGAATAATTAGTTTAATACATACGAGTCAAAAATAGGCAGGAGACTTCCTTTTTTTCCAGCTCAGGAACACTAAAAAGCTGCACAGTGAAAATGGATAGACTGTTACTTCTTTCTGCATCACTTGAAATATGAGAAAATGGCTATTTTATATTAATGGCCTTACTATTCCAGGGCTTTCCACAACTCTACAGTCTTTGCAACAGAGAATGGTAGAGATGTAATTATGTCATAACTGTGTTTAGGCTGCATTTGTTGATCAAAGCTGATTTGTCATGGTCTGCACTTTTCTGTGTTCCATCAGAGCATAGTATTTTGACCAAAATATACCTTTGAGACATAGCATTTTGTAAGTAAAATCTCTATTTCAAAAAAGGGGTCTTTGCTGTTTTCTCAGTAGCGCATATTAGAAAGAAATCTGTGTTTTCCCACAGGTTTATATTTTTTTCTTGGTAAACACCATCATGTATGGTGCAGCTGAAGCCACAGAGAAATATTGTGAATTCTCATTTAAGGTTGCTCAAGTACACTGTCAAGACTGAGAGCCAGCTTATTGGTTAGCGTAAACTGGCATGGGTCAGTCCTACTTGAAATTGTGTTTATACAAGCTGAGAATCTGTCCCAGAAAATCAAGGAAATTATCAGATAAGAAACAGAAAACATACCATCTCCATAATGCATCTCAATGCCCACAATAATATATATTCCCATTCTTTTCCTGCAAGCACTTGCTTTTCTTACATAAATGACATCAATCCCAGTCTACACACATTAGTCAATAGCAAACTGACAGCAGTTTTAGCTCCAACAACAAGGTGCCCAGATTTCTAGGAAGGGCATTTGACTTTGAAAAATATCCAGCAAAAACAACAGAGAGAGAGAGAGAAACAGCAGGAAGTCTATTGAGCAAGAAAGATATCATCCATCCTCTTTTAATTGAAAGACAAAGGTTAAGGTTGGCTTAAAAAGAATGTGTGAGCAGACAAGAAAAGTATAGTAAGCAGTTCCTGTGATAGATGGTTTAAATTTAGTTGTTCCTGCCTGGGGTGGGGGTGGTGGGGTTGGACTATGTGACCTTGTTGGGTCCCTTTTACTGCTATTGTAATAGGAAAAGCGGAGGTTATTTCTCAACTGGAAAGGCTGCATGTTTTTTCTCTAGAAAACGCACACCAGTGAGATTATCAACAGAAAGCAATTGATATAGATGTGTTGCATCCTTGTAAAGTGACTGACTTACACAGACGCAACTTAAAGGTGTGTCTGTCACAGTCGCAGACATGTACCTTATCTCTTGGATAAACTAACCTACCCTGAGTTTTGGGTTGGCACATTTCTAGTATCCAGGTTAGCTTGGTATGTTTTTTCTGCATTGAGATGACTGCAGGCTAAACATGCCATTGCAATGGCAAGCAGCTGGAACAAGTGGGATAAGATAAGACTCTTTTCTCTTGTGTTTCTCAACTTGACTGGAAACTTTACTTAAATCAGTCAATGCATACATGGCCTTACTAGCAGATCAGGATCTTTTTCCTGATCAGATCATTTTCAACTATATAAAGTGGAAAGAAACCAGTTTAACATTTTCCTCAACATTTTTTTTTTTAATTTTTCTTTGGACAGGCTATATCTCAGAAATGGAAAAAAGGTATGTAGGTTAGATTTTTGATGGAAAGAGCTTATTTTTCACTGGAGAAAAAACCATTTTTTTCCAACTAGCTTTGATTAGTGATGTATAAAAGTGCAGTTCCTGAAGGGGATTAACATACAGATGACTCTGGTATTGGTGTGGAAAGGGGGAAGGAGTGCAATGATTCAGTGTTGCAGTGAGTTATGTTGACAGTGATGAACTTGGGTTGGATCTTGTATAATTGTCAGGTAAGTGATAGCTACTGGACTGGCAAGGCATGGACACAGCAAGCTGCCACTTCTGGTGTTACTGATGTGCCATTTTGTGCCTTGCTTCCTTGTTCGAAGCCTATTCCAGTGCCTGCTAACCCAAATTACTGGCATCCACTTCATTCCTCCCCTTACACTAGGCTCCCCTATTGCTTTGCCCTATTAGTACAACACCAGCCACAGTGCAAATAATAGCCTTAATAATAATTGTTTAAAAATAAATTAAACAATAGGCAGGAGATATTAATCGAACCTTCTGGTCATTACTTACTAGGCTGGACTTGAGATAGTCTAAAGAAAAACAGTTTCACTGACCATTTCTGATCTTGTTTTATCCAATCATTCCCCAAATGGTTTGGTATTCAGACATCACCCATAGAGACACAAGCTGCCAAATATCCAATAATAAGTACTAGTCAGGGACCTAGATGGGTCTTTGTGTTCTGAGAACTTTCCTCCTTGCAGATCTTTCTTAACAGGTCCTGTTCTCTTGGTATCACAGTTAAAATGGATGTGATATGCAAAATGAACCTTCTGCTGACTGTCTGCGATACCATTTGATGTTGCATGCAATCATCAGCTTTGTCCCTAGCCTGTTCAGATTTCAGATAGGTGAGTGGGAGCTCCATTAATTAGACATCATTATCATTTGAGTCTACTGCCTGTAAGGCAGAAAACATGCCTACACAACACGAGATGGACTTACGCAGACTGGAGCACAAACTAGCAACCTAAATATAAATCACCCCGGGGGTCTATATGGATGTTACAGACACATGCTGGTGTGGAAAGCCCTTTCTACCTGCTATGTTTTTGCTGCTATTGCTATCTGTAATAGCAAGATAAAAGCTTGTTGAGGTTTACCATGCTATTTTGTGTCCTTTATTTTGCTGTGTAGACATTTCTAAAGGCATTAAAGCCCGTGAGACTATAGCAGCCTGTAAAAGAGAACCATTTTCTTAGCCTGCCTCTCTAATGCAGGTAATCTACTGCATTCCTTCAAAGCAGTAAAGAAAATAGCAATGGGACTGAAATTGCCTGTAATTTTCCTCCTAGTGTTTTGTAACTGGAGTATTACTATGTTATTTTACCTCTGTCTTTTATGTGGGGGCAGTTTCTGAGGCTTTGGGATCACATTTCTTTAAAAAGTCTTTCTTTATATGCTTTAAAACTTCAGTATTACATCAAAGTTGGTAGAGCAGCTACTGAACACTTTAATACTAAGTTACAAGTACTTCTTATCTTTACCAGTGTTTGTTCCTCTCCCTATCCCAACAAGCTCATAAGGTAGCGGGACTGGTCAGTCTGACCTCATTCCCTACTTTTGCTGCTTGCTCATTTTAGAATCTGCTGTCAGTCAGGAATTTGTCTTACAAGTTCCCCCAGCTCCTAGTTCTCCTTTGTATTCAAGCTGTCTTGTAGTGATTAACCAACTTATAAATGAAGTAGGAATTACTACCAATAATGGGTCTAACCTAAAAGGATGGTGATCTCAAAGGGTTTTGTGCCTACTTCATGCCCGGCAAGTTCAACCTCAACAACTTCCAGAGTCAGCACATTAATTTCTATAATGTGGTTTTGAGACATTGTTGGGTTGCTGGGATTTTTAACCTGCTTTATTACTTTTGTTTAAGCAATAAGTTTCTGAAGGTATTTTCAAAATGTGCAACATTGGTCTAACTCAGCAACTACTAAGTGATAAACTTTTCATTGATTTTCACTATTCCATGCTTTTCTTTGCCTCTGTATTCCCACAACACTAAGCTGTAGATCTCAGAGGACAAAAGGTTAGTTCTAAAAGACCAGCTACCTTATTGTTGCTGGCCCTTGCAAAATGTTTACTTTTACTGGAGTGTAATCTTCCTTTCCACCGAACACAGCTTTTTAAAACATTTTTTACTTCTGTTCAAGATCCGATATAAAACTTAATCTTTGTGCAGGGCTCTAATATCCTGTGTTTGGAAAGAAGTACAAACACCTTTTATTCTGTATAACTTTTATCTTGTTTAACTGAATTATTTTTGCGATGGCATTTCTCAGGTTTCAGGTACAAGGCAGACTTTAGGGTACAAGTGGCGTAGTTCCTATGGGGTTAATATCTAGGGACATTCTAGGTACCCAGAAAATGGATTAAAGAGTAAAACCTGATGCTGTCCTTTTAATGAGAAACCTGACAATGAGTAACAAAGCGTCGTCCTACAAAAATGGGCTGGAACAGCATTAAACATCTCTGGCAGACAGGCTGGCATCAGCAGCAAGCCTGGGGTGCAGGACACACGCAGGCATGTTGCCCTGTCCCCATATCCTGGCTACTGGCTCCCTGCTTATCAATTAAGAGGTAATTGAACTTGACCTTCACTCCGTCTCTGAGCATTTCAGAGGCTGGATCATTGTCAGTCTCTATCCCCTGCTGTTCTCAAAAGCAGAGTCAGCAGGGGGGAGAAAATGAACGCCAGGAAGTGCATGCACTTGTTCACGACCTTAACAAATTCACCACCACCCCACAAGGCTGGTTATTGTTAGGCTGCCCTGCTGCTGAGTCGGCAATTTTTGAGCCCTGGTTGAGACTGCAGAGCTTACCTGTGATTGTAATAGTCAGAGAACAGGACCGGTCTGTGAAGCTGTCAGGTCTTTGGACTGCCCCTTACTTCACCTAGCCCAAGAGGGCTCCAGGGAGGTCTGAAGAGTTGCCACAGTGCATATGACTCATGAAAATAATAAAGGTTGGCTTGGGCTTGCTTCCAGTCTGTGCTCTAATGAGAGGTAGGTGGTTACGTTCATGAACAGGATAACAGCCCCTACCTTTCCAGCTAGCAGTATTAATGAATCATTGGTTTGTCTCTGCTCATATAGGATATAGCATTCTAGCAACAGTCATTGGATTGGTTTACTTGAGAAACCTTTTATTTTTCAAGAGGGGGTCTGTTCATGTTAGTTATTCTCACAGCTGGCATGGAAGTATACAGCTCTTAAACTCCTCTTACAATTCAGAGTTAGCAAATGCCAATAGTTGTCAAGTAAATTTAGACTGAAGACCTCAGTATTTTATAAAATAACAAGTACAGTTGTTCTCCCCCCCCCTCCCCCCCCAATATTTAGTGCTGTAAAGGACTGGATAAAAATATTTAAGCTCTCCTGGAAGGACTGGAACCAATGCCTCATTCCTTCAGCAAGGAATATTAGTGGGCAACATAGAGAGGTGCTTTCTTGCTTGTTCTCTCTCTCTCTGGCCCTCTGAAGCTTGTTTCTTTTCTGTTCTATCACTCCACTTTGAGAAAAGAGGCAGGGAATGCCCTGTCTCCATAGAATTATGCAGTCCAGTGGCTGGAGGGACTCCTGGAGGGGGCAAGATACATCTTTGAATCATCTTAGACTGAGGAGAGCACTGAATATAGGTCTTCTGCTTTCTAGATGAGCACTTCAACCTCTAGGCAGTCACGGGCAGTCATAGTCAGTCTCCAACACTCCACCCTCTGAAGAGAAAAAAATGCGCTGAACATCTGCACCCAAAGAATTGACCCGTGTCTCTAAGCATCACCACCCCTAAGTGTCTTAGTAAAGCAGGGTCTAAGAAACTTCACAGCATCAGTGTTCATGCAACCAAGATCATCATGTGACCCTACACCATTTTGGATGGGACCATGTTTGGATATAAAAGCATCATCCTTCCTACTGACTCTGGCACATAGCAAAGTCCCTGAGAAGCTCTGTGGGTCACAGACAGTCCTGTGGAGGTCCTCCTGAAGCTGCTTTGGCCATCCCCCAGGAGAGGAGCAGCACTGACACAACAGGGGGGCAGAGCCTCCAGGCTTTTTACCTCATCCTTGACTCAGCAGTCGATGGGTGGCATTGGCATCTTGCCAAGTTGATAGAAGTTAATCCCTGCTAAGGAATCATGGGACTTCACTCCCAGAAAGCTCCCCCAGCTTTCATCCTTTGCCAGCACAATGTGGCCTGACTTGCATACCGAAAGCACCTGCACATTTTTTTGCAAGCCGCTATTTTACTAACAATGCATCACACCTTGATAGTGCTCTTCATCCACCCACCTTAGGTACTTGACGATGATGGGAAACATTATTGCCTCATTCCAGAGATGGGGAAAATGAGGAACCAGGCAGTTCAGCTTGCTTTTGATATAGTTCAGAACTGGAAGTAATACAGCATTACAGCAAACAGCTAGGTGGATGTTTTGATATTTATGGTCCATTGGTGAGGGCTAGCTACATGTTTTATAGTTAGGTGAACAGCAGAGCATGTTTTAGAAATGCACACTCTGTGGCCAAAATTTATACACCCCAAAATATCTATCAGCAGACTTGGAAGATGGAAAGGGAGAAGAGGGGGAAGGAAAATGGGAAAGCAGCTTCTTGAACTGTGCATAAAGTTCTTTCTTGATTTTTCTGCAATTAGGAAATCAGCTACATGTACCATTTTTTTTTCCTAATAATAATTTTGTGTACAGCATGTTTCCTCTTGGTAAAACTGACTGAATACTGGGGACTCCAAGAAGCAAGTATGTAGAAAGACATTAGGAGGAGGCCAAAAAAACCTCCCAGAGCAATGGGGCTGATCCAAGAGCTCATATGGTTCTTGTATCAGTGGTCTTGTTTGGGGTTTCTTACAGAGTCCTGCTAATCTTAGTCTGGCTTTCTCAAAAAACCCCCAGTATGTATCACAAAAACATAGCCCGCTAGTGCTTGATACAGCACATATTGCTTCCATTTGTCTCCTCAAAAGATACTGTGTATCTTTACCCACAGTTTGTCTTCTCCCTGGGCTGAAGTATGTCTGAGCTCGGAGGAGCTTGCCTTAGTTGTGACTACAGCGTATGCCAGTTGGGTCTGCTCTTTCTTCCCAAAGGGCTGCAAGGCAGGACAAGTCAGCTGAAATTGGCAGGCGAAGAAAAGCCATTCGGTGACTGTAAGAAAAACAACTTTTCCAGGGTTTGGAAGCTGTTGCTGGATCACATGGTGAATCAGAGCTTACCTTACTGCTTCACAACAGCTCCGCTCCTGAGAGCACAGCCTTGCAGCGAGGCCAAAACCAAGCCTCATAGCGTATGGATTTTCATCTTGTAATAACAGCTTCATTTTCTAGACGTGAAGTATATGTCCTCCAGTAATGCATGATGAAATGTAAATTGCACGTGTTTGGTATCCAGCCTTGTCACCCACGCTGGCAGTATCTCCCTGGGAGCCTCAACAGCCCCATACACCCACGATGCTTATGTTTTCTCATACATCCCCCGACAAAGCCATGCTTGAAGACACAAATTTCACCTACAAGCAACCAGCAGTTTCTTGCATGATGACAGACCTTTATGGCAACTTGCCAGGGGAAAATATGTGCAAAGACATTGAGGGGAAGAAAAAAACCCTAGTGAGAGTGAACAGACTAACTTGTCCTGAGACGCAGGGCTTCCTGACCTCAGACCCAGGCCACTTCATCTCTCGTACAGCATCACCGCTGCGTGCCAGTGCCACCAGTGAGACAGTGACCCGGTGCACACCCAAACCCGGAGCTGGCTCTGCTCTCCTCTTGGCACCTCTGGGGTGGCAGCCAGCGGCTGTCTTGGGTGTCCTGTCAGCACTAGTGGGGGACAGGGGAGGCTCTGGCTTCTTGCCTGGCAAGCCCTCAGAAACGAGGGTGGCCTGGCACAGAGGCCTGCAGGAGTGCTGCCAATGTGGGAGCTGCACTTTTGGCGTGGGATGCCAAAAGACAGCTCGAGGCATGGGGCAGGGGCGGGCAGACACATGCAAGGGCTGGGCTGGGCGTATGAGTTTGTATGGGATAGGAAGGTGGCGGTGGGGGAAGGCACGGGGTCTGGTTGGACCTGGCTCGGTGTTAGGGTGGGTGGCACAAGGATGGAGTGAGGGGATTGGGACATGCTTCATCCTGAGGTGTGATCAGAGGCAGGCCCATCATCACTGCTGTTTGAAGCGTCCTCTGTCTCTTTTCATCTTGGTACCTGCTGCTATCAGTGATGGCACTCAAACAAGTCAACTTTGGGCACCTCAAGCCTAGGGAGGCACTCACCTCCTGGAGGCCCTGAGCCAAAGCCACCGAGCTCCAGCAACCCTAGTGATGTCAGTAAGCTTCAGATCTGGCTGTGCGCTGAGACTGGGCTGAACTGAGCAAAGAGAAAGGTTTCTTAACTCTCCTGATCTCCCCATTCCACCTCCAGCTGCCCACACACCTCTCTGCTCAGGGCAACTGCTAATCTGTTTTCTGAGGGAGATGAATTGTGTCTGCACTTCCTTCTGCTGCTTGGACCACAGGAATCAAGTCACCATCAGAACTGGGAGGTGGAGGTGGGGCTGGCAGCAGGGCTCATCTCTCAGCACATGAATATTGCTGCATATCACTGCTGTAGCTCTTGGCAACTGACAAAACTCTGAGGATGTAACAATTGAAGCAACTACCTGCAGAACGCAGCAGTAGGGCTCCATTTAAGAAACCTATGCATTATGGACTGCAAAATATTATAGATATCATAGAGTGAATGCATCCTTCCCAGATGCCTCATTTCCCAGAGTACTACCATAGGCTCTATATCCAGCCTGCCCGCAGTGTCTGTCTCTCTCTCCATCCCAAGTGCCGGCTGCAATTCACTTTTGCTTCTTTTGCAGAATTTGCTTTCCATTCTCTATTTGTTGCATGCTTCTTTTCTCGTATTTGAAGAGCTTTTCCCTGAAAATATGTTGGGTGCTTTTTCAAGTTCAAGCGGAACTGCAAGCCTGAAACACAAACCAAGACTCACATAATTTGCATTTATATTTTATTTAAAACAATAAGACATGATAAATAAAACATCATTGCTTAGTACTACTTTGCCAGCTAAAAGACAGTCTGTCCTAGTGTTTGGAAAAATTGTAAGCTAAATTGCCATAGATGAGCTGCTGTACAGCTTCCAGAGAGTCTTGAAAAATCTGTCTTTCTGTAAACACAATCTCTTATTATAACTTTGAACAAAGGTTTCTACTTCTGCAAATGATTTGCTAGTCAAAGAAAGTGGGACATTCATTAATAAATGTAAATGTTGGTTTAGAAAATACTGTATGAGTAGAGTTAGAGAAAATTATGCTCTATTGTAGTCTCAGCCAGTTGTTCTTTTTTCCCCAGAATATTTTTACTGAGCACTGATTTTTTTCAGGAGTTTTTATCTCAGAGTTAATTATAACACTACAATCTGTCCCAAATCAGTAATAATATAGTTGTACTGCTTGCTGAGCGGACAGGGGAGTGAATTGCAACTTCAGTTCTTTCATAGCTGATTCATACACCAGAAGAGAATGAATCTTTTATGTACAACTGCCTTCTGGTATTTTGAAAGAATACATATT
The DNA here is from genome assembly GCA_035590195.1 of Aviceda cuculoides. Classification (NCBI taxonomy): domain Eukaryota; kingdom Metazoa; phylum Chordata; class Aves; order Accipitriformes; family Accipitridae; genus Aviceda; species Aviceda cuculoides. The sequence goes on along the minus strand of JAVJGG010000054.1, from coordinate 18,206,567 downwards.
TTGAAACAGCTGAGGTTGCAGTTACTGCTCAGATACAAGTGAAAACCATTCTAGTTACGTGTTAATGTTTTATTCATGGCTGCATGTAATATTAATGCAAAATACTTCTACTTCTCAGCTAGAAATCCTATTATCAGTTTGTGGTGTTTCAGCTATTTCAGATGCCAAGACGTGAGAGAATGTGTGATTCTAAGCAGTGAGTCAGCTGTTGTCTACACCTACAGCTAAGTAGTATGGCTGGAATAACACCTCATTTGGTTGTCCTAATTATTTTTCTGCAAAACCTATTCCCTTTCATGCCCACGGGAATTCAGGAGAGATGCTGACAATAACTACTGGGGAGAATTACTATTGTTTGTAGTTAGACCTGCAGATACAGTGATTCTTTGTCTAGAATGCAGTGAAAACCCAATGCATATTAAATGTCAACTTTGTCTAATATTCCAGTAGTTGATTGTAGTTGGAATTGCTCTTAAGCCTGACTTATCACACAAATTTTTCTATATGCTCTTAGCAAGCATATAGCTTGCTTTATAGCTAGCTTAATGCTGATACTTAGTATTCATCTCAACAATTTAAAATCATATATTGAGTTACAAGTCAGTCTTGGTCAGAATTCTTTTTCAAATTAAAAGAAAAGAATCTGTTTTAGAAATGCAACTGTGAAAAAGCATAAATTTTACCAGACTTTCAAGACACTGGTTTTTTGCCCAACTTCAGACTATGTGAACGCATTTTGTAGTGAATAATTCTATTCCCGTACCATGAAAATTAACATAAACTTTGTTACTAATATCAACAGAGGTAGAACCAAACCTGTAGCAAAAATACACACTGCATCAGTAGTACAGTAGCATATAATGGAGCATTTTCTTACCTACTTTAATGAAAAAAAGGGCAGTACTTTGCATTTAAATGCCCCTTCATCTTAAATATAAAGTGCAGTGTATTTCAAGTTGACATTTAATGGAGACAGTAGCTCCGGTCCTCCCTTTGCCAGTTAATATAAAAAGGCAGAGAAGTCCTAAGGTCAGAGGGAGCCCACTGGTAGCTAAGTCACACTGAAGTCATCATTCTGCAACCTCCTCCCAGCACAGTAAAGGGTTCCTGGAAAAAAACATAGAGAGTTGTCATTAGGTCTAAGCAGGAGCAACATGGAAATGAAGATGAGCCATTGGTTTCTTGGTTGTTTATGTTATATTGCAGGGGTTTTTATGTTTTGTAACAGCAAAACCAAGCTCAGTCCTGCTTCCTAAATGGTGGCTTGTCCACTGATGAGAGCCTTGGAAAAGTCCAGTCACCTGCTGGTATGTGTAAGGCTGCCTCCAGTCCAAGCCATCCATCCCATCCAGACAGGGGGCAATTGCTGTGCTGTATTTGCACTCCTTCCACAGCTGTCCCGTAACAGTGGGACTCCCGGGACACCAGAAATTAAGGAAAGCCCGTGTTAAACCTACTTGCAACAAAGCCAGATAGGAAGTCTCTCTGCTTTTAGCTAGCTGGCCTGCTCCCTTGTCATCACACTCGTCCCTCTTGGCAAACCTGCCACCCCAGCGTGCACCCAGGAGAGGGACCTTTCTCAGTGGAAGTAGTTTAAGCACAGGTTTTCTTTCACATTTTCACCTGTGTCCGACAAGCATTAGTACTGATGGGCTTTATTTTGGACAGCGTGAATAGAAACTTCCTCTCAAGAGGTAGTTTCAGCCCGGCTTGAATGACGAATGATTTCTAGGCAGCTGGATAAAACTCATCCTGAACTATGGTGCATCAGTGTACGAAGCACTTGGGCTCAGCCTGTCCTAGGCTCTTACCACTACCAGCATCTAGCTAGAAGCTAGAAAATAAGGTGTTCTCTGTTAGTATTTACCTTTCTCATTTGGTGGAAATTTCTGTAATTCATTCTGTAAGGAAACATGACTAATGGATTCATAAGCTGAGACTTTTTTTGTTTGTTTTTGAGAACTCAGTGCCACTGTGTTAAAGGTAAGTTGTAGTTCCCCCACAGAAACCCATCTCCAGGATATTTGGGGTAAATGAGAGCATTTGTTTTCAGAGTTCCTGAATATTTTAGGGAGAGGGGGAAAAAGTGCTCTGGCGTAGCATAAGAAACGAGTGGAAATGCTCTCCTTCCATCTGGGATTGACGCTTTCCTTTTCTTCTTACTAATAAGATGGCATTAAACCTTAAAATGTGCAATCGAATACACTGCGGTGGCAGTGTCCCCTTCGACTTTGCTAGCAGTGGAATTACCCTGAAGCCTGCTGGCGGGGGAGGCCCTGCCAGGGGTGAAGAGAGGAGGAAAGCTGGCGGGACCAGGGCCCCATTTCCTTCCTCGCCTGGGGACCCATTCCAGCCATACCACACCGCAGCGCTGCAGGTAGTACAGGGCAAATAACTCTGGGCTCTGAGCAAGAAAGCAAATATAAAAATGACCATGAAAATTGCCCAACCGGTTAAAACTGGTTCCAGCCAGGAACCGAAGTCCTACCTTGAAATACTTAAATCCCATTTGGGCGGCATAGATTTACATTCCAGATGAAGAATTAATGGCTTTCACACAATATCCTCAGCAGAGATGTCCTAGCATACCAACCTCTGTGTTTTTGGTAGATGGAATTTGTAATTCCTCCAGGACCTGCATTCTTCTAAGTGTTACTTCTATTTTTGGACTGACTACTTGCTTTATTTAGAAAAAAACCTGTGCTCTTGTCAAACCACAGAGACTATATGAGTCATCTATACAATAACATTAAACTCTCTCTGTTATGGCACAGTTCATCATCATCATCACAAAGGGATTTATAGAAAACAGACATAGCTGACAGAGTCTGCTCTTAAGCTTCCTGTGTTTAATCCTTGTGCATGTTTAGCCAGCTGAACAGTGTATTGTTGAAAAATTGATTGTTATTAAAATGTTGGGTGTTGCAGTAGCTCCAAAGTCTCATTTTTTTGCTAATAAAAATGAATGCCATTCCTCTGTCAATTTTTGGCTGCCTATCTGTAGTCATCTGCCTGCATAATAATTGTGTGAATGCTAATGAAACTCTGATGAATAAAATTTTTTTAAGGCTGTTCAGGCTGCCTCATAGGCAGCAGTGCTTGCTCATTTAAATGCCTATAAACACATCCTTCACAAAGCATCACCAATGGGCTCTAGCCTCAGACAAAACAGAACACAGAAATTTATGGTACAGAAACATGGTGAAGTAAAATATAACCAGCTTCTTGTAGCCTGCATATCTATGTAGTTATATAGCTTACTAGTAGTGTTTCCCAAGTGAGAATAATTTACTTCCCAATTTTCCCTATTACCTTTTTATTGTTTATCCAGTTCGGATTATTGACAAAATATTTTGGATCACCTGGCTTCTTATGGAACTCTCTACAGTTGCAGGCTTTTTAAAAAACTGTTACTTAGGAATTGTTAACAATAATTGCATTTTTAAAATGGCATGTGGATCCAGTTCCCACTGAAAGGCAGTAGGAGTGGAGTGCCTAGTTTCTCTAGGCATCTAAGGTCTGCAAAGCCCACTCGTAAGGAAAACCCTCTGACGAAATGCTCCTTGCCCTAAGGAGCTCTCCTCTCCTCCATGACCCCTCTTGTGTGAGCTGGCAGCAGGTAATTATCATCTCCCCTCACAGGCACCATTTGCTAAACTAAACAAGGCTGTCTTTCCTCCTCTCTTCTTGTAAAATTGGCATTTCTTCCCCGATTATCCTCACAGCCCCTCACTGCACCAGTTACACCTGGAGTGTGGGTGGGAAGACCTCTGCCTGGTATTTCTGGGGAGCTCTCGCCCATCTCACCACCCTCCCCTGCCAGGTACCTGGCCTAACATGCTCTACTGTCATGCTTGCTTCCTACATATTCAGGTTGCCTCTTTTCTCCCCAGTTTCAAGGAAGCCCTTGGCCCCAGGTCTGTGACATTTAACGAAGCAAGCTCAGACACCTGGTCTAGCGTGTAGCCTGCGATGTGGCTCTCTTAGTCTTCCCCTCAAGGTTGTTCCACCGCCCTGAGGGATTTGATGTTCATTCAGGTAACGAGAGAGAAGGACTCCTTCCTGGTGGTTCAACTGCTCATCTCGGAAACTTCAGGGCTGTGGTCCCTGCTTCAGGGCAGTGTGTCTATGGGACTTTGCTGCAGAATATTTGGGTGTATAAAGCATTGAGATGTTTTAAGATGAGGAAGCAACTGAAAGGAGTTTAAGTGGCAGGTACATGCTGAAATTAGGCAGCCTAGTTGACTTAGAGTTTGAACTTTCCTCATGTGTCTGCTATACACCATGACAGCCTATGAAGGAGATGATAGTAATTCCTGTACTAAGGGAATACTTCCTGTGTTGCGCTGTGGGCCAATTAATTGAGGATTTAAAATAAGTGCTGAATAATATTGAGATCTTCAAGTATATTAAGGTGCTCTGTTCCCATGGGCAAATAGAAGACAGAATGCCTGTATGACAGGAGACAGTGTAATGGCACGGCATTATGCAATTAAGACTGTAAGAAAATGCATATGCATGTGGGAGGATGAGTTAAGGTTGCCCAGGCAATCTTATTTCTGGCATTTCCTATATGTTCTGCATTTGACTTTGCAACCTACACATTCACTCATCATAAATTTCTGTTGTAGTATGTAGGCATGACTCGAATTTACATCCTTCTTGCTAAAGAAGTTGTATTAGAAATGTAAAGCTTTCAGTATCTTTCCACTTCAGAACAAGGTCAGCTCAAGCCCTGTTCAGTGAGGGCTTGTGCCATCCCGGTTGACCCCCCTGAGGACGGCAGGACACATGTACCCACCAGCAGAGCTGCGGGGCCAGTCGCTGCCTGCCCGGAGGCGACAGCCGAAATCTGGAGAGGTGGTAACAGAAACGCTGCCTTCCCGGTCTGTAGTTTCAGGGATGCGACTTCTGTGTGATGACTCCATGAACTTAAATGATCTGCAGAGGTTAGACTTGCAGATGGTATATGCAATATGCTCTTTATTTGCTTAACAACTGAGAGAAGGTGTACCAGCCCCAGTGCTCCTCTGCCGGTGTAAGCATCGTCCTACGATTTGCCTGGCACAGCAGGACTTGGCAGTGACCTTTCCTAACGCAATCCAGGCGTTAGCCCCTTGACAAACTGGCTCTGTTGTAACACAAGGTGAGATTTAGAGAGGCCGGCAATGGCACTTTAATGTCACAGTTTTTAGAGGGCTTAATACAGATCCTGAGGCATTCCTAAAATGGAAAACAAAAATTCTGCTAAGCTCTCTCATACATGTTTTTGAATGAAACATTAGAGCTTGTATTAATTAAAGAGATTCTGTCACTGGTGTTTCCCCTCTCCCTTTTTCAGATCAAACTGCCATTCTGCATGCAGAACAACTGCTTGCACTGTTGGGGCACAAACCAGCACAGTAAAATACTGGCAGCAGAAGGGCAGCCCTGAATGGAAGAGAAAACCTTGAGCTTTTCACTTCTTGGATTAGAGTTTGGGAGCACTACATAAGGAGGAAACAGGGGAAAAAAAAAAAAGGCGAGCTTAAGAGAAGATAAAATCTGATTAAAATGCAGACTAATATAATTGCTGAGCATTACTCAGGCTTTCTTGTGGAGAGAGAAAAATGTCTGCTATTGTGCTGCTATAGAAACCAGGTAGGGTCTGTGGGTAGGTGAGGGTGAATGGAGCATGTCCCTCTCTCCCTCCCCCCTTTCTCTGCCCTGGAATGAAGATCCTATCTTACTTGGTAAGCTCGGCCTTCCCTGACCAGGAGATCTCTCCCAGTACAGAGAGAAGTTGTTTTCCTGTTTATGTAGTTTCTTTTAATATTTCTGTTCCCTCCCTCTCGTTTTGCTCTTGGAAGGTGATGCAGGGCTGTGTCAGAGGAGGGGGTAAACTCTGGTCTTCTTGGGTTTTTCACAGGGGTTGGTCGACTTGGCTTTGTATGTTGGGAGCATGGGACATATGTCCTGTGACACAAACAGAGAGCTTTCTTCTATTTACTCCTATAAAGCCAAAGAGAGAACTCACAGTGCTTTGGAAAGTAAACACTTATTTGGAATGAGTAGACCTTGTCCGTATTTCTGAACCACTTGTTTCTCTGAAGACACGTGTTAGAAGCTAATTACCAAGCACTAGATAACAAAGTGAGGTTCATTCCCTGTCTGTCGATGGAAGTGTCTTTATGAAAGGTGTAAGCTGCATGCAAACTTACCCTCTGAACAGCGGCACAACATAAAGTATAGAAATGCATCCCTGGAGTGTGGAAGTGTGTATTCACACCAGCTCCGGCCCATGACCATCCAGGCTAGGACCTTGTCTCTGACAGCAGTCACTTCTGCTTGACTGAGAGGAAACATACGAAATTTTGTATTAAAAAGACTGATGGATGAGAAAGCCTGTCCACACTGTGTTAGAGCTCTTTCCGGCCCATGATACTTAAGAGACTGGTGCAAAATTTGAGGACATTAATTTACTGTTTCTTATGAATTTTATGCTACCATAAAGTACTGTAAAAAGGCACTTCCTCATAATTGATGAACACATGCTCCTTCTTTGTACAGCAATAATTTTAATTTTTTTCCCAGTGCCTTCCTACAACAATTGACTCAGTGTCTCAGTTACGTATTTTAGAAGAACATATTTTGTATCTCAGTTTTTCCAGAAGTTCCACCTTTCAATCTGGCTGATTGTTTTGCTTTTGGTGTTCAGAGACAGAGGGAGAATATCCCATTCTCCAGTTATTCTAGCATTTTCAACCAGTCTCTAATTAATCATCTCCTTTATAAAACCCGTTTATTGAGGTGTCATCTCAACTTCGTCACCCTTTCCCATTTCCCTTTTTCTACCATACTCCTTTATGTGTTGGAGACACCACTGCTGCACACATTGCTATATGTTAGGCCTAAATATTTATTTACGGAATGGTGTTAGAATATTCTCTGTAAGCCTCTAGAAGGCATCTCTTGGTCATCCAATCTCATTGCCGCTGCAGTCAACCACACTGCGTAATCCCTTCTGTAAATTCCTCCAGCTCCATTTAAAAGAAGTTAGACTTGATTTTGCTCCTGCCACACTTGTCAGAGGGCTGCTCCGGTGTTTTCTACTCTGCCTGCAGAGTTGAGCCTATACCTGCTTGTTCTCATGCCGACATTAGTTTTAACTTTCCTGGCTCCCCCATCTCCCAAGCCCCACTTTCTTTGTTTTGCCAAACTGAACCCACCAAGTGTTTTTATTCTCTTCTGAAATGGGCTGTCCAGACCCTGATCATCATAGTGGTTTTTGTCCATACTTGTTCCACTTTGATTTACTCTTGACTGGCCAACAGAATCGCACATCGTACTGCAGATCTTTCCTGAAATTACTTCTCTGGCATTGATGGGTTTACGTTTCCCTTTTTACATAGCTCCTACTCATCTTGTGATTAACTAGTCTCTTTCTTTCCAAGTGCTGATCTCATAGTCAGTGGAAGAAATTTTTGTGATTAATCTCTGCATGTAATTAGTATTATCAAATTTAATTACATTTTCATTAATCCAGTTCTAAGAAGCATGCAGTTTCTCCAATATACTATTCCCACCCTTGTTTGAACTGATGATGTCTCCCAGCTTTGCCAACAGCAGATTTCATTAGCATGCTCATCTTCTTGATGACACCACTGTAGTGAAAATATGAAGGACGACATCAAGGGAGCCTTGATGAATCCCACAGAGCAGCTTTCTTTCAGTCTGACACTTCCCATATAAAACACCCCTCTGTCCTTTTCTCCTGATCCCCACATTCTTCTGCTTAAATAGCCGTTTCCTGTGTGGAGAGTATCAGGTATTATTGACCCCAAATAGATTACATCTACCACATTTCCTTTCTTTAAGGAAAAGGGAAACAAAGTTGTATCAGGGAAAGATATCATGCTGAAGCAACATCTCATGTAATCACATGCTTCGTTTTACCCCATTTATTCCCATATCTTTAATTATTCTTTCCTTCAACATTTGTCCAAATTATTGTAAATTATTTCCCTCCCTTTCTTTAATGCAAATATTCCAGAATGATTTGAGTGCTACAGTAAAACTTCTTGCTCCTCTCACCCTCATCTTCATACACTTGGCCTGTCTGCACTCTGGACAAGATAATTTGTTTTTCCCCACTGCACTAATTACCCATGACTTACTTTCTTCATGTTACTTATCTTCCTTCTGCTACCATCTTTCACATAGTCATCTTTATTAAAAGTGGAAGCAAAAGGCTTATTGGTTTTGTAAATACTGCCAGACTTCCTTCAATCTGTATGCCCTTCTCACTGCATGACAGCCCTGTTTCTTTTTCCCTGCTTGAAGTAACTGCTTCTAGCTGCCATTATTTATCTTCTGTATTTCCTCATCTTGAAGACAAACCTCTCTTAGGAGAGTGATCCTCCTCACTGTTACGTGTAGGTTTTCTATTTCCAGTGACCCAAGTTACCGGGCTGCCAGGAGATCCTCTGTGAAACCCTTCCCCTTTGCTTAAGATACAATGTCCAGATCGATTCTGCTGCTCTGGCATGAAGAAATCCAGTCTTTCGTTTGTATTCAAGTCCTTGAGTCCTTCAGCCCTGTTGATTTTTCCTAATTAGTTCTCTTACTCTTTCCCCTTTTGACTTAGAATGCCTTTTTATAAACCCATGTTTTACCCATCTATTTATTTTAAACTGCAACTATCAAACAATTTTTTTCCTCCTATGACCTCAGTAGCCTCACAACATACCCACTACTTACAAAGCTCAACCACCATCACCTTTTGTTGGTCTGGTGGCTGGCAGAGAGCCGTTCCTCTACTGTACTCCACGCCGCTCAGCCCCAGGCATCGTTCGTAGGGTCTGCTCTCACTTTTACATCTGGGAAAGCAGGAGCTACTGCGGGAGCAGCGGTTTGTTTCATTATATTACAGGTATCTTTTTCCATATGCAAACATAGTTTTGCTGCTTATAGAAAGCTGTGCACAAACAACACGTGTTTGCTGCGATGGTGACCGTCTTTGGCCAATGTCACCATCAGGCTCCCAGTTCTACCCCCGACTCTCTTTTAACACTCTCCCTGCTGTAGTTTTGAGCCGAACACTTTGGGCCTAGTCCTTCTTTTTGCATAATTAGCATTCAGTGTTATCCAGTGGCCTTTACTATAAGGTCTGTCTTTCCTGAACACAGCAGAGTGATTTTACCCTGCTCTGTTACCTCTCTTCCAGCAAGCTTTGTTTCACGCATGGGCAGGTTTTATTCCTCCATTTTGCTGCTCGAGCTGGCAAGTGTTTTGAGTGCTCTACATTGGCCACTCCCTGCTCCCAAGGCTGGTACAGTCCTCCGTTTCCCACCCACCCCTCATTTATATTTCTCCTTCCTTGCCAGCATCTTCTGTGGTTTCTTTAACCATTCTCACACCCTTGCTCTACTCGATTTCTTTTCCTATTTCTGCTCATTACGGCCGAGCTGAGGGGGCACAAACCTCTCCCAGCCTCGTCCCTTGGGTTCTGTTCTGTTCTCCGCAGTTGCTGCAGTTCTGATTTCAGTCAGGTTTAGGGAAGGGGAAAGGGAAAGGGGAAGGGGAAAGGGAAGGAGGAAGAGGAAAGGGAAAGGGGGAGGGAGAAGGGGGAAGAGGGAAAGGGGGAAGAGGGAAGGGGGAAGAGGGAAAGGGAAGGGGGAAAGGGAAGGCTTGGCTTGTCTTTCCGGAGGTGGGTGGAGGTCTGGGACTGCAGCTGTGCACAGGCCGACCCCTGCCCCGGGTGGTGGGGGGAAGCAGGACTCGGGTACCCCCGGCAGGGTGAAAACCAGCCAGATGACCGAGACGTTACGCCGCGCTGGGTACGTGTGAGTCTACCTGGCGGGACTCCGAGACGTAACCCCAGCGCTGAGATCTTCGGGACCGCTCGGTCGGTTGCCGCCGGTAAGCGCCGAGGCCCGGGGCGGCGTGGGGGTGGCGGGCAGGCACGCGCCTGTGTCATCAGCCCCCAGAAACGCCTCACTTCGGGCAGCCCTCGCCGCCCCTGCCCACCGCCACCGGACCCCCCCGCCCCCTCCCCCTAGGACTGTGCGTGAAGACCCGGGCGGGGGGGGCCAAGGTCTTCGTCAATGTCTGTCACTCGGGGGAGGTGCCGCCGCCCCCCCCGCTCTCCCCCCCCGGCCTGCAGCGCCTCCTCCACGCCCCCCCCACCGCTGCTGGGGCCTTCCGCATCCCCATGAGCCTGGGGGAGCCCCACGCCGAACTGGACCGCAGTAAGACACCACCACCCCCAACCCCCCCCGGTCGTCTCCAGCCCCCCAACCCCCCTCTGACCCCCCCGTCTCCTGCAGGTGGTCAGGGCTGCACAGCCTACGACGTGGTGGTAAACTCGGGGTTCTTCCGCACTCTTCAGGTGAGAGGGGGCCGGGGCGGGGAGGGTTGGGGGGCTTGGGAGGGGAATCAGGGGGCCCTAACCTCCCCATCCACCCCCCCACAGGCTGACCCCCTGTACCTGGAGTTCTTCCTGACAGTGGCCATGGAAGGGCTGTCGGAGAAGTACGGGGTGGAGCTGGAGCTGACTGGTATGGGAGACTGGGGGCACTGGGATTAGCTGGGGGGGGGACTGGAGGCACTAGGAGGGGTGGCGTAAGGCTGGGGGCAGAGACGGGAACTGGGGATGGGGGAGGAGGAGCACCTGGAGGCACTGGGTGTGGGGGGTTAAACTGGCAGGAGTGGAAACAGGAGGGAACGGGGGCAGCAGTGGGGTGCTGGGGGGTTCGGGACATCGAGAGGGGGGTTGGGGGGGGGAGAAGCTCTCACACTCCCATGACCCCCCTGGCTTCCCCCCCCCCAGGCTGGCGGGTGCTGCGGAACCGCAAGTTCATGGGCTCCATCTCGGCCCAAAACATCCGGGCACGGTCCCGGCCCCACATCCAGGAGCTCGAGGAGTAAGTGGGGGTCCCCCCCCCGATACCCCTGGTGTGTCCCCCCCCCGACAGCCCTGGTGTCCCCCAGGACCTCCCTGTCTCCCCCCCCTCCCCCTGACCTGCCTCTCCTTGCAGCCCCCCGCAGGAGCCGCCGCCACCCCCCGGGTATGAGCCGGTGGGACCAAGTGAGGATGGGGATCCCCAGCCCCGGGACCCCCCTGCCTGACCTGTGTGTGTCCCCCCCCAGCACCCCAGGGCCCCCCCAGTGCGTGGTGGTGGCAGAGCCTTCC
>JAVJGG010000054.1:18174138-18195294 GCA_035590195.1 Aviceda cuculoides | reverse complement strand
CCCCGGTGGTGGTGGTGGTGGCGGCGGCGGCGGCGGCGGCGGAGCGTGGCTAACGGTTGCCTGTCTGTGCCTGCCCGCAGCGCTGGTGGTGCGGTTCCTCACCCGGCGGTTCATCGGCGACTACGAGAGGAACGCAGGTAGGCGGGCGGCGGCGCGGCTTTGTTCCCGCCGGCCTCGGGGCTCGGGGCCTCCGTGGCCGGGCGGGGGGGGGGTGGTGGTGTGTTACCGCCAGGTGAGAGCGGCGGCTTTCCCCCCCGGGCGGGGGGGATGTACGTGTGCGCGTCCCGGAGGTAAGCGTGCAGAACCCAGCGCCGGGCCGGGTCCCGAGTGTAGAAGAAGAGGGTAAGCGCGGGGCCGCAGGCGGGTCTGCACAGATATCTTTTTTACCGGCCCAGCCCCCGCCCCCCCCCCCCCGAGGTTCCGAGGCCGCAGCTCTCGCCTCGAAGCTGTTGCCGGTGCGGGTCCCGGTGCCTGCCGGTGCCCGGCAGCCCTCCGGCCGCGACGGCGTGTCCTGCTGCCTCTCTCTTCTCTAGCAGGGTTGACTCTATGCGGTGGAAACGTGCCCCTGTTGAAGAAGTCTTTTAGCTAAAACAAGAAAATAAAACAAGAAAACATTCTGTAAACCTCCTAGTGTATCATTCTTGGCCAGCTGGATGCCAGCAGCTAAATGATCTAGACGGTGCCACCTCAACGGGGAAGTCGAAGTGATGCTTGAGCGTAGTACGGTGGGAACTCTAAAATAATGTGAGCGTAAAATGCATAGCAGTCTCTTGGGGAAATGACTTGTAAAAAGCCAAACAAATGGAAGACCCAACAAATCTTACAGGTCAGCCAGCAGAGCGCTTCACCAAAGTGTGGAAATACTAAATGACCAGCAAACTGCTCTTCTATAACAAAAGCTGGTTATTTTGCACACTTGCCTCTATCATCTGAGCTAAGGCAGTCTTTAAGAAGTGATTGAGATCCAAGCTGCACATTATTAAATGTCAAGCTTCAAAACAAGCCAATGCCAGATTAAATCCCAGGCTTCTAGTACCGTCATAGATTTATGGGTTGTTACACGCAAAAAAACCTGTAACACTGGTCCCTCACTTCATAAACAGCGATACAACTTTTCTTGCGCAACTAATGGGCAGCAGAAGTGATGTTTGTTTATGTGTAGAGTGGTGGCTGTACTTGTGAACCTGTTGGTGTTCTTGTCAGGTAATCTCTACAGCAGGCACATCCAGATAGATGGAGAGATGTTGGCTATTCAAGTGCAAGATACTCCAGGAGTTCAGGTGAGCTAGGTGCAGCCGTGCAGTTCACCAAAGCAGCTCTGAATCTGCGTGTGCGTGTGTCCCTCTGTGTGCGGCGTCTTGTTATGGTCCGTTTCAAAGTTTGGTGTTCTGTGTGGGAAAGGTAGTAACTTGTATTATAACCAGCAAAGCCAGGTGTGTTGCATGCCTCTAGTACGCTGGTAGTAAAAGAAAACAATTCACTGTTTTGGTGGATCATTTGTACACTGGAGGCCCATTACTTTTGAGTGGCTGAATTACTTAAGTGTCTTGTTCCTATCTGTTGGGAACATTAGACACAAACCCAGAAACAATTCTGTGCAAATAAGGTACATGTGAAAGAAAATGTCATGACCGCTGCCCAACAAGCTTCATAAATGTGTATGATAGAAAGTGAAGTCTGCTATATTGTGCCTGTGCTCATTAGTGTGTCAGATGTTAAAGTTTTGAATGTATAGACCTGAGTAATGCTGGATTGTTGCCTTTTGAACTGGGCAACACTCCAGGTCTAAATGCTTCCAGCTCATATCTTTGCTTCCCCAGACTTACTGTCTAGCCAGTTAATTTCCCATTCTGTGGAACTACAAAGTCTTTCTCTGCATGCAGAACTACTCAGGTCAATTTTCCATTTGAGTATAGCAAACTCCAGTGTTAAATTCCAGCTTTTTGCAGCTGAATCAACATATGCATTTATTCGCCACGCTTAGATTAAATTTGTACTTACAATGTGAAATGCAAATATATGTCTGAAGCTGTAAAATGCTATTTGGCTTTACAGACTCTTAAAGACAGGTTCCTTTAATATTTTATGACTTCAGCTATCTAATTTGAGACCATCCATTTTTCAGATCCGTGAACACAGTCTGCATTGTAATGAGCAGTTGAACAGATGCATTCGCTGGGCAGATGCCCTGGTCATTGTCTTCTCCATCACAGACTATAAGAGCTATGAACTACTCAGTCACCTTTACCATCATGTTCGACAGTTGCATCCAGGAAACGCAGTCCCTGTTGTCATCGTCGCAAACAAAGCTGATCTCTTGCATATCAAAGAGGTAGAGCCTCAGCATGGACTTCAGCTGGCCAACATGCTGGGCTGTACTTTCTACGAAGTATCTGTCAGTGAAAACTACAATGACGTCTTCAATGCCTTCCATCTCCTCTGTAAAGAAGTCAGTAAACAGCAAACGACCAGCACCCCTGAGAGAAGGAGAACCTCTCTTATTCCACGCCCAAAATCGCCCAACATGCAGGATCTGAAGAGAAGGTTTAAGCAAGCCCTGTCTGCCAAAGTGAGGACTGTCACTTCTGTTTGACAGCAGAGCTGTTAATCTTCCCGACGTTTAGCCTGAGATTGAAACCTGGGGTGTTTAACACTGGCACATCTAGAGTCCGAGGCATTGTGAAAGAAGGATGGTTCGGGTAGCCTTTTGCATGGCTGTAGAAGTTTCTAAGCATTTGCTTAAAAAAGGAACAGTGGCAGATTGGAAAAGGAAAAAAACCCCCAAACTCTTTAAATAGTTCGAGGATGTGACTTGCAGAACAAGTATTTTCATTTGGAAAAGGAACTTTTCAGTAAATGAAACAAGCTTTTGGTTTGCCTTTTCTCCAGTCAGACAGATTTGGCTTTCATTTGTGCAGAAACAACCTTGTAGCTGTAACTCAACTTGTACTTGAGCAGGGAAATACCCTGAACTGCAGTTCACTGTTCAGAAGTAACCACTTGAGTCATGTTTTCACATGGATGAAGGACAGCATGACATATCTGTTTAATTTTATTGCGCAGTAGAACTGTTTATTTCCCATGTATTTCAAAACAAATAGCAAACATGAAATCGCTCTGTAAAAATAAGTGGACACAACTGGGTATCAAGAGTGTAAACAATGGTCCTTTATTTTTTTACTAGCTATGTTATTGTTGACAACTTGACCAGACTCTTTGTATGCGAAACTATTGTCTGCAGGGTGTAAAGATATCCAATGACAAATAACTTGTGGGGTTTTTTTACTGTCTGAAAAAAATACTGTCCAGACTAAATGATACAACATAGAGATTTTGAGGACCAAGTGTGGAGTTGGATTGATAGTCCATTAGAGCTGCCAGTGTAAGACACTTCTCTCTGTGTGCAAAAGGCACAGAAGGAATGTGGCTGTGATTCAGCTCGGTGTGAAGCACAGCTGGCTCTAGGCAATGAAGCTGGTGGCTTGTTCTGAGCTGAGCCAGTCCCTCTTCATCCTTAAACATGTGGCAGATTTATATATATATAATTTTTTTTTTATTATTATTATTTTTTTTTACATTGAGCCAATGGAGTTCACAGGCTAATGGCCTTATACACATGCACTTTAAAAAGCCAATTGTGCTTTTGTTTAAACTGTAACTTATTTATTTTGTGTACAGTTACTCCTCATAGGGAGTGGACTTTTCATTCTTACTGCCTGGTTCAACATTAAATTTTTGAATTGCATGTTTTCTTGTGTGCTCTTCATGGGTGAGAAACAATGGGCAATAACCAGGGAAATGTTGAGGCAAAGTAATAGTTTTCTCAAGGTAGTTAACATACACTGCAGAAACAGTCAGAAGGCCTTTCCTGCCTATACTGTTGCTTTATTAGCATAAACCACAGGGGGGGAGCTCTCACAACTGCTTTACAACTTCCTTTTAAGAAATTCTTTTAGGAGAGGAACTGAATAAGGCAGAGACCTTTCAAATTAAAATGGGATTCTTCACTTCCCCTTGTCAAGAAAAAACTCCCAGTGAGAAAGGAATGGTGTGAGGTAGGTCAAAATGTGGAAGAACACCAAGTCTTCTAAGTGACTGCCACTGTCTTTAAAAAAAACCAAAAAACCCCCCAAAACTTTATCTATTGAGCTATATCTCAATGAAGAACTTAATCAAATTACAAGTCTTCAACTATATTCATGTTTAAAGTGGCTTTACTGGGAAAATTCCTGAGAAAGATGCTTGTGCTGGGACTAGGGTGACTGTGGCACAGGCTCACCTGGTTAGCACACAGCTGTAAAACCTGGTGCAGGGAAACCCTGACAAGGTCCTGCTGATGATAATCTTTTTGACCATGAGCTACTATTACGTGACTTAGGACTAGACTTGAGAACAAAACTGAGCTTGCCCTTCCCGTCTGAGCTTATTACCAAATACTGCTTAGCTTATTAATATAGTAGTAAACCCATTTGCCAAGGGTGGCTTTGTGTTTTGTCCTTCTCTTACCTTCTAAGTATCGTTTAGTGTCACACGCAGAGGGCTTAGACACTTCGGGCTAATTGGTCCTGCACCTGCCCAAGCAAAAAGTCTCTTGTTCTATTCCTGCTCACATGCAACTAGCAAGAGACCTCTCATGCCCCTGGCCTCTTCCCTGAGCACAGGCTATGTGTAGCTACTACAGCTATTTCCTACAAATAAGGAGCTAATTATTACACTAGGGTCACTGGGAAGACTCCACTCCAGTCTTGGTCTAAAAGAAGAGCAGGCAGGCTTTTGTGACCATCTTTCATCTCTTCAGCTGCTGAGTCCCAGCATCCACTGCCACAGCGGTGGCCACACTGGCTGAAAAGATTCCTCCAAAGTGTGAGCTGGAAAAATAGACTCTGCCTCAGTCAGAGCTACTTCTGCCTCACTCAGAGCAACTTGACCCATAGGAAAGGCAAGAGCACCAGTGTCTGCTTAGACTCCCCCTCCCGCGCCCCCTTCTCAATATCCTATACAGAATGTCCTTAGGTGGCCAAGTTAGAGACCTGAGAGCATCTGATGAAAGAGAGGGAAGGGAGAGAAGACGACAACTGCCAGCCTCCATCATCTCAGGAAAGCAGCAGCATCTCAGAGGTGTGAGTACCTGGACTCACTGGCCAGCAATGGCCACTGGACGCAGGAGAGCCTTTCTGCTACTAGCAGGGTGTGGAAACCCCTCTAAGGACACCTCTGAAGGCAGAAGGTCTAGGTTCTTAGGGGCAATCAAATAATGCAAAAGAAAAACGGGTCACAGGAATAAGCAGTCCTGGCATGAGTAGCCCTGCGTACTAGGAGAGAAGGAGAAGACGGATGAGGTTCGGCACTGTAAGAGCATTGCTTTATTGATTATAGAATTTACAAAACATCCATATTCTAAGATTAAACAGTACAGAAGGACAGAGAAGAAACCAAGAGACCGGCTATTTGCTTTACAGTTGCTCTGTTCAAATGTTTCTTGAGCTTTTAACATTGCAACCTCATAATACTTCTCATTTTTTATAGCACGAAGTTCCATTCTATAGTCATTCTGATAAACCTCTTTTCCATAGAGGCAACATTGTCCATGCTTTATAATGGGTCCATTGTTTCCTTCTAGCCACTCAAAAGTGAATTTAAATCAAAATGCACCCTTTGGTGAAGACCATTATAAACATTTAAGAGAACTTAAGCTAGCTAGTGAACAAAGGTTAAAAAGCTACTTCCCATTTAATCTATTCCTTTGGCATAATAAAGAATGCTATGATTGATAGAGTGAATGTCACTTATAATTTCACATTCTCTTCTCGGTTTAAGCTGTAGTCTTAGCATCCCTTGGATAAAGCAAGAGGATGCAGCTTTAGAGCTCCACCATTTTATGTTCCAGTTCAGAAGTCTTGGTGCTATATGCAATCACAATCTCTATTGGCTGCTGCTTTTTCATCACAGATTATATCAAAGTTTTTTAAGGAAAATTTGACAGCGGGTCTTTCACGATCATAAATTAAAAATAAAAGCTGTTCTCTAATCATGCTGTTCAGAAATCTAGAGCAAGAAAGAATCTGTTGCTGCGGCCTCTTGAAAATGGGATCGTGCTTTTTTTTTTTCTTGTTCTTTTTTGAATGCATGTGAGGGGAGGATTCTTCCAGGGTTATCATCAAACCATCACAGCCCATATGTCCTCCTGCGTAAAACTACAGAGAATTGTGCCATCAGAAACAGTCTCTTCTCCTGGGACTGTAGGTGGAGAAACTAGAGCAGGAAACGGGAAGCCGAAAGAGCCACATAACTCAGCCCTTGAGTCTGGCTCTCTGCTTCTCTGCCTCTACCAGTCCCACTCGGAGAGCATCACAGGACTGGGAGCTGCTCTGCCAGCTAAATCAGGGCTGTGCTCCGTCACCTCTCTGGGATGAGGGACAAAGTAAGAGCAGAGGCGGTTAATGCTGTATAAGGCACACGTGTTTTGCAAGGTAACAGGACAGAGAGGGTGGGTTTTGCTAGACTTTCACTCCCTCAGCAGCATTTCCCACCATAAGCAACCCCAGCGAAACTATCAGGGAAAAACGTACTGCTTGGGGAGTGCGAATTCAGCATCACCTGGTCCTAAGCTGCTCCTTTTCTAGGGAATTATGATAAGCAGTCATCCTTGCCACGCAGAGCGGGGCTGGGGTGGTTCAGCATGGCACGGTGTTACCATTAAGGAGGGGGGAGTTGTCGTTGGACAACTGGGCAACTTTGAAGAGCTGCCTGTGAACTGCACGTGTTCCCTTGCAGCCAGATACCCAGCTGCTTCGCTCCATTTCATCTGGAGCCATAACCGCAGCAGGGAACATATAATTTTTTGGAAGGCTATTGGGAAGAGCGACAGACCAGGGATTTGATGTTTCCAGCTGAGGCACTCACTCATCTTCTCCACAGATCCTGCCCTGTCACATATCGGTGTCAGGCTGGAGACGGTCTGTGGCAAACAACAACTCAACAGCACTACGTGGTGTCAGGATTGCGGAGGAGAGCACAATTACCTGAACGAAAGGGGACAAGAAACAACAAGTCAAAATGAGGGGATTAAGACTGATCGCAGTACTAATGAGCCGTGGATACTGTTTGCTTCATGCCGCACTAGACAGGCTGTGTGTTTCTGGTGTTTACTGACAGGGCAATACAACTTGCCCAGTGAAACTGTCTGCTCACTAATAACTGTAGTTAAATCACTTTAAGGAGCATAATGACTGGTAGCATTGTACTTTTAATGAATGTGTGCTTTGACTCATTTCTACCCACATCTTACCCGGTGATTTGTTGTGACTGCCATTGTGTTTACTGATGAAGCAGGGGTTTCCTCTCCTATAGCACAGGTTTGAGTGACGGCTCTTTCCTCTCAGTTGAAGGTAAGGCGAGCACCAAAGTGCTGCCGGCCTGCTGTGGGGAGCCACAGTCCCTGTTCAGAAACATCTCTTCAGACCAGACACAGGCTGTTCTGCACATCAGGACCAAGGCTCAACCTCAAGGTCTGTCGGGAAGCTATCGCTTTTGTTTGTTCAAGTTTTAAATCCAAGATGGGTCTGATGAATGAAACCATCGCTCACTACAACCATGATACACATGCTGCTAGATGCAGGTATCTGTTTTTCTTAAGTGAAAACCAGTATGCAGGTGCCTACCATGAAGGCTTCTCTGCAGACAAACCTATCAGCAAGGAGTGAGGGCGTACGCTTTTGCTGCGTGGAGCTAACCCACGGTCGAAGCCGTGGGACGCTGCTCTTACGAAGCCCCAAGTTCAGCAGTGTCCGTAGGGTCGCGCCTGCAGGCAGGGACGGGGGGACAGATTTAACTTATTAGCCCGCTTGAAAATGAATTGGCTTCTTCAGTGCAAATCTGAGGGGAGGAAGCACAAGCATCAACAAGAGAGTATGTCTGTGTGTCTGTTTCCTGCAGTAGCTATCAAATCACTTGTGCTCTTCATCACACGGCTTAAATGTGTGGTAGTGCTGCATTTCAACATTTTTTGTTGTTTTTTCTTTCATCTTTTCACTTCAAATAATGAAAGGAATCTGGAGTTAAGTTACTACAGATCCCTTCTGTACCGATGATAGTCTCCCCCTCACTTCTCCCCTTCCCTTGTCCTCCCACACAATCTCTGGCAAACTGACACTGATTATCTCTTCTCTTTCCTATGGATGAAAAACTCCTTAATTTGCAGATGCCAAAGGCTGACACTGCCTTACTTATGTTACATGAGAATCAGACTATAGCATAGTATGTGCTCATTTTTTTATCATGCAGCTTAATTCTGAAAAACATGAGGGGACATGTTACCAAAGTTTTTTGGATGTACAAGCCAAACATCAACAATAGCCAGTGCCAGATAAAAGCAATTTCTTCTTGGAGTCCCACCACTGAACCCTGAGGGGACTCGTGCAACTAATAGCAAGCCCAGAGAGAAAAGTGAGAGCTGCAATTTCAATGTCTGAGAAAGGATGCAGCAAACTACAGTGGGACTTCCCTCCTTTCCCCCCAATAGCTCTGAGGGCTCATTGAGGGGGAAAAATGTGAATATTCCTTCATTTTTACAGAGAAGGGGGGAATTTCCCAGATAAGTAATGTCCATCTCTTCTCCAGGCAGGTCCCTTCAGGACAGTGTATCTCCTTTGCAGACCTTCTCCTTGTTCAGTACAGCATGCCTGGTTTTGATGCTTCACCTGAAGGGCTACCCCTCCCGATGGCAGCCGAGGAGCCGGGAGCTCCCGTCCCGACCCATGGCGCTGCAATGGGCAGCTCCCCCTCGGCAGAGGGCAGGGAAGGATGCAGCTAACATCCCATGGTGCATCTGGAGGGGTTTATCTGTCTGTATGCCTCAGCCACAACCACATGGATGGCTGTGCGTGTTAGGAGGGTGAAACATCCACTCATGCCCTTTCCCCTTTTTTTCCTCTCCTGATTAAAGTGGAAAAAAAAAGGTAATTTCTTCCTTTGAAAGTAGGATAGTTTTCACTAGGCTAGGGGAGCTATTCACCGCCATCCGAAAACAAATGATGCGTAGGAAACACTGTATTCCTTTGTGCTCCTCCATGAGAAATAAATTTGTCATTCATATTCAGATGCAGAGCAGTTCTGTGGATGGAAACATGTGTCTCCTACTCCACATTTAAATGTCATTTGCCTCAATTCCAAACAACTGTTGAAGTAATCAGTGCGTTCTGTCAGTTTTTCTGTTACTTTCCTCAATTCTTTATTTTTGCACCCACACGTCTCTCCATTTCTCCAAGAGCCAATAATTAGTATAAATGTCAGTGCTTTGTTTGACTGGAAGGGACTTGGGAGGCCAGTGTTCCCCTGATGCCTGAACCTGACTGCCTGAACACCACAAAAAAGCTCTGTTAAGTGCTGGCTCGGGTTAGACAAATGCCTGGCTTTTTGAAAAGAGAATAATCCCAAACAGGTGGCACATATTCCCAGCTATAGTGCAGAAATCCAGGTAAATCCAACAAACTCATAAACTTTTTTTATAAGAGAGACTTGCACAACTGCTTCCTTTCTTCTTTCTCTTCCTCCTCCCACCTCTCCCCCCAAGTCCTTTCACCTCTAACACACCACATTTAGACAAAGGGCAAGATGCAGTAAAAGCTTAAAATTCTTTAGGAATCTGCCTCAGAGGGTGACCTGCCTCTGGGGTTAAGCCAAAGCAAAGCAACACCAGTTCCCACGTCACCACCGTCAAGCCTCAAGTCCCTCCAGAAAGCCAGTCAAAAGTCTCCCTGAATAGTTCTCATCCAATTCATGTGTTAACCCTCTGCTTATCTTTCAGGGTGTGTTAATACATTTCGGGTGTGGATTATACTTGTCCATCAGTGTGTCACAACTCAATCCCCCTTCAAGATGGGAAAGAATTTTATTCGCTTTTTTGAGGAGATTAGCAATAGGCTAATTGGGGAGAACTGTGTTATCAGATCAAAAAAACATCACTAAAAATGGCAGTCTGTCTTACAAAATACTGCTTGAGACTGCCTTGCAAAGACAACTAAAACGTGGAAAACACATGTCAAACCCAGGGGCTGCTCAGCCTTTGGTTGGTTCCATTTTGCTAACGATTTTTCACTAATCAAAATTGCATTCCATAGGAATTGAAAACAAGATGTTTACAAGCCACCCTGGAAACTAGACTTATGTTTACAATGCAGCTGGTTACACAGCACTTCTTTGCAGTTTTTAGATTACCCTGTAGATCTGCACTACTCAGCAGATACCCGATTGCTCTTGTACACGCTCCTCCACACAGTTAACAATGATTTTTAACATCTCAGACGCCACCATAGCCCATCCATCCTCCTCCTCTCCCTCCCCACTCCACTCAGATGACAGCTGCTGTAGCCGAGTTCTGCTGCCAGAGAGTGGATGAGGCAAAGACCAGCTGCACGGACGCTATTGAAGCTTCACTGTGGGAGCCATCCTCCTTCCAGGGGTCCAACAGCACATCCAAGGGCCGCAGAGACTTGGGGCTTTCTCCAAATCACCTGCTTCAGGCTACTTAAGGCATCTAGCGGTCAGGTATCTATCAGAGACTGGAAACCAGTATAGCTGTACCAGGGCTAATTTATCTTGCTCCTCAGCAATGCCAATTGCCTTGTCTGCAGGATCACCACTGGTATGTCACTAGATGGTACCCAGACCCTCGGCAGGCTCCTTTGGAGCATCCCTACACTATGTCCTGTAGATGCAGTGCCAGGGAGCCTGAATGTTTCTGTTTATGAAGAATACGAAGAAACAAATCTTTTGGACACGATGAAAGCTCCTTCAGAATAATGCCCGTCTGTTTTGAACTCTCCAACCTGGGTTTGAACTTCTATTGCTGACTGTAACATGTAAAAAACAGACCCTCAGTGCCTGAACACTTGTTGCCTACATATGTTTCACAGCAAAATCCTAACACCATTCCTGTCCTTGTGGCTGTGGCTTCGTGTAGGCTTGGTACCAGTGCTATAGGGAACATTTTCTGATTAATTTTCTTAGTCTTTGTTCAGACAGGAACTGTACATTTGGAGCTGTTTTTACCTGGGTACCAGGTTTGCGTGTTGCTACCAGATCCTTCACCATTTTGACCTCGGAGACTGTCACTCCACCAACCATAAAGATGATCAGAAAAGGATGATCACCAGGGTGAGGGCGATTCACCTGTAAAATGAAGGAAAGCGTTATTTGTAGTTGCTCAGTCCAGCTCCAAACCTATGGACTAGCAGTGATCAGCTCCCTGAGCTGCTGGAGGAACACTAATGAGGAAGCTCATAAAGAAATATTCATGGAATGCTAGTTTCTGTAGCAGCTAAGAGGAAAATCAATGGGGATAATGCCCAGTTAAAACTAATGAGTGGTTTCCAGGGAAATGGAGTCTTCATGGCTTCCACTGAAACCTAGGGGAGTTTCTCATGAGGCCTAAGGGCTTCTCCCTCCATTCCTTTTTCATTACTTTCCTTCCCTTCCCAGAGTGGGAGGAGAGTACTTGGGTGGATGCACAGTTTGGATACACGTACACACGAGGCTTTAAGGAATGAGGGGTAAATTACTACCCAGCAGAAGCAAGGAGTCCAGCCTAAACACGCTAGAATCCCTGCTGGAGGTCAGCAATGGAAAGAATCGTAAGCAATGTGTTTTCGCCAGTCCAGCAAATAATCCTTTACAATTCATCCAATGAAAATAAATCAGGTCCATTATAGTATAAAATCAGTTTCTAGCTTGTTTCACTTCAGAGTTTTCAATACTTCTGTGACTGGGTTGTAACTAATATAGAGAAAATTTAGCTCAAACAAAATACTTGTTTCATTTTTTCCCAATTATCATTAAAATGGCACAAACATTCCACTTCAGTTAAGACTTTATAAACCCGCATTTTAATTTTAAACGTGAAGGTAATGCTTTACATCAGTTTCCTCTTAACCAATTCTAGAAGTTTGATTACTTTGCTGTTTCCTAGCAAAGTCTTTCTTTCGTGATAAAACACACTCCCTAGGTGAGGCCTTGCCTCCAGTCTTTGGGAGTGATGTCAGTGGAGCCCGTGCAATCGCTCTTGTCACACCACCTTTGAGTATGAAACACTCTAAACGTTTGGCTCCGAAAAGTGACAGTGAGAACAGTTTAATTTGCTCCTGTTTAGACTCTCCGCCCCCTCTCCTTCCACAAGCGTAGGTTTATGACAGCATTCACCCGACAGAACGAAAGTGGTCATCAACCCGTGTCTGGGCAGAGCGCAGTTCCTCTCCTTTCACCACCATGGCAGCTATCTTCAGTCCCTGTGGCTCCAGCTCCTGAGGGTACAGCTCTTCTTCTCTTCTTTGTTGTGGCTGCCCTACATTTAGTCTTTGGGCAGTTTTTCCTCCTGCAGCTCCATCAGGCTTTCGGACCGGCAACCTTCAGAAGAGACTCTTCCCTTGGAAGGGAAGGCGTGCTCTCCCTCTCCAGGCCAGCTGGACTTTGATGACACAGGGCTCCCAGTTCAGCGCTGCTCCCCAGGCAGGAGGCTCCTCAGCGCCCGGGAGTTTGAAACCAGTACAAAAAGCCTTAGTTAGATGTATTAGTGAGCTGAGGATTTGTGTACTGGATGTTTATTCTCTTAATCGCCCCCACTTTGCTAGCCCTCTTCATTGAACTGATGGCACAGATAACATACACTACCATGCAGCAGCGTGTCCTGCAATTCTGGTCTGGCACTGAGCAATCTTCCATTTACACCAACAGATAATTAAACGGATACAGCAGAGCTTACAAAGACTTTCTTTATGCGCTTTCCCACATCAGGCTACTCGCTTCTCACTATCTGCATATAACATGGTGTCGACCTCAAATGAAAAAAGGGTCCATTCCTGTCACAAACACCATGAGGAGTTTAAGTAAGACCTAAATATTTACTTACAAAGCAGGCCAGCTAGAGCTATTACTTGCCAAGATACTAGACTATTTCATGCCGTAATTGCTGTAAGCAGTGACACAAGGTTAAAGAAATAACTGCTCGCAAAGATGGTGAAGATAAAAGCTGACAAAATGCTCTGCTATGGCACTTCGAGGTAATACAGGAATTACCATTTTACTCCTTTTCATGGATCTTTGCTCTTCTTAACCCTGTCGCCAGAGCAAACAGTTCCACTCCATCTCATGAAGCTTCTGAATGACCCAAGACGTATGCAAAGAGCTCGAACTTCAGAAGCTTGCTATTGAATAAAGCCACTCTTTCCTAATATCTTTCCTAGTGACAATAAACGCATCATAAACATACACGCATAACTTCGGACACACTGAAAGGACACCCAATATAAGAGCGATAATCGGAAAACACAAGCTTTCATGGCAATACTAAAGAGAAAATGTCTTGCCAAATCATTTCCTTCAGTCAAAATAAACCTAGATCCAAACACATGGTGCCTATATAAAACTTATTATTTTTAAGAAGACTAAAGTTCAAACCACAAATTCCAGAAATGCATATTAAAAATACTATTAGGCATGCAAACTCTAAATTAAATTAAAATTGTAATGAAAAAGGTCTTGGAATCTCTAATTTTGTTATGCTATGCACAAGTGTTTTGAAGGAGGACAATACTTTGGGTACAAAATATTTGGCTGTATTAAGAATGCAAGTTTCTGCCAAGATTTTTTTGTTTGATAATACAACCACCCAAGGCTCTCTCTTTTGAAGGAACTGGCTGCATGTAGCTAAACACAGCTCATTTCTGTGATACAGAAGAAGAACTGAAATGCACTGCAACAAAAGCAATGTGTATCTGCCGGGAGCTTTCTAAAGTTCAGTTGTTCTGCGATATTTCTGAGGTCTCTGAATCCCATTTACTGTGAAATCTGAATTTTGCAAAAATCCCCAAGTGAAATGCACTTGCAGTTCAAAATGACATGCATTAAAAAAATTGGGCAACAACTATCTCTGGCAATTAGAAAGACTAAAGAAAAAACCAAACCCATTACATCAAGTGAAGAAGCCTGAAGGAAGAGGAGGAATGGTTCCCTGGGCTAGCAGAGCATCCCAGCTGGACATCAGTCTTCTCTCCAGCTCCGAGCCCACCACTACTGCATTTCCTCGGGATGCTGATGGTTAGAGGGCTCTTTGCTGGCACATGTGTCTGTGTGGAGGAGAGGGAGAAGGGGAGATAGGAAAGCGGGGTGACAGTGGTCAATGAAAATCTAAAACTGAAACAGGAAGGGGGCAGAGGACCCATTTGTTCTCATGGCAGATCACAAAACGCAGCCTTTTTCTCAGAGGAAAGTCAGCAAAAACAACTTCTACTGTCCCATGAGGGCTATCTCTGCCAACCAGGACACTAGCATCAATGCATCTGGTATTTCTGACCGCCTAGAAACCTATTAATTTAGCTGAATAACTGGAAAAAGGAAAACACATCAATCACCAGAAACTCGACTGCCATGCAAGGCACTTGGTATCAATGATACCAAGCTCAGATCATCATAAACCGTGTATGTTCTAGAGCAGCAGTCAAAAGAGGAATCCTTGCTGCAGGGAGGCCTTTTTCTTTCACCTTCCCTAAGCTTCAAAACAAACACATCCACCAGCGAAACAACTTCTGGATGAGAAGTATCTTTAAAAGCCTGTCCTGGATGAACATGTCTAAGTCCATTACTTACCAAAGCATGTTTATGTGAGTTGGCATTTATATTCAGGCATTGAGGAAGAAATAAAAATAAAAGGAAGCTCATGAAATAATTACAGTGCTGATGGGGCAGTAAGTGGAGAAGATCCTCTCATGTGAGAAACACAGGCTGGTCAGAAACTCATTCGTGTAATAATTGAGCACTTGCCAACAAACTAGGCTACTAACTAAAGGAGCAAGCACAGACACATTTGGGAGATACGTGATGATGCCTATGAAATACTTGTCCTACAAAAGGTTCACTTGCTCATCTGTTATATATTCCTTACAGTAGGATATTTTTCTTACTAGCAGAGATGCAGGTGCTTACAGGTACATATTGCCATAATATACTTCATACTCTTACATAATACTATTCAGTGGAGAACTCAGGATACGCAGTAAGACAGAGCTGAATGCACAGCTTGCTAGCTACTCCACACTTCACCTCTGTAGACATTTAATGAACACTTAGCATAGGCTACTTTGTAAAGCAGAGTAAGCTCTTGTAGAGACTGTCTTAAAACATGCTATGAACATCCACAATGCAATTTTTGACTAGTAAGTTTCCTTCCTCCCCACTGCAAGTTGAACCTTACCAAGTTATAGAAAAGGTACTGAATATGGAGCCCCTCTGATGACCTTCCTCCCCTGTGAGACCTGACTGTTCATACTTCCCTCCTGTCGCAAGGCTGCTTGGTGTCCTTAAAATCCTTTGATGAGGTGCCTTGTGGAATGCTTTTTGGAAATCCAGGTAGGTTATATGAACTGGCACTCACCAATTTGCTTGTTGGGTGTCTCTGAAGTGCTCTGAAAGCTATGTGAAGTAAGACTTTCCTTTAGCAAAGCCACATAGCCTCCTTCCAGACATATCACCCTTATTTAGGTGTCCAGTGTCACCCTTATTTAGGTGTCCAGTCTGCTCCATTCCTCTTTTTTTTTGTTCAGCAGGTGCTACCCATCTGTACTGTACCTGCAACGTGGTGCCTCAAGGTATTCCCAGCCTCTCTGCAAGGATTTAACTCTCCTACTTGCCCCTTAAGTTCTGATGAACAATATCAACTCAAATACGTAAAATCAGCTACTGCCATATGATGCAATGACCTCAGGAAAATCTTACAGATGAGCTTGGGAAGCCTGGTTTACCTTCATGAACATGCTGAATCCAGTTTTAAGAAGATCAGTGAGGCCTGATGACATGTGCTCAATATCAACAGGATCAGGTCGATCAGGATTACAGATCTCTTCCACCACCTGTTTCAGCAGCGGTTTGTAAGAAGCCTGCACAAAAAGAACAACACACTGTGAGTAAAGCTGTTTAGACTTGGTGGAACTGCTCTTCTAAAAGTTTTATTTCCATTAAAGGTAACAAAAAAATAATTATCCTAGAAAGGAAACCATTCAGAGAGTTAAAAAATTATCGAAGCAGCAGCGGTCTTTGTGACCTTGACCACAAATGATGTGCACCATCAAACTGAAAAGACAGGAAGACAGGCACACATTTACTCTGCCCCATGTGTATTATATGAGTAAAGGGAGGCAAGGAAGGAAGGGGGCTTCCAGTTTTCTCTGCAATCTTTTTGGAGGTAATATAGAAAGGGATAACAATACGGTTGACACTCTGTTGCCCATCATGCACCAGAAGACCTTATTCCCTTTGTAATGATTTTACAAACACTTAAACAGGGATTTTTAGGAGGGGTTGCTTACTGACCACTCCTGCCATCCCACAGGTGTCAGCACTGAAGCCTGGACATCAGCAGGGCTGGGAAGAGGCCAGCCTGCCTGTTTGTCCCTCATGGAAGAGCAGAGCTGAGGAGTTCCTGTTAGTCCTTCAGCTTCTATGGCCAGGGCACTCTGCATAACACTTCCACTTGTGGAAAACCTTGAGAAAATAGGCCAAACAACCCCCTTGATATGCATGTCAGAGCTTCAGAGAAGTTAGGGACCAGGAAAAGTGGAACATGTAAAGGTACAAATAGTCAGCATCGTGGAAGATCTGCTTCCAAAGGATCCACCCTGCACCCTCTTCAGGGTTCGCAAACCTGTGCTGAACATGAATTAGCAGCCTAGGAATTTCCACATTCCCTTACCAAGGTTTAAACCACTCCGCCATCCCGAAAAAGTTTCTAAGAGAAAAATTTTAGAGACTTGTGGAAAGATGCTCTTTAATGAAAACTCGACCTTACTCACTTTACAGATGGAGTTTTGTTTTGCTGCTTTCAACTTTTCCCAAACTGCAACAGAACCACAATTGTTTCAGGAAGTGCAACAGTCTTAGAAAATTAGCAGCTTTCAAATTAGCACATTTGTTTGCCTTTGGGATGCCCAGGTATACATCATCCCCTAGATTTCTTAAGGGAATCAAGTGTAACACCATTCATTTTGTAAAGATGCCATCTACAAGAGACATCATGCAAGATAAACATAAAAATGGATGGAAAATAAAAAGCAAGCTGCTTGGCTTGAAACTAAAATTTTCTGGAGTAATTAAAGAAATGTTTTTCATCCAACACTTTACAGTGAGAAACAAAACTTACAGTTTTTTAATACAACCCTGTCAACGAAGATTTATACAACTCATCTAGTTCTTCTCACAACATGTGCATAATTTTTAATTAAGCCAACGAAGCAAATGACAGCAGACATGAGCTCCAGGATCTTTTAGGATAACATGCCAAGATTTGTGTCAAATCTAGTCACGCAATAAACAACTGTTTGAAAATACACATGCAGGCATGAAGCCCTATGTATAAAAATCTGTTTAATATCTTCATAAATGAGGAACAGAAAGACATTAGGAATTAAATATTTTTGGAGTAGAGACCAATCACAGTTAAACAGAGAGGCTTACTGCACAAAATTAAAGGAAAAATGTTATCTGACTTCAGACAAAACTATGTACTCAGAAGATGTTAAAAATGTGCTATGATTTTTCATGTCTAAATTTTCAGCACCAAAAGTCACCGCCCTTCAAAATGATCCAATTCGGCTACACGGATACTAAAAGGCAGATACTATGATCACTTACCTTTTTTTAGCTATGATATATTCATATATTTTCAAAATCTTTTATGACTTGAAATTCACCTATTATATTTTTAGGGAGTTTTTACTTTATTTTTTATACAACGCCCAATAGCTGCATTGATTTCTAACTCATATAATGAAACTTTTATCAACTTTAAATTTTGTTGGGATACAAACTGTGTTTAAAACAGTTGTTAAAAACTTTGATGGCTAAGGGACACGCCTCAGAGAAGATAAGGAGAAAAGGAGAGAGAAAAAGAAAGAGAATGAGAAAAGGCAAGGGAAGGAGGGAAGGAGGGAGGGAGAGAGGCATGGAGGAAGGGAAAGGAGGAGGGAGAAATATACTTCAGATCAAGATGAAAGGAAAAGAATAGTAGTTACAGTATCAGGCAAAATAAATACTCTCCTCTCACGTGGTTGCTACATGAACTGGTTTGATAACCTGATGAAAATATTTATCATTTTATGTAAGACATAAACTTCAATGCTACCAGAAGTCCTTCTAAGAGGCTATCCAATTCCTATTTACTTATCTACAGAAACCTTTTCTGAGTCTTAACAAGAAGTGTGGGCTTCCCAGCTCCTGACAGATAAAGTGGAAAAGCACCTATAGGCTAAACCCATTCCCATAGCATTGAGCTGGGCTGGGAATGCGTATGGCCACGGGAAGGGCACTACTTCTTCAGAGGAGCTAAACTAATCGCACACAACCCATATATTAACACCTGCCAGTCAAAAGAGAGGTCCATTTGTAGAGAGCTGTATGTATGACGGAAAAAAACATACTGCCTGCTTATTTCTGCTACTCTAAACCTCCTAAACTGCCCTCAGCAGAAGGTTGGTCCTATGCAAGCAATTAAATCCATCGCATAGCCAGATTAGGGGGCTGCAAGGTGTTAATACATCCCTTGCTGTGATCCAGCACTTAGCCCTAAGCAAACAACCTGGGTTACATCCGAAGAACATATTGATGCTAATTACACTTCCAGGATACTTTTAGAGGGTATTTTCTTATCATCTGACTGCTCACCCACTGAACTGTATTAAACATTTAACAATTTTCCCCATTTCAGACACCAGACTGATTGTAATGCTAGGAGACTTCAGTAACAGGTTTTCTCCACCTTAATTTTCCAGCAACATTTTGCAACACTCCTAACTTCTGTTCTTACAAAGCAATGTTTAATTTGAACTACATCCCTTTGCTGGTCTACAGCATACTTATGAGTTTGGAAGGATTTTTTTCTGGCTCAAGGCTAGAATCAAGTTTTATCGTCTCTCTCTAAATCACTGTATGTGCTTTCCATTGTAAAACTCTATTTTTAACTGAAAAAGTTAAAACACTTTAGGGGAGATGGAGTGAGAGAAAACCACTGTATATTAGTCCTGATGACCTATAGTAATATCATAGTTCATGTGTTCATATTTTAGAAACAAAAGCTGCATTTTTCATCTATTTACAAATGGGACTGCCTCTCACATTTATAGGGATGGGAGAGAAAATACACAGGCATATAGCTGCTGTATAGATGCAGGCATCCTGCTATGCTATGCCATGAGAGGTCTTAGCCCCAAACTGTCTTGACCTAGCCCTGCTTTTGACAGGCATTTATGTCATATCACAGTGCTGCAGAGCAAATCCCAAATTTCTTCCTCAGACAATTCTTTGTTGACAATATATTCGTGTCAATACATGGATATGCCTGAGTTTGGATGAAGGACTTGAGGAAGCTCTTGATGATTAGGTCAATTATAAAATCTATTCTTAAATATCTTCCACATGGGTAGAACACATATAAGATTAGCATATCAACAAAATTAGTCCTGTAGTTGTGACAGCATCCTAGAGAAATAATATACACAGGGAGAAGAAAGATCCACTTGCCTGGTGGGTGTTGCTGCCTGCATTATGTATGGAATTAAACTGTTTCATGTGCATTCGAGCTCTTGCAATATCCCTGAGGGACTGAAAGATATCATCCACTGCATCTGTGGCTTTCTGAGATGTCAAGTTCAGTGATGAGTCACAGCCTAAAGAAATAAAGAAACATGGATCTGAGTGGTGAAAAACTTTCAAGTGTTTTGATAATAAGCAGTAGGAAAAGGATAACCAGGAGGAAATTTTAAATTAGTTTCATCATGTTATATTCTAGAAACTCAGGGGCTTGTTAGACAGCATGTCCTCAGCATGGCACAAGTCTCTGTAGCTAAGCAAGAAGGCATTAACCCTACACAGCAAGCAAAGCGAACGGCACCTCTCTAACCACATTCGTAACCTAAATCGTACAGCAATTTCATCGGGCCAGGGTATATTTTGCTCTCCACAGCAAACAGAAGGTCCCATGCTAGCAGGCCCCGAAGAAGAGCCCCAGGTGGAAAGGAGCCAGCTGGTTTGCTGGTCTCCTCAGGGTGACACAGCCATGAAGAGGGGAATTGTTCCACAGGCACCGTACCCGGGGCCCGGCTGGCAGCCTGCTGACTCCAAATGCATTTCCTACCTTTGCAACAAGAAAAATGGGAAGAGTCTGTGCTAAATACAGTGGAAATGATAGCTACACATTGGAAGGAGCTGTATTACTATAAAAAGTCCTTATTCCTCAAAGTGGCACAGTTATTACTTTTAATATATTTTTCCAAAGCACTTCTGCTAAGATATAATGCTTATCTTCCATTGAGGGCAAACTCCATTTACAGGACCATGTAAAAGGTCCCTCCAGGTGGCCAGGCAGTGCCTTGGCAAAGAGAAATTCTTAGCCTTGACTCCATCCCCCTCATCACAGGACCTATATTGCACAGAAGCATTGAAAAAATACTTTCTCAGCTGAGCTGCTGAGGAGAATTAGCCAAGTGAGAGATAACTGAGTCACCTGGTATTTGTATTGCTCTGTCAACACAGCTCTACACCTTTTGACGTCTCTGCCTGCCTCTCTTCTCACTTGACTCCTCATCCCTGTGGCGGAAGATCCATCACGAAATAACCCTTCTTGCCACACGCACACACAAACACACACACCTGCTTATCGGCAGTGTCTTCGGGGAATGCTGCTGTAGTGGTTTGTGCGTCCATCCCCCGGTCGTGCAATCGGTCCTGCACTGGCAAACCCCTATGTCTGTGCAGAATCCTGCTGAGAGGATGGGGTCTCCCTGCAGGTCCCTGCACCCAACGCTGGCATCGTGCTGCACCAGCAGAGCCTGGCACTGAAAACAGGCATCCAAACTGTTGTGAAGGCACCTGGATCTTTGGCGGGGGGGACTCTGAACAAACTTTTCTCTACAATTGACAGAGGACAGAATCCTTATGCACTAAAGAAACAACAAAAAAGGTGGTACTTTCAAAATTTAGAGGGAATTTGCAATAGCTAATCTGGGTCACTCTTTCACATCTTTGCATTCTGTACAGCAGTATATATATATATGTCTTGGTTTGAAAGACAGGTGTCTGCCAAGGAAGGCAGGAGTCCCCCCCCGGAATGGCAGATGCAAC
>JAVJGG010000054.1:18155523-18168938 GCA_035590195.1 Aviceda cuculoides | reverse complement strand
GGGGCACAAGATGTCAGGAGGGGAAACGGCCAGGGCAGCTGACCCAAACTGGCCAAAGGAATAGTCCATACCATGTGACATCATGCCCAGTATATAAACTGGGGGGAGTGGGGGTGAGGGGATTGCTGCTCAGGAACTAACCAGGCTTCAGTCGGGGAGTGTGAGAAACTGCATTGTGCATCACTTGTTTTGTATATTCTAATTCTTTTATCATTATTATTGTCATTTTATTATTATCATCACCATCATCATCATCATAATTTTCTTCCTTTCTGTCCTATTAAACTGTCTTTATCTCAACCTATGAGTTTTACTTTTTTTCAGTTCTCTCCCCCATCCCACTGGGCAGGGGGAAGTAAGTGAGCAGCTGTATGGTGCTTAGTTGCTGGCTGGGGTTAAACCACAAGCATATGGGAAAAACATTAGAAAAGGGACGGAAAATGTATACAATGTTAAAAATCAAAGCAGAATCTTTTTCTCCCTCAATTGTTAGCAACATCTGCTTTGAACCTATTTGAAACCAAGGTTTGCATGGAGGGTCACTGCAGGGCTCCAGCTGAGGTCTGAAACTTCAGAATAAATCAAAGGGATTATCTGAAAAGCCACCCAACAGAGAATGTCACCTCTGTGTTTCTATAAATGTCATTTATGATCTGATTGGCACACAGAGAATGAAACCACAGCGGCGCACAGGGATGCTCCAGGGCAGTCACCAGCACAGTGCAGCGCAAGTGGACGTATGGATGTGGTGTCTGTGATGGGAGGAGGGAGGGTCTGATCCACCGCCAGGGAAACCACGGAAGCTAGCACTGTGACTGGCAAAGGTGCAATTTGTCCTTTATTTTAACCACGACAAACATCTCCCATTTGAGAGAAAAGCCAAGGATGTTTTTTTAAAGGAGTAACTAAATTTAGAATCCTAAACCTCCACTTCAGCTTTTAAATAAGCGTTCAAACTTCAGCAGTGCTGAGCATCCAGGGATTGCACGTGTATGTCTCTCCATGGGCAGTTCGTCACAGATCTGATGTTTATTATATAGGGGCACATCCTGCGATCTCTGGAGCTCACGGGGGAGGCACAGCAAGAGCCAGCAGTGAGCTTGGAAAGCTTGTTGTTGGCCTCAAGTGTAGGAACCTCTTCTGGAAACTGCTCTTTGGCATGCAAGGCACACACAGCCCACATGGCTAAGTACTTCGCTGGATCTCAAGCTCTGAAGCTGCATACATAAAAATCTGGCCACTTACCTACATGATTAAATATGGATTTGAGACCTACCTTTGGAAAATATTTTTTTTTTTTTTTAAACATTTTGGCCTCAATATCTGTCATTTGGACATTTCTATTTTATGGGAATATTTTATTGCGGCCTTCTTGGCAAAATTCAACTGCACAACATGTAATATCAACTTTTATGAAGCACTGCAAACTCAGTACTGGAGGCTCTCAAGTTACATGAAATTAAACCTGTCAATTCAGTGAACAATTACAGGGAAAAACTACAGCGCTTACTAGAATAAATTACATAAATTAATTGCAGGAGGAATTTAAGTTAGGCTCAGATGTGCTTTCTGAAGGAAGTTAATGTAACAAATTCATTAGGGAACCATTCAGTTGCTCCCTCAAGTAGTCCATATCTTAATTAAAAAACCACACATGTTAATAAAACTATGGTAAATGCCCTGTAAGTCTAATAAGGCCTCCCAATAATGTTCTTGCAAGAACTTAGTAAAACTGCAGGTTTTACTAAACGATATAGAGCTTTATGAACATACCACCCTAGGACCTATACGTTCAAATGTCCTCAGACTTTTGCAAGTTATTCTCAGCTAACCTCCTTTTGTCTACAGACTGGTGGCTGCACTTTGGCAAGGACAGATTTTTGCGCCCATCAAGGACTTTCTTGCTATTCACGCATCAGCCAACACCCTTCAGTGATGCTCTGAAGTTTCACCCTTGGATCTGCTGCCTCTTGCCTACTCCGCAAGGTACTCCAGGTGGTACCACGCATGTGACAGACAAACGATACATTGGGAAGAGGGACGAGGTTCGTGTCCGGCCAGCAGTGGGTGAGGCAGCAACTACTACCAGTAAGGCAAGGCCTCCTTGGCCAGCGTGCACCAGAACAGAGGACACGCTGCATGTGTGAAATGGTGCGGCTGTCCTCCTTCAGAACAGCCGGCGTGGTGGGACACGGATGGGACCCTGCCACTGCCTTTTCTAACGTACCTAGCCAGGACCCAATAGCCCTGTTTCTTCCTTTCGTTCTCCAAGCATCAGCAAGCCCCCGTTGTGCGAGAGACCACCTGCAGCCAGACGAGCCTTTGCTCAGGCTACGGACTTGCTCACGCTCAGGTGGCACTGCTAATGCAGCACTTCACACTGCTGGGGCTGAGGAACATCCTACCCAAAGAAAAGTGTTCCTAAGCAACTGTGCTTAAAGGCTTCATAAAGAAACACCCCAAAGGCCTGTTTCGTCTCTGCACTACCAAGCAGCAGGGCAGGGAGGAAGCTCATGTAGAAGTCCATGGAAGTCTAGATGCTCTACCCACTTGGCCTCAGAGGGCAAGCTCAGGAAAACATGGCAAGATCTGTAAATGTCCTTATTTTTATAAAACTTTTCTTCCTTATGTTGATTACAAGGAATCACGCTTTTAAAACAACAAAGTGAAATAAGTCCTTCACTATTTTTGTTTAATTTTTCCATCTTTTTTTTTAGCTTGGACAATGGAAATGAATAAGATCAATTTTTTTGCATTCACGGTCCAATTTGATCCACGGACCGTTTCAGCTGATGCATCTAAGAATTATAGTAATGGAGAAATATCCAAGAGACATTTTCTTTCTCAATTTAAGTTCTGAGCCAGAACCAGAACTCATGGTGTCGTTAAACTGGTGAAGGCAGCTTTACACAATAACATAAATGTACAGAAATATAAGATCACAATTAAAACTAATAGTTGTAATCTATTTAACAACTACTGAAGCAAGACAGGAAAAGTGGTGGTGATTAAATGGAAATGTATTGGAAAGTGTGGGATCTGGGCAGGACATAAATGGTATAGAATAAGGGGTGGATACTGTCCTGGTTTCAGCTGGGATAGAGTTAATTTTCTTCCTAGTGGCTGGTACAGCATGTTTTGGATTTAGTGTGAGAATAATGTTGATAACACACCGATGTTTTAGTTGTTGCTAAGTAGCGCTTATCCTAAGTTAAGGATTTTTCAGTTTCCCATGCTCTGCCAGCAAGCAGGTGTACAAGAAACTGGGAGGGAGCATAGCCAGGACAGCTGACCCGAACTAGCCAAAGGGATATTCCATATGATAGAACCCCATACTCAGTATAAAAACTGGGAGGAGCTGGCCAGGAGGGGCAGATCGCTGCTTGGGCATCAGTCAGCTGGTGATGAGCAATTACATTGTGCATCACTTGTCTTTTCTTGGGTCTAATTTCTTTTTGTTATAACCCATTTCATTATTATTATTATTATTAAGTTATTAAACTGTTCTTATCTCAACCCACGAATTTTACTTTTTTTCCCGATTCTCTTCCCCATCCCACTGGTAGCAGGGTGGACTGAGCAAGCAGCTGTGTGGTGCTTAGTTGCTGGATGGGGTTAAACCACGACAAACAGGAAGACAAAAATAATAACATTTTAATGCTATGCATAAACATCTATTCAAAAAGGCTTCTTCACCCAGGATGCTACACAACAGGTGAAAAGCCATCTGAAAACTGACAAGAATAGGCACTTAGGCTGCATTCAGTGGGCTCTGCTTAATAACAGATAATAATTGCAATTTTATTTTCCCCTCTTTATACGAATTAACAGAATTACAGTACATCCCTTAACTACCTTTTGCTTTAAATTCATAACTGTGCTCAGAATAATTTCTTTGTTTCTCTTTAAAAAATGTCACGGCTTACCTTCTAAAATTAAAATTAAACTATAAAAGGATTAAGTGTTAGCCAAAACA
This sequence comes from Aviceda cuculoides, assembly GCA_035590195.1. NCBI lineage: Eukaryota > Metazoa > Chordata > Aves > Accipitriformes > Accipitridae > Aviceda > Aviceda cuculoides. The sequence goes on along the minus strand of JAVJGG010000054.1, from coordinate 18,164,962 downwards.
CTAGAAGTTTGTATTCCAGGAGACATAGCATGAAAAAGCTAAAAGCTAAATGCCAATCCTGTATTAATCTACACTGCTATGACAGTTTTGATGCTAACAGGAGGTAGAAATACACTATAACAAGTTTACGAAGTTCATGGTAATAAGAAAAGGAGCTGTCAGATAAACAATAATATCACAGTTTTCTACTTCTTGTAATATTTGAAATTTGAGCATGAAAATCTGAAAAATGACACACCATTTTTGATACATTTTATTTACTATTCAGCTAGCATCCCACTACCAAACTGGAAGAGAAATGAAAGAAAGACTAAATGCCATGCTCAGTGTAATTATGACAGAAAAAAAAGTATAACAATAAATTCTATGAAGTGCTAAAGTTAATCTATGACATTAGAGTTTATAGCTTAACTGCAATTTTAGGAGAAAAATACATTGTTTGAGCTGTACCATGCTCAATTCTGAAATCCTGATTACAGAGGGCATTCGGGTGTGCTTAACCATATGCGAAGTCCCATCGAAATCCAGCCAGAATACCTTCACCCTTATTTTAGCATCCCAACTCCCCAGGAAAGAGAAATCCTACTAGTCTACTTTTACTACAGGCAAATCATTCATCTTAAAATAAAATATGCAAAGTGACTGTAACCAAGAATAACATCCAGCATAAGTGGACATTTAATGGTAATTCCTCTAGTGGTTTTTAATTCAAATTTCAATGAAGTGTCTTACAGGGCTGCCTTTTTCAAAACACATTTCGTTGACGCTACCAATGACACATATATTCACAGAATATGTTAATGACACAAAAGGTGAGTATTCCCATTTTGTGGCTAAATTTCAAACAAGATTTGGAAAGTTTATAGCCACGAACTGGTAGACAGATGATCTTGTAAATCACCACCCAGCAGCTCAGGCACATGCTCAGGAGCTGCCTGGCACTGTGTGCCCACAGGACCTCTGTGGACTCAGCCAGCTCCATCTGCTGCTACCGCCTAAATAAAAACCTAACTCCAAGCTCAGTTCAGAGCAGGTTTGCTGAGGGAATGACAAGGATGACTTACTGGGGCCTGCTGGGCACAAGCTGATCAGAAGAGAAAGTCAAGCAGCACATCTCCCAGCGGCTATGGGTGTTAGGAGGGAGAAGGAAGGGTTCCCTTTTTTCTATACTATCAAGCAGCTGCCAGCGCATTAGAGAGAACAATTTCCCACCTGGCAGATCACACAAAACCTTCTCTCCTCCTTCCATCAGTAGTGCAAGAATTGCAACATGCTCTGCCTCCCCAAACGTAGCACACAGCTGCCTATGGTGTGTGAAAATGTTAATGATGCTGAAAATCAGAGAAATGTGGCTTGTGATGCTCTGCTGGAGACTGGGGGTTGTACAGGGCAAGGTCCATTTTATACTTTTTTGCTCCTTCCTTCCCTGAAAACAAACATTGACACTGGACACTGGGGATAAAACAGGGTAAGGGCACTTGAATCTTGCAAGCGAGGAGTGAAGTGTAACAATTTCCAGCGAAAAAGAACATAAATGTTCATGGTAAAAGGCTTCGCTGCATAACATAAAGGAAAACTTTAAAACACATAATATTGAAACCAACAGCCACAATTGTCCACGCTGAAATCAGGAATTCTACTTCAATGGCAACCTACCACAGTGCAAGTCGTACATGACCAAGGGCAAAAGGACTAGAAACTGGAAAATTTCTGCATTTACACCAAGACAACTCTTGGCCCTCACTGGAGCTGTTTTGCCCTGCCACCAGTGGTACCAGGCACGTAAATGAAGGGTTACGTCTCCCTGGTGTCCTGGCCTCACCAGGGGACACCTCCGGCAAGGGGCTGGCTGGGGCTGTAGGAAAGCTGAAGCAGACTGGTGTTCTCCCAGTCTAAGAGGCTTAGCATCCCGTTGCATACTAGAGAGGAAAACGGGCAGCAGGCAGTGAATGGCTGGTAAAGAAGCTGTGCGCGCATCCCTCAGCTGGTCACATGCGTGCTACCTAGGCAAGGGGTGTATATAAGGCATAAATGTCCATATTCTGCAGGCAGACGAGAAGTTACGCCGAAGCACAGCCCTCTCCAGCCCTTCCATCGCAACCGGCGGTGATCACGGCAAGGAGCACGTGTGGTTTAAGCCACGCGCAGCATCCACGTGGTGTTACCAGCTCAACTGTATTGCATGGTGTGCACACAACAGGCTCTCTGGAGACAAACCCCTGTCTCTTCGAGTCACTGTGTTGATGTGCCGAACAAATGACCTGATGGGACGTTACTGCGTTTCAGATCTTCCTCTGCAGAACACGCAGAGAAAAACTGCCACCGTTTGTGCAACCAACCGTCTATCTGTAAAGCACAATGTTGTACACGTGGGCTTGGGAGGCCTGAGTCAATTTTTGAAGCTATGAATCATAAACAATTTAATTCTAGTACAAAAGCAAGAGATATTGTCTGTCACCTTACCAGAGTTTGATATTAGAATGCTTTGCATCTAGATAAAAAGGTAGATGATAGTTTAGCCTGCAGCATGGGCAATTATGTTATTTGGAATAAGCATTATGTCTCTGATAAGATTAGGAAAACCATATTTTGCAGAGGCATTTGCTCTTCATGAATCTCATGGAAATATCTATGCAAAACCAGTATTACATTTGGAGTCAGAAATAAAACAGGAGAGGTCTTGTCAAATTTCTCTCTTCAGTTTTGGTTTAAGTGGTTGTTTATATTTTTCATCACCTGCTGTAAAACTATTTCATTTGAAATCATCGCTGGAGTAGTGTCTCAAAAGATAACTCTTCTTGTTTTGGGACTATTTCACATCTCAGTGAGAATAACATCCTCTAAAAAGTACCTTGACAGAAGATTTTTTTCTTTATGAAAGCACATAACACTGACTCGTCTAAATGATTTAAAAGTCTTCCTATGTTCATTTGCTCTTATAACCCATTGAAACTGTGCACTGCACTTTGCAGAGATTGTAAGAATACAGCCCGGTCCAAACATCTAACAACTTGCAGATAAACAAGAAAAGGCAACCAAATAAAAAGCATGGGCAGAAAGAACAATAATAAAGCAATAAAAAATGCAAGTTAGAAAGAAACCACTGCATAAATTATCCCACTTTATCTTAATTTTAAAATTGAAATTACTGTTATACGAGAGACAAGACACAGACTGCATAGAGCCTACTCTGGGTGAAAAGCAAAATAGAAGAAGTGAGGCTGTGGAAAGGATCTGAAAGAGGAGAGAAGAAACCCTACTGTGGGAAGACAGACCAACCTGGCACTATTTGTTTCCAAAGGATGAACAATGACACCACGTGCCAAGCCGCCCCTGCCTCTGAGTACATTGGTGTTGCAGCCGGCCACTACCAAGACACAGCAGATCCCTGACTATGAATAACACAAAATTACACAATTGATGCTCATTTTTATTCTTTTCCTTGTCTATTAACTAGAACGCACACTGTAGTGCAGATGGCAAGTATCAGTCAGTGAAGAAAATGATCAGCAGTACAAGCCGCAAGCACATGTATAGAGGAAGGAAATATCCTAGGGTATTAAGTGGAATAAACTCATATTTGTAGAACAGATAATAATTCATAATATGTGCAATAAATAAAAAAGATGCTGGCAGAGGCCTCAGTTTAGCAGAAAATGTAAACACATGTTCAACTTAAAAGGTGTGATGGGATGAAGTTAGGCCAGTGCTTAAGTGCCTTGTTGAATTAGGGTTAAACTCTGCAGTTTAAATTCCGAAATAATTGTGTTATTTTAATTAACCAACAATTGAATGGCTTGTAGAGTTGGTCTAGAATGTTTCTTAAGCACTTACGAATTAATACTTTTTGTCTTTAAAACAAATCAAAAACATTGTATGCTTTGGTGAAAACACAGCTTTTAACACAGGCTTGAAGAAACAACAACTGATAGAAAATGCCTGAGATCTGTAGTCATTTCCATTTAGCATAAATTGTTAATGTTTCCAGGAAAAAGAAATAATGAAAAACACTCATAATGTTGTAGCCAGGTTTCAACACCTGCTTATTTATTGTGGCCAAAAGAATGAGGATAACATAATCTATTCTTCAAGCATATGGCAGCAGCATAGGGATTTTTTAAATTAAATTGTGCCTGCCTAAGAATGAAAGAGGACATGTAATTTCAAAATTAACTGGATTTTTCTTTTGTTTGTTTGTTTAGGAAACAAAGACATGAGCAAATGCAAGCAACCAGTCAAGCCTGAAGGACTGACAGCAGCAATTTCGCCATGAGGCTGATCCGTGGCAGCCCAATGCTGTTCACTGCCAGGGGACTGGGCAAGTGCAGCTCAGAGGCACTGTGGCTTCCGACCCCCCATGATTGTCATCTGCAGGGTGCTCGTACAATGCCAATTGTATAGCTGCAATAGAAATATTTATAATAATATATCTAAGCTAATAGGTTGTCAAATGATCATTAGACATAGAAGCACTTCCATGGGTATGTACCACACGTAAATGAAGGCTGTGGAGGAGAGGAGGAGACTCCTGAGACTCCTACCATAACCACGTTTCATTTTAGAAGGGGAAAGTATGGACTAATTTTGGTCCTGAAGACCTTATACCAGCTTGGAACTGCTAACCTCAATGAATAATTCCTGCAAAGGGAAGAATTATATGAAGATGTAGTTGTGAGTGTAAACACTGAAAAATCACATCTACAGCTTTTTCTCCTGCATTCAAATTCAACATTGAACCTGGCTGAACCTTTCACACTGCTATGTTCCCTCATTCACTACTAATTATAATTAATCGGGATTGCATTCATAATGGTTCTTTAATTTTCCTTGTGTGATTCTTTCCTGTACAAAACCACTCGGAGAAGGAAAGATACCTCACACTTCCATGAAGATTCTGAAACCAGAAGAATGGCCTCATTTTCCCCACTTTTAATCTTTTAGCCAAAGGACTGGTGAAACTGATGAAAGAAAAGTTTAGGAATAAGCCAAGAAACTGTAAAAAAAACCCCACCAAACACGTCAGAGAAACTGTGAGTTATCTGCTTCCTTGATGCATTTGCTACTGACCAAGTTGTTCCTCACCCTTCCCTGATAAGTTGGTGGCACATTTGGAGACATACATGCTGCCCTCTGTAGCTAATTTCTGATTGCTACTTCATCTCCCTTTTTAAGCTGCAGAAATGGAGAATTCTGAAAACAAACCAGCACCAACAGCACCACTCCCAGTCATGCTCCTCTTCTCCCACTGAATACATATCTATTTTCTTCAAAGCTTTGTCTCTGTGCAACAAGGATGTGTAAGAACCAACTCCTGCCAGCTCGCTTGCCTTCTCTTCTGGCAGCTTTGGGCACAAAGTACTTTGTCATCAGTTATCTTCTGCCAGCTGTCATTGAAAAACTGTACCATATTTTCACAAGAGAAATGGAAATAAGGCAAATACCTTGCTCTGGATTATTTTATACTGTTGCCTCAGCTGAAAATGTTACTTGACACGGTGCATTGACAAAGAGGGGCTCTGCACATTTGCAATGCTGTGTTTTGTGCTGCCCTCTGAGAGAGGTACCTGGGACACTGAAACAACTCAGCAGGAGAAACATCAGCAAGGGTCACCTGGCAGTACTTGCACATGTGTTTCTGTTGCGTGATTGCACCGTTCAGTGTCTGACATGGTGAATGCAAACAAATTTCCCCTTTCACTGCAGAAGGATGGTGGCTGTGGTGAGTTACCACAGGCGGCCTAACTTTTAACATCAGCTCCCACAGTTAGGCAACACCAAATTAAAAATGCAGAATATAGTCATACACCGAGGTATAGATGTGACACGAACAACTGCCTAGAGAGCAGACGCAGGGCTCCTGTGAGGAGATCGGCCCTAAAAGTACCCACCGTCTTAGCCTCAGGTCACAGCTACCTCCCCTGCTCCCAACCAGGTCAGTCAATAAGCTGCAGGTACCTGGAGGAAGACAAGCCAGGGAATGGCAGAGGAGATACTGATTCAAACAACCAGCCCTCTTGTCACCTCCTGGGCACTGGGTCTGACTTTATTAAATTTATTTATTAGCAGAATTCTGCTTGTTCATTTTTTCTTACCTGATTTGGAAGTAGCCCTAATTATTGAATGTCCCCATCTGCTTTGGTGGAAAACAGCGGTGAAATGTTTCTCTATTGAGATTCAGCCTGTACAACAAGAAACCACATATGTTGGTGTCCAGATCTGGTTCTGTTCCTCAGCATTAACAAAAAACTGCCATTTTTTATAAAGCTCTTGCTATCCCTTATCTGCTTGGAAATACACCCACGTACTGCCTGCATTCTCTGCTGGCTCCTTGGTAATTATGGTGGCACCTCTGTGCTGGAAATGCTGGGTGCTTCATGACCAAAACACAAGTGCCTAAGCAACAGACCCTTCTAAAATCATGAATCTCAGTGCTTTCAGGCTGAGGAGCAAAACGCATGACAACACATATAATTAGAGATAATTAATAGGCCAAGGACTGTTCCTTCAGAAGTGCTGTGCTTGATACATATCTCCCTCCCTGAATTCCTAGCGTCATTAGTCATAATGTGACTACTAGGTTCAAGCCTTACTTTCCCATAGAGTTTGCATGGAAGCATGCTACTGAATAACAGAAAGCCACTCTCAAAACCTTTCCCTGTGCCATCGCTGCTTGGTGGACACCCTTCACTCATTCCTTCTTCCTCCTGCCATGATAAGACACACCACACGTGGAGGGGGCTGCAGAGGACGTGCACCCTAGGGTGGCTCGGTCCTACTCTGCGTTCCCACCACAGCAGCCTCAACGTGCATCACTTGCACTCTCCCGACAGCGATGTGTGGCAATACTAGTGAGCCGTGGGGCTCGGCAGCAGCAAACGTCACCTCAGAACTGAATCATCACGGAGTTTACATATCCAAGCAATGGAAAATATTAAAGCACAAAGCTTCCTCATACACTTTATTACTACTTTTTCTCAGATAAGTAAAATGTTGTTTACTGTATATTCTGTGCAACATCATCATTACAGTCTCAGCCAACGTCACGGTGACTTTCTCCACCATTTTATTCAAGAAGTTTTTACCATACTCAGATGTAAAATTATGACTGCCTCCATTATCTGGGATGTAATAATGTCTTCTTTTCCTCTTATTTGGGACCTGTCTTTTTCTTTTTTTAATTAAAAAGATGTGTTTTTATTTTACACCAAAGGATTAGAAATATTCTATTAAGTTATTCTATACAGCATCTGGAAAATACACTGTTTTCTTGCACAGGTATTTCCTCTCTTCACTGGGGTGGAACAACCCCAATAACTGGATAAAACCTGAGGCTAGAGCCTGGAAATTAGTTAATGGCAATCTTTATGCTATAGGAAGATGGCAGAAGGCAGCAGCATGCTCAAGCTCCCGGACTGAGCTCGGACTGTACCACGGTGCAGTGCCACGCCATTCAGCTCCCAGGAAAAGCACCGTCTCACAAGGGTGATGCTTCATCCAGACTGACCAGGTCTGCCCATGGCAAGGCTGGAGCGCTGCATTTTCTGGGCACAGCTGTTCTGCTTCTGGCTGATGGGACACATCCAGCCAGCCCTGAGCAGAGCACACAGCAAGCAACGATCCCCCTGCACTAGGTAGAATATGATGTTTAAGCTTGTATCGTGATCCCCCAGTCCTGAATCATCCTGTCACTGCTTATTATAACTCTCTGCCCTTCCAGAACTTTAATTAGACCTTTTGCTGCTCTTGCAGAACTGCACTTGTTTTATGTTGATTATTGGACATTTAAAATTTTTCTGAAGTGGGATTCATCTCTAATAGTGTTAGCCATCTGAAAACCAGAAATCTAGTTCACACTTGTTATCTCATCCCAGGGAATCTCCTGCAAAGGCCAATCTGCCTGCACTGACTATAGGTAGACTGTAGAAAGCTTAACCTGCTAACATCAAACTGTGAAATAATTCCCACTTCCAACTAAAGGCCCAAGTCATTAACATGGAATAAGCTAAAGTAATACAAATCTGAGATAAGAAAAAGGATTAACCCGTAGACCAGAGAACTATGACGGGCATAATAAGGCATGTGGTGTTGGTCTAAAAACCAGCTATGAATAGATGTCACTGTCAGCCCCCAGCACATTCAAAGTCAGAAACACTTACTCTGCAGATATAAATAAATTGTCCTACTTTCTGCTTATGCCAACGCTACAGAAGGGAAAAAGTACAGATATATCAGCTAGATTATACCTTGTCCTGGGAATGACAAACAGAATGCGATCCATTTGTGAGGAGTCTTTAATATGTATAATACTTGCTTTATTAATCTGAGATTTTTTTACATAGTCTTTTTCATAGCTTCTCCAGACTGCTGCACCAAAGTCAAAATTCAGGGTCTTACCTTTGCAAAGATTGTCTCAACCAACTCTTGTAGGCAAAGGGAGCCAAACAAAAGCAGAATGAAGCTGTCTTTAACCAAAACCCTGACTGAGCAGAAAAGCAGCAGAATCTGAAGCTCCAATGTGTGAGCCAAAATGGACACAGGTTGGCTTTCAAATCTGAGCGTGTTTTTGCAGAGCTATCAGCTATAGAAACATATTTGCAGTTGTAAGTTGAGCAAATTTGGTATGAGTCACAGTGGCTGTAAACATGCAACCCCCACAGAGTTGTCTGCAAGTCGTTTCTCTGCATATACCCACTTGTGTTCAGTTGAAGACTGAATAACTGAGTAACCACAGCATACCACATGCAGTATATATATGTAAGAGAAGAGGAAAAATGACACAGGCAACTAGAGTCTGGTCACTTGCCTTTCAAATAGGCATAAAGTTCAAGCAGATTTTGAAAAGAAAAACTAAGTGTTAAAAATGAATGAGGAAGGCAGACAAAACCTGACAAATGGAGATGATAACCAGGCTTGCCATACATCTTTCTGGGTGAGATAACTGACTGTTCAGCTGACCGAAGTCTGGTAGATGTAGTCTGTTCAGATTTCAGTAAAACATCTGATATAATGCCACCTGGAGAATTAGTTTGGAGTGAAGAGATGGGACTTAATAAGAGTTGTAACGAACAGGCTGAAGGAGAGACAACAATGGCCTGGGATGGACAGAGAGTCTTAGCGATGTTCCTTCAGGACTGGTCTTACTATTTTTATTGATGACTTTTGCACAAAAAGTAGGAGTGCTGATGACAAAATTATGAGGTATTGTCAAAGGTAGAAGGAGCCTCAAATATTATATAAGATTTAAGTTCTGAAGCACAAGAAATGAGACAAAGCAGACCAGTATAGCAATACAAAATGAAATAAGCCTCACCAAGGTCATCAACTTAGTAGGTGTCCTGGTTTCAGCTGGGATAGAGTTAATCGTCTTCCTAGTAGCTGGTACAGTGCTGTGTTTTGAGTTCAGTATGAGAAGAATGTTGATAACACCCTGATGTTTTCA
>JAVJGG010000054.1:18040016-18146783 GCA_035590195.1 Aviceda cuculoides | reverse complement strand
AAGAGCAGGGCATAGCCTGCAGCCCAGCAGAGCTTCGGCGCCCTTCCTGCACGCCAGCTGCCGTGCTATGCCCTGGTTTCTAGCACTGCCTAAGGGCTTCGTTTAGATGTGGCGGGGGGCTTGGCCACCGTTGCTCCTGGCCTGGCCCAGGTCCTGTCAGCCACTGTCGGGAGAGCTGTAGGCTCCCAGCAGCTCTCTGACCTCCCCACTGAGGTTCTCCCCGTTCAGGAACCGCCCCCTGTGCATTTGTTATATTTCACAGCTGTAAAGGAACCCGGCTGGTTGGAAAGCTGCTCTTTCAAACCCTGCTGGTCATAAAGCTGCTGTGAGCTTTTGGAATATCCTGCCTCTTCTTCTTAATGCTTCTTTTTTATGTTTCTTTTGAGGCCCTAGACAAATATTGCACTTATTATTATGATTCGTAGCATCACAGAATATCTCAAGCTGGAAGGGACCTATAAGGATCCCTTCCTAAGATAAGTTTCTCCTTCAGTTTTACTCCATCCTTATGTCTGTGAAATCCTATGGAATTAAGACATGAATTTGACTTGAAAAATTAGTACAGTATGGTTGTTTATCTCTGGCTTGTTCCTGAGCATAAGCATATGCAGCATACACGCTGGTTTTGCTATGTAGTTTTGAAACTACACTTCCCTGTATTTTTTATTTGTATAAAGGCTGAAGAGGCTATACAGTGGGGCCTGAAGTATGGAGTAGACTGTGATTTTACCTCCAGATTTCTTTGCCTCCTGTGAATCTTTCTGTTGCATCAGAATTCAATTTGATATGCATGAATTGAGGAGGAGGCACAGGTTCCTGGTATACTTTTTTCATATCATTCACCTTCAATAAGAGTGCAGGTAAATAAATGTATTTCTCTGCAGCATTGTATTGCAGTGGTGCAGAGCATTTAAAATGGTGTCAGGGAAATCCAGTTTGGAGGGTTGAGACACTTAATTGCAAAAGAGTAATACTTTTAAGTAGCCATTTTTGTGTTAAAATCAAGCATATTAAAGGGTACGCTTAGAAAATGTATTAAAGGAGAGATCTCTGAAGCATGACAATAGTTGTAAATGCATCTGCACTCCGTATGCACCAAACCCAAAATTGCTTTCAAATGGAAGCTCTTACAATACATTTTTAAAACATTAGTAATATTAAAATTCCATGTTCTTTGCAGAGCAATTACAAATTGTAAGTGCTTTGACTTTTTTTAAGCAAAGTGGTTAAATTTGAAAGCTAGTTGAGGCACAGAAAGAGTAAAAAAGAAACAAAATAAGAGGAAGAAGTGGGGGAAAAGAGAAGGGCTGGACATCAAAACAAACTTACACCTTCAAAGCCAGGACACAGAGTGAAACTGTCAGTCAGCCTGAGGAAAGTCATAGGAAATAATATCTGAATTGCTATTTCTATCCTTCTCTCTAAAATGTTATTGAATGGCAGTAAAGCAGAAAAGAATGACTGTTCAAAAAATAATGGGGAAGTATGTCTTGATAAAGTGTTCTCCCTTCACCAAAAAATGCTAAGGGCATTCATACAGCTGTCAGAGCCCCCATGTGCTATTTGCATATGTTTTCTAAAGGTGGATTAGGTACCAAGTGACACTTCATTGTGCATGTTTTGCATTAGTTCTCCATTACTCTGTACTCCGGTCATAGGCAGTGCTGGGTGTTCCGTAGCTCAGGACACATTTAAAGCTTGATCGTGTTTTTATTTTGGGGGATTTTGTTTATTTTATGTTGTCTTTACTACAGTAATTGAAATGGGATTGCAGAGGTGTAGTTACAAACGTTAGGCAAGCTGCCCTGGTAGTGTGGCAGAGCCTGGTAGGCACCAATTCTGTCCTGGTTCTCCTCTACAGGAAGTACTAGCCTGTTGTCTGAAGTGGTCTATGATTCACAGTAATAAATTTGAAACGTTTTTGTCTTGCATGTAGTATATACGAAATCAGTCTGAAGTTATTAGTTGCTCAAAATGTTCTTCATTGGCTAAATGATGCCAAAATATTTGTGACCATTTTAAATGTGAAAATTATTCTACATATATGATGGTCATCCAGAAGCATTGTCAAACACCCTTCTTGAGCATGAGAATATTAAAACTTGCAGGATTTTCAGAGAAGGCTCACAGCTGCCTTTGAGAGCATATACAGTGATGCAATATTAGCATTGTAGCCTTTCTGGATCATTTTTAATATTGTCACCAAAATTAAATGTTCTGCCCTCAGCCCTCACTTCTGATAAATCGGTAATTAATGGTACATAGCAGAAAAACAGAAACTGAAGCATGGAAAGATGTTAGCCTCCCCTTAGGCAAAGACAGATCATAGAATGTGCTGTTCTCTGCAGTAGAGTCCAGTTGTGTCAATTAGTCTTAGACTTTAATTGCATTCAGCTGCACAGGAATTAGAGCTTAGCAAAGGAATTCTGTTACTTCATTCTTGCAAATTTCACAACAGGGGCTGTTAGAAACTCATTACATGGTTATCTTCATGGTTCTGATGGTTATTTTCATGCACCTGTTGATTGTTTAGAAAGCCCTGTTCCACTGAAAATCAAAGATTGTATATTGCAAAAAAACCTTTCTCTGTTTTTCTGAAGCTTAGTAGATATATAAAGATGTACTAAGCTATAGTTCAATATTGAGTGGGAAGTTAATAATTTAACAAATTGCAATCAGATTTCATTCCTACAACTTAGGACATCATACAAAGAGCTGGTTAGTTTAGATTTCCAATAATATAGTGGACTTTCCAGGGTTGACTAAGCATATAGAGCGGTAAGTGAAATAGATGTCCCTGCGGGCATCAAAGGTGTACCCGTTCAGTCTCTAACACACCCACGAAGAGAAAATCTAGCTCATCAACTACCATGTTATTTTCACTGACACCTTACAACAGGTTTTAATATCCATTATTAGCAGGGAAGACAAGATGCGTTTCAAAGAAATGACCTCTGTGTATCTACATACCTATTTAAATAATTGTTGGAAGACTTAGAATATGTAACTATTGCATCTTTAGCTTCTCTTAACCCATTTTCCATTCAATGGAATGCACATCTGTTGGACTGTATTTCTTTCCCCACCATTTACGAGAAGCTGGCTGCATTGGCATATCAGCTGTGTTGATACAGATCTGTAGGGATCGTTAAATTCCTTGGCGTGGCTCCAAGTAATTGGAGCCACAGTCTAATCTCTCCTGTTAGGTGTTCATTGCTACTCCTGTTGGGGAAAGACAATTATAATGACGGCATTTAAATAATTTAACCTTTTTTTTTTTCTTTTTTTTTTTAATTAAGTTTTTATGAAGTGTCCAGTAACTTATAAATTTGTCTCTGAGTTTTGGAACCAGATTTCTGGTTCTTTATGATTTCCTTTAATCAGGCACTAGCCTGATGGATCTTGTGAGTCCCAGAGAAACTGTAGGAATGTTGATATATGGGCAATAAATCACAAGCCAACTGCTTCCAGTCATACTCTTCCTGCCAACTGACTGCTGAAACATCAATCTTATTTTTAGAAGTGCAACTTGCAGAGAAATAATTGTGTTCATGTGAGCACATACCATTATCATAAAAACCACCTAAATACTTTGTAAGTCACTTGCATTTCTGTATATTACAAAAGTAGCAAATAAATATTCCTGAGCCAGGAAACTGTATCCAAAACAAAAATACTCCCAGAGTTGATCAGCACTCTACTGTTCCTGAAAGATTGACCGTCTGGAGCAAGCAGTGAGTAGATCTTGAGAGTTCAGTTGATAAGAAAGGAAAAATTTGCGTCGGGCTTGGAAGGTGGGATGAGCAGAGATGTTCAAAGTCATCAGATACTGAATGCTGACCCAAAGAAAATACAGCAAGACATATCGTATTGCTCGCTAACGCTCAGAATATTGGAAAATTAATGGTACCTCCATGCTCTCTCTCCGCAAACCCTCTAAACTATTAGGTGTTTGTGGTTCATTTTTCACTCTTTTTTTTTACCACTCTTTGAACTGCTGTATCTCTCAGGATACTTTAAAAATATATTAATGGAAAGTGATGAGAATATGAAGGTTATTATTTTGTCAGCTGTGAAGCAGCGAGAAGATTATAGAAGAATCTAGAAGAAGTCGCCATCATTACATACTGGAAGAAAAAGAGGTCAAATTGTGTAATGGGGGCAAAAATCTCATTTAGTCAAAATTCCTTTCAGAAGTCTTTAGCAAGACATCTCTTAATGTGAATCTGAATAAAGTCAGATAGTTCATTTTTTTTTTCATTTGCTACAGTACTGAATTCATTATGTGGTGGTTTCTTATTCCAAATTTAGACACCATGAAAACAGCTAATTGGAGCTACAAAGACAAGATTAATTGGTGTTAATTTCCAAACATTAGTGTTGGAATTTACTTGGCTTAATATGTCTAGACTTAAAATGATAGGCAATAAGTTGTAGTGAGGGAAAAAAATTAAAATAGATCATTCTTACACAGGATAAATGGGGGCAGAATTGGTTAAATAATAATTTCTGGGATTTTTTGTTAAATATTCAGAAAATTGCTGAAATGGTTTTGCGTCTTATTTGTGTTCTTTCAAAATCACCAACTTGATCTACTGACACAGGAGAGCAGATCTCAGATATTTTAAGGCAGACATTTCAAAGCTATCATCTTGGCCAATGTAGGGTGATAGCTCCAGAGGTTTTTCCACTGCTTCTGCCTACCATTTGATGAGTACATCTGAATTCATTGCAGTCCTTTAGCTTTTAACATTCAGAAGCTGGTAAAGATCAATCCGTGATTCTGCCATAAAGACAGCTGAAAGGGGGAAGAGAAAAAACAATTGCATGTCAGAGCTGCAATATTTTTTTTATGCTAACAGCGTTTCTTCAGAATAGCACAAAATGGGGAGAGAGAAGTCTGAACTCAGGCTTGATGCTATTTGCACGCTTAGAAATGAGGGGAGGTTTATGAAATCTCATCACCACTCCTGCATCTCCAGGTAACTTTCCAACCCATTGAATTCGATAGGTGATGGAAAAGAGGAGAAAGTAAAGCAAGAGCTCAGAGAAGCAACATGAAGCACATGTAGAAGGGAAATGTAGGGAAGGGCCTGGTAACTGCTGTAAAAGGAAAATTAAACTCCAGCAGTTGCATTTTCATCTGCGAGGAACGTGCCAAATACTGCTCGCAGCTTGATGAGGATGACCTCCAGGAATATCCCTGCAATTTTTAGAAACTGTGAAATGATCCAATAAATAAAACTGTCCCTGCAGGAATAATCTTTCTAGATTTCCAACCTCAGTCTACAGGGAGGGGAAAAAATACAGCAACTAATACAACTTTGAAATTAATTTATAGAAATCAAAAACTTCTGAAATCTCTATTACTTTCTTGATTAGATACGGGAGAAGCAGATTTAGGGTCCGGGTAATGGCAAGTCCTGCACAGCTCATAAAAAGGACTGTCTCTGTAGTAGCTGCTGTATAAATATGAAGTTTGGAGAAGATGGATAAAAATGTGTTTTACACAGCAATCTGCAGTAATCTGTGGAAAGACCCTCTGTTAAGTAACAGGATGCTGGTGTTATTTCTTCAGGGGAAAACTGTTTTGCTCTAATTATGAGGAAATAAATGAATTTCAATATGGGTTTGGCTCAAAACGGATCTGGAGCTCCAAGCAGTCTGCTGCAGGGTCCTCCCGTAGTATCCCAAATATGAAGGGATGTAATTTGTCCTCTAAGAAAGAAGTTTGCTAAAACCTAAGTCTGAGTTCTGTCTTTTCTTTTAGTCTCTACCTGCAGGAGGGCACTAAGGAGGTTAGTAATTAATGTAAGATGCATAGATAGTGCACAGAAGTAAAGTAAAAGAAGTTGCAATTAAAATATACTTTACTTTTGGGAGGAAGCATCCATACAGACATTTGCTTTCACTCCTCCCTTGTATTTGTCTTAACATCCTGCTTTAAGGAAGCTGTTCATCTGACCCTTACGCTCTCAGAGATTCTTGTCATTTTTATGTGAAGCAAACTGAAATCTAATCAAGTAAAATCTCTTAAGTTTGGAAATTATGTTTGGTTTTTAAAATAATGCGTCTCCCCATCCTTCCAGGCACAGATGCGTTTTAGCACGTTTGATTTGTCTTGACTAATCAATTTTAATTGGCTAGGTGCTGAAAAAACAAAGTGGCAAAAGTCTTAGGTAGTGTCTTACGTAGCTTTAAGTTAATACGCGTATGGCACAGCTACCTTGTTACTTGACTGACAATAGTTGCTGAGTTTTGTTGAGTTTTTTTTCTTACAGAAAACATTTGGTGGGTTTTTGTGTTGTGTGGGTTTTTTTCTTTTTTGTTTACAAACCCTGCATTTAGTTTTTATACTATATGAACCAATACTCTGACATTATAAATACATGCTGGTCATTTTGTGTTCTGTTTGATAAAGCTATTTACTGGCTGGGGGGAAGCAGATGTTGCGGGAGGAGAGCAGTCTTTCGAATTGTAAAAATACCACTGGATACTGAGCTCAGTAGGGAGTGAAAATCCCAGTCCTACCAGCTGAGCGTGGACTAGTGCTTGCCTTTACAGGCTGTGAAGGCTGTCCTGGTGTACGTGCTGTGTCTGATGGGGATTGGGTTCCCTTGTAACACCCCTCTGCTGTGGTTGTGTCTCTCCGTTAGGCTCAGAGTCTTCCAGCAGCGCTGGCTCCTCAGGATCACTGTCACGAATACATCAGCCTCTCCAAAGTGCATCTCTTGTCCCTGGGGTGACGGCCAGCTCTTCAGGCAGCGTCTCCTACCCTGAGAATGGGATGAGTGGCCAGGTGGCCCCCAGCAACACCAGCTATATCATTCTTCCACTTGAAGCTGCAGGGATACCGCCTGGCAGTATCCTTCTCAACCCGCACACAGGTCAGTACGATGCTTTCCCACCTGGTACTGCCCTTTAGCGTTTCCCATGTCACCTGGGGAATCAGCGAATTTCTTGTTTCTAGAGATATTTTCCTTGAGGCACTTTATGAGGAAGCAAGTAGCAAATACACATAGAAATGACATGTGGCAGGTTGTTTTTTCAAATCTGCAGGCAAAGCTGGATTGGCTTTCTGAGATTGTCATGGCATAGCCAGTGGGAAGTGATACAAAACACACTCGTGTGGTCCCAGACAGGATATTCATCTTGTAAAGTCCTGGCACTCCTTGGCTATGATGAATCCTCTGAGATCTCATTAGCTTCAGTAAGGACAGATACTCTTCCATATCAAGCATGCCAAGATAACGGTACAACCAAAATACGATGTCAAAGTCTTAGAGATTGTGCTTAACAGCAGAATTTCAAAAGGCTTAAAGGCTGCACTTGAATTACCACTTCAGAGTTAATTTTGTTATGTGAGCTGTGTGATTAGCAATTTTATTTAAATTGGTAGTTTTGTGATAAGAGCAAGTTGTAATCTCTTCAATTCCTGGTAGTTAGCAGCACTGCAGTGCACAAATGAGGCGCTTGCAGTCACCCAAGCACTGTGAACACTTCAGAAACCACTCAGCTTGAACTTCTATGTTTGCTGAAAGTTTAAGGCAATTTGTTACCTCCTCGGTCCAGACAAAGTCCAGATCATGTTACACTATTACTCCCCACAGTATTGTACTGACAGCATTAAAAAGTTTCAGGGAAGCTGAGCCTGTGATGCTTCTTCAGTGATTTGGACTATTTCAGTGACCGTAACTAGCTGTGCTGTCAACCTTTGCTGAGTTATGCTGGGTTTAAGATAACAAAAACTACAGTGAAATGTATTTTCCATTATACTGGGAGCTGAGAGTTGAACTCCAAAATATTTTTTCAGGGTCCTTAATAGAGCAGTCAGGAGCTTTTTATTTGTGGATTTTTGTTTCTAACCAGTATTTTATGTATATTATACCCCCGTGTTCCAATATTTTGGTGCAAATCTGTAAAGATTATTTGTGAGTCCACGGCTAAAAGTACTTTTTTTTTTTTTGGTGAGAATTCAGTCAAGAAAACATGAAAGTTGCAGCATTTAAGATAACACAGCCTTGACAGACTATTAAACCAAGCTTTCCACAGATCTTTAGAGAGAGTAGTACCTGGGGCTGATCATTATATATCAGCGTATATAAAGTCAGGGAGGAGTTCTTGTTTGTTTAGATTCAAATGTGCTAAGTTCTTTCCAGAGAGGTGACTTAGTACCTTGCAAAAACTTGTACTATTCTAAACCCTTTACTATTTATGTGTACTTTTTTCATTACATTATTGACATGAGAGCCTAATATTGTCAGTGTAAATGGGGATTTTGGACATTTCTTAAAAACTCAGTTAGGGGAGAGGACAGAACGGGAGGTGGGCCAGAAGAGCTGTTTAAGGAACATCTCCTACATCTATTTTGTCACTTTAGCAATTTGCAACAGATAGCTCATATTTTTCGCTGGTAACTAGGGAGTCTTTTTTCTGCTATAGGTATAATACCTTTCAATACTGTCACTAGACCAGAGTGCCTTGTCTTCCCTCCTACCGTGCCTCATTGTCTGCAGAGACATCACTGAGAGCTCCATGTGTGTTAGTATGTTTAACATTCAGGGAGCAAGTGGTTTTGTGTATATATAATTTTGTGTTTCTTTCAAACCCTGTGTTTTGTTTCTGTAGCTCCCTTGTAAATACATACATAATAAAGAAAATAGAGGGAGCAGATTCTTTTAGAGGCTGAAATTCTTGTCTCAGATGTATAGCTTCATGCTGCTACCTGTGCTGAAAGTCAGGCTATACTGCAGTGTCTACCGTGTTTTTAACATGCAAAATACATGCTGCAAATTTGCCACTCTTTGGGCTCAGAATCTCTGCATCTTATTAGAGTAACATTACAAAAGAAGCTCCATAGGGAGGAGACTTAGATTGCTTGGATGCCATGATCGACTATCAAAGTGATGGATGCTGTCAGAAACATAGATGAAGAGAAGACAGTTTAAAGAAGAGGAAAAAGGAGCTTTGTCTCCTGTAATGAATAGATTTTCTTTCCCTATGTAACACCATTCTTTAGCTGTTTCTTCTCCTCTTGCAGAGTGGCTACTTCCAATCTTTTTCTCTCTTTTGATCATAGTGCCACGTCCTTTAAAGATCTTTGCTTCCTTTTGCACTACGTAGTCACTGACTGTGCAAGCCTCTAATGGCATCTGCAGATGCTGTCAGTGTCTCCCTGCTCTGATTATACCTCTCAGCTCCTTCTCAGGTGTTGGCGATCCACACTTTCTTTTCCATATCTGCAGTTTCCATTGTTTCCTCTCCTCTGCTTTATCCTTCTCCTTCCCCAGATAGAGAAGCTTCTTGCTTGCTTTGGGAAAACACCATTTATGTGGCTCTGCTGTTTTACTCTCTGTTTCACCTGCTTCACCAGTCTGTTTTACCCTTTAAAGCATTCCTCTTGACACGTTCTCTGGCTTTGACAATTTAAGAGCATTTACATTTCGATCTTACTCCTTTAAATGACATTGCAGTCTTTGCCCTTCTATGAGGGCCACAGTTCGTAGCTTACAAATGTCTTCCCTGTTACCATCTGATCTCTCCTTTTCATTTCTTATTTCAAGATTTCGTCATGAAAGGTCTTGGGTTTTTTTCGTCTTCAAAAGCATTGCTGGACCTTTTCTCCTTCAGTTCTCTCATCCTTCCCTGAGCCACAGGAAGTGCTCTTTACAGCTTCCCATGAGTGTCTGGCGCAGGCTTCGGGAGCCTGTTACCCCGTTCACCCAGTCTGACTTCCCCAGTCTCCTGAAGTGCTTCTGGAGCCTGAGACTCCCAAATCTAGGGTGTCTATGCCATTGTCACCCAGTGTGTTCACAGCAAGAAGCAGGAAATCAGCTAGTGGACGGAACTGCCCCATGCTTCTCTTCTACTCATTCTAATGATGACCTTTCTCACTGTGAGTGTGAGACATGCCCAGTGTAATATGGACACTTCATCCAGAAAGTCTTGATGCTTTAGAAAGAGAAGGCAAGGTTTCTTTAGACAGTGCTCCTCATACATTTCTGACCATGATTAATAAGAGGGAGGAACTGAAAGGCTGAGGAGTAGATGGAACAGGTAGAGATGCTTGTGGTATACAAATCAGAGGTTCATTATTTCACTGTTGCTCTCAGTCGCTGAGTTCTTCCAGATCTCCCATTGTATCTCAGATATTCATACTTTGGTTACCTACTTTAAACGTTATCACTTCATTGCTAAAATTCCTTTTTTCTCATGGAAACATCTGTAATTCCTTTGACTTATGAATTTATGATGGAAGTGAAGAGAGAACTGAGGTCATGGAAAACATTTTCCCTACAGAGAAATACCACTTCTTTTTTGTTTGTAAGACAATGACTTGGGTAAACTTTTAAAAACAAAACAAAACAAACAAACCCCAAAACTGCTTTTGCAAGGTTACTTCCCCCAGCTAAAATATCTGTAGCAATATAGTTCAGCAACTTATTAGAACTTTGGACAGAATTTGTCCTGTATTTAAAAGATCTTCAAAGACATCTTCAGTGTTTCTTTCTTGATAATTTCTAGTGCTGCCTCCTCTAATTACATAGGGCACAGCTCTCAAAAGTACAGCACTATGTTATTAGAATGTGTAAATAAATCAGTAACAAGAGTGGGTTTGGTATTTTTCCTTTCCATACAAACTACAGTGTGTCAGGAGTAGTTGTGTATGTTTGACCGCTATTGCGTGGCAATAAAATATATGTGAATATTCTCTACCTCCAGTGTTTGCTCCAGAGTTCAATTTTAGTAGTAACTGATTCATCATTGAATGACTTCAAGTAACCACAGCATCTGAATCATCTTATAGCTATGGTAACCTTCCACCCATTCCTTGGAAAGTCATACTGCCAAAACAAGTATCTTCTATCTGCCTTGCCTGCAAAAAAAAAAAAAAAAAGATAGCTGATGCCTTAATGAGGCATTGAGAGTGACGAGCACTTTACTGTTGTAGCAGGTCAGCTAAAGACTGATCGGTTAAAGCAAGGTTGTATGATTTCATACAGAAAACAGTACGTTCTTAGAAGTGTTCAGCAAAGGCAGGGTGTTTTGTTTCAGGTCAACCGTTTGTAAATCCTGATGGGACACCGGCAATATACAATCCTCCCAGTGGCCAGCAGACGATGAGAAGCCAGATGGTGGGACAGTCTCAGCAGCAGCCTTCATCCCAGCAGCCTCAGCAGGTTCAACAGCCACAGCAGCAAATGGCAAGTCACCTTGTCACGCAGGTAGGTGTGGTGGCCATTGGAAAAAGAGAAGAAGCTCTCAGCGATACGAAGGTTGGCCTAAAGGGTAGGAGGGAAAGATGCAGCTAGGCAAAAGATCAGGATGTTTTTCTTTTCTTTTGAAAGAAGTGGGACTCGTGATCTGTATTTTCAACGTGGATGAAACAGATGGAGAGGGAAGTTTCCTTTTTCATGTCCATCTAAAGGATGGTTTCATTTTTAAAAGGACTGTTAATTGAGTTGGTATATGTCTACATAAATTTATTTTGCAAAAATTGCCCCTAAGTGAAAGCTGAAGCATTCATTCTCAAACTAATGCAGTCTGTAATTCTCCCCACAGAGACGGGGACCTTTCCCTGTCCTTTTCAACAGCAGTGGGGTTGAGTCAAAGAATCAAGTACAACACGGAGCTCTACAAACTCTTCCATGTCTGGCTATATCAGACCCGAGCTGTGGGTAGCCCGCTCTCTGAGCACCCCTGCCCCAGACCATGGGTCTTCTGCCCATGCCCCATGTTCTGGCCATGACGCTGCTCTGAGCTAGAAGCTCTGGAGCTACAGCAGGAGAAGGGAAGAGCAGTGTAGTTTGGGCACGGTGCCACAGTATGTTGGCTCTCTGGCCCCTGGGCCAGCCATGGTGTGTGGCCAGCTGTGACTAAGCATGGGCAGCAGGGTTTGGGTCTGGTTCAGACTTAATTTTGTGGATTGTGTGCCTGCTCTCCCAGAGCAGAGCAGACTGAGGGAAGTATTCAAGCAAGAATCCTACAACCTGCTTACTTGCAGAGCAGCCAAGATCTACTATGGTTCTTATGTGGCTTTATAATTTGGCAGTTTCATCCCAGGTCACCCAGAAATACAGTGTTTAAATTCATTGAAGTTGGTTTGATTTTACTGGGTTTGGACTTATGTGTTTGTGGCTCTTATTTCTTGATTTGGTCTTACAGTTTTAGAAAATGGAGGTAGTACCAAACCTGTGTAAGTCTCAAGTTAAACGAGAGATTAAAACAAAAGGAATAGTAAAGCTATTCCAAGGTAATAGTGCTGTAGAAAATTGTTCTTTCACTTAGATAAACATCTCCTCCAAGCTGACAGGCCTGTTTGTTGATAATTCACAGCCTGTTCTTTGTAAGGTTTTGGGGTTTTTTTTTAGCTATTGTGTTCTGCCAAAGCAGCTTTACAGTCATTATTCCTTTGCCTATGACATGCTCAGAGTTAAATCAATCATTATCAGCAAAATTCAAATATATACTCATACTGTGCTGTTCTTCCATTTTATCTACATAAATTAAATGTAGAATCATAATTTGGCTTTGCCTCACATCAGTAATGAGAAGGTGTAGCTGTGGCTTTATTTAATCTAACAGCCATCAAACATATGAAAATAGGCAGAAAAAATCTGTAATAAAGAATTGTTTGGTTTAAGGCTAAAATGAAGACTAAAATCAGTACCTGACCTCTTGTACTTGGGCTGGTGATGAGTCACCTGCATTTTCAGAGTTCTGTTTGAGACCTTTGTTCTCAGCAACAGAGATGGTGGTGGTGGTTGTTGTTATCTCTCTCTAAGTAGGTTGTATTTATTGTCTTTCACTGTGTTTATTTTGCAGCCTGTTCAGGCAATGCAGCCATCTTCTCAGTCAGCCCAATATCCAGCAGTTTCTTACCCTCCCCAGCATCTCCTGCCAGTCTCTCCAACGCAGCAGTTTTCTGTGGTACTAAAGATTTTTATTTTTTTTTCTTTCCTTGAAGTTGAAGTTGGGGGTGTGAGCATGAGTATGCCCGAGAGCCTCTGGGGAGCACTGTGAGGGGTGTCCCATGTGAAAGCCCCTTCTAAATCCCTGCTTGCCTTAACGCTTTTGGCACTGACAAGCATTTTGTAAGAGCATTCCCACTGATTCTGGTTATCTAACCTGGAGGATGATGTTAGGAGCAGGGCTCTCTACCTGGTTAGCAGAGCCTCCAGAAAAATGTTTTGTTGTGCCTGTGATAGGACCTTGTGTCTCCCCACTTTATGTGGAGGGAGCTTAAATTGCTAACTTAGGCATTTGAGATTTGGGTTATCCCCCTTTTATGTCTACAAACACTGGAGAAGAGACCTCTAGAAATCATTATTTTTTATTTTATATTATTTTATCAGTATAATAAATCCACTGCCTGGATTTATTCCCTGATGATACCAGAGCACTTGGAAAACAGAATAGTGTGAACCAGCTGCAGAAGGTGTAGTACGCTATGCATCATTGCAAAGCATTGATGGACATCTATAATAAAAATAAATAGAGTGCTCTTCCGGAGTCTGAGTCTGGCTTGGTGCTTCCAGGGCTAAGATTATATTGTTGTAAAATGAAGCTGACATTTTAAGAGGCACTACAAGATTTTTTTTCTCTTATTTTTCTCTCTTGCTCTGGTAATCTTGATTATGACTGATTTTTTTTTTCCCCAAGGTAGAGATGTCACGTAGTTATAGTAAGAGATGGGAACAAAGCTGAATGGGTCCTTGCAGCTAAAATAATGCCTGGTAGATGAGCAGTACCATTTAAAGGACAATTAAAAATGTTCTGTGCTGAACAGAAGTTGCATATCTCTGTGCTAATTCCCTTGAAAAGGGTCTTGCAGGCATCTCAGGTTGTTCTACTAATAGTCATAGGAAGGCTGATGGTTTTAGTGGCTAATTTAATAGTGAAACTTCACCTAAATTAATGTCTTCAATGTACATTACATTATACACACAATGTGTAACTTATAAGGTTTTGAAGCTCTTTGTCTCTGTTGTGCAAATCCAGAGACATTCCAGGCTCAGTGAAGTTTCTCGTAGAATCTGTTTGCAGTCATTCACCATCCAGATAATGACTATCCTAGCTTCTTAAAGAAACAACTTCGGACAGACAATTTGTGTGCCTGAATCTGAATGTGGGATGATGGTAAAGTTAATAGCATTACTTTCTTACACTACCTGAAGAACTGCCAGGAGTGTTTAAAATGTTGGCACATGGTATCTGCCCTCAGAGTGAGAGGGTGAGTCTCTGTGCAGTCTCTGGCAGTGCTTTCTATAAACAAACTTCCTTTTTTTTCTATTTTGAAGTTTCCTGCCAGTAAATACATTGTGCAGGATGGTTTTGGAGAATGAACACCACAGGGATGCAAACAAAATCGAAGCGGCTTCTTTTAAAAAATAGCATGGACGTTCTAAGTGAAAAGCATTTTTATAGTGCTTATTCCCTATCCATGAGGGGGTTTAAGGAAGGGACCATAATCTGCATATTAGCACATGATGGAGTTTTATGCTGGATTTGTTGCCATATGGAGTATGTTTTCATGTTGAGTATTTAAAAAGTCTTATGATACAGGCACAGATGAAGATGCATAGAACCACATTTGCAAATCTTCAACCGTCACACAATAAACTCGAGAGCATTCATTAGTATGGATCTTTTTGCAAGACTGAACAGATACTGTCTAGAATCCTTGTATCCTTAGCAGTATGTAATGAGACTTAGGTCCATTGACTTTATTTGGTACATTCTTCCTACTGTAGATTTATTTTTTTTCCCCTCCAGTCAAATAAAGTACTTGTTTCATTCCAACAATGGATAAAAAGCCTTGAAATAGCAACTGAAGGCTTAGCTTTTTTTGCCTTCTCTAGAACCTTGGATTTTCAAAACAGTCCAAAAAGGAAAAGTTCTGCACCTGAATCCTACTGAATTCCTCTTGGGATCATTTTGAAACACAGGTGAAATTACCAGCTTGTGTTTGGCCGAGGAATTCTGTGTTTGGGGGAAGAGGTACTCATAACGTTATTTTCATGTGCTTTATATTTAAAATGTCTTATTTTGAATACTGTGAAGTTCACTTGTCATTTTGGAATAAAGGGGGGTGGGAGAGGGCAGGGTAAAAGCCAAAATAACTGGCTTTTGTGCCAAGCAATGCCATTCATCTTGCAGTCTGGAAGTCTTTTTCAAAGCATTTATAGTGATTTTCATTTTAATTGCCTCAATTTTTGTAGATATCCGTGCAAAGTTTGGCACATACTTGAGCTGAGTGATTCCTTTCCCCCTCATGCTCCCTTTGAACCTTTTTTGTTTTGCTAATTTGCGTTTCTACTGCAGACATCATGTCTACATCATTTTCTACTGCCTTTTGCCCTGCAGCGAGATGACATCACAACACAGTTTAACCAGATGAGCTTAAGTCGTCAATCATCAGGAGACAACCCCGAATCGCCTTCTGGTCCCGTCTACCCATCACCTATCTTGCAGCAGCCTGCCCAGCAGACGGGTTACATTATGGCTTCCCCAAGTCAGCAGCTTCCCCCAGGAGGCTTTACAGGTTCAGGTCCACCAGTATCCCAGCAAGTGTTGCAGCCGCCACCACCACCCCAGGGCTTTGTGCAACAACCACCGCCACCTGCTCAGGTAGGCAAAACCTTTGCTACCAGTTTGGCATGGTGCTCATTATAACGTCAGAAAAAGAATATAAACAAATGATCCAGATTCTAGATATTTTATTTTTTTTCCTCGCCCTAGTAAAACCTTAGCAGATTTTTAGGCAACAGGAAACTTGCAAGGCCTCTATC
The DNA here is from genome assembly GCA_035590195.1 of Aviceda cuculoides. Classification (NCBI taxonomy): domain Eukaryota; kingdom Metazoa; phylum Chordata; class Aves; order Accipitriformes; family Accipitridae; genus Aviceda; species Aviceda cuculoides. Next base: position 18,130,992 of record JAVJGG010000054.1, on the reverse strand, counting down.
ATTTCCTGGGTTTCAGCAGTTCCTTCCCTATCCTCAAACCATTTTCTGAACATATGTTCATACTCCAGGACACATCTGCACATGACTATGAAGGAGGAGGGTGAGTAAATATCCGTAGTCCTTTTTCCCTGTATATATACCAAAAGAGCAACATGCACATCAGCCCAGGTAGTCGTTAATCATATTTAATTGACTTGAACATGTGAGATGTCACAGATCAGTAATTTTAACTGTCTTCCTGAAGACTGATTATGTTTTACTGTTCACTACCAAACATCTCTACTTGTCTCCTGGGTACCTTTACAGAATATTTAAAGTGATTACTGTCAAGAAGTAAAATGCACAGATGACTTTCTGGCCCATTTTCAAGGCATACACTTTAAAAAGCCAAATTTCGTTATCCAATTATAGATAACTTCATTTAAACTCTACTTTAAAATGGTATTAATAGTATTTCTCCTGTTTTCATTTTATCCTTTGTAAGAAAATACATACAAAATAACATAAAAAAACTTCACTGTTTCTTTTAACGTAAAAGTAGTATAAACCCTACTGGTTTTTTTGTTTGCCACTTCTTACTGAAAATTTCCAGTTGTGTTTGTTAATGGAATTCTTTATTGCCACACTAATGAAGAATTTGTACTGTTATAATGTTTTAAGTGGGCCAGAGATCTAGTTAATTAAATCACTAATTAACAATAAAAGAAATCCGAAGACTACTGGATGCTCACGTCCCATAGAGGACTGTGACATCCATAGTTTCTGTAGTGAGAAACTATGCAGCCATTTTTTCTGAGAGAAAAGGCTTGCAAAAAATAATTTTTAAGGACTTGAAGTTCAATATAACATGATTTTTTTTGTAAATTGAAAATATTCCTAGAAAAAGATTTCACTGTTTGCCAAATGTAGCACTTAAAAAAAAAAAACAGGGCAGGGGGGGAAAGGACCTGAACAGCAGAATCCCATGATGAATCCATCTCCCAATCTAGATTGTCTCCTAAGCAAGTAAGTAGAGGCTGTCCAGGCTTCTTTCCCCATGTACAACCCCCCTGGTGCCCTCAATGTTTTCAAGCATCATTTAATCAAACCTCACGACACTTCCAGTGAACCAGATAAATGTGAGCACCTCCATTTTACAAGCTGTCACTGAAGCGATGTGTTTCCCAGCCCTGCCGTCCGGGGTTTGCTGAGGCAGCTAAGGGGGCTGCAGCATCATGCCGCCTGCCATGGTGGGGGACCCCACGCCGCCTCTTCTCCCCCACCTCGGGTGAGCCCTGTATTGCAGCCCACCCTAGGCTCTCTGCTAGACCCCCGCCTCGGTTGACTTTGTAGAGGCTGGTTCTGTGGGTTTGCCCGCAGCTCTGGTGTGTGTGCGGCTGAGCCTTCATCGCCTGGGGCAGGAGCATTGGATTTCACCCTTCTGTGTGGCAGCAGGGTGCAGGGTTTTCGCTCCGTCTGGCATACGGTGTTACCTTGTGAAGCCGTTTTCCCTCATTGATACTTGCTCTGGTGCTACTGGAGAGGCAGATTAACTTCTTCAGAGGACAAGTGATGTGGAGGTGCCTTTTCGTATATGGGCTGGTATAGGACCAGTACAGTACTGGTGTGTCTAATGGCCACTATGTTTCTGTCCGTACCCCAAATACAGGATGTACAGGTGCTTTCATTCTATGTTGTAATAAAGTGGAAAGCTGCCAAGGGCAGAACAATATCTTTTGGGTTTGCAGCAACTTCAGTTATTTCACTGGGGAATGGTTTGTCCTCGGGGGGTGTAGAAAGGTGAGAAATTCAGCGCTGTCAGCTTCCTCTGCATCCACTGCACTGCTCACACCATTCATCTCCAGCTTGTCACTATTCCAAACAAATCCTTGTCAGATACCTGTGTGGAAGAGGGTGGGGGGGGTCACTCCCTGCTGCTCATGTCCCCATACCGTGAAAGCACAGTGGCCTTGGTCTGCAGGGAGGGAGAGGAGGCAGCAGCTCTCTGCATCCACATACGCAGATGGGAACTTCTGATTGACGTTTCAAGTTTGAATTCATTCTCTTCAGCCCCAGAGCATGGTATGGTGGTTTGGATACTACTTGTAGCACATGTATGGCAAATAGGGGATCCCTCCTATAAAAAGATGAATGAAGCCTTGAGTAATAGTAGTTCCACTGTAGTTCCTAACAGATCAGCTTTCTGTGCAGGGCAGCTAGACCCCGACTGCCTGTTCTGCCCGTGGAAAAACTTCACTGTGGTTACTGGCAATCTGAATCACCTCTTACTCTTTTGGGCTTAGATGCAATAGTAATGCTGCTCTCAGATGCCAAAGCAGGTGGTCTGAGGCAGGCTTAAAAAAAAAAAAAAAGAGCAATAAAGACAGTAATGCATGCAAAACATTATGTGATGCATTAATCAATGCAATCAATGTAAAAGCACTTTTATATCTTAAATGTTGCTATTGAACTTCTACCAGTAAAAAAAGAGGCTTGACCCTAATAGCTAATCAGTTCCTGTAAATGCACTGCTGACAGGTTTCTACTAGATTGGCTGTGGTACCCTGTATACTGTTGGAAAATAGCAGTGAAAACATGGGTGGAGGTCCTGTGAGTATGATCATTTCCTTTGGGAGCTGAAAGGAGGAGAAGGAAATGCTCACCAAGCCTACAAACCCAATGGTACTGCGTTTAAATTATTAGCTTTTGTATTAAAGTTCAGTTAAATGTGGCTCTACAGCTGCTCTCCAAGAGTCTCTCCCAGTCTGTATCAAAGCAGAAGCAGACTGAGTTTAAAATGACATGCCTAAGAAGTGGTGAGAGGACCCCTTACATTTCTTCTGCTGGCTTCTTTTATCACAGCTATCCCTCAGCTTGACAACAGAGTTATGATTTAATAACCTGAAAATAATGATCTGTCTTTGTTCAGCCAATTGGGGAAGAAAAAAAACAACAAACCAACCAAACCAAAAAACCCAACCATTAGTCGGGGTTTCCTGAAAGGGACTTTTAGCAGCAAATACGTGTTTGCTTTCTGTATCACAAGTAGCAAATACACATCTTGACTTTCTCTATTTTTTTCTGTTTTCAATTTTCTTCTCTTTCCAATGGTTCTTCTATAGCACTTATGGGCCCAGACACTTCAACAAGAGTCCACATTTGTTTTTTGCAACACTCTCTCAATGATGCTTGTCATTGCTCTGCCTCTGCAAATGAAGAAATGGGAAAACTGCAAGTCCTATGCCAATAGGAAAGGATATCCTCCCTTAAAAGTTGTTTTCACCTCTGACTCATTCTTTCTGGAAGGTATACTGGCAAAATGATGTCAAAAAATGAGATGGTATGAATTCTTGGAGAGGCCTGGAGAAGTAATACACATGTTGAGGGATTTTCCACCAAATTAATTTTGTGTCATCATTAATTTTAGATGTCTCATTGGAGAAGCCCCCTCCTAGAGAGACCATAGCTACCCTAAGACAGAATCTTTATTGATAGCATGTGTCCTCTAGGAAACTTGCTATGAAGATGGTTGGGGAGTGGGTCTTTCCTTGATGATCTCAGAAAATTATATTTGAGGACATCCTACAGTTGTTGTACACAAGCCATTATTTTTTGTTACTGTTATTATAACTACTGGGAGAGAAGAGAAAAATCCTTGAAGAACGACTAATCCCAGTCAGTTAGATATTGGGAAGAAATGGTACCTCCATGTGTCCATGCATCACTCTCGTTTCTGTTGTCTTCACTCCCACTTATGCAACTGTAGCTGCCATTAGCAGTAGTGTCAGCATCACTTATCATCTGGATGAAGGTGTTAATCCAAAGCCAACTGGATATCAGCAATGTTGAGAGAAGGTAGAATACCTGTCTGATGGCAGAATCAAGCTGTAAGGGAGATAGTTTAGGAAAGTAAAATCAGCCTGAGAGATTTGTAGAATCTTATTCCTACCATGAGGAAGAAAAAGCATACCTGTGAATGTAAGGGATGCTGCTAGAGAGCAGTCCAAGGGAGACCCAGCCTGGTAATGGGTTTCACACTGTCTGTGGACAGAACAAAGCCAAAAGGCAGTGCTGTGTTGAGTCTTTGCCCGTCCTCTAGAGACAAAGCACATATAGGAGGAGGAAAAAGTAATGCCTGTTTGTGCCGTTTCATGAGCATCTCTGAAGCAACATGCCCAGTCCTGTTACAGTTTAAGTAAAGTAAAGAAAATGCTGTATATGAGAGAAAAAATGCATTAGAATGGTCAGCCTACAAACAAGGAAGGTATTCACCTTCAAAATAAGAATATCCATGGGGGTAGTGATCATCTGTCAACTATTTCCGTGGTAATTATTAAAGAGGGGGCATTTTTCACAATGTCAAGGATTAAGATCAAGAAACTATGCTTTTAGACTAAAGAAGGCACCATTTATTTAGGTTATGGTCTTGGAGGAGCATTTTTTAAATTTTTGGGTTTGTTTGGTTTTGGGGTTTTTTTTTAGAATAACCATATAGCTGCGTTGGCATGCTTGTTAGTGCAGTGGAAGCTTCCTGGTTTTGTAAATGAAATATGTCATACAAGCAAAAGGTGCAAGGTTGGATTGTGCATTCACATGGGAAAGCAATTCAAGTATAATTTGGCATATCGGTAGGCTGCTACAGAATGTAATGTTTTTTGTTGAAGAGCACATAAGCAAAAGTATTAGTAGCACTGATGTAATGAGAAACTAAAAAATTCAAGAGAGTCAGGGTAGACGATGTGATACTTCTTATCTCTGATCCTTCTAATTCCACTGTTCACTGAAGTAATATCAGAAAGGACAAGTAACATATTTCAACTACTGTTGCAGAGATATACTCAAGATAAATGAAAATAGATCCTTCCAAACCCCTCAACCACGAAAGACCTATTTTATCCATATCTATATTTTACACCAAGCCTTTCTTTTAATGGCTGATCTCTTAAAAAAAAAAAAAACAACGAAACAACAAAAAAAACCCACCAAAACCCAAACCTCTTCTTTGCAGTCATGTGTACATGATTACTGGCAAATTCATCCATTAATCTTTCTAAGTGAAATGATTTTTTTTTTCCCAGTACTCCTACTACTAACATTTTTCAGGCTGATGGATTGCACTCTGATAAGCTTCTAAATGGGGTATATAACAAATTTATTCCAATGAACTGAGAAAATGAGAGAAAGGGAGAAAACCCTTTGACTAACTCTGAGGTGTTATCTGTATAGTAAAAATAAATACATGTTTCCAAATGACTCTTAATGCTTCAGTGTACATATATGTTTTTGTGCTAAGCATGTTCAACTATAAACCTCACTTCAAAACCTATATTCTTTAGGGTATGTTTTAAAGTTAATACCTACAGATTCTTTCCACAAGAGATAATTCACATTGATCTCATATGCTCATGTATTTTCAAATATCTAGGGGCTTGTCTGCACAAGGAAAATGAGGAAGTTGAGGGTAAATCAAATAAATTTAAATCCTTTAAGTGAGATTAAGCTGCTGCCAGGACAAGTGAGAGTATTTCCACAGGGGTTTAATATTCTTTAATTTGTATAATATGGTAATAGAAAATAAAGAATATTTGAGAGGATGTCTACTCTGTTCCCCTGCTCTAAGGCAGGATTAACTATTTGCATTGACTTTACTTAGAGTGAGTCTTCTTGGTCCTTTCAAGTCTCCTATTGCAGAGTCTTGCTGAGAACAATCAGGTTTCCACATGATGAGTTTATCACACTAAACTTGCCTGATCCACAATTTAGAATGCTATGATGTTTAAAGAATGATTTCGCACCTTAAATGTGTGAGTCAACTTTCCTATACCTTGTGGCTTTTCTTTGCAGAGAAACAAATTCATTATAGTTTTGTCCATTTTACAAAAGTATTTTGCTTTTTTGATTTTAGTCTCTAACAAAACAAATTACTTGAGGACAGGCCATAGCCATTAGGTGTCACTTGGTATCGTCTGGAGGGAGGATAGCTTGCAACATTTTCTAATTGAAACCTTCTTGTTTCTGTGCTATTTCCATTGATTGAAGAGAAGATGAATAGACCTTGAAGAATGAATGTGTATTCAGCCTCTTGACTGACAGGTGATATTTACTGTCAGTCAGTCTGGAGGGTTTCACTTCACCAATACTACCAAGTCCAGCTTTGTTGATTCTGATACTTTTCCCACCACAGTTACCTATTCAGTAGTCTTCTACTTGCTCAATTAGCTGTCCATACCCTCTTCTTTGCCTAGTCTTTTGTGTCTATGTCTGTTCTTTCTCACCTGACATCGTCTCTAGGTAAATTTCTGATCTCTCTTATGATGTCCTAGCAGTATACAAAAGGATGCAGTTACCTTTGCTCTACTAATACTTTATGAGTGATCAAGTTGAATGAGCTGTTCCAGGAACATTTCCTCTGTTCAAATAAAAGTGGCAAAAATATTTCCTATTTTTGTATGAAAAAAGCCAAAAGCATTTGGTGTGACTCTGTGTATATGTCTGAGTAGGATAAATGCTATGCACAAAGGGGAAAAAAAAGAAGTATGATTTATAAAGAAATGCTGACAGATGTGGCAGAAGCCACGAGAGACGCAACATTCTCACAAGCTGGTGTCCTTCTGCAGTTTGTTGATACCATATGCTGCCGAACTCTGTCAGGTACCTACAGCATCCACTGCAGCTGAAAATGAAAAATTTTGAGTGCTTTGAACTTGCCAAGGGTTGGTTGTGAAAACTGTTTAGCTCAAATGTCGTGGTAATGGTGGTATAGCATGTATAGGAAAAATCTTTAGCTCCATTCAAACTTCCATGTTCACCTACATGATAAGGTGATGTAGTACATGTTGCTCTGTAATGACAATAATAACAAGAAAAAGAAGCTCACCTAGCAGAACTTGCTGACTCAGTGCCTACCCTCAGCTCCTGCAAGAAAACAACTATGATTTTTTTTTTAACTGTAATTGTGTTCACACCAAGTGCGAGACAGGCTTTACAGGAAAACGTTCATGTAAGGAAGGTTGTAGCAGTGAAACAAAAGCATGAATGTAATAATAGTTTCTTAAAAGTGTTAAGGGCACATGCACTCCATCTTTCCCTCTATTTTGCTCCTATATTTTTACTCCATGCCATTCTTTGCTTCGAATTGACCATTTTCTCCAGAGTTCACTAATGGTTCAACATGCTGTCTGTATGTATTGTGTTGTTATGGAAGGTGGTGTTTGCATGCATTTTTCTGCAGCGTTTGATATTTTACTGTGATTTCTTTAGTATACGCATGTAGCTTTTTATGCATCCTGTATGCTTTTGTCTCTTTAATTTAAAATTATTCTTCTTCTGTTTCCTAAAGTATCTGAGAAGAAATTTGGGCACTGATAGCCCTTTTCAGCAAAGCTGAAAGCAAGCAGCAGTTCTTGAGAGACACAATGCAAACCTCTCCTCTTGATTACTGTTACCACTAACATGCTTGACTTGAACTCTTGCTCCCCTTCCAGTTTTGTTTTATTTCATGAATCTTTGAGCTTTAGAGTCCATAGTTAGCTGCTGTTCTCTTTCTTTGCAGATGCCAGTGTATTATTACCCATCTGGTCAGTACCCTACCTCAACAACTCAGCAGTACAGACCCATTGCCTCAGTTCAGTACAATGCACAGCGGAGTCAACAGATCCCACAGACTGCACAGCAAGCAGGTATTTACATCTCTTACTCATTTCTTCAGCTGCTTGCAGCACCTTTGCTGGTGAAACCTATTGGTTGTGTTTGAATTTTGAATTTGATCAGCAGAGGAGAAAGCTGGTTGCTGTTCTGTTTGAAAATATGGTGAAAATTACAAATCGAGAAACCCTTTGCTTGGAGACACTGAGCAATGGAAGAGCGGAGGTTGCATTCTCCGCCACTGCTGTCCTGCATGCAGTGCCATGTCCTCAGTGTCCGTGCTCCATGTGACAGGACACAGTGAGAGCCGGGAGAGAACTGGTGTGAGCAGTCACATTGCACATTCAAGCCAACTGTTGCAGTTTGTCCTTCATCATGCAAACTCACCAAATGTTTGTAAGACTCTACCAGGTGGATAGGTTTGCAGTGATACAGAAAGGGCTGGTCATGCTCTGCTACCTTCTCTCCCTGAGACCGAGGAGCAGTGAGGTGGTCCGTGTGGTTGGTGCCCATTGGTACCAGCTCCCCGCAGCAATGTGCAGCTGGAAGGGGGGCCGTTACACTGTAAGAGAGTGAGTAGCAGGTCTCACAGTGAACCGGTCTCTTTTCCTGCTGTGTCATGCCACTCCTGATGACACTGGAGTAAGAGGGACATAGGCAGAATTGGGCTAGTACGTGTCGGAGGAGGGCAGGTGTGGTGCTTGTGAAGGGGTCCTCACATTTCAAGGGAATAAACGGTTCTTCTGGGTTTGGAGATTTTTTTTTTTTATTAAGTTGTTGATTGACTGTTTCTTTAGTGCACATCTCCCCTCGTAGGGTGTCTCAAAGAGTAACTCCAAGGTGTATGTTGTTTCCCAGTAGGGCTTGCAATTACAGACATGCCAGGTAGGACAAAGCATTCGTCGTTCTGTCTGGGTTTGGCAGAAACCCTTCTGAATGGTAAAGCAGGTTGCCTGCAAAGACATAGATACAAAAGTCTTTTAAGATGCAAGTCAAGAGCCCAGATATGAGATGTGAACAAGATTTATGGGGTCATCCAGCCCGTCAACCTGTCTCTGTAATGTGACTGCTGGCAATTTTGTTCACGCTGTCTCAGGCGCTCAGGGAAACAAAAGACATAGCAAACACAGCTATAACTAAGCAATTCATTATCTTTTTTTTTTTTTTTTTTTTTTTGTTAAAGTAACTACACAAAAAACCAACAAATTGAACTTCCACTGAGTTCATGGCTTTACATTTCCATCGCTGTGTGTCAAACACATGCTCCTGGGGGCTCCATAATGCTTTAAAACAAGAGGAGCTCCTACCTCGACTGCACCCAGGTCCTGGTAGGCTCTGGCTGAGCAAAGCAATTTTAATGTTACTCTCAAGTATCCTGCTAATTTTCCAGTCTCGTTTTTGTCTGCCAGATACACCTTTCCTTTCTCTTACCAGGGTAAAATGGGATATGTGTAAACAGAGAATGTGCGATTTGAGTTTTCTTTCCAAAAGCGGTTTTTCAGCAGAATGAATCAGAGGCAAAATATTAAGTCCCAGAAGCCATTTGTCCCAGAGTTCCTTGGACATCCTTTAGAAAGGGGATGAAAGAAATTTTTCAAAAAGATACTTTTCTGTAAAGCACTAATCAAAGCACTTATCTTCAGAGTAGAATTCATTTGAGCCAAAACTAAAATTTCAGCCCTAACCAGACTTCCATCCATAAAGAAAAATATTAGTTCAAAAGTGACGGTGCTTTTAACTTGTGTGATCTGCCTCAAGCTATAATGAAGAGGCAAAATATTTAGTTTGCCCAACTTAATCTCTCTGTGCTGCTCTACAGTCACATTGGTTATCCCCTAATTCATTTGTGCAGCTCCAGTATAATTTTGCAGGATGGCTGTTCTCGAGTAAGCTGTGCTATGCTGGGGGAAGTTCACTTGAGCACAGATAACTCAAGTTAATTCAGCTGTCAAAACACAGCCAAAGAAATCTGAGAGCAGTTTCCTAATATTATCTTCCTCACTCATGTTTCATTCACCCCTGGGACAGTAATCGAGTAGCTACTCAGTGTAAACCCTTTGCTCTGCAGTCCAAATGGGAGAGAAGTGGCAAAGACAATCAGCAATATCACACTTCAGCATGTCTGGAGAAATTGAGGCACACTCACATTGAATGTCTGCGGCTATTTTTGGTACCCTGCTCGTGGCTTTTTTTTATTTCTTAATTTGTAACCAGTTAGTAATCCGTACGTGAATTTTCCATACTGAGCCATGACTGTTTAGTTTATGTAAAAGCCTTGAGTATGGGTTGTTGATGAAATGCAAGTATATTCTCCGGTGGGTCTCAACCATAGCCAGCTGATCGCTGGCTCCTTCCTTACTCTAATCGCTGAGCACTTACGCGTCAGAGTTAATTCTGCAAAAGCCCCGTCGACTCTTCTCTCCAGCGTGACCGATGCAGCCACCGGTTCATTAGTCCCCTTGTCTGTTACAGAGCATTACACCTCCAAAGCACAGCAACATCAATAGAAACTGCTCAAGTCTAAATACAATCAGAATTTTCTTTGATTATTATTTATGTTTTAACACCCAATGAAGAAAAATTTTGAAGATATTTTGCTTATGAGGTAATCACTTATTAAAAAAATAGTAGTGTGCTTTGGAGAAATGCTCAGTTGAAGAGTAACTTTGTCAAAAATGGAATAAGAAAAAAATCATTTACTAAACTGGACAGTTCTGATTAATGAGGAACATAAAAATGGTGGGATTATTTAGCAGAGTGAGAAATAAGCTTGGAGAAAGGACTTACTTCTACCTGAGATACAAAGAATATCACTTTTTTTAAGCCTTCCATTTTACCCCTGAAACAGGCTGTCATTGACTACAGCTAAATGGTATCCTTCACTTAACTACATGTTCCTCCAAACTCTTTGTAACTAGATAAATAACATTAGGGCTTTACTTGGCTTAATGCTGGTATGGGGAACTGCCTACACAATTTTATTAGTCTGAATTATTCAGTTATTTCTGAATTAGCATTCAGAAATTAGTAAAAAAGCTTCAAAAATCGGTGAGCAATTTTAAATTTTGAATTCTTTTCATTGGCCTTGGCACATCTTGAGTTCACATTTTCAGCCTCTCTGTCCCAGCCACAAGGGGTAGCAACTTATTTTGCTTCTCCAGTAATAGCCTGAACCCAGCAGCTGGAGTTTAAAGAGAAAGACCAAAAGCCTGTCAGACTTGGACATGGGGCGAGTGGAAGAGCAATGAACAAGGAAAGAATCACAAAGGACCCTGACCCTGCCTGCACCAGCACTGAGTGGGCACCAGGCTCATTTCTTCCAATACCTAGGACCTGAGGAAGGTGGGTAGAAAAAAGTATTATTTTCATTCCCAGGATCCTTCACCAAATGAATTCTTCCCACACGGCCCTTTTATTTCTTCCTGTTTCTGACCTTATTTTGCCAAAGGTATGGAGTGGATGTCAGAGCACCAGGGCTGGTTCTGCTCAGTGAAGACTGCCCCAGCAGCTGAATGTTATTTGTGTCCACACATGCCCTTCATTCACACTTGCACTGAAGCAAAACCACCTTGCAGATCCTGCTGTGCACTGTGCAAGTTTTCACAAGTCACGGCCAAAGCGTCCTTCTCATACATTCAAGGCAAAAAGCCTCCAAGACTTTTACAGTAAGTAAGATGACCTCTTTCCTCTGAGAGTGGCAAGTCTGCAGCTATTCAATTCCACCCAATAAATGGGAACCATATGACCATAAGGCGAGGGAAAGCGCAGCTAGTTTACACTGCAGCCTTTCCACCAAACACCTCTCCAATCTTTGCATGGGGAAAGCTTCTTCTGTGAATGTCAGACCTGTTCACAGCTTGGGATTGTGCCAAAACAGATGTGGCCCCTTTTGTAGGTCCCAGCACAGTTGTCAAATCTCTCTTTTGTTCTACCCTTTTTTCCCTGGTTTCTGTACCTTGCGTATTTATTTTCTTTCTCGGCCTCTCCGAAACGTGTACTTTTCTTTCTGTGGATTTTACCAGTTGTCCCAGTGCTGGTTCCTAATCAAGATTAAGGCACCTGCACTCTTCCACTTCAAGGAGCGCCAATCACAGCTGTCGTTGCTCATTAGGGAAACCGCACCTTTCCGAGGGGCCTAATCCCAACCAGAAGCTAGAGCCCAGCACCAGCTTTGTAACACCTAAGCTGCAAATGTCCTGGAAACTAGCCACTAGCCCCAAGAGATGCACCTCCAATCAGTCACACAACAGCGACAGCAAGAAAGAGGTGGAGAGCACCTTTTTCAGGGGCTGACCTTGAAAGAGATGCCCTACAGTACACTTGCAGACCTGTTAACATAAATATAATGGGAGATGCTAGGCCTGGAGTTCAGACTTCAACTGTTTGCACACAGGTCCACTAATCGTCTTTAAACACAATGTTCTGAAATGTAGATAATACCCAAACAGCTCTAAATTATTGACTTAGGGAAGCTGAGATGGTGTACCAAGGGATGCACTGTGCTTTATATGCCCTGTTCTGCTGTTCTTTAATCCTCTACAGAAAGCACACTGCCTAGGCTAGCTAGGTCTTTGTTCCTACCCAGTACAACGTGCTTACGTTGTTAGTTAATTTTCAGTTGCCCTTACAACTTCAGCTGGCAAGATGCAGAGCTGTACTCCTGGAACTGTAGTTATCTGTACAGTGGGATGCTGCCTGCACCGAAAGGTGCCACTGACTGAGCTGGGCGCTGCCCAGGAACTGGAGATGAAACATGCCTCTCCCATCAAGCTCACTTACCCAGGCAGAGACATCCTTTAAATAAGGGATCTGTAGGCAGTTGTCTTTCCCAATTTGCATGGTTGTCATCTTTCCCGTTGTGTTTTCATACGCTTGTCCTCACCAGACAAAAGGTCTGCTCTTGCTTCTCCTGAAGTCAGTGGGAACTCTGCCATCAACTCCAGCGGTAGCTGGATCAGGGCCAAAATGTTAGCCACTCTGCTTCCCCTTAAGTCATTCCCAAACAATACTTCTTTGATTACATATCAAGCCTGAGGGGTCTTAGTTATCTTCTAACCCTCTCCTTTATATCTCCAGTATCTATGGATTCCATAGTGTAGGCAGGAACTGTTTGAACAGAAGGGCCTTAATCATCAAAAGTACTTTTCTTCCCCAGCCATGTTTTTTCTCAAAGGGAGTTTGTTGCTAATTCCTTTGGGAATGAGATGGGGAAAAATGAAAAGGAAATGACACAGGTTTAACGAGAAGCTAAAACAAAAAAACCGAACCCCACAGAAAGACAGTTTCTGACATTTGAGAACTAATATACCTATAATCAAATTCACCAGGAGAAAACACTGCTCACATTGAAAATGCTAACTTTTGAAACTATATTCGATGCAAACATGATACAAGCCACAAGGGTAAACTTGGCTAGATTTTCAAGGGGGTTCACAATAGAGGGCAGTAACTGAGAAGAGATGGGAATCCTGTTTATTTAGGTAACTGCGCAGTCTAACAAGTCCAAAATAGCTTCAATTGATTCTGAGTATTTTCCTAGACTTCTAAATAGTAATTGTGTTCCCCTTTAATTAGAGAATCTGATAGTTATACTCTTCCATAAACAGAAGCCATACTTAGATACTTAGTTTTCAGCCACAGAGGGAAACACCACACCACTGTGTATGGTTATGCCTTCCAGAGATGCCACTTGGTAATGGATGAAATGGCTACAGGATACAATCAGTCTGACTCAGAGACCAAAACAGGGCACTGTCCAAACTGTCCTGCAAATAAAGTCCTTGTGACTGGAGAACTTTGGCACTGAAGTTAGTATTATTTATAAAAACACAGAGAAAAACAACTCTGCTGCATAGCTGAAGAGCTTTACTACAAATTGGACATACAGAAGATTTCTGTAAACTTAAGATGAAATATATTCACTGTCCACATAGGACAGCTGAGAATTTCTTTTTGGTTTTGCAAAATGTGCATGCAGTGAAGATGATGTGACAGCCATGCTAAGTCATACATAACTCCCCAAAAGGCTGGGCATTACAAGAGACGAAAAACTGCTATTTTAACTCGTCCACCAAATAGCAGGTGAATAAATGAACAAATACATTCAATATAAAATAAATGAACAAATAAATTCAATATAAAATATGCACATAATATTTCTGGGTAGTCTGAATAAAAAAGTGGTGCTAGGCTAGGTACTGCAACACATGATATTTTACCAGTCTTCTATTAGATATTCTTAGGATGGCTTAGAAGATTATGAAATAATCTCCATTGATTTGGGTCACTAATATTTTGTTGAAGAATTTTGGACGTGATCTGGTATTTGGGCTGCTATATGAGACCATGAGTGAACAGTGTCAAAATACTCTTAATTATTTCATAGCAAAAAAGCAAGCAGGTCTTATTAAATATATGCCACACAGCTAGAATGGTAGCATTTGATAACATTTCACAACATCCCGCAATGAAAAGGTGGTAAGGTACTCATTATGCTAGTTGACAAAGCGCAACATTAAGTTCAAAATGAAGGACCAGCAGGTTATATTTCTATACGGCAAACAAAGTTTGGGATTTAACTTTCACGTCGTAGGGCTGTTTCAGGAAAGCCACCAGCATGTCCAGCCTGACTCTGTTGTAAGATTTCACTGTGACGGGCAAAGCTGGAAGGGAAGGATGCAAAGAAAAACCAAGCAATTCAGGCTTTAAAAAGGACTGTGAGAGAAAATAACTGCCTACACAGAGATGGCTGAGGCTACACAAGGAGATCCAGGAGCTGGATCTGGGATATTTTTTTCTTCAACATTCACTTTGCTACCCTATAAAAATGACTATTTTTTAAGTAACACCTCGGCAAGGTTGTGGGAGCAGTCTTTTCCTGATTGACATTCACTGAAACAGAGCCATTGAGGCGATTTTTAGGTCACTGGTCTCTCTAATGGTTGTTACGAAGATGGGGAGTGGTAAATGTAAATGTGTGCAAGTTCACTTGTGTTTGGAGAAGACTGTGAATGCCCAAAGAGCAGCAGTAAATCCTGCCTACCCGCAGTCACCCAGCGACACTGCAGGGCATCTCAGATGGGGTTTCTATGCTGGACTAAAATACACATCAGTGCAGGAAAGGCTCCGAGATGGACTATGTGAAGATGACCCCACACTTCATGCTCCAATCAGTTGTGTGCCAACACTGCAGATCTGGTGGTGGAACAGGGCTTGCGACCATGGACAGCCAGGAAGGGTGGATTTATTCCTCGACCAGTGCTCAGCTGGAGCTATCCGGGTTTGTGCCTGCCTGCTTTCCACGCAAAGGGCGTCATGTGAAACAGCGGATTAGCTATGGGGTTGCACGAAACCGCTCCTGAGCTCTAATCCCAGTTGTGCTGTTAACACACTGGGTGGCCTCGGGCAAGTCTGTTGGCATGTCTCTAAATTTCCATAGCTGGGGGAGAAAAGACAGCTTCATGGAGGCACTGTGTGCACTACGCAACTGATGCTTTTACAGCACATTTTAAACTATCATGCACCTGATTTGCCTTCTGCCAGATCTCTTTTGTAAGAGTTTAAGAAAAAAAGGCCTGAAGTATGATCTGTGCTCATTAAAAGGCACTTCAAACTAGTCAGGGCAGCGTAAAGGGAGTTACATGGGAACAAAAAATGAGAGTTGCACTCAACATGTGATCCCTCGAGGCATGTTTACCAACCATACCACCACCTTTTACTGCTTCTTATCAAGGCTTAGGAATAATGAGGTGGGTTTGTTACTAGAAAGCTTTTCTTTTCACAGCAGTTTTAAAATAGATTTGTATCTGGATAAGGAGGTATGTAAATTTGGCTCATTTAATAATTGTGAAAGTTGAGCTATGAATAACCCTGAATGAAACCAGGCGGATTGCAGGCTGCAGCTACAGGACTTCCAAAACAGCAATGGGAAGAAGCATCAGCCCTGCAGAAAACCAGCACTTCTAGTTATGCTGAGTAACTCTTCACTTACTAAAAAGACTACAACAAGGAAGCTTATTTCTCTGCTTGCTTATTCAATGTTTACCCATTTCTCCCCAAAAGTGAAAAGAAAAGATGAAATCAAAGGGCAAAGCTCTTCTCCAAACAACCCTTATATATTATTACCTATATTACCTATATATACCTATACCTATACTATTACCTACATATTATATATCATATAGTATATAGTATATAATTACAACCAGTTGTACATCACCAGGAATTTGAGACATGCTACTGTAAAGGATGCTGTTGCAGTAAATGCAAAGGCTGATTTCAGATGTCAAAATATGATTGGGCCATCTTTTAGTCCGACAGGAATTATTTTTTCCACATCCATATTTAATTTTGATTCATAACCGCTAGTTTAAGCCACATGTCAGTAAGCACACTATCTTTCAAATTCCTCCACTTTCCCTCTCTTTCAAACGGAATATACCAGCATGCCAGATTTACTGTTAGAAAAATCCCAGCATGACTACACTATTACTTTAATTAATCAAGGCCTAACATATGATTAAGGCATCTGGGAATAATATTACAATCAATCCTGCAAAAAGCCCATGCATATAGGATGGAGGATTTGCATATGTCAAAAATTGATTTCCTCTGCAGACGTTCAGTTTAATCTGGGGGAAGCACTTAGAGTAACTTTAAGAGAATATTCTAATGGAAAGTTATCATCTAGCTCTAGACCTCTCTGTGATAAACGGTATATAAATTAACTCAAGTATTTACATTGCACTTCAGGAGAAGTTAACATTTCTGTCCTTAAGCTCCATTTATACTGGCTGTAGTTCAGAAGTCAAAGCCCAAAAACCACTCAAAACACCTTCATGAAAACAAAATTACGGTA
This sequence comes from Aviceda cuculoides, assembly GCA_035590195.1. NCBI lineage: Eukaryota > Metazoa > Chordata > Aves > Accipitriformes > Accipitridae > Aviceda > Aviceda cuculoides. The sequence goes on along the minus strand of JAVJGG010000054.1, from coordinate 18,114,512 downwards.
AAAATTACCAGGATGTTTCTAGAAGGAAACCCCATTCTTTCATTCAACAGGAAGACAGTTTACTGAAGCCCCAAATGCTTAACTGGTATTTTACATTTAGAAATAATTTATGATTATTTGCATATATTTTCTCTTAAGATGGACAAGGGAAGAGGTGAGAAAGGGGCTATAATTTTGCTGTTTTGACACTTAGAACAACCCAGTTTCTATACCAGAGCACTATTGTTACAGGCCACACTTGCTGTAAAACCTTCAAACTACACCTCTGTGCACGTTATGAATTTCACTACAACTTCACATTTATAAAAAAAATCTCAGATTCCTTTAATAATAACAGCAAATAGTTCCAGATTTCCACAGCTGCAGAAGTTTGCTGTCCCTAGAGATCTGCCATGGTACAGCTCTTGCTTCCAATCAAAACAGTGACATAGTGGCTGTGATTTACAGCTTGCAGGGGCTTGATTAGGGAATAGCACTACTGAGCAAATATTAAACAACCATACAGGATTTTTAATGTGCAGGGCTTTCTATCTTTACCCTCACAAATAAATAAATAAAAATATCCAAAAACAATTTCCTGCTCAAAAGCTAAGGGAAATGGGAGCTGGTATTTAAGATTTCTCTTCTTCTGTTGTTGAGGTTGCAACCAGCAATGTTCACCCATAACCGAGACTGGCTCTTTAAACAACTTTATCCTTACCATTTTAAATAAAAAACATCTGCACTGTTACAGTAACAGCACTGCAAAACTTGCATGGTGACAAGGAACAATAATTATAAGGTTCAGCATAAGACTAAAAACGGCTCTCAGGTAAAACTGGCAGAGTTTTCCTTACAGATTTACTAGGAAAAAAATACTGAGAAGAAAAATTAAAAATACGACAATTTATTTTAAAAACAGTGATTTGATATATGAAAGGAACATTTATATTTGTGTTCAAGTAGACTACATATTTTTATTAGCATCAAGAATAACAGCTATTACGTGATACCTTGTTGTTGTTCACAATGAATTTACCTAAGCAGAATGAAATTGGGAACTATGTACAAAAAATTTCAGAATTTTTATTTTGTGGGAAAACAAGGCTTAAAATAGTCTACAGGACAATATAAAATTACACACAGCAGGCTGGTAACGTTTTGAAATTTAATTGGTTGCCAAGCTGTAGTTTTGGGCACTGAATTTTTGCTGAAGTCTAGCAACTTCATTTTGAGAAAGTTAAAAGTACTGTATAAGATTTGAGTAGCAAGAAAGTGACCTCAGATTTCTTCAATAAAATATTAAATTAGAGGAGTGTAAAGAGTGTGTATTCTAACTGCTGATTTCTATCATTTTATGGTATACTTTTGATGGGGAGAGTGGAAAGAGACAACAGCAGTTTAAGGGTCTGCATTTCTGCAAACGCCTGACTTCACATACATGGTGATTTTTGGGTTTCTGTTTAAAATGCTGGTAGCTATGAAAAAAAGAAAACCACAGTGATGCTGTAGGGATTCACCACTTGACAGAGATCTCAAGCCGCAAATACAAATGGTACATGAAAATTTTATGAGTTACAGGATCTATCAGCGAAATATTTGCAAATGTTGCTATTCCTTATTCTGCAACTTCAGGGACATATCTGGTAAAGGACAAAAAGAAAAAAAAAGGAATATTCAAACTCTTAGCTATAATTCTAATTCTAAATACATGGTTTAAAACTATTATTATCACATACGTTACATATTAAGTAGAAATCCTGAGGCTATTTGTCTGTCTACATTTAATCTGATAATCTATTTTTCCTCCTAAGAAACTAGTTTGTGAAGTCAGATTTTCCACCTACTTTGTTCTCTGATAGCAGAACCCAGGTCTGCAGAATTCTTTCATTTTCTGCAATTTGCAGTCTTCAGTGAAGAAGCTGTTTACTTCCAACAAGGTTATACAGTGAAAACACATCTGCATTTATGGAGTTAATAGTCTTCTTATTAATTTTACTCTGCGCTTTTTTTTTTTAATAGAAACCTAATGAAAACCATGTTTATGTGCTCAAAGGCACAGAGGAAATTCATTACTCTGAGGAATAACACACTCCACAAGTGAAATGAAAGTAATCTTATTTATGACAGGAAGAGGCCTTCACTAGACTCAACTCCACCACACTTGGACTGATACTGGCTGCATGAAAGAAGCTGCAAATTCAGGAACCAGTTTCAAATGTAAGCCTCATCTCAGCAATAAACACATTTGCAGTTTAGTCTCGCAAACATTCAAAATCTGCCGAAGGGGAAGTATCCAGCTATTGTATTTACTATAAAGATTTTACAAAAAGAATGCGGCAATGACATGAAAAGTAGCGATACGGCCTCTCGTTCGGGGTTCCTTCCTTTCACTTAGAAATGAGCCCCCCGCCCCCGGCTCCTCAGTCAGCATCCACCGCAGCACACACCTACGCCTATGGCCAGCCTCCTTGCTTATCAGATCTGGCACTCTGCATTGGGTTTAATAGCATTATTGCGGTATCCGAAATACCCGAGTTTACATGCGTTGGCTGTGGAGAGAAGAGAGACTTGTAAATACACCCGCCTGGAGAATCCTTGGGGCTGAGAAGCGGGGAGGCGGAGGGATGGGACATGCGGGCAAGGACGGGGGCTGCAGGCAGGGCTGGCGCCTCAGCTTGCGAAAGGTGTATGCAGTACCCTGCACAGCCAGGTAATCCCCTGAGCAGAAAAGGGAAATAGAAACAACAAAAGATGATTTACTCTTCCATCCACCCAGCCCTGTATGCATATACGCCCGAGTATCTGGCAGCCGTGTGCATGCACGCATGTGTGTCTGAATTTGAAAGAAAGAGAAAAACCTTCTCGCAGAGAGGGAAGGTGATGAGAAAATGCCTGACGAGTTATTGCTACATCCATTTCTGTGTGAGATTGCATCTTTTTCTTGAACAAAATTCAATCAAAAAGGAAAAATGTTTCTTAGCGCTGTGAAAGTCAAACCCTACGTTCATCTCATTTCTATAGACTTCAAAAGAGCTTCCATTAATGGAAAGTTGTGATGTACGGCAAACTGGATGGCTCCACATGCGTTTGCAATTTCTGTATCTAAACCCACATGTTCTACATTCCTTGAGTTTCTTCCCCGAGTTGTCTTGAGTTAAAAAAGGGAAGGAAGGGGAAGCAGCAGCCCTGCCAAGGTTTCCATCCAGCAGTAAGACCTTTTGGCCACAAGAAGGCACTGTACGTTAACAAATAGGAGCATGCTGCTCTTTCTGGAGGGAATTGGCAGTTTTTTCCTTCTTGCTGGCTTTTGCTAAAGGCCCAGCACAAGATGTCTGGGTTTCTCCAGCTGCCGTTCTCTGTCTGCAGATGTTTGGCCAGTTGCAGTCTGGATGCTTGACCAGTGAGTGAGATAAGCTCTTCAGCCTTGCACAAGGAATTAACTGATATTCTTGTACATCTTTCCCCAGAAAGTGACTTTTAACACTAAAACAAGCTTGACGAATTTGAAGATTTAGTTAAAGAAAAACATATTTAGCTCTTCCTTTGCTATATTCCTTTTGCAATTACAGTATGTTTGCATTCGTATAGGCACTTCGCTTTTTCCTCACGTGATCTAAATTCCCCTTCTGCTTCATACCACAATAAAACAATTAATCCTTTGTTTGGAACGTTAGTTGGTTGTCATGGAAATTAATATGATTTCACAAATTTAGAAGTATGAACATTTTTGGATCACATATGAGGAGAATAGGGTGACATACACCCAACACATCTTTTAGAAATAGCTTGCTACATACTGAGTGCATCAGAAAAAAAGGTATTTTGGAAGAATATAAAACTTTTAAAGCAGGCAAAAAACCTGAAACTTTGTTTCAGTCTAAAATGTTTGAACATTCCTCCCAACAGGCAAGTTGTTCCTTAAATCATACGCAGCCTTTTGTTTGCACAGAAGATTGCTCAATCTTTTTGTCTAGATTTGAACTTGTCAGCTAGGAGAGCAGAACTGAGACTCTCCTGTTCCCTTGACAAATGATCTATTTGCTGACAGAGATGAGCAAAGGAGTGGACAATTTCAACAGTGCTTTTCTACAGCCATATTTTATTCCCCCCTTAACAGGAACACAGAAAAGCAGGAGCAGCTGCACTGAAGAAGTAAGTGATGCTGTCCTCTGATGTCTATATACCTCAAAGGGTTGGAAAGAGCTTGGCATGGGCCAACATTCTCCATGATGACACAGCTAAAGGCCAGCATAGAGCCATGGTACAAGTGGGGTCACTGCAGACTTGCAAGATCTACTTTTGGGTAGCGTACGTACCGAGGCTTCTACATGATTCTGGATAAAAGATTGTCTGAGCCTCATGAACAAGATGATAGATAGTGCCAGACGCCCATTTGGGTTGGGGGAGCTGCCAGACTAGCTCCATACGGCCAAAAGATGTTGTACAGAGAGATCTGTCGACATTATCAGAATTGAATTAAGTTGAACTGGCAATAACAACAGAGATAGTATATGGAACCACTTGCTTTCTAGCTGCTGCCTCCTCTCCCAAATTAAATTACCTGTTCCCCTGCCCCAGCAGAAAGCTGCCTGCCCAGCAGCTTTCTCCCTTCCACGTTTCTCACACCCTCCTGAGCAGGCTTGTATCACAAAGCACAAGCACTGCCAGTGCTCTCTGCTCAGAAAAGATAACGTGGAGATGCAGTTTATAATGACTATATTCACACCCTTTCAAAGGGTTTTCGAAATTATGTTTGCCAACATTTGCAACATGTTAAGTTCTCTCTCTTACAAGATGACACACTGATGTTAAGCATCTCAAAATGTTAAAAATGAAGAAAAGCTTGGGTGAAAATGTCAGCCTTAGGCTCCACTAAATCCCATACCAATCCATAACCTACCCAATGTACAGAGGGAACAACGGGGCAAGTGTCCCCCTGCAACACAGGAAGCCAGTCTCAGTGATAACCACCAGCTGACCCTTTTCTCTCAAGAAAGAGAAGTCTAGATTTATTAAAAAATATTCTTTGGATATTCTAGAACATGTCTGATTAATTTTTTTTTCATTAGTATTTCAGCTTATATTAGAAAGTTTGTGGACCACAGGTATCTGAAAGCCAATATTCCCCATAAGCATTTGCAGTTCAAGCACTTGAGGACAAACACTTTCAAGAAGGAGAACTGGCTCGGCAAAGAAGTTTAATTTTACTATTTGGGCACCCACCTTGCATCTGGACTCAGTGCTGGAGCAGTGCCACAGCTTGTAAAATCTGTGTAGCTTTAATTCACCAAGCTACTACTCCTAGGCAGAAAGAGTATCACTCATCTTCACTTTGATGAATTTCTGTGTTAGCTCATCAAAATTAACTATCAGGGCACCTGGATTCTGCCATAACACGGATGCTAAATAAACCCACCAAATTTTAAGTCCACAATGAGACACCTAGACTGAATGAACTGTGTGAACAATAAACTGGATTTAAGTATGCCAAGCTGTAATAATGTAGTAACATAGTAAATCAGATAACGATGAAGAAAGTCTGAAACTACACAAAGAGAAATGTGAGCTGGATTCTTTCACCCAGCAAGGTTACGCTTTCATCCAGTAAGGCTATCCTACAGCAAGTGATCAGAGGAAAATGCCCTAAATCAGTAGAAGAAATATAATGGAGGAGCTTCACTTCGGCCTGTATTAGATGCCCAGTTCCTTTGGCACAAAGAGAGAGATGATCCAAGCAGCAGGATTTCGGAAAAGTGGGTGCTGTGAAAGAGCCTTTTCTCAAGCTGTAGCCAGTTCCACTGAAATAAAAATGTACAGACCAGGTTCCCTGAAGCACTCCCTTGCAACAGCCTAGCTGACTACCACTTGCAAATGCCTTCAGGTTCATGGGTTTCCTTCTTTGTGCCGTCCCCAAATGCACACAGCCCCAAGGATGATGCCAACCACAAGTTACTGGCACCCTTTCAGATGACACCCAACCCCACCATTAACTGAAAAACAGTCAACCTTACAGCTAACGATTTGCATCCTACTATTTTCTTTATGGTTAAATAGGCGTTTCCTGAAAACAGATCTCTGCATTATCTGTACTGAAGATCATATGTAAACTCTTGAAGAATATTCAGGAAATATAACACAGCTCATGCTAGTCTGACCTTACTCATTAATAAATATGTAGAGCATGTGTTCATACATAACTCTGGGATTGTACTTGTACAACCAAATTAACCTTTGGACTGCTGGTGTAATTTACTGCATCTAGTTTTCAATTGCATATACAGTGCTGCTAATAGTACAGAAATACTATCCTGTAGCAATCATAAGACTGAAAACAAAGCTGATAACGGAGCTGAATGTTTCGCTTCCACTACAGAAATATAATTAACTATCATTGTATACCCATAATCGGTTGTGTCTGCATCAGAGAAAAATGCTCTTATTTGCAGCCTTTGCTGAAACTCAGCCTAGAAATATTTGAATGGGGGTGGAAGGGACGAAGCAGCAAAGGCAAGGGAGGAAGAGACCAGTCAGTAACTTTCCCCAGACACTGATTTAATCTAAAAGGGTAGTAGCTTTTTTTCAGTAGCTGGGCCACAGCATTGTTCCTGCGCTGCCCGCGTTAGTTCCACCCCATTGCTAATTACTGCTTGAATGCGACGTGCTGCGCAGAGGCCAAAGAGGTCAGTCTCCGAAGCCTCCCCCAACAGACACCATCTTGCTGAGCAAGTGGGAGAGCCGCTCTTCCCACACCTCCGATGAGGGATGATGGAGTACGCTTGTCAGGCCAGGCAGGAGCGGCCCGCCTCCATCCAACCCACACCCATCACGACGGGGCTCGGCCAGAGCCTTGCCTACCATACGCGAGCACCAACAGCACGTCTAATATGAGGAGACACCAGTAGCTGTTCCCAGCTCGCCTGTTTGCTTTGAGCAGCCATCTACGCTAACGGTGCCTAGACGTTAAACCAACAAGCGGGATCTGTGCTGACCTCAGGTTTCCCCAAATCCACAGGGCAACAGATGTTGCACAGACTTTCAGCAGGCCCAGCAGACGAGTGTGACAAACCTTGCGTGGCACTGTTTCCATTTTTCTGGTGGGTTCTCATGATGTGTGAACAACCACCTCTCTCCGCGTGAAGCCCCATTCTCCCCTGAGACCAGTGAGTCTCAATTCCAACCTCAAAAAAAAGCAAAATGCCTCTTTGTTGATGAAAAAATGACAGAGGTAATGGAACAACAACTGTGAATGCTTTTCTTCTCAGCTTTCACAAATGCTGAGCTGATCATCCATTGACACATGCTGTATTGGCTGACGGAAAAGAAAATCTTCCATTTTACAAAATAAACCTACTATTTTACAATAGTTAATTCTACATTTAAGAATACCCCACTAGAGGTTACTGTAATTAACTTAGAAGTTACCTTAATATAAACCCTGTGATACTGTTAAAACAAACAATCTTCCATAACCAAGTTCAGCATTTAACATGAAAATATCAGTGCAAGAAGAGAGAAAATTAAACGACCAAACAAACCCACAAGTATTTCCCTTTCAAATCATGTTTTTTACCTTTTTGACATATGTTGGGGAATAGCATAGGAATTTCTTTCCAAAGCAATGCATCACTGCATGAATGTTGTGGTAAGGATGTTGTTTTAATTGCTTGCTATTACATTGGGAACATATGGCAAACTGAGGTGTGCACGCAAATACAATGTTCTCAGCACAAAACTGAGAGGGTGCATCTGCAGTGACTTGTCCTGAGGAGGACTGCTGTACTCTGAAGTTCTCAGGAATTCAAGACTCGGCTGGCAGTTCAATTTGTGCCCAGCACAGCTGCAAAAAAAAAAGGCTGCGTAATTTGTTTCTCTTTTCTTACGGAAAAAACAATAAAAGAATGCTCATTGCATAATATTTTGCTCCTTCTGTAGAAGAAACCTCACACAATAGAGTTTGGTTCCTTCAAAACTGCAGTTTCTTTCCATTTATGTAAATCATCACAGACTTGTATTGCTAAAAGAAAGACCTCATTGCCAAGAGACGCAATGGATAGCCTGCTCTCCTGCAAGGCGTTTTGGCACAAGAGAGACCTAGATAGGAACCAAGTGACACCTCCTGAACAACTGTGCCAAGACAGCAGCTGGAACCCATTACAGAGCAGGACAATCCTGTCCAAACAACCGAATGCCAGGATCTCAGGGTATGAAATAAAGGAGGCTTACAGGACAGTGCCGTATAAAAACACAGATCTTCATGTGAGTTTGGTTTTTTTAGTTTAAAAGAAGTTTTGCTGGCTATTGGAAGCTTTCCTATCATTTAGCTCTTTTGATATTAATGTGAAAGGAGATATTCCTTCAGTAACTTGGCTCTGAACTGTAAATGGTCTTCTGGGGATGAAAAAAAAAAAGAAGAGTAGACTGAAAGTGCTTCACAATAAAATAAGCAAAAAAGATAATTGTTAAGCCTAGAGCTAGTAAAAATCTCCTAACACCAGTCAGGAAACAGAAATCTTACCCCAAGGTAAAATTGTTGTGCATCTCTGTTGTGACATGGCAGGTTTGCAACTGTTTTCAATAACTATAACCTAGATCTCAGCGAGACTAAAGATAAGTAATTCTGCTCTGAGGAACTTTTAAAGATAATCACTTTACAGCAAGGTCTCATTCCAAATATTTAAGAAAGCTGGAAGATGGGAAATGTGTAGATGACCAGCTACTTCTGGAAAGCAATTCAAAACTTATCGAAGGATGGTTTGGAATAGAAAGACTTCTGTAATAAGGAAAGGGCACCAGTTGGCTCAAAATGGAGCAGTCTACCCCTACCTTACAGTTTCAAGAAGCTGGTTTTCTACTGCAAAGTCCTTCCTTGTGGCGGTCCCAAAGAGCTGCTGAGAAATCACTTGATTAGCCCTCACCAGGAGCAGCGGGAGCCTGCGAGGAGGATGAGGAGGATGAGCAGTCGCCCGCAGCTGTAAAGGCCATGCCAGAGGGGCCCCGCGGGAGAGACAGAGCTGTCAGCACCTCCTCACTGGCAGGATGGAATTCAAACCCCTCGTTTCCACCTTAGGTATTCCCCAATATGGAAAACTCAGACTACAAACTAATCCTGATTGCCAATACACCAATCCCTGAAATGTGTTTTGCTCTTTGTTTGCGCTACCGCAATTTCTGTAAGGCGCTCAGCCTAGGAATAGATTGCTATTTAGTAAGAGCATATAGCACAGAATAAACAACTGCAGATAGAAACCTGGGGTTTTGCCAGATACAAACAAATCCCAATGGCAATTTCCTCAAATCACTCACGGAGTCTGTTACATTTTTTCCTCTTACTTTTGATAAACTTTGAATCAAATAGCAAGCCTACCTTCTCAAATGGCCGTATATTTACCAAAGGCAGTGCAAGAGGAAGACTTGGGCTATATTTTTCATTACACAACCGCAAAAGTGACAACCAGCAAAGTCAAACCCCACAAACACCTACATTTAAACTATACAGGTGGTGTGAGCTCTGCAGGGCAACCACCAGCTTAAACATGTATGAATTTTTACAGACTGCAAAAGAAAGCAGCAGAGAAGGAAAGGTGAGAGCGCTGAGGTGGGGAAGGAAGGACAGCCCAGCATGAGAGACAAAACTACCAGAGCGGATATTCTGGCAGTGGGCTAGTTAGAAATATGGCTCTGGCCTTCTAGACACACAGTTTCTAGCAGCAGTAAGATTATGTTGAGCATTTTCTTGCTCTTTTGAACTACTTAAGTGATGGAGGGAGAGGAGGAATCACGGCATCTCGTAGGAGGAAAAGCCCAGCCTGCCCACGGTGGGGAGTGGGGGACACTGCGGCCCTGGCTGTGCCTTTGGGTGGGCTGTGGAGCCCAGATCCTGCCACTCTGGGGTCCTGAACAGACCTCTCCTCCCACGGGGGATGACGATGGGACAACTCTCTAGTTCAAACCTGAATTCAGCTGATGCGAGAGGAGAGAGGTTAAAATATTCACAGAAGAGCTTCTTAATGATTTTCTCCATGGCAGACAAAGCTTGCAGGCATGAGAGGGGTTGCGTGGGACAGGAGAGGCTGACCAGGCAGAGATGCTGAAAACAGCCGTGTCTGGGCCTGATGCCCAAGTGGCCAGAAAAGACTGTGAAATTAGAAAAGGAAAATGATTCAGGGGCCCAGAAAAGACCCACAAATGACATTTGTCCAGCCCCAGGCAGCTGCCAGATTCTCAAGTTTCTAGGTATAAAATCCAATACAAACTCAGGAAAAATAAGCTTGGACTTTCATGAGCTAATGCCTGTGCACAAAACAAGTCTGAGGAACACAATTCAGGACATAGAGGTATTGGGGAATCAAATATAAAGCTCAAGATGAGAAACAGGCAAGGGAGGAAAATGGTATCAACAATTTCTGGCTTAAATCATTCACTGCGTAAGGGCCAAGTCTGGAGCAGCTAAGACATGTGATGACTGCTCACATTCTCCTTGGGGACAAACTTGGCTCTCAGAGAAGTAAGGGGAAAACTACCCCTCACACAGGACGGGATGGAAGCAGGAGCAGGTCCCGACTATCATATTCCACCAGCAATTTATGGTGCTTGACATGGATGCACAACAGTTTTCGCTCTTCAGGTGCTGCTGTTGCCTTTTTCACATGAGGGAACTTTTATGTATGCTTGTGTCCAATCAGCTTAAAGAATTCACTTTATAAGACTGTAATTCCCCAAAATCTTGAGTTTATTTTAAGACCTACACTGTACACATACACACTTTCAGTTTGGTGAGACTGAGAATGACAGTAAGTAACCAACTACTGGCACTGTCTGTTGTAGATTTAAGGTGATAAGGACAAAGGCAGTCAAAGATGCAGCATGGTCCATGCCTTTGGTGGCTCTGCAGTCATGCTGTTTTACTTTGCATGTTTGTAACAAGCCAGGAGTTATATTCCCTAGTGGAGGTGGTGCTCCAACCATAGACCAAAATTAAATTAAAGCAAGAAGAACTGTTTGTTTGTGTCTGGGTCAAGAACTGTTGCAATCAGACCTCACATTTCATGACCATGATCAGAACCAGATCAGTTTACACAGGGGATGTCAAATACACCCAGTAAAATAGTCTGGAGTTTTGTTTCTCCACCCCACCCCCCCTAAACAAAAATATTTTATTTGATTCCACTGAACAGTTTTTGCAGAGTTTCATGGAAAGGATTTTCTAGAAATTTAATCTCTTTTGTAAAACAAACCTGCAGGCTAAATCTGAAAATACTCTCCTCCTTTCTGAAAGCCTTGTATGCAAGCTACACTGACCAAATTTTACTCTGTTCATGCAGATTTCCTATATATATTCTTCAAACATTAAAGAAGTGTATGAAATTTAAAAGAAAAAAATAATGAAATACTGGGAAAGCTGTTAGTGTATCCTATATGCTTTTTGTCTATTTGATTACAATAGTTGGCTCATAAATGATTGCCTCGGGATGCAAAGAAATGGCAGAAGCTTCTGAGTGCTCAATTCTTTTTGCAAATTTGGCCACACAGCTGTAACAATTCCCTCACAAATTACAAAAAGACACTGGGATGACCTTCATCTTCCAGTCCTAACTTTGTACTAAAGCTCCACACTCCCCGTCTGAGACCTAAATATGATTTGTTAATAGACATTTTACAAACTTGACAAAAGAGAACAGATCGGAAGTAGAATCAATTCAGAGTCGTACTTAAGGTTATAAATATATACAGGCTATACTATACAGTTATACTTAAAAGAAATCCAGACATTTCAGGTAACACTTGCACAGTTAAGCATACAAACAACTGTTAAGTCAGTCTTACTCTTATTCTGTGCTCCACTTTTCATTGTACTTAAAGCATTTGCAATCCCAGGTGAATTTAAACCTATTTTTAAGGACTTTTTCCCTCCATTGTAATTTCATGCCATTACCAAAGGGAGTTAAGGCTGCTTCTGTTTAAATGTTCAGATTACTGTCAAGCGTGGGTATAATTCTGAATTTAAGGTTTACTATAGTTTACTATCCTTGATTTGAGGATAACTGCATCATCCCTGCAATTTTTTTATCTGTAAGTCTTTCATTATTTAATATTCTGTAAACATTCCTAATTTTATATAAGATTAGAAATGTCACATACAGTATTTCCATGGTTTGAAGATATGCAGTAATAGCCTTATACATATATTTCTATATGCATATTCACTGCTATATCAAAGCAGATGGTGTGTGTCCCCCAACTAAGAAAAGCGTACAGTTAGCAAACCATCAAGGGACCTCTGGAGCAGTGCAAAACGGCTGAGATCAACGAGCAAATCTGGCCCCTGGTTTGTCAGCTGGAAGTTGATTGCAATAGCTGTGCAAGATTGGCATTTACTGAACGGGAAGACAAAGAGAGCCCCCTTCTCACAATGTCTGGGGGCTTTAGGAGTCTGTGACTGTCTGAGCTCCCCCAGAAATAGTGCCTTAATGAGCAGTGAAGCAAAAGCCAGCGATGCTATGGGGAGCCTTTCAAGCACTGATGGGTAAGCTGGTGTGCAACATATCAGAGCAACAGCGATCAAGCTGCTTAATTAGTGAAAGACAACTCTTGACGTGAATTATTCCAAACTATTCCTGATTTCTCCAAAAACAGCCTTTCTGCAATATTTGGCTTACGTTTAACTACAAGAAACTGAAATGCACATTTTAATTTATGAGCCGATCACAGAATTTGACCAGCACTATCAGAGAAGTAGTTAAAATGAGTGGAATTATGGAGGGGGCACAACATTTACTGCACTTGCAAAATGAAGAGGCTCACCGTAAACACAACACAGAACTTGACTTACCTTCATAGTTATTCACTGTTAATGCATTTTTTTTTTCTCTTAAGGATGTCAGGAAACTGAGTAGTTTGCTTAGTTCAACGGCTCAGAAGGTCATATAGTAGAAGACTGAGACTTGCAGCAGATGATGGAATGCTTAATTTAGCATTACCAACCCACACAGTTCTGCATTGAAGGAAATACATTTTTCTGGGAAAGCCCTCTGTAGGCCTCTGAGGTCTTATCTCTGAGGTATCAAAACTGACTGGTTAATCTATCACAAGAAATAGTTAATGAACAGCTTCAGAAGCAGGGCAAATCTCACCTTAAAGATTTTGAAGCACACAAAAAAAATTTCTTTATCCATAGAGTAGAAGCTGCATGGATCAATTTCACAATGCAAGAGCTTCAGTCAAAACTTAGTTGAAGTTTTTATTGTAAAGATGATGGGTACACTGTTGGGAAATACCCAGGTAGTTACATCTGCACTCCTTAAGTCCGTGCCAGGAGTCTTTGCTAATAACTGTTTTCATCTTCAGTTCACTGTTTTTTTATAATTCCTTTTAGGATTTCAGTCTTCATGACCTACCATAAGTCTGCTTCTGTAGTCTAGTGGCTACCAAAGTTTTTGCTACAAATGCTTTTCCAACTTGCTGCAGTCAGTTAAGGCTGATGATTAGCAGCATATCATACAGTCCAGGAATAAAGAAAGAAATTTTGGTCCCGAGAGATTTGGTTCCCAAGAATTTGCCATCAGCTTCAGTGGATTTGGGATTTCAGTTACTACTTCCAGGCCTTCCAGAAAACCAAACCAAATCAAACCAAGCTCCACAACACACAATCTCATTGTTCTAAACCTTGAAAGGACAGAAATTGTAGTCTAGTAAATATAAAATCTTTTTTGGGGTTACTTAACTGCCTTTCATTAAAAGAAAAAAGTAAATATGGGCTAACCTATTATGACAATTAGGTAAAATAATAATTTTTCATTTCAGAAGGAATAAAGATACTAAGACTTGCTAAGCAAGTTCACAACATGTACAGTGAATTTTCTAGTGTTTCGTAAGACGTTTAACATGTGGTCTTAAAGAAACACATGTACACCAGCTGCGCAGAAACAAAAATAAACTTCAGAGCTCCAAGGACCCATTTCAAGGTATCTTTTAGGTCAATCCTCTGCAAACTAAGAGTCTGAATCTGTACGACTTAGTCAGCTAATCTCCATTATTTCAGCTGATAAGTAACATATCCTGAATAGTCTCCAGTGCAAAGAAACTTGAGTACCTGAGTTGAGGGCAGCAGGGCACTGTGCAGCTGGCCGGGCATTTTTACTTTGGTAAAGCAAAATGCTTGTCCGAAACACTCCCTACTCCTGGAATAGAGAGGAGAGTTGACACTTCATTGCCCCATGCCATCCTCTCTTCCTACATGTCCCACTAAAATTATACCGGGCACAGCCTCAGCAGTGAATCTGGGTAAGCTTCTGGAGCCGCACCATCACTGCTACCCATGCCTGCGTGGCCAGCTATCGCACAGTTTCACAGTATGATCAAAATTACACACTTCTCTGAACAAAGCCCGCTACATGCAGCAGCAGCTCTTAAGCTTACTTTCTAGCATTTAAACATAACTGTCTAACTTACTGCTCTACAAGTAATATGGAGCAGGTCAATGAAACTCAGCATTTCCAGTTCAGGTAAACGGATTAACTTTTCAGCATTCATCCAGCACGGCACTGGAAGGAAGATTACAGCAACTTCGTCCAGCCAACAGCGCTGCCAATTCACTGCTGAATATAAAATCACTTCAAGCTGGGGCTGCAAAATGAAGGGAAGGCCTGCCAGCCGCAGGAAATCTAGGAAAGAGGGAAATGCGTTTTTTACCATTGAGAAGTGAGACTGAGCCAACGCAATGCTGAATTGCCTTGAGAGCGGGGCTGAGTCAGGAGACAGGTCTGGGGTGTGTTAGGGACAGGGACAGGCATCACCACAGCCCCGAGGGAATCCGCAGGTGGATGGGTTCCTACTATTTACAATTGCTGAAGCTCAGCTGAAGTTAACTCTTAGTTAAGGACAAGCCTGCTTTTAAATGAGGAACTCGGAAGACATCTCACCATACCAACAGCTCTCATGCCCATCTGAAAATAAAATTTAACGTAATTACAAATGTTACAAGGAACATAAGTTTAAGCAGCACTAACAGCCAGGTGTGGAGCTGTCTTCACAAACTTCAACATCAGGTGATCTTATCCAAACACGTCACATCTCAACAGGAGATGTGTGACTTCATATCACAGTACCAACCTGTGCAAAGAATTTGTGGGGACTGAGAAGTTCCTTTCAGCCAGCTGTGCCCTTCAGTATCGTTCATACTAGTGTGGTGTGCCTCTCCACAGCTGAGTGGGTCCCGCCAGGGTATATCAGAGCAGTGCCCAGGAAGAACAATGCAAAAGATGTCAAAATTAATCTTTAAAGTTTTTCTGTATGAATACAATCGCTACCTGTAGAGGAGCATTTAATCAGCATCTGATCTTTTGCAATGTTCATAATGTGCGGAAGTTTTCAAAAGCATTTTGTCTTCAT
Organism: Aviceda cuculoides; assembly: GCA_035590195.1. Taxonomy (NCBI): domain Eukaryota; kingdom Metazoa; phylum Chordata; class Aves; order Accipitriformes; family Accipitridae; genus Aviceda; species Aviceda cuculoides. Next base: position 18,099,143 of record JAVJGG010000054.1, on the reverse strand, counting down.
AATTCTCCTCTCGAAACTCCCAATGATTCATATTTAGCACAAATATATTCTCCCTCAGTCAACAAAACAGTGAATCTCAAGGGACAATTTTTTTTAATGCTGTGAAAATAAAAAACACTGAATACTCAATCCTCTGTTAAGATTTAAGATATCTGTGAGCAGGACTATCTATTTTCAGACATGTTTGGTTTAAACTCCTGTGCCTGGCAGGCTTGTAGATTCTGCACTTCCTACTGTAGCTTTAGCAAAATTCTTCTCACCCTGTCAACTGAAAGGTCTGCTTTGTTTCCCTCCATGAGTGTGTGAAATGCCATTAGTTTTATCAACTTTGCAGGACAAAAAGGATGACAAGTGGATTTTCAAAAGTACCTTCTTATATTTTCATACAGGTCTTGCTTGCAAACTGTCTTGTTTTTCTTTTTTTTTTCTTTTTTTTAACTCTAAAACTATATTTAAGCATTTGTTTCCCATATTCTAGATAGGTTTTTTGCACAGCATATATCTTCTATATATTGCTACAAAAATTTTCCTTTATATACTCAGATGCTTAGTAGTTAAAAGGATATAAGATTTACTGTTCAAGCTACAATAAAAAATAGAAAAAGTTTCCTAGAAACCACACAACACAAATGATAATTAAAAGGTTTAATTATTCTCTTGCTACACTATTCTTCAGAAAGTCTTTGTGATTACATATTATCAGTAGTAACAGACATGAACTGCTGCCTAGGTAATTGTAAAAACACTAAGTTGCAGAAAGTTATTTCCTCCAGCAACTGATTTTTAGAAATCATCCTTTTCATTATATATATATATATATATAATTCCTCCTGAGTGCACAACGAGATTTTATCCATTTTATATGCCTGTACTACACCTTTCTGCACTATGAATGACATCTTAATGCCTTCTAGCACTACCATAAACTAGATCAAAATCCAGGCTTTTGCCAAATCGGGCCTATGACTGCACCTGTTAATCAAAAATAAATGTCTAGCTGATTGAAGGTTAATCTACAAACAACCAGAATAGAAATAACCATGGTCAGAGATAAGACAATTTTGGCTGATATGGTGTCTGGAAGAAGGCATGTCGCAGCAAGAGCTAAACAGGTACCAGAGAAGGAGAAACTGGCAATGGGGACAAGAGATGCTGGGAGATGTCATCAGCCAAAGCAAGAATACATAATCAAAGATCCCATGTGAATGGCCAGGAATTCAGAGTAAACCACATATAAATGTATCATGTTCATGCATGTCTCCAAGGGCTGTTTAATGTTTTTGTTCCCTGCATTTCTGCATGTTCTACAAATAAATCACCCTGCATTTAGGAAACATGTCTGGCCTCCCCACTTCTCTAACTCCAAAACATTTCTACTGCCAGTGCTACCATATGATCAAGAAAAGCACCATCTGTCTTTTCCAAATGTGGTCTTATTCATTTACCACTTCCACCTTACAGTTTGCATATGCTGTTTGTCACATATTTGCTTCTTTCCCCCCCAACTTCTCTTCAAAGCACAGAAAAAGAAGAAAAAAAGGCGGCCATAATGAAACACCACATGGTAACCGTGATGTAAGTTTTTTCAGGTTACCAAACAGTGATTAAACTTTCCTTTTTTCCAAATCGCACACCATCATAGTTTCAGATATGCATGCAAATACTTCTCTCTCATATTGCAAGTTTTTGCTAATTAATTTCAGAATTTTCAGAACAGGAACAAACACTTTCGCTGAACTTGGAAGAGCATTTCCAGCATTACCATGCAACATTGACTCTCAGCTGTAGTTTCTTCTGGTGCTCAGATGTTTGAAACTTTTACAGACACAACTGACAGAAGTGCCGTTCTTTCTAAAATTGGGTAGATACCAGAATACACTCTTTCTGTGGTCAGAAAATTGCTGCTGTGTCTGGAAGACGCAAAAAAGAAATAAACCTACAGCTCTTTTTCATCTCTGGAAGATGTATGCCAGAGCAATTTGAAAAATTTCCCTGTTGATTTTTACTTTGTGGTAAAGAAAAGAAGCAGTTGTCCCAGGCAGCAAGTATCCCAGTGCATACATGGCAAAGACAGTGTGGGCAACGGTTATTTTATTTTCTCTTAGTTCAGAGAAGTACACTATGCAGGGACAAAGTTTAAATAAAAAATGGCAACATTTTTCTTATGGATGGAGAAGGAATATTTTCATTACTATATCTGAACAACACAGCTCCATGTATCCAAGACTTGATAGAGAACCATCCACAGAGTGCACACCTCCAAAGAGTTAGGAATTTCAGGAGCACGAGGTGCAAAGGCACGAACGTGACAAGACCTATGATGTAACACAAAAGCAAGGTGTCAGATTTGTAGATCTTCGATGTGTCAAAATTAAAAGAAGCCTGGACATCCAGGACCGCTGTTGAGCAAGCTGGCGTTGTGGCAGATATGTCCATCCTGGCAGGGTGAGCTCTTGAGGGGAATAGGCTCACACACATCATGCTCCCTATCACCTCTGCTGCTGTCTCCAGGACCCCTCTGGTCACACAAGGAAGGTCAATCTCAGGCCACCTCCAGATCCCAGGTGATTTTGTGGCTGCATTTCCACTGTTTTTTAGAAAGATAATCTGGGGCAATTCAGGCTTGTCCGCAAGATGCTACTACATTGCACCCAAGGGCAATACAGACCAAAGCTTCCACTGCTGGCACACCCCACTGCTTGTCTAAAGCCTGTACCTACATGCAAGTTGGCCTTCAAGTTCGTGCAGCTGTTTGCCACCTTAGCCTTACATATAGTGCAAACATATGCAAGGCATTAATGCTTTATGGAATGGACAATACAAAAAGTGAGAGAGAGCATCCCAGGAACAACCAGTCACTGCTCACCAGCTATTTATCAGCATTGTTAAAAATAACCCTATTACCTATCTGCCATGCAAATGGGGCAACACAGTATAATCTTTTAATGCAAAACAAAACTATAAGCTTATTTTCTCATCTTTCATCTTGGTGGTGAAAAGCCTACACAAAGAAAGCTCACCTAAAATACAACATTCAAAATGTTGTATCAGCTTGTATCCTCTATACTCCACGCTTAGCATTTTTATATAGCATATCGCAACAGACTTCTTTATAGAACTACTGCTACTGGCTCCCTGCTACTAGCAAGTTGTTGATTACCTGTGGTTATGAGCATGCTTTCCTGCAAAGCACAGATCTGCCAATACTCCCAGATCCACAAGTCTGCATTCCTGGCAAACATCTGTAATTCTTTTGCATCTCAGGCTGACTCGCTGCAATTGATGTCAAGCCCATGTAGGAAGGTGCACAGACACCTTGTCTGCCCAATGTCAGCCGCACGATATCCCAGCAAGACAGTACAGGCCATGATGCAAAGGACTTGGCCAGGCAGACCTGGCTATTGCTGAGGCTGGCTCAGCCACCAGGCAGGTTAAGTAGCTGAACTTGTGGAAGGGGTTTGTGCGATCTAAAGCTCTGCCCTGTACTCTCCCCTCTTGTCTCAGAAACCTGCGACGCTCCATGTAGACACAGGCAGCCTTTACCACCAGCAGTCGGGATGCTAAGCTATCTTGTAATCAAATGTGCATTTGGGGTTGCGCTAAAAATACATACAAACTTGCCCTTAGAGACTTTGTACTAGTGTTTTCCACAGATCGTGCAACATATAAAAATGAATTTTCAGGTTTAAGTTGCCAATTTTTAATTAGCTAAGTCACCTTTAGCTCCTGTACTATGATCAATAAATTCCTGAAATGTACAGCTGATTTTTTTTTTTATACAGGTGATAGAAAAAGTCACTAAAGACAGGGCAGGCTTTTTGAGATTAAATTTTTATAAACATCAGGGAACTGACAGAGATTGTAGAAGGGTATTACATTAACAAAAATCTTGGAATTACTGAGTTCACCTGTTTCAGGAAGGGAAGATGAAGAACAAGAAGACAGAAAGGAACAATATTTAAGAAAACAGACTGAAAAAGCTAAGCAACTTTGTATACAAGACTACACCCAAATAAAAACTACAAGGTAAAAAGACCTCAGGCAAGTTACTGTTTCCAGAAAGACACAAAACAGGACACAAGCATAAACTTCCCCTACCAAGCAGAAAACCTAGAAGAACAGAAGGAGATCTACTTGGCTAAATCATGAGGTCTTCACTGACTCCAGAAGCAAGAAGTCATGGGAAGTGCAACTCATCTCAGACCACTACAGATGAAATACAGGCACACGGGCAAAATCAGAACGCACAAAGGTGCTTTTGATGTCCCCTGAGAGGGGTGACAAGAAAACACTTGAATGAGGGAAAAGGGAAAGAGAAAAGGAAGGAAGGAATCACAGGGAGATGACAACAAAAATTAAAAATACCATTATAAAATGCAAGGTAAATCTAGCCACAGTTATTACTGAGAAGGTTAATGGGTTTGATGTCTTTTTGCTGCAGCCTTTGCTAGAAAGATAACATAATCAGATGGTTAAAATGATCATGGATAGACTAGAGGAAAACCAGACTAGATAAGTTGAGATGTTTTCATGTCAGCTGGGCCAGATTAATTGCACCTGAGAGAATTTAGAGAAGTCAGTGAACTAATCTCAGACCCATTACAGGCTTTCTTTGAGGAGGAACAGGCAACGGCTGAAGTTTTAAAAGGCCAGAAGGAGGCAAGTATAGCGCCTGTCTTCAGGAAGGGGAGTGCAGGAACAGGCCAAACTTACAAACAGTGCTGTACCACCGCAGGAGAAGCAGGCCCCACAATGGGAATTACAGACAGAAGCATCATGTGGGAGAAACACGAAATAATCCAGTCTTCTGCTCTGCAGGGATGACTCCGTTGCAGTATTGCTCCTCATTGTGACCACTTGAGGAAACACATGGAAAACTTGGAGACAGCCCAGAGCAAAGCACCCGAAATCATTGCAGTGCTAGCAAAACCAAGAATAAGAGCCTTTGGTTTGTTTAGTCTGGGGCAGAGAAGACAGGAAGGAACAAGAGAGCATTTTTCAAATATTCTCCTTAGTCACCCTTTACCTAACAGACTTTATTCTACGGCCACTGAGGCTGGGGTTAAGTTGCAGGAAGTTTTAAGATATTGGATGTTAGGAGAAACTTTTGAATTAAGGGGAGTTAAGTGCTTGATTCTCTAGCAGAGTTTTGGAAGTTCTAGGGGAGTTCATGGGCAGTTTTTAAGAACTGGGCAGGGGAAGAGTTTAGGTAGAACTGATCCTGCCCAAGGTTGGTGGATACACTGAGGGATGTTTCAGGGTCCTGTCAGACTCCTTCTCTGGTAATGCAGAAGACCTGGGACTTGGGGGCATGGTTCTGTCTCCCTCTGGACACATACATACATATAAATAAATGCCTTACCCAATAAACTCTTTAACAGATGTATAAGTATGCAAACATGGCTCTCTTCTATGCCTCCTTAATTCAGTTTATAAACCTTAACTATGTCAAACAGAGGAGAACAAGGAACTTGGGCCATTCCTTTATGTTATCGGTGGGAAAGGACATCAGATTGCAGCTAGGATTTCTCCCAGTGATGACCAACCTGCCCTAAATGGAAAAGGAACATGATATGCCAGACACGGCGATGTCTAATAGTTCCAGATGTGCTCCCAGTGAACTTGGCAGTAAAAATCTGGTAAAAATTTGTCGATGCTGTAATCTAGCTAGGGGATTTGTCATAATGAGGAATAACTTTTACAGAATGTTCTTGGTCCAACCTGACACGTTGATAAGTACAGGGTACAGCAAGAATGCTTGTCCTGCCTGTTTCAAGTTTGGCTGCACACAATGAGGACCCACTTCAGTTTGGAAAATCATTTAAAGGACTCAATTAAACTTTTGCTTCATATACTAAGAGAATAGAGTAGGAAATATGATTGTATAAGATGGTTCTGGAATGGAAGAAAACAATCATTGCTCAAGAAATCAGGAGTAAGGAAACCATTTCTAACCCAGGCTTTTGTGACCATTGTCTTTGTTATCCTGAATGTGTCACAGTCTCTGTCTTCACATTCACAGGTATATGATGGGGATGAAAGCACCCACCAATCTTTGTACAGAATTTTAAGATGCAAGGTTGGAAAGTAGAGTCAAAGTCCTGCATCTAGAAATCACGAATGCTTTTATCTAAAGGAATTACTGATTATCTGAATAGGGCAGCATCTTAAATAAAGGCATGAAGGAGAGGAAGAGATCTACCTCCCCACAGTGGCATCGTGTAAAGGGCTAATGTGGCACAAAGGAATCTGACAAAGATTTCTCACATTTTCAAGGAAGACTTGCTGGTACAAAACTATGGCAGATTACCGCAAGACAGCCCTCCAAAGAACCTCTTCGCAATTGCTGGTATATAGAAAATGGTGGCAGAAGAAGCTGACATAGAAATGCTAAACAAATTTATGCCCCCTTTAGCAGCTTCTGGGTGCTGCATTAAATTAGGCATGCCCAAGCTTGTTTCTCTTATGCCAGAAGACCCTCCCATCTCCAGAGCAGTCCACCAACTAGGAAGGCAAAAGATGATGCAAAGTCACTTAAATTCAGCTGGGTCATTCCTCATCATGTATTGCCTTCGTCTCTACTTCTTAAGACCTACAGCCCAAAATTGCATCCAGTGTATTTCCATTCTCCATTTTGGGAATTTTGTGATAAAGACTTTTTTTCTTGTTGTATTAAGAGCTTTGGTCACAGAAAGAAAAAAAAAACAGGAAGACACTGACTTTCATACATATATATGTACACAAGGTAGAAGCACAAAATTATGGACAAGAAGGACGGAAAATTCCTATGAAGTTGCTAGTCTTTCCTTTTTGCCAATAAATATAACAACAGGGAGCAGGACAAACAAAAGGATGCATCTGACACAGGTGGGATATCTGAAACCCTTCATCTCAAGTCAGAGGTAGCCATCTCTGCCTTCTAGGGAAACTCTTATAGTAGAGGGGAAAGAGTTTTGGTTTTCTCATTAGGAGGGGGAGATGATTCTCAGGAGAATCCTCAGTCTCATTAATTCTTTAAAAAACAACAAAAATTGAGCCCTTAAACTGAGACAAGAAGGAGCTGAATGTGTTTTTTAGCTCATGGTAGATGGCAGCATTCTCTAAGGATGGTGACCATACACAGACCCACTGAGGTAACCAAAATTATGGGACAAATTCTCAGCTGGATTAAGACAACACAGATGCTTGGTAATTATATGGAGCTACACCAGTTTAGTCCCGTTGAGAAATTGCCAGTTGTTCCAGACTGACATATCCATTCACCTGAGAGGTTAACAGCATCAAGACATTGAGATACCGTGCTGACAGCTCCAAAGGCAAAGGTAAATTGTGCTCTTTACTTGAAAGCTCATCATCATTACTTACTACTTACACAGCATCAATAGTGTGTACTTCGGGACTTAAAAACTGTCTAGAAGTCAAGCCTCAAGATCAGAAACTACCTATTGCTGCTGTCATTCTAAGTGGGTGAGCAAAGCTATAGCTTCTCTCTTTTCAGTTTAGTTATATCTGTAAACATAGACCATAGAGTAGCATAAGACCATTTCTAATGGTAGGAGCTGTGCCCCAGCTTTCTACGTAATGAAGTGAAAACAATACAGAAATGATTTTGGAAATCAAACCTGAAGGGAAAACAAACATTTTCAGTACCTATAAATCTTAAACTAGGGCCAGGCTGGAAGTTTGAGAAAGCAAGCACCTAAGAGACAATAAAGTCTGCATGGACTAACTAACCGAGCTACTTGGAGCACAGCTGCCAACTCTACTGTAAGACTTTTCAGGTGATACAAATTGCCAGAGCCATTGAGGAGGCATAAAGCAACATATTGAAGATCTAACAGAAAAAGCTGAAACCAATAGGATGTTCAAACTATAAAGCACACAGCTCCTTTGAACTGCTCTGACCTGGCTCAGCTGACCTTGAAGGGCAGAGGATTTTAAATTGCACAAGTGGGACATGGAGAGGGATGGATTCTCGATTCACTCTGGACCAATTACAAAAGCATTTTTTCTTCCTCCCACCTCTTTCTTCTAGCTATTTTCAGAACAAAATGCCTTTTTCATATTCTTGCCAAACAGTGACGAATAACATGCCAAAGCCAGTAATTAGCACATACAAGCAAAATCCCAGAAAAAATGCATCCTTTTTATGGGTGGGCCTGACTGAACAGGTGCTGTTCCCCATGTAGTTAATCAGATACAGAAAATAGTGCTGGTATACACTATTTCAGTGGATGTTAGTATTCCAATGCTAAAAACAACACTGTGGATTGGGTATACGCAGTTTTCCATGTTTCAAACTACACAAGACCTTCCAGGCAACTAAGCCTCTCCAGGGCAGAGGAATATCTGCAACCTAACATCTGCCAACAAACAAGAAGGTGCTTTCTACCATAATTATCAGTTGTTAACCTCATTGCCCGCACTGCCTTTTTCAACAATTCAGACTGAAATATCTGCACATTTTAATACGCTTATTTTTTCTTTTTGTTAGCACAACATACTTTCTGATACGTGATATTGGTTTTAGTCTCGACTTTTTTCAACATACACTTTAAAGGTGGGAGGAATGACTAACTTGAATTTTGTAAGCTTTTGGTGCCCAGCATGTAGCGTTTTAATACAGTCTGGATGTCCACCACTTGGCCATAAAAAAATACCTTTGGAGGTGTTGGATTTTCACACAGTTTGCAAACTTTACTAGCTCAAGACACAGAAGCTGTAGACCCTTTTCCCCTTTCTACAAATTATCAAAACAGTACTTGTAACATCACAACATCGCTGCTGTGACTGCAAGAAAATGCACATTGGCATTTCGTGGGAAAAAGCTGCTTAGCTTTCAAGAAAGAGGATTTAAATAAGCCCTATGAAAAGTTGTATTTTCGTACATGAATGAATTAATTTATTCCCAGTTTTAGCAATTCACAGGTGAGGAAGATGAGTGAGAGTAAAGGGCTTTAAGGCTGACAAAATAAAGATGACATAACAGATACTGAATTAATGAACATTTGCAGTAGTTCTCAGCAAGGGGAGATACAAATGTTGGAACATTAGGTGACTTAAGAAAGTAATGACATCCAGCTCTGGTAATGCGGTGATACTTACAGATGTCTCAAATACCAGACTTGTACAGAATAAAGTTTTGAAGGGGCTCTGAATGCAGAGAAGGAGAAAGCTGTAGAAACAAAGGAGATGAGCTCATGGTCTGAGGGAGTGAGAGACAGCAAGAGAACTTTCACAATGACATCACTGATACAAAAAATAGGCCATATTAGCATAAGAAGCCATCTTCAACTTGATGAAATATGGAGAAAGGCATTCTTAATATTTTAGGTAAAATCACTTCCCTTCATTATCAAAACATCAGTTTTAATAGTTGCTATATTATAGTGACCTTCTCATTAAGCCACAGTACCTACCCATCTCCTGTAAAAAAATCTGTTCTTCCATCTATTTCAAATATCCTTTAGCCTTGCCAATTATAAATCACAGAATATCCATCTCCATTACACTGCTATTGTCATTACGAGATCCACCACTAGTTCAGCAAATCTTTTACAGCTCCGATTGCTGGAGAACAGGACGGTGTATCAGGGAAAGATCACTGGCAGGAGCAGATCTTTCATTTCCTTGTAGTGGCTACTACCCAGACACAGGCACCAGGCTAAACCACGCTTTGGTCCAGTATGCTCTTCTTATTTCCTTGGGGTTCTGAATAATTTCCATTAAAAATAAAACAAAGCCATAAAACCACCTTCCTTTCATTCCTGTTCAGCTTTGGCATTTCCAAAGCAAAAGCATACTCGCAACACTTCTTACAGTATTCTCTTTAAGTGTATATTTTACAAAAATAGTTTTAAACTACAGAAAATTCTACAAATATGTAAAAGTGCTGAGTTCAGATGTTCATAAAACCTGACTCACTAAATTCCTGAATAAGAACAACAGATGTTTTCCATTTGCTTCTGTGCTACTGTATTTATTTAGCTACCCTTCCTTGTAAGAGCAAAATTCAAAAGGAAAAGGGAATGCATGGCAAAACCAGGCAGCAAGTCATGAGAACTGGATTTTTATCAGAAAATGTCTCCTTTACTTGAGTAGCTTTAATACCACCATTTTTTAATGAAAGAAAACCCCAAACACATCAAAGTACTGAAAGTAACTGACCTTTTTGAAGTTCTTTAAGCGCAAACATTAAAATAATGGAGTAAAACCAACCCTTTTCTTTATAAAGCAAAAACAAGACTATGAGTTGGGTTTGACACATTATCTGTGTGTTTTTAGCTTACAGCAAGGTTAACATCAAATGAAATGAAATGGTGAATCCTGGGGGGGGGGCAGGAAGGAATCACGTAAAGGAATCTGGCCTAGCTATCTGTGGTTAAAGCAATTTAATTACTTAAGGGTGTTGTGTAGTCAGTCAGTCTCTACAGCATGGACTAGCAATCAATTATTTCCCTTTGTGGCATTTTTATCATGCATTTTTGTATTTTGGTTTAAAAAGAAAACATAGTTATTGCAGTAACATTTTTCAAGTGATATATTAAGCATTTTTGACATGCTCAGAAAAGCATGAACATAAATAAGTTTGCTGTTGCCATAAATTTAAAGAAAAAGTAAGTGAAATTTGATAGCATGATAGAATTTTGGTTCTACAAATAAGTGTGTTTCAACGATATATTTTGATTAATTAAGAATATGCCCCACTTAAAGCTCTGGCCTCATATGCAAAATATGTGTAAAGGCTTCTTACATACACACTCTTCCGAAGGTCTAGAAACAAAGCCTTCCTTGCCTCCCTTCATCCCCATCTCAGCCTCTCCCACCGCATCCTCTCCTCCACTTAACTCTCTGCCATTGCCAAGGTCTGGAGAAAGCATGGGAAAGGGGATGCTTTGTGTGGAGCGGCTGGGAGGTCACCCAGCGCGTAATTGCTCCCGAGCGGTGTGCTCTGCTCTCAGGCTCCTTGTCTTCAGCCAACAGGGTGGTCGATTTGAGCACCCCGTCCCACTCGAGCTGATGAGACAGGCAGCCAATACTCTTATCAGCATGAGCCAACTGTTCAAAAATAACAGCTTAAACTTTAGCAAACTGCAGTCAGTAGAAATGAAAGCTGTAAAGCAACGATACAATAACCATGAATATCTCTTAGCAAAGACACGTTTTGCAACAACTACAGTTAGTGAATTATGTGAAGATGCATAAGAGCATGGTGTGTACTATCAGCCACGTGCTATCACAGTGACTGCCTCTCAAGTACCACCTTTTTACAAGTCAAGTCTGTTGTTTCTTTGATTCAGTTTTTTCTCAGGTGAAGCAGCACCCGGCACAACGATTAACTTCAGAACACAACCAGCATTGATAATGACGATACGCATCTGCTTTGGATGTGCAAAAATGAGAAGAGCTATGTTGCTGAGTACATGCTGAGTTTTTTGATGACGCTTTCATTTTACAACAGTTATGTTATGTATCACGGGATTCATGGTACTTAACACGGAGTTTGAGAGAAACATCACAAAAAGTTAAACTCTCATTCTGCTGTAGGAAACATTTAAGATTAACTTCATGTGGATTTATGAGTTTATGAAGAGTTGAACTGCACAGAATTACCCAAAGCTTTGCTTAGAATATTGTGCATGTTTTACTTTTAGCTTAATTTATTTATAATCTCTAAAATGAGGTTGTACAGACAAAAGAATAGTCACTTTTTTATCCATAACAGCAACATCAAATAGAATGAAAGAATGGGAGATATTAGGAATTTAAAAACTCCTAAAATATCCAAGGAGGATGAAAATTTGAGCTGAAACCCGACGTTATATATTAGTACATAAAGCATCAGCCTGAAATCTGCCATTAGGAAGAGGTATTCACCTTATCAAAGTTAATGGCTGATTAACATTATAGCACTAGCTGTCAGAAACTGAAGGTGTTTTAAGTCAAATTTTGTATCACTTCCATCTTCTTTTCATGGCATGGGAACTTCTAAGGGCTGAACACTGAACTTCTATGTTCATCTTTATGCAAGATACTATCACTGGCAAAGCTGGAGCAAAAAGAAAACTCCTCTTATAACCTCAATTTAACTTCAGACGGATGTGCATGGTACAAAGCCAGTAAAGTGATAAATAGTTTCTGGCAGCTCACCCTTCCTACCTTGAGTAGTGTTACAGTTTATCACTGGGGCTGGCCATTCAGCACAGGAAACAGGGGAAGCAGTGTTGTGTTGTCTCAGCCTATATTCACAGATACTTCATAGAAATCCTTGGCAAATAGTCAGTAAGTACTAAAAAGCATAAAAAGTGGCTTTATTTTGCGAACAGATATATCTCAAAAGGATCCGCTAGGAAGCCCAAGAGAGGGGAAGCCTAGGCTGGGGTTAAAATAGCTGGTTTATTCACTTCTTCACAGAGCACAATAGTTTTACTGATTCATTCCACAAGTCATTTGCTAATTTTGCACCTTGGAAATGAGTATGGACACACATACAAATCAACATTTGCAGCAAAGGCATGTGAAATAGCTATTTCTCACAGCAAATCCCAATGAAAACATTTTAATGATCTTCTTACTATTTGCAACAGCTTCTTTGACAATATTGTAACTTAAGAGCCCAATTCTGCCACCATTACTGCCAATAACTCGCAGCAGCAAGCTACTTCAGTTGACGATTTGCAAGAATATGACTGAACTCTTGTTGCAGAAGAGGACCTTCAGTGAACTGCAAAGTCGTCGCTCCCCCCAAAAAACAAAAAAAGAGGGATTAATAAAAATACTCTCTTTTTCTCTCCAATGCTAGCCCTTAGCAAAATAACAAGATTCAGAAAATGGCCTAGCAAATTACTTGCCAAGTGAAGTATGGCTGATGATGCTTTCCCCAGATCTCAGGCTATTCCTCTTTTACCACAGATTTTTTGATGGCAACACTAGTTAGAGAAGTTTAAAAAAAAATAAAAAATATTGAAATTAATGCCATAGGCTAAATGATCCCTGCTGTAAAGCCACTCAAATCAGTTAAATTGCTCCAGGAATTAATTGGCATCCATGTGTTTAACATTTGTTATTTGAACAAAGAATAAAAAAGGTGCCAAATTTCTTGACACTTTATTTCTAATTAAACCAACCATAGTGTGAGCTTTTACATCTGCAGGATTCCTCATGGAAAGAACAGATCATGTACAGCATAATGAGTATCAAATGCAGTAAAAATGCACAATAACCTTTGTAGTGCAGAACCTAGGAACTGGCTGCTCATTTGCAAAATATCTGACCCTTCCTAAAAACAAGACTTGTCTTCTGCACTGAAAATTACAATTAAGTGAAGGAAAAGTAAATAAATTTACTGACAAAATAAATTCCTTTTGTTACTGACAAAAATAAATTTCTAATGGGGACAGAAAAATGCAGCTCAATTACGTGACCATAAACACTGTTCAATAATGAGTGGCACAACACAGAGTAAAGTCACTGCTGCACGGGTCTGCTATTTGAAGAAGGCTCACCATTAGATTGGACCTAATGCTCAGAGGCCCCAAAGGGGCTGTTTTTAAGCAGACAGTAAGGAACACTGTGATAGGAAAAGTGCAGGGAAGGCATGATCCAGCATGGGTCTGTGCTTGTACCTGGACTTCACGGTCCATTCCGCGCTCTATCCTAGGAGGATCCCTCTATGCCACCTTCTGACAAAGAGACAAAGCCCTACATAGGTTCAGTGCTGTTAGAACCACTATTACTGTCACCAGCAAAACTCTAGGAGGTCCCAAAGCCTTGTTCTGGTTCCTCCTAATCAGGCTGGGTCAAGCTGTAGACCATGCGTACTATTTCAGCTCCTTCCTCATCATCTACAATCCCTATTCAAGGTGATAGCCTCAGGTCCCAAAGCCTGAAAAATGGCTTCGTTCCTTTCCAACCTATCACCTTTGCCAAAGCCCTCTACAGTGTGAAGTGCCTGTGATGGATGCCTTTCCTAGGTCAGCAGAAATACAGTTCACTGAAGGTTGAAGTGCTAGCTCTCCAAAATCACCCACATTAATAATGTCCTGTTTCACAAAACCATTGAATGGTTTGGGTTGGAAGGGACTGTCAAAGATCATCTAAGGTCCAACCCCTCTGCCATGGGCAGGGACATCTTCAACTAGAGCAGGTTGCTCAAAGCCCCAGCCAACCTGACCTTGAACACTTCCAGTGATGAGGCATCCACAACTTCATCACTAGTTCTAGACAGAACCTTGCTCATTTTAGACCTCACTGAGAGCACTTTTGGAGGAAGTTCTACCTTTGATAGGATGGAAACAAAAGTTTTGTAGCAGGCTTTTTTTTGCCTTTCTATGCAGGGAAACTGCAAAACTGCCTGGGGACGGTAATGTTAGACGTTCTTGGAGAACAGATTAATGGCCAGCACGCAGGTGAGACTGTCAGGCATGTGATGAATGACTGCGTCGCATGACTACAACTCATCATGAGACTCCCGGCGCTCTAGAATATCCAAGGTACAGGACTATAACAGATACATTATTTTACACAGAATGGCAGATTATACATAACCTGCACTTACACTAGATAAAATATGATAAATAAAGTAGGAGATCACTGTACTCCTTTTTCTCATTCAGTAACAGACTAAATGTGAGCCTATACACAGAATCAGTTAACTGCTTTAAAACTGCTCTTGCCATCATAATAGAGAGTATTTTTAAAGTCAAAGGGGTAGACCACAATGAAATTCTACGCCTGATAAATAAAGGATTTCATACACAATCTATTTTTCTTTTGAGACTGGAAATGTCATTATCAGCACGATCTGAAGTATGCGTGTCTCTGTGTGTACAGATGCACACATACGGACACATTTCAATGCTTAGAATAATGTAACTGATCACTTTCCAGACAGGAACATGTGGCTCCCTTTCTTGCTGTGTGTCACGCAGCCAAGCAATGAATCTAGACAGGCTTCCTACTAGGAGGTTTGGGTTTGTTATTTTTTTAGAAGTGCCTATGTTTAGAGAATATTTTTGCAATAGAAAAATGCTTGTAACTAACTGGAGAGTCATGATGCTTTTTGAAGACAACATTAAATTACTCATTGCTATTCAAGTCAGGTAGTGGAGCATTTGAGCAGGAAGGCACATGAATTTCTAGTTGTTGACTGTACATAGCATGTATACTATACAGTTACGGAAAGAAGTCTTCCTTCTGGTAATCTTCTAACACGCTATAATTCATATACTTGAGAATGATGACAAGATTTGGGACGCCACCAAACAACAGACAAAAAAATGCACCCAACCTGACTTGGCTATGAGATTATCCACGCTAATTTCAGCTGATTTTTTTTCTACATTCCAGCTTTCAACAGATGCTAGCATAACAAAAGCACAGCACCATCCCAATCATTTTTTATTAGTCTAAAAGATATCATTTGTCCTTGCTGATGCACATTTTTAAAGAGAACAGGGAATGTTTTCATTGGCCTGGGGACTAGAACTTTTACTAAATAGGCAGACGTGGAAACTATTTCACAAACACATGAAGCATCCCGGCTCCTGTAGGATGAAGTGAGTGGATGGAGAAGTACACTGAAACACTGCACATGGCAGGTGAAACCCTAGCTCTGTATCAATGAGAGTTCTACCATTGGCTTCAGGGCTGGGACATCACACTGCTCCCTCCTCCCCACACTGTTCTTTTGAAAATAAGGTGTTCTGATGCTCTCCAGTCTTTATTAGTGAAGTTAGTAATTAGGGTCTTCTGCTGTTCAACGTACATTCCCCTTTTCTCCTAATATTTTAGCAATTTGTTTCAGTAACGCCTCTGTATCTGACATTTATTAGAGCACAAATCTACGTTAGGTACTTGCTAGCTCATCAGGTCCAGCAGCAGACTACTTGAGTCAGCTTGACAAACGGCCAGAGTTCAGAGTCTTTCCATAAATAATGACTACGTCTTGTCAGTTGTTTTGGCCTCCGCCGTACAGCAACGCGTTTCCAGAGCAGATGGAGCCGCTCTGGGCTGCCATCCCCTGTCTTCGGAACTTCCTGTTCTGTGCATGGTTCTCATCAGTGCCCCTTCTGCAGAGAACACCTACTTCACAAAGCTGAAATATGTCTTTTTTTAAAGCAGAGAGAAAACAGATGAATATTTTCTCTGGTTCTAGAATTGAAAAAAGATTAAATACCTGCATTTGAATGAAAATTTTAACCACACTGAAAGCTATGCATCGTTTCAGTTCAAAAAAACCCTTAATCTGAGCTTCAAATGGGCTTAAATTCTATTACAGATTATTCAGAAACTTCATCTCTTTCATGTAAAAATGCTTTTATGATCTTTAATTCTTGCTCACATAAATGTTATTGCAGCCACTCTCATTATTAACTTCTGCATTCATAAAAATATTTATTAGTTTCTTCTGTCTTATAATTTTGAGGGCTGATTTGCACAGCGGTGTCTAAAGTGACCTTGAAAGTTAAAAAATGCACCAATTCTCTGCAAAACCACCTCCCCTGCTGTCCCAGTACATTATGTGCATCGTGCAATTCCCATACACAGCTGCTCGCAATTCTAACGGCTACTTTTCAGATGCTGCTTTGCAAAGTCTCTTTATTTCAGTGCTCTTAGAAGTTAAATATGTGGAGAATCAATTTAAAAATACTGTAGATTTGTGGAATTATCCATTAAATGGAAGTTTTAAAGACGTTTATATTTACAACAGCTATGCTTCCTTACAGAATTTTAAAGACAGATGTGCAGCCAAGCCTAGCTATGACCCTAGACAAAATTAGTTTGAGGAAAAAAATGCCAAAGAATTACTTCCTAAATCTTTCAGTCTTGGGGTTCCCAGCTTTCATTGCTTTGCTGTGCAGAAGGGAGTCACTCCCTTTTCTTACTCCAACATGTAACAAAACCACTTTGTGTGGCACAGGATCATCGCACTGGATGGATGGTTCAAGCAGACCTGGCCAGATGATGTTGCACAGTCATGGCATGTAATCCAGGCACGTGCACACATGGCTCCCATATTTCAGTAAAAAATCTCAGCTACGCACCAGTTTATACAGCAACATGTGCTGTGCAGCCCATTCATGGAGAATTCAGTGTGTTGGGGATGGGCCAGGCCTATTCTGCATGCACAACATAAATGTACTGCACAGTTACAGCTGCACAACTACTGCTTCGGTGGGAAAAAGAGGATGGCACCAGGGAGTGCTGAAACTCCCTCCCGTTGCCCCAGCTTGTTCTTTTGGTCTACACCACACTGTACGTGCCAAGTCTTCAATTTGTTAAGTCATTAAGAAGGGAGGTCCCACTTACACAGATCTTGACAGTCAGGCAGACTCCAAGCATCCATTCTTACAGGGAGGCTGAGCCATACCATCCTTGCCGGAGCCAAAGCTATGAAGATGGAAGTGGATAGAGCATGCTTGGCAGACTTTGCAACTATTCTGCAGACTAATTAATTTGGTTCATCTCACTTTACAACCACTCTGAACAACATCTTTTGGAGTGCATTATAATGAGGGCTTCTAGCTATTGCTGAAGTACCATCAATCACTGGTTTAATCTACGTATTCCCAACATGTAATGATGTTGTAAAGGCTGAAAAGAATCAATTTGCCTTTTTGTTTGAAAGCAAGACATAAACAGGAGAATCTATATGCACTGGTGGGGAATGTGCTCATATTAAAGTGGATCCTGCTCTGACTACCTTAAAAATGTAAAGTTTTTTACTGCATTTGTAATGAAGACTTGAAAAATACAAGAATTTTGTTAGCAATACAAAATAGGAGCCCCTTCTCGCCTTCATTCAAAATGGTTTCTCAAAGATAATCTTTGACAGTAATTTTTGGTAGACATCGAATAATAAAAGCTTGAATTGTTCCAATGCATTACTTTAATAAAATCATAAATAGTTGAGGAGAGGAGAGTGGAGCAGGGCTTCATAAGGGAAATCCTCTCATCACCAGAGTGTTTCACATTTGCTAAAAGTAACTGCTTTTTTCCTGCAGGAGAGAGGGGTGGGTGTTCAGCAAAGCTGGAAGCACTGCTATTCAGTTTAAACTAAAAGAGGGTAGATTTAAACTGAACATAAGGGAGAATTTTTTTTACAATGAGAGTGGTGAGAGACGGGAACAGGTAGCCCAGAGAAGTTGCAGATGCCCCATCACTGGAAGTGTTCAAGGTCAGGTTGAATGGGGCTTTGAGCAACCTGATCTAGTGAAAGATGTCTAGATGGACTAGATGATCTTTGAAGGTCCCTTCCAACCCAGTCCATTCCGTGATTCTATGATTCTACTCAATTCTTCTCCTATGACAGTAATACCACCCAAGCAACTTCACTAAGGCACTCTACTTGGAAGGAAAGACAAACTGAGTAATGTATACACAGGTTTCCTGGAGAGGCTCAAATGGATAGACTTTGCTTGAGCAATTTGGAAAATTAAGCTGTCCCCTATAGTCACCCCTGCCTTCAGCATACCAACTATGGATCTAGATAAGTTTTTATGACAGTTATGTTATCAACACTTGTACTGTTTAGAAATATTTTGTTAAGCAGAAACATTCAAAGGAGGACTTATCAGGCAGGATCAACTGAAGCATGAACTTGTGTCACGCTGCTTTTTCCAGTGCCATGACTGATGCTAGCAGGGCTGGGAAGCAGGAACTCCTCAGATGGAGTCTAAGCCCACAAGTGATGAGAGGACTCCAGAAGTCCTTCTCTGTGCCTCTGGCAGAGGGAATGGAGCTGTCTCTGAATTTACAGGGAATGGGAAGGGGGTGTGGGAAGCTCTCCATTACCTGTTTGAAACTGGTTTAGACTCTGCTGGTGAACATACCAACAACTGCTATTAAAAAACTGAGCATAAATTTAATTATGGGTACCAGGGCAGCAATCTTTTAGTGTGAACAGTTCTCATGGATGTATGTCAAAAAACACACATAGAAGACTTCACCTCTGCTACCTAGGAAAGAGCTAGTTATAACTAAAGAAAAATCCCCCAGGCATATCCATGTGTCCCCGTCAATTTAAATGGAAAGCTTTGATAAGCAAAAATGGGAGATAAGAGAATGATCTACTTTGCTGGGAAGAAAAAGTAAATCTAGCTCTGTATCTGTATTTTAAGTAATATTTTAAACCATTTACCTAAAAGCTCAAAATAGAGTATTTCTATGTATCACAAACATAGACGCAGATGAAAGTCTGCTTTTTTTTTTTTTCCCCCAATGTCTTCTGACAAAGATATTTGCCATCATCCAGAAATTTCCATGCTGCATTCCTCCTTTTTTATTTTTTTGCCAGCCTGCTGGGAAAATACAGTCAAGTTCAATGTTTCCCATGTTCTTGTTCTGAACAGTTCCCCCTTTTTGAATCACACCATCCATATTATATTTTGGTCTTAACTTTCTCCAGCTCTCCTCTGTCCAATTAGAGGTTTTATTTCTGTGCAGTCCTGCCATTCTGTAAGCACAGATCCATGGTGTGCAGCTACCAAACTGAGACCCCTCTCTCTCCTAGAGCTGCTCGCCCCATGTACCACACTCAAACCCGAGTTTGGTACTGTTAGGTTACATGACAAAACCTCGTCTGCACACCCACAGAGGAGCAAAGAGAGATGAGGGCAGGAAGAGGAGCCCAAATAATACCCTGCCCAGCTGCTCCTAGGCCCATCACTGAAGCCATCAGCCCTTCAAAGGCCCACCTGCACAAGCTCAGAGGAGCACAGGGGCACAATGGCAGGTGGGGAACCTAAACTGAGGACTCAGAGGAAGGGATTTATATATACATATGCTGTGTGTGCATGTAGCTGTTGGGAATACATCTTCAGCCTTGTTACTGGTTGGACCTGGGGACATGGAGCTGCAGCAGCCTCGCCTCTTGGGCTGTCAGATCCAACACAACATATTTTCCCCTACATGTACGGCAAAATCTTTTCCTTTTTCTACTGGTAAATGCAATTTCAGAACAGAAAACAAATCAGAAAGTACTTTAAAATGCTTGAAAAGGATGGCAGGAGAGATATTATAGCTCTTCTAAACCCCTGGATACTTTGTGTTTAACTTTTTGATATCTATTAGCCAACTTATAACTTAGGAACAAAAAGGACTGGAAAAGTCTTTCTTGGCAATCATCAGTCCCTTGTTATTAGTTTCTTGTTTTTGTAGGCCACCATATTGTACAGTCCTATTTATTTACTGAGCTCTGTGAGGAGAACAGGCTGTAAGAGGGGGAGTTCTGCTCTCTCTGACCTTCATACAGTTGTGTTACTCCACAGTTAGAAACTTGTTACTCGTTTCCTACATTATTAATGACCAGGTTTATGTCATTTGTTTTAACACCAGTATTATCCTCTGGTAGATGCAGTCAACACCACTGTTTGCCTGGGTTTTGCCTCACAAGAATATTTACAGAGAGCAACCCACTCCTCTCTTTGCCTTTGTTTTGCTGTGCTATGCAATTCACACTAGCTAGTGCTCCCACCTAAGATACTCCTGCTTCGCTCCTTATTTTTATTAAGCATTCTTCTCCATCCTGTAAAATGCATATCCCTCTTTAGCATCCAACAACTCCTTCCTTGACATCTAACAAGCTCTCTTCTTAATGTGTTTCAGCTACAGTCAACTTTTCATGCATGTGGGCAAACAGAACCAGAGGAAATCTCCCAGCCCTAATTCAGCAGCATTAGTGCCACATCTGCCCGGCTGTATTTTGCTGCCCTGACATGCACCAGCAACAGGCTGTAGTTCAGGATCACTTGTATGTGATCCCTCAGTAATACATCACAGTGACTCTCTCCAGCCAGGAAAATCTCATTATTAGTCTCAACATATATTTTGACCTATGAAATTCTGCCCCATTTCTGTTAGGCTTTGATGTCGTCCAGTTTCTTTCTGCATGGCAGCCCACCTTCCCCTGTACTGACAACTTTGGGTCACCAGCAACCTGCATCAATACACCCCTAACATGCTAAAGTCATTTATGGGACCTTACAACTGTCCTGAGCACCATCCTTGAAGAGCTTTGCTAGTAACCTCCCTGGATCCTGATCACTTCCCTTTCAGCATGACCCGCTGTTGCCTCCACATCCGTCAGCGCTTCGTTCAAAAAAAAAGCCTTAAAAATAAAATCTGAAATGTGCATGAGTACACAGCTATTCAGAACACAGAGTACTTGCAAATGACTTTCTAAATGATACCTGTTTTCTGAGACCTTTCTCAGGCCTCTTTCTCAGGCACCAGGGACTGATGCTTCATTTCTTTGACTGCTTTGTTGTGGAACAGAAACTGCACATAAATAAGTCAGTTCTAAACAGACATTGCTTTGAAGAGACTCTTCTCAAAACTGATCTAGCTGGCAGACACTGAAAGAATTACTGCTTTGGCCATACTAAATACTAAATGCATCCTAAAAAACTAAACAGAAATATACACTTCTGGAAAGTGGTATAAACTACCAGATTGTTATCAGGGAGGAAGAAAGTTATCTGGAAGTGTCATTTATACTGACTTGAGAATGGTTATCAGGAATAAACAACGCAAGATCTGTTGCAGAACAAGCATATCCTGTTCAGAAAAGCTATATAAGGAAGATTCTGTGCCCCAGCCACAGAGGCTATATTATCAGCTCTTTACAGCACACTTGAAATAGAGCCCTGTGTAGCTCTGGTTTGAAAGACCCTGAAAACCTATTGAAATGAAGGACAGGGAGAACTGAAGAGGCATCTTAATTAAACAGATTTGAAAAAATATCCGTCTTCCTTCAAATCATTCATGGACAAAGCAACCAGGCATTCCTACTTCAGTAAGAGCAAAATACTCAGGAGTTTTATTTCAGCTATGACCCTAGGAACTTGGTCCTTTCACCTTGGTGCTACAGAAATATTTTGAATATGCTCTCCTTTCTTGTAAAAACAAAACAGGAAGAAAAACATGAAAAAAGTCTTTTCAAATGCCTGCCAACATGCCTAACACCTGGGCTTCATAGAGCAGCTTTCCTACTGCAAGTGTCTGCAAGAAACTGCACAGGGATTTGCGGTAATCAGCTTATGCCATCATTTGCTTGGAGTAGTAAGACAGAGTAAAAAGTAAGCTTACTCTGTGGAAAGAGTAGAAGATAGGACCCACCTAATGGAAGCAACTACCAACTGCCTGATCAGTACAAAACTACCAGACCCTCATGACTTGGAGGGTTTGTAAAGGCCACCTAGAACCAAGCACGATGCCTGCCTGGGAGAGCAGAACGCATCACTGCCCAAGCACCACATGCTAAACAGGAGCCTCCCAGAATGAGTTTGGTGCCAAAAGTGAGACTTTACATCTAAGTCCAGCCCACACTCAAAATTATAGCAGCAATTACTATCGGTGCATTTTTCTCTTCAAGGTGGCAAAGCACTTTGGAGGAGAACATTAATATTTACATTCAGATGTAACAGGAACCCAGAGTTCATACCAGTTTCTCAGTGACACATCAGTCAATGGTTAAGCCAAGCCTTTTGACTCCTGCTTTGGTCCTCACCTTTTTGAGCATGTTGGAAGTAGCACCCTGCTAACTCCCACTGTCTAACCTCATCACAAGGCTGTCAAGAGAAAACTTTTCCCCCTCGCCAGGCAAATTTCACATCAGTCTTGAGGAGACATATTCATAAACTTGAGTCTACATAAAAATTAACCTCGATGTAACATTCTCAGAGAAATATCAGTGCATTTGAACTTTTGATGTCAAAAAAAGTTGCCACACCTTAAATCCTGAATGAGTGCACCAGCCAGGAGGTTTGTAAATACTGTTTAGGTGACCTGTGACATGAAGCAGATCAGAGTATTACTGGGAGAGTAGTATCTTTTGAAGTGTCCAACTGTGTAACATGGCACTTTTCTTTCTACCACATCATCACTACAAATAGAATATATTTAATCTATCTCTCTGATATAATTTAACTCTATTTTCTTATTTCGTTCTGGTATTTGTTTTTTTTTCTCTTCTGAAAGGGTGACATCTTCAAAAATGTGACACCTGATCATATGAAGTACCAGCAAGTGTTCCCTGCAATGTGACTGTTTGTGATACGATCCTGCAAAGTCTGCTTGGGCAAAAGCACAAGAAAGGAATTTAGCATTAGATCCTGCCTTTGCAGAATCATCTCCTCCAGCTATGGGCAGACTTTCCAGGGCACATACCTTCATGGAGGTACGTGCATCACGCAACTCTGTGTTTCTCCTGGGTTCACGTTAGAAAATGAACACAAAAGCTATACCTGAAATGACATCTCCATTGGCAGCATTTAAACTGTCTGCCATTTTAATTTCAGCATCCCCATATTCCAGGCAAATAACTCTGAACAAAATTCTTCACACAAAACCTCATGTTTTAGACTTTTTTGGTTTTTTTCCCATGTCTCTTCCAAACTTTTCCCGAGAGCCCTGGTTCCTTATGTGATCTTCCAGCTATTCACTTCCCATTGCTTCATTTCTCTACCTTTTCTATTAATTTAGGACGAGAGCTGAACATAATGGAGAGGAGGATGATTTCATTTGTAAATGCCAATCTCAATTTATGCAAAATAACACCCTCAAAGAGATGCTAATATTAAATTCATTTAGCTGACAACTGCTGTCCAGGCTTAAAACACACAGCTAATCTCTTACTTGCAAAAAACCTAACCAGGTATCATTTTCACCGGACACAGGACAGAGTTATGTTCTCATTCCAACGCTTGCTGCCTTGCATTTGTTCACAGTGAAGTTCTGTAACCCGTTTTCTAACTGCGTAAGATTTTCCTGGAAATTACCACAATCTTTGATTTTTCTGGATATTATCACAATCTTTTCACATTTTCAAGGAGAATAAAGTGAAGAGGACTATGTACTGAATAGCACCCTCCTCCTCCCCTCACGATGTGAGAACACCCGCCAGCCCACTGCTGACAATCCAGGTCTCTGATGGCTACTCTCCTTCCACCAGGAGGAGCAGGAATTTATCTATGGTGCTGCTGAAAACTGGTGAGCTCCTGCATGGGTCATTGCTGACTCCCGCAATCCCTGGCCCCAGGCACTGCCCTCCCCTGCATCCCAGGTTTCCTGCCTGTGCTTACAGGGCTCAACAGCCATCTCCTGCTCCTGCCTTTACACTTCTCTCTTCAGCACTTCACTGTTTGTGCCAGTAGGAAAGTAAGGGTCATAATTATACCCACTTTCCTAAGTTAGGCATGCTCTTGGCCACATCTGTTTCTTTGCTGAAGTAATTGTTTTCAGTGAGCTACATATGACTTCAACTCAGCTGCTTCCTGAAATTCTTCCAGAAACCTTGGATGAACACCCTCCATCCCTAGTGACTTAGTGAAATGATGCTTCCCTCCCTGGTTTATCTTTTTTTCTTTTAAATGAATACCTCTCTCTGCTGGCAGCTGACCTCCATCATCACCTGCACTGAGAGAGTCATATTGAAAGCCCGAGATGATTTCAGAGACAAGAGGATGAATAAAAAGTAGGTATTAAAAACTGTCTCCACCAACATTTTTATTTAAGTTGGATTTTTTTGCTTATTAAGATTCCAAATTGAGATTATGTTATTTTTTTTTTAAAAAGGGCTATACTTACATAATAACCCCCATTACTGTGCATTTGGTGCTGAATTTTCAAAGAACATCAAAGTATGGAACTGGCAGAAATCACCGTCTAAATCCTAGGGATCTAAGTTTTTTGAAGTATTCATCTTTTGGCAGCTGCAGCTTCTTTTGCAGGTGCAGGGAGAACATTTTATTTAAGTCAGTTTATTCATCTAGCTCAATTCAAAGGCTAGTTCACTCAAAGCTGAGAAAATCTTCGGTTGTTAGATACAGAGAACCAATTTCCAATTTACAGATAAAAACTAGATAGCAACGGATGAGGTCTAGTCAAGTGAAGCTTTTAGGACAGTATGATCTGTCAGTTCTATTATTAACTGGAAAAAATGCATTTAAATTTATCAAAATGCCTTTGAATTCAGTTTTTAAAAAGTCTTCAGCACATTTAAGGAAGCTTTGTATGACTGATTAAAAATAAAAACAGTTTGCCTTTTTAAAATTTAATTTCACATTTCATCTGGACAGAGATTGGTACAATTTATGGGCAAAAAATAATATATTAAAAAAATTGCAAACAGAGGCTATGCTTTGTAGTTGCTTAAATAAATGTGGCTACATATGACATAACTTTCAGAGGAACAAATTAAGTCTAACTATTGTGTTGAAGCAATAGTCCTTTGTGGAGCAGCATAACCAACAGCTACTTAAAAAGAATAAAATACGAAAAAATACAGCAAGGACTTAAGCTAGCACAACAACAGTACTGTGCTATTGCTTTATAGCAAACCCATATCCTAGAAGCTATGTTCCTGAGGGGGACATAAACATGCCATACTGAGGCACTATAAAACTCCAAGACAACTGGAATACCTGCCTTAAGGAACCATTGCTAACTGGTTCTCCTCTTGCTGTATTTATTGGAGGTATGTGTTAAAAATGCAGTGCTTTATGATGAAAGACAAAATGCAATTTGCGTCTAGACCATCTGCATTCCACAAAGTGTAAAAGGAGGCCTTCAACAGCACCAGATATCTCCCCAAGACAACTCTCGGGGGACCAGGGGAGCTCCCCTCGGCACAACTTCCCGGCAGGAAGAGAGGAGAATGATGTAAGGGCGGTAGATTAGATTAAAAATGAATAAAGGAGAGTGTATAAAGATACAACCAGTGCCCTTAGAGACAAATACCGGCGAGTGCTGTGGGGATGGGGAGGGAAAAGGGAAGTGGGATTTAGTACCCATCCAACACCACCAACATCATTCGTTAGGATGCGTTTCTGCTATTACGAGGAGGCAAAGCTGCAGGACCACGATGGCACCAGCTGTTTGCTGAAGGGCACTGAAGGGGGACTGCATGACTTCTCCTATCTCCAGGAGGGTTGCCTGCTATTTTATTTCACCGACAGTTCAACAACCAGCGGAAAGACTGAACGGAAAAAGCAGGACGATGCCCTGGTGAAAGCTATAGAATCCAAGAATTTGGCTGATAAAGCGCTAATCATGCGGAATTAAAGTTCATGAAACAAATGGTTGTCCAGGCTGCCCTGCACCCAGGAGGACGGCAAGAGTCCTCAGCCCTCCCAGCACCCTCCGGCACTACAAACTGGCTCGCTCGGCCACACTGGTATGAGCTGATAGACAAAGCTGCAATGTGAACCATATCAGGGAATTAATCCAAGCTAAAACCAACAAGAACCTGTAAAACAATGCTGTAAACCACAATAAGTCTCTGCTGATCTATAGTGACCAGGAACTGTTACAGTTTTTCATTACTTGTCCTTAGACTAATGGCCAGAAAGAACCTCTTTTCTGCTGAATTGTCCTACATATGGAAATACCTTTTTTGCAGGTATTCATGGAAATTGAGCAAGCATTTTACATTATTACATTAATATTTATAATAATAAATAAATCATCATGGTTATTTCACGGTGACCTTTTGCTTTGTTTTTCTATGCTGACCTTTATATATGATGGCTCTTGCTCATGGTGTAGCTTTTGCCTGGGTAAACTGAGCAACTTTATCTGAACAAATCATCACTTGTGCACATAAGTAAGAACATACACTATAAAGTGCATGCACAATTTCAGGTATCAGTCAAAAAAAATCTGCCTCTCCTGTTCTAAACGATGAAACACTTCTATTCAAGACCATCTTTAGAAGAAAATCTTCTGCTTCTTATGAAGTGTGGAAGATGCAGAAGTCATACAAGAAAAGGAGCCATTTACTTCCATTTCCTCTTGGTAGAGAAAAAACAGAAGTAAGATACCACTTGTAAAGAATGCAAATTGATTGTGTGAAGGAAATTATGAAATGAGCTAGTGGATAAGGCTGTGTTTGGAGGAACATTTTCTTCTCTCCATCTATTCCCATGCAAAGATCCAGATAATGACAACTTCCAGGCCAGCAACTCTCCTTTCTCACTTCTGTGCTAATAAGTACTTTCCTCTTTGATAAACACTGTTGAGGAACAAAGCCAGTATTCACACTGTGCACCTCTCCACTTTGATCACCAGCACTGGCCCCGCTCTCCACCCAACCCGGACACGTAGGGGAAAGCATGGACCCCATGGCTCAGCTTCTTCTCTTAGTAAATCTGAACTTCAGATGTCCTCGGCAATGCACGGTGCCCCCCCAGGGACCTCATGGATTTATGATAAGCGGCCAGAAACTTGAGCTGAGATCCTCCTCTCGGTGCATCTGCAAAATAGCAGAGAAGCAATTTCTACCAAAGCTGGGACTGCAAGGGAGCGCTTTGCCCACAGTGACTGAAAATTGTACCAAAGGGCCTTCAATGGTAACCTTTCCAAAGTAGCTGGTGAATCGTGTTCAAAAGCTCTTCAAAGAAACTGCTCCATCAGCTGGCCCATAAAGCCAATTAAAAAAATCACATGGACCTGATTCTCAGGGGTGAGGAGCACCAGCCTAACCAGACCCCATCCCTGGGCCATTAGTAACAAACATCTTTTGAGAATTTGCCACCATCAGAAATGATTCTCAGGCACCTAACATGAACAGCTAACCACTAATAATACCAAGGCACCTCTGCCACCAAACTGTAAAAAGTGTAAGTGAAAGGCTTTGCCTAAACAGCCCTTTAGCAGCCGTTTCCTCAATCACTGTTATACCTTCTATAAGGTATTTGATACACGTTGGAAAAAATGTACCCAACAGAAGCCAGAGCATTGACTACGGGCATAAGCCAGTACGATTATTTCCACCCTTCAACAGTAGCTCTGTTTTTAGTAACCCAGCCACAAACACAGAGGCTGATTAATCATAAAATGTCTGAAGCACGAATACTTTCTATCCTGTTTGTCAAGAGAATAATTTAGCAGGGAACAAAACTGGAAAGCAGAAAACAATTTAGCATAATGATATCCATTTCTTTCAGTTCCCTTTTGATAATTCAAAAAAACCTTATATTTTAAAAATTGAACTAAACAAAATTAAATTTTAAGATTAATACCTTAATCACATTTGAGTAGCCTGTGCTTTTTCTTGTTGCAAATTTAAAATTCTTTTACTTATAAAAATATTTTTTAAATTCCAGTAGATTACTCAGCATAGTCTTTTGATTTGGTTTTTTCCATCCATTTTTTCCTCTGAACACTAATGGAGTAATGTTGCATAGTAACATATATTTCCTTCTTTCTCCTTATTCCGAAACTTTCATATAGTACAATACCCGAATTCACAATTTTTAGACTACCAAACTTTCTATTCCAAGCATATTTTCAGGGTTCCTGATATAAGGCTTCTTAATTGTTACTATCATCTTCACCACATCTTCCAAAACCTTTGCGGTATAAATATAATTGGTCTAGCATGATTAAAAGACCTTCGAAACAAAGATCAACCCCCTCTTTTTTGCTTCACAGATGAACCAGTGTTTGCTTAATGATAAGCACTCACACTCCAAAATCTTACATGGTGTTTTATCGCCCACCCCAACCTCTCATCACCAACATTGGTGTGTGGGCAAGACGATCACGCCAAAACGTTTTTACCGTGGTTAGGTTAGCTGAAAGGTAACTTTAATGCAACAAACAGTCCAACTTTTCTTGTGGTATGTTCATCTTCCACTGGCTTCACTGGAGGTAGAATTAGTACTTCAGGCTATTTTTGAACCCATTTTCCTTTGTACCGCACCAGTCTTTATGCTGTAATCTCTTCTGGTTTGGATAGCAAACACAACAGTTTATTAAGGGCATGACCCAGAGCGTGCTGATGTAAGTGGAAGAATTCATATTGACTTCAATGATCTTTGGTCTGATGCCTAAGTAAACTGAAAGACATAACCACTATTTAGTTAAAAATAGTAATGCTCTTGAGACCTTATAATGTTTGTAGGGGTGAGAACCATTCGAATCAAAAGATAAATTTTCATCTCAGTGTTAAGGATCCTATGAACAGCTGCCATTGATAACTATACTGACCCTTCAATAAACTTGTAATTTGCATGACCTGCATACTTAGATACTTGACTGCATGACTTGCATGCAAACCAATGAGAAATCAGATTTACTGTAGCTTTAAACAGCAATAAGAGCTTGCACAATTCTGCTTAATTGCTTACAAAGTGCTCTTTTGGCAGTGGTGTGCCTTGAAAAGAATGAATGAACGCCATCTAATCTTTTTATATTGGAAAGTTTTTGCACACAAGGAAAAAAAAAGTAATTAAAATTAAATTCCACTAAAATTAAGAGGAACATAGAGTTCATTAATCTGTGATAAAGTAACAGGAGACAGAAAATCTTTTTAAGGGATGTTTTTTAAAAGCTCCAGTCTTAAAAAGAATCCCAGAACTTTTTCATATTCGCTTTCCACTTATTTAAATGCTTTTCTACATATAGAAAGAACTCATCTGTCATGCCAGTGATGTCTGCATCTTATGTGAAACAAAAGCATAAATTCCCCACTCTCATAACTCTTTTAACATGAAATCTTTGCAAATTAAAGAAAAATCTACCAAAAAATCAAGAGGAAACTCACACAAGTTTTCTGGTGAATCAAATGTAGAAATAGATCCACACATATATCCCCAACAATAGTAATTTATTTATTGGTATTATATGACAAATTAAAATTAATTAATATTATTAGTCCATTATATTTCATATTTGGTATTATTAAATCTTATTAGTTACTCAAACTCTATGCCTAAATTCTCTTTCAAATGAAAAGCCAAATTTTTAACATTAGCAAGATATGTTGAAAATATTTGATGAAGTAATATTTTAGGAAAATAAAATAGATACTCTGTTAAAGCTGAGAATATTCTGCAGGTGTTTTCACTTTGGCTACATCCTTACGTAGTGAGTCTGTGAGAGAGATTCACACCATGCCTCTGAATGCAGCAGCTCCCAAAGCAGGGGAGCCCGATTGCAGAAGCTGGTACCAAAATAGAACCCACCAGGGCATAAGCCTGGAATTGAGCTGCCCAAATAAAAGCTGGGAATTGGTAATCTGGCAGATAGGTTTTCCTCAGAACAAGTTAAACGCAGTGTATTTCTTTTAAACCTAACAAAGTAGTACGAATAGCACGAAAATCTAGATTAAGTACACACATGGCAAATTCTTGGTCCAATTTTGCATTGCTGTTTTTTCTAGTATCTTCTCGTAATGGCTCTGAAGCCATTTTATATAGCAGATATTGGGATGAAATTCACCTAGTGCAACAAACTGTGTTTCAATTCAACCCGTATGAAGTCTTTACAACATAAATAGTGCTTATGTGATGGGGTGGTTGGTCTGTGATACCAATCTGTTGTTATAATTCAATACGGGACAAGGCAGCTTAGCAGGTGCAAGTGACTTTCTCCCCAAAGGTCTGCCCCTGAAAAAAAGGCAACCTAATAACAGAGAGACTTGCATATTTCAAACAAGATCAGGCTTACCACTAAAGAAACAATTATTAATATGAATTGACCATTGTCAAAACAGTCAAAAACCACATAGAAACCAAAATCACCACCCCAGAATAAATCCTGCAGTGGCTGGGAATAAAACAAAGAAATGTATTTTATGTCAGTAATTACCATCTGTAAAGAAAACTTCACATTAAGAAAGAAAGAAAGAAAAAAGCAAAAAACCCCAGCATGGAAATAATTGTTTAGTTACTATCAATAGAAGAAAATACATTTCTCTGAGATTAACTCTGTGTCAAGTTTGGAGCCTTGAAAGACTGCCAGCTGTCCGGGCATACATATTTTACCACTGAAGTATGCTTTTGTTTCAGAACGGTTGAGACCCCCAAAATGATGTAATCCCCAGCGGAAGACTGACAAGCTTTGAGATATTCCAAAACACAGATGACACACAGAATAGCAAGCAATCAGTGTAACTGTATTGTATATTATCCTGTGAGAATCCAACAACACAAACCTAACACACCAGATAACAGCATTGCTTTGAGCAAACCAGGAGTAGAATGTCACAAAGATTTTTACAAAGAAGAAATCATTCAAGAAGGACAATTATCTACTTGGGTGGAGGGAAGAAAGATGCGGGGGGGGGAACATATGCCTTTCATAATTAGGGATTCGACTCTACTGTAGCCGAAAGGGATTTTTTACATTTTAAATTTGATTACATTTCAGAATGAAGCACACTAATTGGTATTTCTGCAGTCTGTTTGAAGAGAACATTTACTTAGGGAGGGGGAAAAACATAACAAAACCCAGTGACCTTCATACCATCTATGCCTAATATCTAGTACTTTTGCCAGAAGTATTCATGGCCCCTTTTCAATCGCTGAAGCTATCTCTGGGAATAAGTGCTCTATGACTCATCCCAGTTTATCTCCTCGAAACCAGGAAAGAGACACTAGCGAATATACTAGAATCAAATAGATATTAAAACCAAGAATCACAGCTCCTACAAGGAAAAACAAACCAAACCACTCCGTCTACCACTACAAGTAATACACTGGAAGAAGTTATTTGCACAGGCAACCCACAAGACAGCAACTCAAATCCAGGACCATCAAGGGAGTTAGTTAAGGAAGGGACATGAGCATTGTAAAGTGCAGAAACCCCCACTCACTGCAAAACAAAAGGCATGATGCACTCCCAGTTCCTATCTATCTGCCAGAAACACTGCATTGCTGAAGAAGCAGATGGTAAATAGGCATGGAAAATGGAAACAAAAATAACAAAGACTGTCATTTCTTGTCTCATAAAGACATCTGTAAATGAGTAAATATTTTCACTTATACATATTCTTGTTTCTTGAAATACATGCCAGATAAACATGTATTTTCTGTACAGAGGAATGCTGTCTAAGACACAAGAACTGAGAAGGAACCACCATGAATGTAACTTAGGGGCCATGAACTCAAAGTAAAATATCGAGACCTTTCGACAAGGATAGTGCCAGTGAAAGGAGATGAACTTTCAATGTAAGACTCTTTCTGAAGGAAGAAGGGGGTTGTAGAATGTGAAGCAAATAAAAAGGCACGAATGAATAATTATGAACAAAAATAAAGCAACATGCAACCTTTGCAACCTGACCTTTACAAATGAAAGCCACCAGGAGCAGCTTGGGCACTGACCGTCACCATCCCGCTGTGGCTCCTTGCAGACACACCACAAGCCAGGCAGGTGTGCCTGCTCCGTAGGTGCATAACCAGCTTGGTGAAGGATGGTTCCCACATCTCACCCTTGGGAATGGAGGGACAGGTACTTCATAAGGCTGGTTCATTCATAAACAAGATGAATCATGCCCTTGAAAAACCTGTTTCTGTTGGCCATAAAAAGACAGACAGACAGACAACGTTCCTATTTTAAACCTGGGTTAAAGTAGGGTGGTGGGAACAAACCCAGCGTACTCCACTTCCATCCCTGATCACTACAAGTAAGTGTTTTGGGGGAATAATGTAGGAACAGAGGGGGTTTAAGGAGGTATAAAAAAATAAGCATAATGCCTTTGTTTAATTTTATTTTTATTTCTTCCTTTTTAAAAATGAATCTGGTAACCAGTGGTGGCTGGAACTCTCCTACAGTAGCTAGTTCCAGGGAAGAGAACAGATCTATGAGTGGGAGAGTAAGAGCATGGCATTTTCACCTGGGGATACAACTTGTCACTGAAGTCTCTGCACCATAAATGCTCGACCTGAAATTAGGAAAAACAAAGGGTAGGAAGATATTTCACATACATGAATGCAGCAGGGGTGTGAGACAGCCTACAGGTGGGAGCCTGGGGAGACCAAAGGCAGACTTTAGGAGGAGGTGGACAAAAAAAAGGAAGTGTAGCAAGGAGCTACAGACTGGATCCATGTGGGTGATGGAGAGGCAGAGGGAAGAATTGGGGCAGCAGGCTGGACATGGGGACAGATGTGAAAACAGATGGACAGGGAGGAATACGAGATGGATGGTGGGGGAAAAGAGCTGTGGCATGAAGAGACAAAAGAAGCTAAAGGAATATAGGCAGCAAAACTCAAATTGAATCAATTTGTCATAAACCTTGGTACTCTGTTGCTGTCTAATACCTGCAAAGCCTAGGTGGTATGTTCACCCGCTGGTAAACATTCGGTCCATTTGGAAGACAACCTGGTATTGCACTGATCACTTCACTGGTGCAAGCAGCAGACAGCTGTGATGTGCAGCCAAATTATGTGAACTTGCCAGTAAAATAAGTATCACCCTCTACAGTCAAAATGTTGTTTCAGCTTTTAAGTGTTTTGTTTGCTTACTTCAGAAATTATGTTGAAAGCATCAAAGGAACAACAGTGAGTTTGTGAAGGCAAGCACTCAAAAGTTAACAAATGCCAGAATTACAGTTCCTCAGCATGAACAACATTAAGATAAGGGTGCAATTGATTATCCTCTACCATTTCTTCTGCTGTTTCTTCCTCACTTAGTGCACAGACTTGCAGGAATGTGAGCAGAGTATGGAGAAGATGGCAGAAAGGGGCAGAAGATGAAAAGATGATGAAGACACCGAAGAATGAGATTCTCTTTCTCTGACTCCCAATTCTCATCTGTTGTTAGCCAAGGCTACTGGAGATAAGGCTCTTCCCAAATTTTTATTTTATTAGGTTTTTCTCTTTTGCAGCCTCCATTCTAATAAACCTTCTTTAAGCTAACACAAGGGTGCCTTTGCCACATCTATATATTCTCCAATTGCTCCACATTTTAAGAGAAGAAAGGCAGAATTCCCACTGGGGTGGTGGCGTACAGGGGAGCCTCCTGGGTACAGAGATATTCGGTAACAGCCTGTGAAAGAAGTTGTCATCTAGACAGCTCTCCTTGGTAAACAGGCAGCAGTACCTCCCCATGGCTATAAGCATTCCCCAAAGACTGTTTTATAACTCTAATTCTGCCTATCTCTCCCTCTATTTTTTTTTTTTAAAATCTTGGGGGCTACATCAATACACCTGGTGTACACAGATCTGTAAAACAAATATGCACAGATAGCACCAGAAACAAAAGCCTGAAGAAGGAGATTTGAATAAACCAGGAACATTCACACATTACATCCACACATTCCCCACATTAACACAAATCCATGCAAGTCAAATACATATTTCTATTGTTTTTTATTAAATAAATGTGTCTAATTGGCTATGACTGGCTGTTGCCACCTCTCATCAGGCAACTATTTCCACAGTAATGTTTATTTTAATGAATAAAGTGGGAAATTAAAAGAGAATCAGACATCTGGTTCTAAACTAGCCTCAGCGATGCATAATGCTTTCTAAAATTGTGTAGGGCACAAACATCACTCTGTTATTTACACAAAACTCTCAATTAACAGAGCTCCCTCAATCCAATTTTACAAACACTACTTTCCTTGCCTGACAAAAGGATATCCAAGAAAGAAAGGAGGGGGGAGAAATCCTTAGGCTATGATCTGTGAACTTTCCTGTCTTGACAGACCACAGTCCCAGTGTCTACAACAGAGAGCAGGAGGGTCACAGCAAAATGTAACTTGACCTGAACTTTAACCACCAGAGGTGACATTTACTCAACTATAAAATTTAAAACTAAACAAGAACAAATAGGGAGAAAGGGACTATGAGAGCACCTTCTTCATGTTGATTTAAAATTCAAGACCATGAGAGAACTGCCTCTTAGGTTTATAGTAAGGGCTTGAGTACACATGAAGGGATTTGTGAGAAAGTATTCATTTAAATAAGGTAGTGATTTTGAACTTCTATAGTACGTGACAATATTTAGATGTTACTGAAAACAAAATGGTAGTAGCACTAACAACAGTTCTAAGGCAGGTATTTCAATTGTTATATTAAAAAAAATTGTATTAGCAAGGTTGACAAATCAATGAAAATATTTAACCTTGCTTATCCCCTTACATCAGAATTGATCCGCAGACGTTACAACAGTTTGATCCATCCCTTAAACTTGATCTCAGGACTGTTGGAAGCAGGAGGAGCACTGTGATGTTTTCACACTGATTTATACAGAAGCAGAACCTGACCCTTAAAATATAGTATCTATGAAAGCAAATTATCTTGACTATAATGGCCAATTGAACAGAAGACCTCCAGAGCTAAAATCCATGAGTCTCCAAAGCTTGAGATGAAGAGGGGAAAATTAGGGCATGCTGCCTAGTGAACTGCGTGGGCAAGTAATGTATGTTTAAGCCATAAATCCCTGAGCTATTTATTAAATCCTAGAAATTCTTTTCCATGTGAATTTTATATTCCTGGTTCTGCTGCTGAGATGTTAAGACCAACACAGCAAAGATTTTGCAAGATAAAAGATGGGTTATGATCAATTATTCAAGGGATTTCTTTGCTTTAACACTGTGATAACGCAGAGCTGTATGATTCCATTTTACATTTGGGGTCGACTGCTTCTTGAAGTACTGGATTTCAACATATTGCATCGTCATTAAAATACATGGAGATTGCTAGCCTGACATAAACTGACTGCCCAAAATTCAAAGGCCAGAATTCACCCCTGATAAAATCTCATGGTAAGCACAAGAGACTTACCACCACCACTGAGCCGAAGAAATCAATTAGAAATATCTAAAGCTGGCAGTTATTCCTCCTTGCCTCGGTGGAGGCAATGCTGTCTGTCCTTGTGCCACCTGATCCAGCTCACAGTGTGGTATTTAAAACAGATACCAAGTTGATAAGAATTATGATAGACTATTTAGAAACTCTTACATGAAGGCATTCAAATGTAACAAAGCAAAATTTTGGAATCTACAGCAAACACCTTAACATTTGTGTCTGTGTGCAAAAGAAAAACATGCTCCCCTCTAAATCTCATTAGTTTTCTGTCATATGGGTGGTGACTACTAACAAGTCATTTTTTTCCTTTCTTTTTTTTTGTTTTGGTTTTTTTTCTTTAATTTGACAGTTATTTAATACTTCACCATTTTTGGTTTGCCAGGCTGGGTGTGCTCTGCAAAACAGCAAGAATTTAGTCATAATTTTACAATATGCCAAAACTTGAAGGTTTTGCAAGGAAGTGAATCATATGGAAAGAAGGAAAAAAGCATGTAACCATGCCACATACATATAAAAGTACCTTTTCAAAAGTTGCCTAATTCCAAAGCAGCTTCTGTTTTCTTCTTATGCTTAAAGCAAAGAGATATTTGATGTTAGAAGCATTTTCTAAATGCTGTTGAATTTGCATGCTGAAAAAGAATACAAATCATTAATGAAAATTGCACCATATCAGTTTCCTGTTGCAGTTGGCTGTCCTGCTAAGTTGGCAGTGAGACAGCAGCCTGCAGAGCTGCAGGCATATGTCTCATGTTAAAAAAGAAAAAAAAGACTTCATGTTATAAACACTTCAATGAAAATTACTATCCAGTTTGGAGCCAACTGAGACCAGGTGCTGAAGACAAAATAAACAGACAACATATGAAAGTTTAAAAAAAAATCCCCAACGCCACTGGGCTTCCATTGGGACTGTCTTCTACCATACATTTTAATGTACATCATGAAATCCAAACAAAATATCCCTGTATCTGTACAAAGCAGCCTGATTTTCTCACCTTTAGGACCATGGCATTTTAACACTGATTTTTAACATATGCCCCATATTTTTAAGACCTTCAAAAATATACATATGCAAATTTAGCTATAAATTAATCCAGAAGACTACTGCAGTTTGTCTCCCAAAGAATTCACCAGAAAACCCTCCGTGTTTCCCAGCTGAGAAATAGCCCTGGAATCCACCCGGAGAGCGACACAAAGCCTGAAGTCAGTGACCACTGATTTGGTTGACTTGTCTCCCACTTGCGGTCCACAGATTTTTAACAGAAATGGGAAAAAGCCTTTAGAAAGGTCACAGCAGAAAGGCACTGAGGTCTTGGGGAGCTCAAGCGTCCTAAGGAGAGCTGACAAAAATTAGGACACATACTCTGTGCCTGCAGAGTCAGTGGCTAAAGCAGAACACGTCATTGCTCCGGTGCATACCCATTTCGCCCTGTTTTTGCATAGGTCACAACAATCCCCATGAACCCTTCTGACTGTTGCGTAGATCAGATGAATATCTTCGGACATGTGAAGTGATCTTTTTTCCCCAATAACTCTGCTACCATGAAGCAAAGGACTGAAGTGTTGCAGCAGTGGCAGCATCTCAGGGTTACTTAAACTGCAGGAGCTCCCTACGCAGCTCCTCCTGCATGGCCGGGCAGCAGCTTTGCTCAGGTCTTCCCAGTGCTCCTGGCAGGGTGAATGTCAGATCCACCATCCTCTGGGACTGCTGGACCGCAAATACTTTCCTACTGGATCATGTCCAAAACACATCAAGAAAGTAATACAGATACCAGGAGGTCATTTTACATGTGCCCTCTGCCAGTCAGAGAGAGGGGTATTTTAGGTGTCTGTAAAATCGACTGGGGCAACAGGAAAAAAAGCCTCCTGAACATCCATCTCCTATTTCAGAAATGGGGAGAAAATGGTCTGGGTTTCCTCTGGCTGCAGTAATAATGTGTGCAATGTGGCAGGATGAAGCTATTTAGCTCTATCAACAGAGACGACATTTTGTTGCACAACCCAAAAGAGAAAACTCATTCCAATTGTGTCTTATCTGCATGCCAGTCCAGGAGGGCTCTGGGGGGCAAGGATCACCTCCTCGTTACTGGAGGAGACACAGGCAGCATGGGAGAAAGAAACATTGCCATAATCTGAGATTACTTTCATTTTCATCATTTGATTGGAGCCATCCTACGAGAGTGTTTTTCTTCCTTGTAATGCATCCATGATGATGGCAGCAGCCCTGACGTTTGCACAGCCCCACCACACCAGCATTTACAGCTCCTCTCTCTATCGCAGCAGACTGATCTCTACACAGACCATACTCAGTGGCATTTCTAGCATTTGCCTTCATCACAGAGCAGCAGTTATGACTTGCAGGCTACAGGACAGAGCAGATTCCCCAAATAGCACAGCCTATAATCACGCATATACAACAGCCTAACCTGGTGGGAAGAGGTCTTCTTCCCAATTCAAAGTGGAGTGCAAAGCTGTCCTGCTAATATTAGGCATGAAAACGACCCTTTAATGTCAGGGACTAGAAGAAGCTGATCAGTATTTCAGAGAGAAGCCTGTCTGGACATTCAAAATGTTTAGCTATTTGATGTGTTGAGGTATTCCCCCACCCTCTGTAACCCACTCAATGAACTTTTAACATAAACAGTTTAGTTTATAAACCTTCGCTCTGGTAGGGATCTGATCCCTATCTACTTGCGGCCAGGCTCCCACACGCACCTGGAATCAAGGAGCAATTTAAACGCGAGTTCTGTACCCCAGACCTGCAGGACTGCCCCAGCAGGACCCAACATTGGTAACACATTGCTCTTATTTTTTGTGCAGACAATGCAAATGCAGAGCTCCTGAAGTGTGAACGGGCAAAACGGAAGCTCTTGAGAAGGCCTCGAGACAGCACAGCTTGTTAAGACTTCTCTAAATGTTCAAAAAAAAGAACAGAACTTTGAATTTCTTGAATTACATTTCTTTGAAAACTCAGAAGGGACAATATTTAATTTTGCCTTATCTATTTTTTCCCTAAATGATAGCAAGAAACAATTTGGTTGCAGCAGCATGCAAAATTTAGAATCACTCAGCATTTACTCTGAAATTTTAAGATTTTAAATGATGCTAGTTTCACGGTATTTTCCTGAACTGCATGAATTGGGGGTGGAGAGGTGTGGGGAAGGGGTAGAAATCATTAGCAGGTACTTGAGCTACACCTCCACCGTAAAGCAGGGGAAGCCCTCCCACGTCCCTGCACAAGGAGCGTGGCACATTCAATCAAATCCAAAGGGCTTACATTATAACCACAGCCCAGGACCTAATTTCATACCTACCTACCCCTAACTGGGAAATCGTTGCTCCAAACCAGCAATGAAGCCAAGACCACAGCCAAATAAAAGTGAGCATGCCTGTCCTCTGAGGCAACTGGCTGTCCCTTTCTAGGAATGTAAATGCTTATTGCAAAACCAGCATTGATTTTAGGTCTCATCATGAGACTTAGGCCACGCTACAAGTAAGGTAATGATACCTTTAGGTAGCCTGCATAACATTTCCCCCAAGAATCGTGTGCTGAGGACAATCAGAAGCAGAAGCAGGCAAGACACCACGTGTCTAACCCAATACAGCAATGCCTACACTTCAACACATGGAATTTAGAAAAAGCAATGAAAAAGTCCAGAAATTAATTTTATGATTAAAAATTTCAGGTTTTAAAGGCTGATAAACAGCAGCTCCTGGCACAAGAGGGTTCCTGCTACACCTATGCTCGAGAAGGCGCAACTGATACCTACAGCGGCTGTTGCGCACCCCACCAGCTGAGAGCTCCCGCGCGTGGGCAGCGTAGCTGCCTGCCCGGCAGGGCCTGGGGCTGGCCTCCTGGCCTCCACAGCACACCACGAAAGGCAGAACTGCTCTACAAAGCTCCCACAGAGATTTGCAGATGAAAAAGAGAGAACGGCGCAGCTGAAAAAATAGATTTTTAATTGCTTTGCGGCTCTATTAGCATTACTTCTGCATACGTTTGTAGCTGTACACAGCTCTACGTGGACATTTACAAAACGAGATGAACAGATAAGATGATAAAATAAATACAATATTTTACAGCGGGGTTTTTTTAACAGCTACCAAAAGGACAACTCTCCCCCCAACCCCAGCATTCTGTTGAAAAGCACCATTTTCCATTATGTTTCGGTCTATTCTGTTTCCCCTCCAATTTGTAACATTCTGCTGGAAACAGTGATGAAGAACATATGTCTGCGGTAAATTACACCCAGGAGAAATCTTGGAACTGTTACATTCAGTTTTATTACCCAAGACATTAAGATTGTCTACCACAACACGTATTATTTAACAGTTCCATCAAACACAACACCACTAATATACTTTCATATTATTATGCATGCAGAAAAATTGTATCTTATTTCTTAAATCTCATTGGGTGATTAACGTGTTGCATTTTCATTTTAATTAACAGTTCCACGATATTTTTAGTGCTTCAATGAAACAAGGTGTTACATAAATGCAGAATGTTATTGTACAAATATTTTGGAAAACATATGTTCAGGCAACAATAAGGGTGAGAAGCCTAACACTCAACCGCCAGGAAATTGTGAGTGCTTACACTTCTTTCACAATATAAGCTTACACAAGTGCTGGATCTTAACATATTCTGCAGAGGGCTG
Organism: Aviceda cuculoides; assembly: GCA_035590195.1. Lineage (NCBI taxonomy): Eukaryota > Metazoa > Chordata > Aves > Accipitriformes > Accipitridae > Aviceda > Aviceda cuculoides. The sequence goes on along the minus strand of JAVJGG010000054.1, from coordinate 18,058,948 downwards.
TAATCATCTAGGCTACATCAGGGAAACCTAGTGGGGCCAACCGGATAGATAAGACTAAATCTCCGAGAATAGCTTTCTTTTCCACTACTGCAAATACTAATCCAGTTTCACTAGGTAACACCAAAACCCAAACATAGCATAAATATCCCCTGTGCACTGAAGTGCTGCATCTTTTGTGGGAGGTTTGCACTAGTTCTGTGAGGTAGCCACATCACTGGAGACATCCTACAGGCATAAACTCAGGCAAGCCTAAGTGAGTTTACATTTAACAAGTATAATAGGAATAAAAGATACCTCCTATAAACCCAGCTATTACTTTGACTATTGACTTGACCTCAAAAGTCCAGTTTTCTAAAGTTTTACAAGGGTTTTGCATTTTATTTCTCAAGTGACTCCATGGGAACAACAAATGAAACAAACAAAAAAAATCTATCTGTCAAGACTGCACACCTTCCATGCTTTGCAGAGAAGAGGAAAGCAAAAGACTTAGGCAGCAGTTCAGAGCCACAGCTGAGATACAGCTTTTAATTTCAGCTTAAATCAACCAAATGGCCTTAGCACAGTGTTGAGTCCAAACTAAAACCAAAACATCAGGCACCAGGTGTATCTGAAAGCAGAGCACAAAGTCCTCTCTGTTCAAAGAAATGTAATTACTAGTACCTGAAAATGTAATTTTATGCTTTTCTTCTTCAAGTTCCAAAATGAGTCACACGAAGCTGAGAGCACCAGTCCACTTCATGAACTGCAAACTGAGACCCAGAGAAAGTTACTTGCTGAATATCATAGAGTATCACTTACTTTATTAGTACTTCTTCATCATGTGTAAGAATAACTGAAGCTATATTGTTCTGGTTCTCTGTGGTGTTCAGTCCCTACACTGAATGCAGCCATGGCTCATAGAAAATACACTATATAATCATGAAATTGAAGACTGTGCTACAATGCACACAGGAGTCAAATGATGGTTGCATGGGAAACTGCGTTACTGGCATTTCTCAACATTGAAGTGCTTGGCTTTGCAGCCTATGTATTATTACTTCTATAAGCCTTTTTAAAGTCAACAGTGAATTTTGCTATCTGTTGCTATAACCAAAGCTGTCCAATCATGCATCGCCAGCAGGGTTTGAAACTTCAGCCGGCAGCTCAAGCTACTTAGTAAGAGCAGATTTACTGCAGAATGGATATTGAATATTCAGGAACTCAGGTCCCACATGGGAACCTGGAGGTGAGGAGTGAGCCAGCAGGCAGTGTCTTGAACCTACCCAGTAACTGGCTTAGTTTTCTCTCCTGACACATCCAATTTAGCATTCTTCCTATTACTTACCTCGCTGGAAAACTGAAAATAAAAGACCGCAAACATTTTGCTTTGTTCTGATCATGAATGAGTAATTCTAAGAATTACTGACATTTATTATAGTCTAATTAACTTTTGTGACCATTTAAGAGCAAAAAAGATTTTCTCTTGTTTCTGACTTAAGTAAAATGAGGGTGGAACATTGTAGGTCTGAACCACGATCTGTCCAGACCTGTGGCTGTTGCTAACCTGCAGAACTGGGCTGACCTTATGAAAATAGGCCAACTTGTATCTGCTAAAAGGAATAGCCGGTCTGTAGTTCATAGCATGTTCTGCTGGAAGTAGAAGGTGTCTCAGCATTATATCTGCTATTGTACCAAAAGGGGAAACCGGCGCTGCCATCTATTCCCCAACTTTCAGCCCTGCTACAAAGAAAGTCCTCCTGCTGTGCCTTTGAAAGAAAGTTTGTGGGTGCTCCTACAGTTCTGACTTGCTTTGCCTGTCAAGCAGCGAGCAAGGTACCCAAGGTTCAGAGGGAAGCAGGATGTAGAACACAAGCCTGGCAAAATATTGCTCAGGGAAGAGTAAGTCTAAGGCTGCTCACGTTTTCTCAGTCTTCCCAATTCAGCTGTGCTGCAAATATAGCAAATCACAAATTCAGCAAATTTCACCAATGCTGCGAAAGCAATCTGTTGCATGAATAAAGGCCTGTAAACTACCTAAGGGGCATTCCTAGAAATTCCATTTTATACTGTTCTCCTGAGACAATTCTTATTTTTGGTCATGACAGTAACTTTTAATATTTTTTTTTTCCTCTTTCATGAATAAGTCAAAAGAACTGTCGTTCTAAATAAGATGTGAAAACAAAGAATGCTGATAAACCCCAAAAGTATGCAAGCAAGGGGAAATACTATCACACACTCGTGCAGAAAGCACAAACATGGTTGTGCTAAACACGAAGATAGAGAAATAGAAGGATGCAAGGACTCTGGCTTTGTGTTACGCAATTAACTTCATCACGTAATAATGATGTGCTTGGACTAAAACTACCTCTACTGGGCCTGGCTGGGATGGAGTTAACTTTCTTCACAGCAGCTTGCATGGTGCTGTGTTCTGGATTTGTGGCTAAACCCACGTTGATAACACACGAATGCTTTGGCTGCTCCTGAACAGTGCTTGCACAGTGTTAAGGCCTTCTCTTTTTCATAGTCAGATGCCCCACATAACAGAGTGAATACTTATGCCTAAGGAGATGAATGCTGTACTTCAGACACCCACCATGCTCCTAATAGTCCACCCACTATGTGAAAAGAAGTAACTTTATTTCATAAACTAAAGAATTTTTGTACTGAAACATTTATTCATTCACCTGTTCATCTGCCCAGAAGTTGAGAGTAAACACCCAGATACTCACTTTTACTCAGGAGACATGCACACTGGAAATCAAGCATACAAATATTTCATAAAAGCTATGGAATTATTGACAGGTTATGGAACATAAGACAAGCACAATGTCTACTTTGATCTCCATCTGTGCTTGCAACTACATAACCTGAGAGCATAGAGGGCAACAAGGGAAGCATCTATGTACATAGGAATGCAGCTCTTCTTTGATACTTCACCGAAGTTTTAGAGACTTCAAATCTTCGCATACTTACATTGGTACAACAAAGAGAAACTGATAAAATTGTGATTCAAAACACTGTTGATCATAGGCGACAAGGCAAAACAGGAAAATGGAGGTTTAGAAATGATTGCACCGCATTCAGAAGACACCATTGAAGTTGTGAGGGGAGCACCATATAGTGGACAAGATGTGCAGTACATACTGGAAAACAGGAGAGCAAAGGTCTACAAAAAGCCTGGAATACTGTAGGCACCACGGCCAGGAGCATTAAAATAACAGCACAGTGCAAATATGACTGAACATGCCCATTCCAACAGTAAGAGTCTTTTAATCATTACAGTATTTTGCACTCAAAGCAACAGCAGACCGGTCAGACCACACCTGTATTTTGAAGTAGAAGTGTCTACAGGGAATAGCACCAGAATAACCAACAGCAGTATTATTCCACTACCCTTGAGACTCCCCACTTAGGCCCATTCTTGGCAAAGACTTTCAACTGTAAGCTCCTCACAACATCTTGATTTATGTTCATATGCTCCCTACCTCAAAGATGACATGGTCAGCGACCTGCCCACTATTAGTAAATACTGAGAAAACTGACAGCAGGAAGCGAGATCCCTTCTGCCATTCAGATATGCCACACTCGAGCCACAGTTCATTCATTTTAACAATTTTTTTTTAAGAATTTTTTTTTTCTAAAACGTGACACCAGCAGCAAGAGGTTAGGGCCTTCCTACTCTATGAGTGCTCACCTAAAAAAAGGCTTAGCATGCTATTTTTAAAGGCTAATGTTCATGTCATTTCAGCAAAAAGCTCAATGTTGGTTTTAGACACATTTCTTCTTTTATGCCAGACAGGCCAGCTCCTCGTATTCACAAAGCAACTGTGGTTCACTGAACATGGTTCCAGAACTAATTTTGACTTCCCAGGGTCAACTTTACACTGATCAATGAAAGAAATTGTGGGAAAGATTACCTTATGAAAACACACAAACTTAGCCAACCTTTAACAAAAAGAACAACTTGTAGAGCTTTCATCAGACTCAGCACTCTTCAAGGACAGCCTGTCAGCACTTGGCATATATGAACATGGGAGATGGAACAAATCTACAGGAAATCCCTGTGCTTACTCATATACCCTCAGCACCACAGACGAGTCAAGCTGCTTTTATATGTTTCTCCCAGTTCCTGCATTCCCAGCCATCTAATTTCTCACCACACGAGCAGACTCTTACCTGTTATTTTCTGCAACAAGGGAGATGGCTCTGGTTCATCACAAATGGCCTTGACTAGGGCTTTTTTCACCTCTTCTTCAGCTGCCTCCAGCTCTTTTCCACTTCTGATTTCTCCAACCACAGAATACATGTATACTAGCAAGACAAGGAAGTCCTCGCAGGTATAATCATCTTTTGTTCTCTCGTTGTAAGACTTGATCATTGGCAATAACTGGTTCAAAACACTAGGCATTTCTGACTCGCCAATAGTCTGAAAAACAGAAGGGAGATTGTGTCAGATTGCCCCCATAGTGCTTAACAGTTAGCATCAGACATACTCCTGGCTGCATCCATGAGTTATTATTTCTCATAATAGCAGTGTTCATTTAATGAAACATTGTTCAACATTTGCATTCTCATTTGTCAGCACATGGTCCTGTGACTTACTTGCTGCTCAGACAGCAAATTTATTAATTTCCTACGAGTTTTTTTCCTAGGGACTCATGATAGCAGCACCTTAGCACTTGAAAAGCCTGATGATCAGATCTTCTCCATGTACCAGTATGATAAGAGCATGGGAACATCAGTCTCTGCGGTACGGGTAGAAATGGTACAAAGCAGAAGGTCAAATGCTTCCTCTAAATGTTGGGCCTCGTCCTGGGGCCTGATTTTGTACTTGAGCAGGGAGTACAAAGCCCAGCTCCCATTGACTTCAGTTGCTATTGCGAGCCCTCAGCACATCTGCAAACCTGCCCCTATGCTTTCAGGTCAGAAACCCTGAAAATCAGAAACAGAGGGAACTACCTGTGAAGCACGTGGTTTAAGTGACCAGCGTGGTTTCCCAGAAGAGCTCTACAACAGGAGCAAGGACAGGGCTGCAATCACCAGCCTGGCACGTGCCCTGACCCTCTTCTCCCTTTGCCTCCTTCACAGCACGCTCACCAGCTTCTCAAGCCACTTAACGGGGGTCTTCCACACTGAAAAAGCCTTCTTTGCTAGGCAGGTCAGGCTCATTCCCACAGCACATCCATGTTGCGGGGTGGGTAATGCAAAGGCCACGCGGAAGCAGGGAGAAGTACGTGACTGTGAGGCTGAAAGATGATCATAATGTCTGTAAGAGGAGAGGAAGGCTGGCAGAGAAAAGGAGGGGGAAACTGAGAGCGTGCTGGGATGTCCTAGGTCCTCAACAGTTGAAACTGCACTTGCTTCTTCTCACCTCCGTGGGAGAGGTGTCCGTACAGCTTTACTGTGGGTGTAAAAAGGAGACCTCAGACATGAATCCCCTGAAGTGCCACACTGACATCCACATCGTGTAACACCAGGGCTGGGGTTTAGATCCACCGTGCGGGTCTCTGTCGCTCGGGACAGCAGAGTGGCTCATCGTACCGGCAAACTGCCACCCTCCCCGTGCACACACACCTGCGTGTGATATCTCCACACGCTAGTTTTCTGCTCTGGGTTCGTTTGCAGCTCAGTGGTGGGATGAGGTGAGAAGCGGGGCCAGTGCAAGGCAAGCAGGAGGAGCGCGCTGCTCCTGCGTGGGGAGGGAGGTGTGGGAGGAGATAAGAACAGCCTTCCTCTCTCGGTGGCAGCTCGCATCCATCTAAGAGGTCTCCTGCAACACCAGTACCCTGCCCATTGCCCTGTGATCACCAAACAGCTCCCTGTGAAAACCTGTGGGTCAAGTCATAGCGTACAGTGAAACATCGCACCTCTTAGAATCCAGTCAGGTCTGCAAACATTTATTCTTGGTTGTTACTACAGCAAGTTCAAACAGACTAGTCACGGTAAATAGGCACAACAAGCAATAATATACACTTTAAATAGATTCACAATAAGTAAATAAAATACAAAACAAACAAACAGACTAGAAAGAGACACAGGTTTATACAATAACAAAATCATGCAATTAGGTTTATCACTGCTTTTAACTGCATTAATTTAGTTCCAAGCTCTTACAACAACCGAGTAGTTTTTTCTGAAACCTGGGCAGGGCCTTCGGAGTCTAACTTGAGGAACACGGAAACTGAAAGTTTCATGTCCTGGCGTGCTCCATACAACACTTCAGGAGGTCCTGGTTTTCACTGTATTTTGTTTTAGTTGTTCTTTGACAATCTCAGAAACACTAACAAGCACCTCATGAACTGCAATTTTTATACTCACACTGATCCACTACAGACCTCAAGCATAAAGAAAGCATGAATTACTCAAGCTCTCAAAAAACTTTTTACCAGCCTGTGCTATAGGAAACAACACTTCTGCAGACTTTGGGCTCCACCCTGCTCCTGACATACAAGTTTTGTTATGGCCCATCTTTCAAGGGACTTTAATGTGGTCAGATATTATGTTTCTATTCAAATACATACCTTAGAGAAGAATTTTCTAACTGCCCACATGCTAAACCTAACATTAGGTGGAACTGTGGACTTGAAGCAGTAAATTACAAAGCTACAGTGGTCAAAAGCATGTGAGGGCCAAAAAGGAACATTTAGAAATCTGGGAAGGGTTGGCACCCTGTGTGTGTTTGGGCATGGAGCGTTAAATCACTTCCAGGCTGCTCTGCCTGGAAGCAAATCCATGGTGTTTGGTGCCAGTCTGGCATATGCTGGCAGCTGGGCCACCCTCAAGACAAGGCTGCCAGTTCCCAAATTCCAACTCGGTCCTGCCTCAGCTCAGTATTACCAGCTCTCTTCTTGAAAAGCGACATAAACAAATTCTCATCTGTAAGCCAGTACAATAAATATCAGACCATCCAGATTCTAACATGGAAAAAGACAAAACTTCAAGGAACTCAGAGGTATGCAGCTACCAGGAGGAAGCCACCCGCAACAAGCAAAAGCCTAATCAGCCCTAAAAATCTAAGAACTGAAGATTAACCTACATGTGGAATTATTCTGGAATAGATGACAAACTTCAATCTACATTAATCTGAATTCACTTTTAAGGAGAGGCAAGTCCAATGCCACGTTTTACTGAACATCGTCTACCATCTATTGGCAACTATCATCTATCCCCACCTCCCCTCCCAACACACAAACTCTCTAGTTCACCCCATCTCTAAATATCTCACAGCATGCTCCTACAACACCAAAGATAAATTCTTGAAAAAGCTCTATTTTGCATGCACAAATTATCCAAATGCATGGAGCGCTGAGGTTGCACATGGCTGTATAAAACAGTACGGTCAACAGCTCCTGCCTGAGGATAATAGCTCCTGAAAGTACACGTGTACAGCATCTCTGGCAAACTTTCAAGCATACATGATTAAAAAAAAAAAGGGTATAAACTTCTAGGATGATTTACTGTAGGGTGGGCTAAAACTCAACAACTTAAAGCAACAATTGCCACCTCTTATCTTCAAAGTAAAAATGAAAGAGGAAAAAAAAATAATAAAGAGCTATAATAAACCGTTAACTTCAGAACACACGTAGGGTCTTTCTGGGGTATGAACTTCTCTGGAATGTTTTTCCCTTATCTCTTGGGAAATGGCACTACAGAGGACTTCAAATGGAACTGCCAAGTTTCAGAGGCTATTTTGTCCAAACAGGCCAGTTGGACTGGAGCATGCATGAAAAAAAACCCAGGGACTCGCAGCCTCACTGCAGAGCATGGCTCCGCAGGGAGCTGGGAAATTTGCCTCAAACAAAATCCACTGGCAGATTGTCATTATCTGGCCACCTCCGATGATTTAGGAGCTCCCTGCACCGCCTAACAATCAATCAATTACCCTGATTGAACAACCCTAAAACACAAGTTTTAAAAACGTAACTACCCGTGACCCAAATTTCCTGCTGGTTATGCTGGCCTCAGGTTAGCCCCATTTGTCTATCATCAAGGGAGCCAATAAAAATAATAAAAGCAGGTCAATTCTGAGCTTTCCAAAGGCTGTATAAAAACATTAATGCTGCTTAATGCAGAGCCAGCTAAGGCCCAAGCTCTAACACCTTCTGCTCAGTTGCATTGTTTGGACATTTTAATGCTATAATCATATATTCTTCAGAATCCAGGAAGAGTTTGTGACATATTTTTGTTGCTTTCCATCTCTTTCCTCCACCCTCCTTAGTTATTTATTTTCATAACTTAAGCTGTGTAATAATTTACTGTCCCTAAGGGTAAATGATCTGATGTTGATTTGCTGATTTTTGCAAAAGGCCCGAGTTTTAGGAGATGGAAGGACAGTGAAGAAAGTAAAAAAAAAATTTTTTCAGTTTTTAAACACTGAACATGATATTGTGCTTCAAAAGTGAGATTTAAAATGTGATTTAAAGGATCTACAGGAATTAAGAGGAAGTGTAATAAACCATGAAAAAAATTTTGCATTTCTGTGAGAGGTATTATTTTCAGTATTAAGTAAACCTGTAAGAATCTAAAGCCATATGTATCATTAGACATCTTTTAGACAATAGAAAACAGAGTGTGCTGGCGAGGAAGAGGAGGGTCAGAGTTTACTTGAATTAACACGTGTCCCTGACAAAATTGAGAAGAGAACTGAGCACTCTAATCCCTGCGGTTCCAGCCCACTGTCCTCAACACATCATTAAAAATATTAAAGCAAAAATCAACTTCAAGCAAGTGGAATTTATTTTCTTTTAAAATCCAGGAGGAAGGAGGAGATAAATCTTAAGAGACTACTTCACTATGTAAATATTCTAGTGGCTTTCCGCTTAGGAAGCAAAACATGTTTAATTCCTTCAGAGGTCGCATGAGTTAACAGAACTATTTGGAATGGGAACCACACAGCTTTACAATAGTGAGGAATTTTATTGGGGAAAATCAAAACTAAATAACAACCCCAAAACCCAGCTGCAGGTAAAACCAGCAGAAGAATCAGTGGAAACTCACAAGCCTTTGGGTCATTTGCTGCCCCACACTCCTAGACCACCCTATTTAATAAAAGCTCCTTTTACTGGTAACTTAGGTGGGAAAAGAGGCTTCATGAGATGTGAAATAAGCAGCTTTCCAATGTTGCGATATTTGGGTTGCCATGTTTTACCTGTGTTTGATGTTCTGTGTTTCATGATTTTGCCACACAGAGTATTAGCTTCCCCAGTATTCAGACGAAGACAGAATATTCTAGCTGCTGAGAGTGACAATGGCACCAAGGGAGGACCTCATGGGTATGCAAAACCAGCTCAGATCCTTCAATGGCAACAGATCTCTGCAGCAGCAGACATCTTAACGAAAACAAGAGGCATTGCCAAGCTAAGGAGGAGCCTTAGCTGCCTGCAGTGCTCAGCTGCCCGTAAATCAAATGCTGCAGCTCTGTTACTTGCTGTTTTACATTGTTTGGCCACCTGAGATTTGGGGTTGATTACACGTAATTTTCATATGGGTGAGAAGATGTCTGTACTCCCTCCTCCCAGCAAAACAATCATTCCATGTATTTAGTTTTCATTAAATGGCCTATGAGTGACTAGTGATTTGACACAATAAATCAGTAAGCATGATCTTACCATGCAAATTGTGTTTTTCCATATAAAGCTCTAGAAATCATTATAATTCTTGACTTGGGCAGGTTTTGATAAAAATGTCTTCTCTTTACATATCTGTAGGGTATGACTGAAGAATAGCCAACCCAAAACACAACACAAAAAATGAAGATCTTCAAAGTACTACACTCTCACCATTAGGAAACTCCTCAATCTGTCAGCATCAAAATATATAGCATTCAATTATTCAGGCAGGCTGTTTAAAAAGATGATGAAATAATTTTGATAACTGAAGTCCACTGTCTGTACACTTCCTTTTGCAGGAAGTGAGTTTGGATGCCAGAAAAGTTTTAGTCTCAAACTTATGTTTCCAGCTGGGGAGGGTTTACAAAGGCTTGCCTTGCAGAGGGAAGGAGCAAACTTTAGCTGTAGAGGAAAGCAGATGAAGCATCATGAACTCACAGCAGCTTGAGAGTGGAGGTGTGAGATGGTGGCAGTAAATGGCTGCTTCCAGTAAAAGAAAAAAAGTGTAAGTCATTAAAGATAAGGAGAAAGATCACATTGCCTTTTGTTGGGGACCAAAAAAGGTTTATGACTGCCCCGTCAATACCAAGAGACTTGCATCTTCCTCTCTTTAATGGCAGTGTCTGTCTATTCACTTGATAGACGATACAGAAATCTACCAAGAATAAACATATAAAGAAAATAGCAGAGAACTAAACTGCTAGTGAGACACAGGAAACAGTAAAAGCACCTAGGACCTGCCTCCTCTGTCATTACTCCTAATGACTCCTCTGTCTTTAATGAAATATCCCTACAGAGCCAATTCTATCTCCTGTCCCCTCTTCTGCATTTATCACCCACGCTGAGCATTGCCCCAGGAACTATATTCTCAAAACCGCAGAGACAATTTCCAGGCAGCCCTTGTAGACAGAGTCTTAAAATTCTACCATAAACAAATAAAAAGCAAATAAAAGAAAACGACTAAGCTTTTTCAAAGCTATTTTTAACCTGGCTCATGCTGTCGAAGACACAGACTCACATTCCTCCTACGTGCATGCTCTCCCAATTGGCCTTCATTCTTGCCTTCTGCCCACCACAGCAGCCTCTCTCTTCTGTGCCTGCTGAAGTGTTTCTGTGACTGTGCATGAAAACAAATAGTTTTAACCAGAGTGGTTCTCTCCTCGGGTTTACTGCTTGGCCACAGAAACACGTACACTAGCCATGAAGGCCAAGGATTGGACCACTTCCTTATGCAACAGCGTTGGCTTGAAGCCTACATGAACTAGAGTTTAAGGTTGCCAAGAGATATAAAAGAAAATTATATAAATAATCACCTGCTCTTTGGATGACTTCTTCAATACACTGTCATATGGCCAGATTCTTAATTGGTGTCTGTCAGTCAACACTACAGGCAGCAACAGTCCTTTGCCAATTTTTACCTGCTGAATATCTATCCAGGATGTTAGCACTTACTGCAAAACACAGTGACGATTCAAAGGCAAGAAAAAACAACTTACAACATAAAGCTTTTAAAAAGCACAACATTTGTAAGCTCTTCTGGTCAGAATTTTTTTTTTAACATCTTGCATAATTCCAAAACCACATCACCAATACTTAACAGTTAATATGTGGTAACAACAAAAATGCTTAAAACAAGCTGTTCAAGCCCTGTCATGTCTAGAACCAAAACAAAAGCAAAGCCCAGGACTGTTCTTTCAGCAAGTAACTGCCTAGCCCATGATCATGACCTAAGCAACTGGATTCCACCTATAACCCATAGCCAAAGTAGTGTATTCCAGTATTTTTCTTTAATCTAACTTCCTTAGGACATAAAAAAATTATATTTTGAACAACATAATTAAGATTTCCTCTTATCACCTTTCTCCTGTCTTTACTGAGCACTACAGTTGTCTGACAATTTCCCGTTTTCAACCACCTTGCAACTTCTTCAGTTACTTTTGTTTCTTGTGTTACAAGAGGCAGATTCAGTTACTATGTCAGAACTGCAAGACTTACACATACATTTTGAGAAAATTTAAATGCCATCACAAAAGCTTCTAATGAACCCACTGATATCTAATCTTCCACAGTACAGAAATCACCTCATCCCAGTGAGTTATGCTGTCTGGCAATGCATCGTTACATCATATGGTCCAGTTTTTCCCTCCCTCTTTGGAAACCATCTCAATGTACAGCTGTGTTAAGATATTGTAATGGGTTCATGGGGGCTCAGCAGCAACAGCATACTGAAAAAAGGATATTTTATAAGTCTGGATTTCATTAGACAAAGCTCTGCAAGGATAAGGACAATTTTACTTAAATCACCGCATGTCTGACATAAGAGACTCATCAGCAAGTTAAAAAGGGAGTACTTCCAACCTACTCAGTCAAAAGCTTTTAGCTGTGATGGCTTCTACAGACATGCTCAGTAAAAACATGAATCAGCATGGCAAAAATGATGTCCGAAGAATGCAAACGGAGTACAGGCACAGTTAAGATAAAACACGTACCAGAGAAAGATCTTGGTGCTACGCATGTCAGGATTTTTTGTGTGTGGTTTTTTGAGGTTGGTTGTTTGTTTTATAAGCCTTGGAATATTGGGAAAACTGCCAGAAGATGGTAGGGGTTCAAAACTGAGAAAAGGGCATGAGGATAACATAATATCCTAGGAGGTTAAAGCTCACATCAGCTTTGAGAAGAACAATGGGAAAACGTTCAGTCACTACAAAGCAAAGGACAAGAATCCACAGGGACAGAAAACAAATAAAAGGGGTATAAATCAAGAAAAATATAGTACAACCATATCAGTCATTCAATAGTGCAGACCATATCTGCAGGAGGGGATTCTACCCTGGCAGATGGTTACTGAAAAAGATTTGAGAAATGCTTTGGACAAAGAATAGGGTGTGAATCCCTGCTTAGAACACTAGTTATAACCCTTCAGGTTGGAAAAACAGATGACCCAGAGAGGATAAAAGGTCTAAAAAATCACTAATAGACTAGAGAAGGCAGGTAGGGATTGATTGCGCACTCTCTGTCCCAACACAAGAACTAAGGGGCAATAAATGAAGCTGGTAGGAGCCATTTTAAAAAGCAAATTAAACAGAGGTAGTTCTTCATGCAATTTGCTCAGATGTGGAACTCCTTTCCAAAGGCTGTTGTGCTGCTAAATTCCTACTTGGGTTCACAAAGATGATAGGAAAACTCACAGGGGAAAAATTTTTCGTCAAATATTAGTAAATACACAGAAACCACATCTGTTGCAGAACTCAAAATGGTCAGAGCTGGGAGAGTATCATATAACCTTGTCCTCTTCTCTTAATCTTCTGTAGGCAGCTGCTTTGAGTATGCTTAGAAAAAGCAAACTAGCTCAGCTACATTTTTGATCCAATCCAGAATGGATGTACTTACCTCAAAGTCATGGCAAAAGGACTAATATAACTACAAAATACAGTATCCAGGGGAAAGAAGTAGGGGAGCAGGTTTATTACAGTATGTGGCACTGTCAGGATCAGTTCCGATATATTGTGCCCAGTTCCAGTGTCCACATTTCTAAGAAGCTGTGGAAACTAGAGATAATGTTGGAGAGAACTATAAAACAACTAAAAGAGTAAATTTCTTCAGAGTGAGAGACAGTTTGCTTATCAAAAGGAAAAATACCAGTTTATCTGTGCAGACAGAAGAAAATTTCAGAGTATGAGACAGCTCTTGAATCTAGTCAAGAAAGGTACAGGAGAAACAAGGGAAGCTGAAACTTATGATTTTTCCAGTTCTCAAGTTAGTGGAGATGCTCTTGGTGGCGTGCATATTTCAAAAAAGACTTTGGAGGGTGAAAGGACAGAAAACAAGCAGAAAGCACAAACTCAGCGGTCTCACGCAATAAAACACTATGCATAAAATGCATCTGGTGAATAAAACCATAAACTCTTTGGCACAGTGCTTAATTGCAGTGAAAAGAATTGTGAACTGCAAGGGAAAAATAGAAATAGCAGAAAGGATAAAGGTAATACATACTGAAATACTGGACATGCTGTGAGAGCTGGCACACAGCAGTAAGTCATAAAAGGAGACTGACAGTCAAAATAACCCCATCTTGTCCCTTTTTCTCCACATTCTTGCCTTTTGAGGCACCTCTTTCCTCTCAGCCCTTTGTTCTATAAATCATCCTTCACTCCTGTGCCAGTCTAATGTCAGATGTTCCAGAAACTCCTCAGGACTGCAGGGAAACCTCTAGACTTTTGGTGATGGGTCAGTCCATGGTGGACACTAATACCAGAAATGAAAAAATGAGATGGCCTGGGACAAGTGTAAAATGGGAAAACAAGTCCTAATGGGTGAAAAACAGGAGTTTGGAGCCCACACAAATGTTTGGGTTCATGTGAAAGAAATTTGTTTTCTCATTGCTGTTGGCTTCTTGTGCTGAAGTGTCTTACCTCGCCATCAAACTTTTTTAAACAAATTCAGTCAGCTTCGGCCTGTAGAAGTTTGATATTAACAGACAATCAGGACCTCTATCATACACTGCCACAAGCATCAATGCCAGTTTGCACCAAAGCATCATACAAATCATGATTCCAACCAAGTTAGGGCCAAACATATACCTGATAGCTTTTAGTGATGCTTAGAGATTATACTATTCCATAAAATATGCTGAATAAGGGTACTATTTTGACCAAAACACCCCATTTCACAGTATCGCTCAAACCCAACTTTTTGTTGACGATTTCAATGGAAGTGGATGCAGATCTGAGCAAAGCAGCATTCTCTCTCCCTATCCCTTCTCTTTTGCTCCTTTTCTTAAAAAAAAAGGCCAATAAGTGAAAACCTACCACTAAGATAAACATACTTGCCAAAACCTATTGGAATTTGCCAAAACACTAGGAATTGAAACTCCTATGAGTCAAGAAACTTGAAAGCCATTTAAACATCAACTTGCGTGAGATGGTCATATGAGACTACATGCTAGATCACATTACTGCATTTCACAGGTCTGAATTTAAACAGTAGCTAACTTGGAAATGTTTTGCACTGTCTTTAAAATATTTTATACCTCAGTATGCAGATAGACGAAGACATAATAGATGACATAAACGACAAAGCAAAAATATATGGACATGGGAGGTTTGCACAGGAGAAGATCCCACTGCTCTGCCCACAGTCCCGGCTGGAACCACAGGAAGGAGACAGAACGGCAGCACAAAGACACGCGAAGGCAGATTATCAGTCCGCTGCAGAGCACCACGGCTGTTAATCAGTACAGTAAATGTTATCACAATAGAGTACTGACATTTCTAGCCCTTGTACAAGGCTCACCATGCTTTAAACAGGATTCAGGCTTTCATGGTGATTAAAGGCAGATGTCACACGCATGAGTAAGTTTGTAACTTATGAGGCCCTCATCCATTTTTATGTGTGGAAGGAATCTTTCAATGACAGGACATCTTCACTGGAGGATGCTCGCTGTGGCATGATTTGCACAAGGAAGAACATTTTCCTTCCCTTTTTCAGGTTGGGAAGAATAAAACAAGCTTAATTATACAACTATATCTCATTTCATCTTATGAAATGTATCAGGTTAAAACCCTAATTTTCCTGTCCAATTTTCCACTGCCATTAAAAACTAATCAGATTACCATCTTTCAGGGAGCAGAGGATGGCAGAAACAACAGTGATCCTTCAAAGTAAAGGATGTATTTTTTTCCCTATAAATATGCAAGAAGTGCAGCCACAATGACTACTGATCATATATCTAATATAAAACATCAAGTGAAATACAGGCATAGGCAAAATGACAATTATCTTTCCGCTGTGACAGTGCTACAGTGAAAAACTTCTGAAATCCCATTCTTTTAATCTTCTCATCCTATCCTGGAAACGTTTCCCTGCTCTAGAAGCTGACAGTTCTAGAAGCACAGTTTAACTTGACTGCCTACGAGTGGTTCCTTCAGCTCCTTAACTGAGCAGGAATCCTCAACGCTGGTATTCACATGTGGCGGTGAACAGACTGCACGCCCTGGGTTGGGCATGCCTGTGCATGGGTATGTGACCTTTTAGGGTGCCAGTTATCAGTAAGTATACCTAACACTTCCTTGTCCGTCATGACACTCCATGCCCCTTCACCCATGTGCCCTTCTCACGGCTGGCATGCAGCAAGTCCTCTCCTCTTTCGGCTCCTTTCAGCGTTCCCATCATCCCCCCATGGGGCTGGTCCATGCTGGGTGGCACTGGCAGTGATTTTGCAGCTGGCTGCTTGCTCTGGATGAAGAAGACGTTGGGCTGCTCTCCCACCACCAGCTGGAAGGGCCATGTGAGGGCATCTTGGCTGCCAGGGATTGCTCCTGCCACACCTCCTCCCCGTCCGTTTGTCCAGCACGAGCTACAACTAGAAAAACAATCCCAGCTTTCTGTCCCCTGGGATTTCCCTCCCACTCAGCCGAACGCCTGAGTCAGCATAACTATCCCTCATGATATCACATTTGGGCAAAGGGAGCCGACTGGAGCACAGGACATCTGGTCCCAATATCTAAAAACACTTAAATCATGCATGTCATTCCAAACATTTAAGGACTTCAGAAGTTTTCAGTTACTTTCATATATATTTCCTAGTTGCTTCATGCAGAAAGGATTTCTTATGTTCAAGTTTCACTCTGAAGACCCGGGGAAATGTATATTCCATACCATTTTAACTAGAAAAAAAACCCCAGCCTTAAAAATAAGCCCACACATGACTTAAGCTACCTTTATATTAACTGGTTTTTTAAATTATTCCAGGAGAATACCAAAACATGCTGAGTTATAACACTTAATTCAGATTTCAATAACAAGTGAAAAAAAGGTGTTTGTATGTGCGAAGTTAAAAAAAACCCAAACAAATCCATCAAAAAAACCACCCGCCCCAGCCCCGTTTTCCCCCCAATTCAGTTGTATATGCTAGACGGTGATGTACCAAGATATCTTCTAGTTCCCCATTGTGCTTTTTGGCAGGAGAAAAAGGAGGCATGGCCCAGTGCTCAGGCACCAGACTGAGACTTTGGAGACCGACGCTCACCTCCATGTCCAACTGTGAGCTTCTTGCTTTTCTCCACCTGTAAGCAGTGGTAGCTTCCTCACATTACCAAGCGTTAATTCAAGTGCTCTGATAGTCTGATGTTGAGTCCCAGGTATGAGTAATAACATTCAGTGCAGCAAATAATTATAATTCGTTTTGCAGCCCCCGCATACGCCACAAGTCATGGTACAGTGAGAGGTACATGGTACAGCAGAGACACACTCTGAGCCCGCTCTAGCCTATTTAGTTTGAGTATCAGTAGCAGTCAAGCTGTCACAGGATGGAGCTCAGTATTAACTGGCTTCTTTTTCAAAAGCCAGTATGGATACGTCTGTCTACCTCGCAGTCTCTCTTGCACAACTCCTGCAAGAGAGAGAAAATAGGTCTTTGATGTAATTTCTATTCTTCTTATCTGGCTCCCCACACCTCAGAGTGGGAGTGTTTCCAACCTCTACCATACACAGCTTCTACTGCAGCGTACGCATACCACTGTAACAGCAGAAAAATACTTATTTCTCAACTACTAGAAAATTCTTCACCCCCTCCGCAGCACAGAAAGCTCCTGCTTTTCTAACAAGTTGTCTGTCAGTCCATTCTCAGGACATGAGAATCAGACGTTTGGGGCATAAGTGCTATTCCGTATGAAGACACCATGACAGCAAAAAAGAAGAGGTATGAGAAACCATAGTTTGAATGAGAGAATCCAGAGGCTCTTGGTTACATGTTACAACTCACAAAATACTTTAAGTCATTTATCTGAGACTTGGATCCTATTTTGGAAGGCAGATGAGTATTACAAAACTCTTTTAGACACTGTTTATTAACATCAAAATGAAATATGAAAAGCACTTTCTGTTAAATCCAGTATCTGGACAACTCTTACAACATATACCCTAAATAAACAAAATAAAATGGTATTGCAACAGCTAGAAATAAAATTGTGTGTTAATACTAAAAATAAAAATAAAATCATGTGTTAATACTAAAAATAAAAATAAAATCATGTGTTAACACTAAAAATAAAAATAGGGAAAAAAAATTTTTTTACTTCACTAGTGTATGTTTAATTCTTCTAAAAATAAACTCTCAAAATAACATCATCACAATTAAGTAACTCCCAAATGTTACAATGCAAGTGGCTACTCCAGCCGTCAGCTGGGACCCTCACGTCCCAGGCTACTTTTAATTTTACTGGAGCAAACGTTCCAACCTTCCCAGCAGAGAGTTCTGCAGGCCCTAGGAAAGATCACAAAACCCACAAAATGTCTATGCTACTGTTTAAGAACAGCAGCATCCACCGGGGAAGGGGGGTGGGTGAAGACAAATCTAGACACAGTTGTTTTCTCTTTAAAATTTCACCTTTTTTAATAACTGCTACAGAAAACCTAAACCAGTCTCAGGACAATCTTTTCTCCTGCCTCCAAATATTTTCCCTCCGCCACCTCAGCCATCGCCACTTTTGTCAGATGCCAGCAAATTACCGGTTGGTGGTCTCGCTGTTCTACCCTGAGCTGTATTTTAATTAGTCAGAGCATTGAGAAAAGATTATTGTACAAATATTGGCGAATCTTCAAACAAGAGTACACGCTGTCCCTTTTATTCACAATGAAAAAGTTCTTAAAGAGATTTCGATAAAGATTTGCCTCCTGCTTGCAGCCTACATTTGTAATGTTTATATAAGTGGGGGTTATAAATCTTTTTCAAATGAACCCCACAGTTTTTAAACCAGCCTTGTTATAAACTGCCTGTTTCCGTTTTGCCTGCCTAAGCAAGCAATGCAGAGCCTGCTCGGGATAGACTGGAACTAATTTAATGTGCTCCAGGTTTAATCCCCATCCTCCCAGCTTTAACTGGCAGATTTTACACAGAGGACTACTGCTGACTTTAACAATGATTCATGTGATAAGTGGGTTTTGATTTGTTTTTCCACATCAGAAAACACGCAACAGAAACGCCACCAAAATCATTTTAATAAAACACGACCGATCCGGAGCCAGATTTAAAAAACAATAATAATAAAACTTCGACACAAGAACTGCTTCGCTGCGCTTAACGGCACTTTGAATTTATTAAGGTGAATTACTAGCTTGCTTTACGCAAAAGAAAAGCCCGCGGACCTCTCCATTTGGTTTGGAAGGAAGCCAGCGCGCGCTCCCGGACGTCAACACCCTGGATCGCAGGACGCACACCCGTTTATTAAAAACGCCGAAGAGCGGGAGAGAAACAAACCCGCCGGCACCACGCGTCGCCCTCCCGCACGGTTGGAAATCGAGTTCAGCCACGAGGCTGCTCCTGCTGCCCGAAGGGCAGCAGGAGCA